>NC_024126.1:8802755-8817950 GCF_000346735.1 Prunus mume | reverse complement strand
AACCCACACCAAGCCCACCTTCCTCCTTAGAATTGGCCACCCTCTCCCATTTAACCAAATGGTCCCTCTTTCCTTCCTCCACTCCTTCCCAAAGAAAGGATCTCATAAGCTTCTCCAATTTATTAATAACACTGACCGGCATTTTAAACGACGACATATAATAAGTAGGGATGCTGCTACTCAACACAGCTTGAATCAACGTTAACCTTCCCCCTCTAGAGAGAAACGCTCTTTTCCACTTTTGAAGTCTCCTTTGAACCTTCTCGAGCACCGGATCCCAAAAACCAATAGATCTAGGATTACCACCAAGAGGGAGACCCAAGTACATCATAGGCCAGTCCCCCACAGAATACCCCCAACTGCTAGCTAGACTATTGATGAAAGAAGGGCTATGCCCAAACCCCACAAGAGAACACTTAGATTTGTTGATTTTCATGCCGGAAATAAGGCAGAAAAAATCCAATAAATCCAACAGGTTAAACCAGTATTCCTCTTTATCCCCAATTAGAAAAATAGTATCATCTGCGAACTGGAGGTGAGAAACCTCCACATTGTCCCTCCCAGTGTACATGCCATGAATCAAATTACACACTTGAGCCTTCTCCATTAGCCTACTCAAAACGTCAATAACTAAAGTGAATAAGAAGGGGGATAACGGATCCCCTTGTCTCACCCCTCTAGTAG
Source organism: Prunus mume (assembly GCF_000346735.1). Next base: position 8,817,266 of record NC_024126.1, on the reverse strand, counting down.
CCGAAAATTTGCCCCTCGGCCGGCCATTGATCATGACAGAAAAACTGACAGAGTGTAAACAGCCCCTAATCCAGCTCCTCCATCTTCCACCAAAACCCTTCCTTTCCAAAACCTCATCAACCATTCTCCATTCTCCACGATCATAAGCATGGTCAAAATCAATCTTAAAAACCGAGCCCACCTTATTCCGCTTCACAGCTTCCTGAACAACCTCATTTGCAACTAAAACAGCGTCCAAAATCTGCCTATTTTTCACGAAGGCACCCTGAGAAGCAGAGATAGTTTCCTCCAGCACCTCTCAAACGTGAAGCTAGAGCTTTAGAAACCACCTTATATAAGCTCGTCACCAAACTTATAGGCCTAAAGTCCCTAAGCTTGGCAGAATCTTTCCTTTTGGGGATCAGACAGATTAAGGTTTCATTAGTAATTGCGTTGATAATTCCGGAATTATAGAACTCCTCCATAACCTTCATGAGGTCACCTTTGACAATATCCCAGCAAGATTGGAAGAAAAATAAAGTAAACCCATCCGCTCCAGGAGACTTATATTTCCCACAATCGAAAACTGCATTACGAACCTCTAACTCTTCAAAAGGCCTCTCAACCCAAGCTGCCCTCACAGAGCTTATGGGGCACCAGTTTAGACCCTCCACTCCCCACCCCGCTTCGTCATTGCTGCTATAAAGATTCTTGAAAAACTTAATAGCCTCTGACTCAATCTCGTTATCATTCTCAATAATAACACCGTCCTCCTTCTCCAACCGCTCGATGTAGTTTCTTTTCCTAAAACCCGAGGCCAACATGTGAAAGAATTTGGTATTACCATCCCCATCCCTAGCCCACTTAACTTTGCCTCTCTGCCTCCACTTCACTTCTTCTTTGTAAATGATATCCCCCACCAAAAATTGAAGCTCCTTCCTCTCTTTCCTCAGCTCATCATCCAAACCTTCCCGCCCCTCCTGCGCATCAATGTCCGCCAATCTACCTTCAGCCTCCCTCTTAGCAATCTCCAAATTTCCGATTGCCTCCTTGCTCCAAAAATTCAACTTAGTTTTAAGTAACTTGAGTCTAGTCATAAATTGGTAGCCTTCCCAGCCAAACGTTTGATCTTCCTTCCACCAATCTTTAAGTAATCTCTTGAAGTCCGGATGCTCCAACCAAGAGTTCTCGAATCGGAAAGGCCCCGGACCCCATTTGAGCTTAGAAGTATCCAATTCGATAGGGCAGTGATTCGAAAAAATCCTAGGTAGAGCCTTGTACCGAACCGAGGGAAAAGAATTCTCCCAACCTTCCGAAAATTAAAAACGGTCTAACCTCCTGCAAACAACTCCCGCTCTGAGTTTGGACCAGGTGAAAGAGGCATTTAGAAAACGAGGATCGCACAAACTGGTATCCTGAATAAAACCATTAAAATCGCGCATACTCGCAGTTTCTCTTCCACCATTAGATTTCTCAGAATTAAACCTAACGACGTTGAAGTCCCCTCCCAAACACCAATTGTCTCCGCACAGACCATAAAGGTCCGCCAACTCTTCCCAAAAGCTTCTTCTGTCCCTCTGCTTATAAGGACCATAAATACCTGAAAGTCACCAACAATTCCCTTCGCTTTCCTCAACTTGGATTGAAACCGAAAACACACCCACAACTGAATTCACCACCGACACTGTTTGCGAATTCCAAGACAACGATGCCCCCCGAACTTCCCCATGAAGGGGAAAAAACCCACTGTCTAAATTTAGTCCCCCAAACTGAGGCGGCCAACTTCCGATCAACCCCTATTTTTTTCGATTCAAGCAGAATAACAATATCTGGCTTAAGACGCCTCAACTCACTTTTCAACGCCAACCTCTTAGACCTGCTTCCAAGCCCCTTGACATTCCAACTTATGATCTTCATTAAACAACTACGGGATCCCCACAACCGTTCCTTGCCTTATCGAAACCTCCAGAATCAGCACGTTCCCACTTCTTCCCGCCATTCCCTTGGAAAAGTTTTCTCTTGAGAGGAACCAAGGAAAGATTCAACTTGGACAACAAGCACCTCGTTTTTGTCCCTCCAACTTTGTCGCAATTCCGCTGAACAGACCGTCGTCTACTATACTTTAATGTTGAGTAAACCTTTTCCTAGAACTCTCTGATTTCGTCCCTTCGATCTATATTTCTTCTCCTCGATCTCCGATATTCTTCTTTGTTCTACTGCTTCTGTCCTTTATCTCGTCTTTTCGATCTCTATTTCTTCTCCTCGGTCTCTTTATATTCTTCTATGTTCTAGTGTTTGAGTGCTTAATCTAATACCTATGGGCTGTACTACATCAACAAGACTCCAGAAACTAACACTCTCAAAAGCCAATATTTATTACACTAGCACACTCTCATGTACAGCACCATCCTGCACATGGAAAGGAAGGTACAGCCCCACCCTGCACCTTAAAATGAAAACAAGAAGAAAAAAAGGAATGGAAAATTGGCATGGAGGTTTAGAATCCCGAAGCTCTGACAAAGCACAGTGTTGATACCATCTTAATTCAACTATGGGATCCCAAAAGCTTAAGTTGCTAGGGAATAAGTCAATGATGTATATCAAGCTAACAAAGATCTAAACCAATGGTCTTATCTTGGACAGATCTAAATAACCCTCCAGTGAAAAAGAATACATGGCCTCGACTGATTAAACCATCCAAACAACATAAGAGCTTCAGTCCTACTGCTATGATACTACTTACATCTGAAAACTCAAAGATGTACAAGATATTAGCTGAAAGAAAAACCTGTTGCTGATCCCGTAGTGCTCTTGAAAAGAAGATATCTGCTGCATGTATAAGCCAGTCAAGTTCAAAATTACCCAATGGTACCTGCACCAATAAATTTGAGAAATTGATTTATTTACTATTAACAAACAGATTAACAGAAAAATATTGTTGGCATGGAAACAAAGTTAATACATGGGCATATCTTGAGAGGGAAATTCTCTCCCTCAACCACTGAGGTGATGCAGCACAACGTTGCATTCCAATTTTTGCTGCCACTTGTTGCCACCCAAGAACCTGTACGAAGCAGTAAAATATTTTGAATCAGATGCTTAATAAAAATAGAAAATGCATGTGAAGAGTGAAGGTCTATTAGGTCTAAATAGACTACCTGATAGTTACTATCGCGAGCATTAGAGGGAATGCTCACACAAGGAAAATCATCAAGAGCTCCTATACTCGACTTCATCAACTGAAAATTTGGGCATTCAATAACAGCAACTGTAGGTCCATGATGTTCATGTCTGTCAGGCATCAAAACCATATAAGGAATTAACCAAGCATCTAAACAAAAAAGGGCGTTATTTCCATAATACACTGCAAGAAAATTTGCAACCTACCCAGTTGAATACATATAAATATAGCTCCAAGTGGAAATCTTGAAAAACGACTTTTAAATAGTACGTGAAAGATAATTTACAAATGCTCTGAAACAATGAGAAAACTAGTGCATTCTCTGATCAATAGAACACTATCTTACATGCAGCTTTAAAACATAATTAACAAATGACTTGTGAAGACACGCCTACACCCACATTGTAAACATAACTAATATTAGCCCTTCACTTTGTCAGGGGCAGTATACAGTTACTTCGGGCCAAATCAGAAAATATTTCAAATTTATAGTGCCCGCAAAACCTATCCTTGTGCATCAGGCAGAAACTTCAATAGGAGGCAACTATATTGGATTAAAAAAAGAAAAAAGAATTGCACTTTAAATAGCACAGCGACAATTTTTTTTGAAAAGCATTGCAACAATGATAACCAATATGGAATCAAACCTGTGCTCATTAATTGCACGGTGCAAAATCATTTCAGCATCCTTGGGAAATCCAACATAGTCAACCTAAAATTAGTACATAAGAAAAAGAGGACAAATATATGAGCCATTGAAAGTGGAAAAAACAGCAGGAAATTTTCACCCCAAAAAACTGACAAGTTCACCTTAATAATGATACCATTCCTCGGGGGTGGCTGAATTGATAACGCTTGGCAAGCTTCACGAAATTGTTTCTCAAGAAAAGATGCTGACAAATCTTTATTTTGATAAGGATTTACCACCACAACAGTTATTGTTCTTGACGCAGGAAAATAGGCAATAAATATAGCTCGCCCTTCAGATGTGCTGACATTAAAAACATTAACATTAATGGCTATATGTCTCATGTGAAGGCTAAGAGACTATCGAAATGATCAACAAATTAAATTTATTAATTTACTACTCATTCCAATATCAGATAAATTTTTGTAGGGATAAGCTTAACAAGAAAAAGAAAAAGAAGTTGCGTTATTAGCGCTGCAGAAATGTATGCTATGTTGCATGTGAAAACTGTAAAAAATTGTTTCCTAAGCCAAAGTTCAGCATGGAAAAAATGCTTCATAACTTCATACAATCAAGGAGCCACAATTTACAGGTAACATACAAAAAAAAAATTACCTCTGGTACAAGTAAAAGAAAGAGATCGATTCGTCCAGATATGTGCACTCAGTAGTTGTCTTCATTTGCAGTTCACTCACACTCCAACCATCCTGGACGTTTCTCTTCTTAGCAGTTTTATCCACTTTACAGACACAACCAATCTGAACAAGTGCATTGAACTCCAAAGGCACCTTTGTTTCATATATTCCCTGAACAAAGAATTTGAATCAAGCTGAAATGTATCAAGTAATCACTATAACATAGCTCTTATTTAAAAAAATGAATCATTTATTGAATATGCAAGTTCTTCCTCCTCATCTCAACAACAACCAAAAAAAAAAAAACCAAGAAGTAATGATTCTAACTATCTTTCCAAACTTCTTTCAAAATCATCACCAATAACAAGATTTATATGTATCAAGATAAAATTTTGAAAAATCAGTGAAATACAGCAGTAAATGATTTTGCAAGAATGCTAAAGTTCACTAAACGATTGCATTGAAACAAATCAAGTAATACCACAAAAAATGATTGTTCAAGAACGGTTAAAATGCATAGCTCTATGCTGCAATTTATTTCCAAGAAGAGGGATGCTAATTCAGAACTATAGAAGAGAAATCTTAAGCAAATTTGGTTGGAAGGCAAAGTCATAAGACCAATTCAGAACTATAGAAGATAAATCTTCATCAAACTTTGGTTAACCAGACTGAAAAGGAAAACCAAGAAATCCAACTCATTAAAAAAGTATATCATGACCAATAGCAAAGTATCGGTAGCTAAAGAAAAAGTGTCAGTGGGATGGTTCATATGAAATTATGTACTGACCTCAACTTCTGGATCGCCAAGAAGAGCTGCAAGCTTTTTGCTTATTGTCTTAAACCGACCCTCATCTATTATAGCCTATTCACAGTCAGGAAAAAAAGAAAAATGAATATTAAACCTCAGAAGCCTCTCTGACAATAAAAGGTTAAGAACCACATTACAGCTTGAAAACAGGAAAACCAGAAGTACCTCATACAGGTTGTAGGCACGCCTTCCATGAGGAAGAGTCTTGTTGACATTCTTTCCTTGAGGTTTTTCTTCAGACATTTTTTCAAATAGTTTTTCTATAGGTGCTTTAGAATTGATGTAAAAAACTCTTGGAACGGTAACGGGAATCTTAAGCATGATTCCTTCCACAACAACCCAAGCAGAAAATTGGTCACCCTGAGAACTGGGAACTAGTTGTAATATCTGAACCACAGAAGTTAAGCAGTGATAAGGTAATTATCCGGGGCTTTCCAGTGAAATACATGACTTGAATGAAAAATACCTGCCAGTGACAGCGTGTTAGGGCTTCTTCATTCCTCCTAAAATATGAATTAACACCTTTCCCCTGTGGTTCTTTACGATTTCTACCACCACCAAGCACCTCATTATTAGCATGGTGCGCAGACCTCGCATTATTCAATCTGTCAAATTGGACAAGAATTTTCCTAAATGTTAGTTCATAGACTCCATTAAGAAAAGCTGTTCTGAGCTCAACATAAGTACAACTCATACCTATGAACACAAATTAACACATACTGACAAGTGCTATAACATCATCGACAGATAACAGAGATGATGAGGTTAAAGTGACTCCTTAATTGATTGAAGAGGATCGGATTTAAAGATTATATAGACTATTTTATCTTGATTACTCCCATTGAATTTCCCATTCGGAATCATGCATTTGTTCACAACCTATTACAAACGTGTATAACATACAGGTCCTGACTTGGCATTCAATTTTTAGCCTTCCCAGACCATAGAGACTGACAAACACGATTGACCCTTACGAGATCCTATGGATAATATGGGATGAAAAAGAAGCGATCTAGGTACTTGTTATACTACAAAGCAAAAATTTTTTGTCAAATATACTCCAAAGCCTCAATGAAACCATAGGGTCCATTCATATATACACACAGCATATTGATTTGCTCTGGAAATACTTTTGACTTTTGCTGTCTTCTGTTAAGTGAGATATCTATCTTAATACCAGGGAGGTATTAGGCAGATTTCTAGAATTTTGTGAACTTTTAGCACATGTCAATCTGCACAAGTAAGCTCCCTAGGCCATATATATGTAGGTAAAGAAAAGTACCTTTGCTTCTTCCTCCTGTCAAGAGTATCTTTCCATTTCCTCTTCTTTATTTGAAGCCAGCCATGATAATCTACATTTCTATCAATAGTTTCAGACGAGACGGCATTTTGCTCTTGAAGCTCATTTTCTTTATTATTAGTTTGTTGTTGCTGTGAATCTATTTGACCAGCTGTCTCAACTGAATTTTTCTTGTTATTAACTTCATAACATCGGACAATTGGTCTGGGTCCATTTATGGAACTGCTTTTTCTGTTGAAGTCTTCCAAATCTTCAACAATCTCTTCATCAATCGCATGATTAGAGCCCATAGCATCACTGTTCTTTTCCAGCAAATGATCCCTGTTCAATGACCTGAACATATCAACCAATTTGCGCTGTCGAAATTTGTCGTCCTTCTCACGAACCTTCTTATGCAGCCAATCAGGATGAGCTACCCTAGGAACAGGATTTGCGACCTGAAAAAAATTCAACTGATTTCAAGTACAGCTAGAGAAAGACAGAAAAAGAGATGCAACAAACAACAGTTCACAAGCAAAAGAACCTTTTGCATTGCAGCCGGAATGGTGACAATTTTCTGAATTGCTGAACCAAGACGTTGCTTGTAATAGGACCAGTCAATAATGGATCGAATGCCGACATCTGATGAAACCTTGCACCACTTCCGTACATAAAACTTCATGATTTCTGATGAGTTGAAAAACAATCTCTCTTTAGAATACAAACAAGAAAATGAAAAGGGAGCTGTTGTTGACACTTCGCAATAGTCATCATGCAGTCTTCTTTTGTAAAAAGATTAAGGGAGTTACATTTTTCCCTTGTAAAGAAACAAGAGAGGATTGCAGGATGACTACTTTGGAGTGTAAATACCAGCTCCCTACAACAAAAATAATGGCTGAATGTTACCCGCATCTGTTTCAAATATTGCAACTGGAACAGCACGCTCACTTACAGGTGTGCCCTACTCAAGTCAACACCACAAAAATAAAAAATTCAGATTCAGATGACCCAGAGTTGAAAAGAAATTCAAAAACCATTAGAAAGGTGATGCCATTTTCTTTTTCTAAGTCATTTGGGTGACCTATCTAAGATGGCTAACAGAGACCACAAACACAGAAAACCAAATTGCAAGAGAGTCACAACTTTCACTGTTGCAAAATACTAGTCCAGAAAACCTTTTATTGAAAAATTATAGATAGGATGCAAGAAAGGATGGATAAGAAGTCCATAATAAGCAAATTAAATTATCATGAGAAGGAGAAGTGCAGCAAATTATGATCAACATTCACCCCCACATCACAAAACAGACCAATAGGTGCATCATGTACAACCAACCAAACAAGAATTTTAACTTTAGTAGGTGTACCAGTCTTTCAGATCATATTATGTAGTTACTAAACAAGGGACACTTGGATAATGAAAAAATAAATTAAAAGAAGACCCCTAGGTGTCGGAATGGATTGGATTCAACGAGATACTATTAATCTGAGAAAATAAATTTGAAAACTCTCTTAACTCCCTATCATTCATATTCCCTGTAAAGGTTAAGCTCCAAGAATTAAGGTGAAGATAAGGAAGATAAAGAGGAAACAACCATGTCATGATTCAATTGTTTTCTCCTACTTTCTTTCTTTCTTCTTTTTTTTCTTTTCTTTAACTTCCGCTTATCACAATACTTGAACTTAGGGCATACCTTACCCACCCAAATGCATTACTCGCTGTTCTCTCAATTTCACAATGAAAATAATAATCCAAATAAAGTAGTTTCCATTTACCTTTGGTTCACATGCAACTATATACTGGCAACGCAGTCCTTTATCTTTGACCATTGAATCACCGAGAAAATTAGCAAGACGTCTTGCAGTGGTCACTGCACATGACTTTTGCTCTCCATAGTCTGCTAAAGACTTGCTCATTGTGCTTGACTCTGATATATATTCAAGCAACTCACTGTCTGCAACATCCTTTCCTTGATTCTGAGAGAATGGGGGATAAAAAACAATGAAATTTCAAATAAGCATCTCTTTGAATCTTCACTTAACCAACAACTTTTAACACCCTTGAGTAAGACAATATGACAACGAAAGTCCCTCAAGTACATGCTGGGAAATATTCTAAACAAAGCAATTGCGATGAGACAATACATTAAACATTGACATACATCAAGGAGATCAAGCCAGCGATTGGCGACAGAAGCGACTGCTGAATAGCATTCCTCTAAAGTAGAACCGTGAAGGAACTTATCAAAAAGCTCGGCCTGCAAACAAGAAAGGTATTTCATGCGTGGGAACGACAAGCATTGTCTCGAATTTTCAAGAAGCACAAACATATAACAAGGAGTCAGTCTGATAACAATTGAAGAACGTCAACAATTAAGCATTTAGCACATAAAATGTCCACTTCCAAGTGATCATTTTCACTCAGAATAGCTTCAACAAGTTAGGAGTCAGTCTGATAACAATTGAAGAACTCGAATGCTATCCATCAGGCACCTCTATTGGACGGTTAAGTTCAAGACTTTTTTGTCCTTTTTTTAGGTTTTGATTGTCCACTACATATTTGTGGAAATATTACAATTTACAAGAAAAAGGGATACCTGGAAAACTTTGATGAGCTTCAGCTCACCTCTACGCTTGATCTCAAAACCTTTAAGTTCAGCAAGGGTCCCATCATCATTGAAAACAGCATATCGCTTCTTAATTAGAATTCCTTCTTCTTTAGAAGCCGGAAGAATCATTGCCTACATGAGAGAAATAGTTTGTTATCAAATTACATGAAAGCACTAGTCAAAATAAAATAAAAACATATCACTGTGTTACCTTGTAGGGTCCATCCACTTCAAATTCAATAGAACATTCACTATGAGTTGTGTAAGTATTTCCAATAGGATCTGTAAGAGTCTGGTAAAAATGGTGTTGAGAATTTGGAAGGAAAGGCAAAGTTGTGCAAATAAGACAAACCAAATTGCAGTATACAATGCATTCTGCCAGAGTCGTTCCCAGTGCAATGGAAATAAACAATTTAGAAAAATGTTCCAAGCTGACCTGGTATTGATCATTTGTATTGGTCCTTGCTACATCAACGTTAAGCATAACACATGGATATGAGATAGTCAGCTTCTTCTTCAAGTCTCTGAATATGAGTTTCCCATAAATTAGAGTGGAAGGTAGCATTGCATATGAAACATAGACTTACCTATTAGAATGGAAAGTAGCATTGCATATGAAACATAGACTGTTGTTGTTTAAGTAAAATCAGTGGTCATACAAATAGCAATCTGGCTGTCATTATGGTATACATGTAACCAAGTGAATTATTAAGATGAAAATCATACTTTGTTTTGAATGTAAAGTTCTCCGGAAAAGATCCAGGGAGCGCACACCAGATACCATCTGTGTCTAATTCAAGAGGTTTTCCAATTTTCTCAACCAACAAGCGAGCATTCTGAATAATTTTAGCTCCAGTATATGTAACTACTCCAGCCATTTCCATTGAATACCACCTTGCACCCCTGGATTAACATGCAAAAGCATCACAAAAAGGTAACTAGAAGATATCACATGAACAACAGAATCTATCTTACAAGAATTCAAAGACGAAAGTCATTAAACTTACTTGCGCATGACATATCCATAAAAGGAATTAAGTATACACTTATGTGCAAGTTGTAATGAATCGTAAAGCACTACCATATCCTGCAAACATCAATAAACAAAGACATTAGAAACAGGAGACTGTTGGTAAGAATAATACAAAAAAGTGTTCAACAAGCTTATTTCCTTTAAATAATTTTGTCTTAAAAAAACACAACAAAATTGATACACAGAGAGAGAGGTTTAAAAAAATTCATACTTGTGCTTCCTGGATTTTTATAGAATTCCCACTAGCCTTGGCTTCAGACAACTTCCCCTTCCAAACCTTATTAAGCCCTTTGTACTCATACCTTCTATCTCGAAAGCTTGAAGCACATCAATAGAACATATGATTCAGCACAAAAGAGAAAAGAGAGCAGAAACAAAAGGAAACAAATAATCACCATGTTGTCACAAAGACATTTTCTAATAACAATTATGTTACAAAAATTTCATGAGTAAAATCTATATATTTCCATTCCAAAGGATTTTTCTACTTGTTCTTAGTTATGACTGCCCTTATTCAGATGAACATGCAAACTTCTCACCTGCGAACTGTGTCAACATAGAATGAATTTTCCCTCATGCAAATCCCAGCTTCCCGAAGTTCAGTGACTGGCTTGTCCACTACTCGTCTATATGCCTGTCAAAGAGAACCAAAATTAGAATGTTAGGCATTACTCTGAGAAAATATTTGATCAAATATAGTGTAGAAAATACCTTCTGACAGTATTTTTTTAGACGCTCTTTGAGCCTCGATTGCTGCTCCATTTTAGGCAACTCAAGAAAAGATTTTGACAGCTTGGAATTGGAACCATCAACAAATTCAGACTCAATTTGCTTCTTCAAATGATAATAGTCACTGAAATTGAGCAAAATGATGTCCATACACAATAATTAATAAGTCTGTTGATAACAGACCAGAAGTATAGACCGAAGAAGTATAGACAGAAGGGGAAAAGAGGAAAAGGGAAAGATTATTAAACTACACCTTTTCTTTGCCATGAATATTTCTCCACGCCAAACCCATTCAAGTTTGCGAAGACAAGTTTTTCCTGGACGGTTGAAATCACAAGCAGTGCAGATCTCATCTGTAACTATTGAGGATGGCTGGAAATAACAACAGCTGTTATGATATACATTCATGGAATCTTCAAATGAGCAAACAGAACAGCCCCAACGACAATCTGACAATGCAAATGGGGAAGAGTACATTCTTGCTGAAAATATTGGTGCTGACCATTACAGTTAGACTATAAAATTTTCTATAAAACTTTGATTGGTTAACATGACTCCAATAGAAACAAGACAACCAGAAGCACTATTATCCACCTAGATCAACAACCCTTTTAATGGACACTTTTCTATGAATATAAAAAGCAAATGGCAGTTATAAACTGAAAAAAAAAGAAAAAAGAAAGATGAAATACATGAGTAGTATAAAATCGATATCTGCAATTACTGAACGTAATTTATTAACCAACACACCTGAAGCCTATTTGTTAAAATAATGTTGGGATACATTGCAGCAACATCCAGATGATAAATAAGGGGGCTTTCTTCACGTATAGGTTCATCTCGCAGCCTCACAAGCTACAAACAAGGAAAGGAAATCACTAATGAATAAAGTTCAAAAAAAATATTCATGACCTTATTCAGATTTAAATGAACATTACCTCTTGAAAACTAAGTGAATAACTAAATAGTAAAAGATTTAAATCCAACGCAATAGGAAGAGGGATGTTCATTATCAAATCCAATCAAATTTGATCGGTTTCAATGAATTTGACCGATGAGAATCAGGGATTGGATCCCTAAAATCAAAATCCAACATGATTGGACCGCATGACGGATGTTCCAGTGAAAATCCAATGCAATCCTATGTAGTTGGCTCAATGTCAATTGGAATGAATCGCATTAGATCACATCCTAACCTCAGATTGGATTGGTTTGTACAACCTACAATCCAATCTACATTGGATCGGATGAAAATTGGCTACAGAATACAGAACAGTTTCGAATGGATGAAAATTGGCTACAGAATACAGATTAACAGTTTCGAACCGATGAACATCCCCAAGGAAGTTTACATCAATCACCAAAATAACCTGCAACTTTTTGGACTTGATAAATCATATAAATCATATTAAAAATAAATAAATACTTAAACATACAAGAATGAAAAAAATAACAGATCCGCTTGAAAATACAAATGATCAGCACCTTTTCCAATATAGAACTCTTCACTTCTTCATAATTGGACACGGATTCCAAGTCCATCTTACCCTCTACTCTTATAGCATATTGAAGATCTCGATCAAGGTTGTTGATCAATTGCTGGAAATCAGAATTCTCAAATTAAGTATACAATATAATGCGATATTTAGCATTTGTAGTTGAGTAGCATTGCTAGGATCACCATGGGGAATTTTGCATGACTTTCAGGAAATATTACAAATAGCAATGGAATTGACAAGAAGTTATCCTACAGATATACACAAACAAATTACTGAAATTAGGATATAAATTTTGAGAGGATCAATTGGATTCAGCCCATTATACACTCACTACTACCAAATTTACAGGCTGAGATCACAGATTATGCACAATACAACCACTTCTCTGTTAGTGGACTAAATAATTTGTAGCAATGAGCCACTTGTTCATAGAGCAAAAATCAAATTCTGAAAAAGAAATGTAATTGATCTTTGTGTTCTAAAGACAAATCCAGTATGGCATGGCACCATAGAAAATGACCATTAAAAATGTTATAATGTGTTTCAGACAAATTGAGTCAGGGAAAATAAATCAAATTCAGTAGATGTTAATGTGGTTATGGATGTTATAGAGAATAACTAACATTGAAAATATGAGCTTCTAGTCATATGCAATCCATCAATATACAGAGATGACGCACCAATCTTTAATTAGAAGTGATGTCAAAGGAATGATAGTCCACAGTAAAAATTTAGAAATGATGGTATGCCAATCGATCAAAACAGAACAACCAGTCAATTTAAAACAATAGAAATAAACATTGGTAGTGATAAAAGATGATGAAAAGCATACCTCATAGGCAGAGGCATCAAGCTTAAAACTAGTTGGAAGATCAGATCTAAACACACCACTTTCAAGGCATTCAACATGGCCACCTATATAAGTCTCACTCTCTAAAAGGTGATTTTTATAGAACTTTTCGGGGTCAGATTGGTGTTTGTTAGGGCAGATAACATTTGCCTTGTATGCCTGCATAAAATGCAAAATTAAATGTGAAACCCGGAGAAACTTAACAGCTGAAATATCTGTTTTTTTTTCTTGTAAGAAACAGAACTATTCATTAAGTTAATTGTTGAAATTGAAAATCAAGACTAGTTTTTTTAGTAAGAGAACTGTAGAGGAGTTTTCTTCAAACAGACACAAAAAAGCATCAGCATGAGTGTATGACAACACACCTGGACCATGAGAAGCATTTCACAAAGGGTTCCACTACCCTTGCGCAAAACCTCATCCGGAGACATTGGAATAATAGTTGCAAGAGAGAAAATGAATGGATGAACATAGGTCATATACAAGTAATAAGTTGCAACAGCATCAGAGACAGAATATGATGCCATCATCTGTGATTACATATTCAACCAAATAGAAAAAGATTGTCAGAACTGTTCTTGCAAAAGAATGTACAAAAGCAAACACAACCTCAATATTCAGACGCACTAGCATGTATGTTCACAAAGTCAAAATTTAAGACAATCCAAATTCATAAAAAAGAGTCGCTCTACCCAGCTCTTGGTATGGCAACCAGATACCATCATAGTGCCCCAGCATCAGGGAATTTGATAATTTATCAGACATAAAGTAACAGTAATCACAATACGGACAAACACACCCATAATTTGATTAAACAAAGAATTTTCTTCTGTGGACTTTTTTACAGTTGTACGATCATCTTCGTATCAATCTATTGAGATAGTCTAAGGTTCAGTATTGAATTTTGAAGGTTAAACAGTGCCCCACACGAGTATGTTTCTCCAACCCCACAGTTGGTTTATACATCCACTACTCAATCAGCCTCTCTGCATACATTAAGCATGGTTCACATGCTAATCTCAATCAAGCTAGTAACTCTATACCCTACTTCATCCTTCACTGAAAGGGGCAAAATCGACACTGAGACAAAAAGGAAACATTGCCAAATCAATGAACATGGGCATGTAAGCTGCAGTAGTCTCTACAGTACTTAATGTAGTTGCCAGTTCATATATCATGTCTCCCTTATCAATTATTAACCTTTTCTATCTAAGTGCCCCAT
>NC_024126.1:8768752-8802564 GCF_000346735.1 Prunus mume | reverse complement strand
TTTTCCATTGCAAAGCGAACCATATCCTCCGGATTCACCTCCAGGGGATGATAACCTAACTTTGCCTTTGTAACAGCCTGAAATAAGATTATATATATAATAATATTATACTTTCATCTACATAACAAATACTAGGAAACAAATGAACATACTTCTTTTTCATCTGGTTTACACAAGCATAATTGAAGGTGAAGTTATTAAACCCAATACAACCAAACTATAATTAGGAACGTGTAGCATTTGTTTCCTTATAGAGCTATGTTAAGTAAAAGATTTCAACAGTCTATAATGGTACAAGATTATTTTTTTGGCAATTCTGCTTTCAGGAGATCTTTAAGGGTCTTCTGATACAGCAGTGACAAAAAGACCTTGAGAAATTAGTGTACAACAATATAAATTAATTGCTCCATCTGTTGTGAAACCGTAATAAAGAATAAGAGGTTAACCATGAGAAATTAATATGGAACAACAAAAATTTCTAAAAGAGTAACAACAACAGCAAACACCAATTAGAAGAAGAAGAAGAAGAAAACAATGAGCTTGAATTGGACAATCAAACCTTAAGGCCTTGGCTCCCTTGAGGAAGATAACTATCACGTTTGACCCAAGCAAAACAATCAAGATGGCAAGCAAATTTAGCCCGGCATTCCCCCTGGTTCTTGTCACATTGAAATCCAACCTCCTGCAAGGTCAAGAGCAGGGGGGGAGGTAAAAGAAGAGCAAAAATTAGTGCAAAACTAAAATGAGAATATCTCTGAGATCATGCAGACACAAAAAACAAAAATTACATTTTGCAATTTCCAGTAGAACGACAATATCAGTGTCACACAATTCATGTCATCACTATACCTAAAATAATCTAAACTGGGTGATATTTCATTATGTCTCCACTGCTTATATTGCAATATTTATACATGATGCGAATGCAGAAAGATAAATTACACATGTACACAAAAGTTATAATGATGATGCACATGACCCTGAATAAAACAAAGGGTAAAAAGCTTCATATACATGTCACGCGCAGTTAATGCTTTAAATCTATTAAGAAAAGTAAACTGTTGTTGGCACTCCAAAAAAGGCATCCTGTAGACCCTCATGGTTTTACAGAGGAGTGCAGGATGAATTTTTTGGGTGCCAATAACAGCTCCCGATAGCCAACTCTAGATCAACAATAATATTCAGAGCCCCCTGTATGTCAATCAATAAACATTAATGAACAAATGGCATTAGTATTATTTACTTAATATTAAAGGAATAAGAAACTTCCATAAGCAGTGAAGATGATAATGTTTAAGTTCCAGTCTTTTTGGTAGTTATTTAAGACTTACAACCTAGAAGTCTGGGAACACATTGTTGTTTAAGTAAATGTAACTTGCAGAATTAGCAACATACATCACTCATTTTTAACCCATGATATGCAGCTCTGGTTTCCAGGAAAGGCCAGTCGAAATAATCACCATTGTATGTGACATAAATTCCAGGCTTCACCTCCCGCATATGAGCAAACCAGTGTCTTAGAAGCTCTACCTGCAACAATGGCCATATAATTTGCAAAAGTAACAAGTAATTAGCATTCCAAAACCCCTTGTACAAACTAAACTAATCAAAATATCGTATCTGGCGGGCTGGGATGTGTTTTGTGTGTGTATGGGGGTGAGGCTGGAGTTTCTATGGATGTCAATACCTCATTCTTCACATTTGTCACCTTGAAAAACCCTTCAAATTCTGGTTTGGGAGTGTACTCCAGATCCTCTATATCATCCCCAACACACTGCAGATACAAGAAAGTAAACCTATCAATACATACATTTTTTTTTATAGGAAACTTAAACCTATTGCAGCTAAAAAGGAAATTAAACATATCAATACATACATTTAACTTCTTTTTATGGTTTTATATGAAATTTAAACCTATTAACCCTTCAAATTTCAAATTTAATACGTACATTTAACTTAGATGTGCAATAAATAAAATATTGACGGTGAAGAAAGCAACAAAATAGCACGTCTAGCATGAAAATACAAGTTTGCAACAATAGGCTTAAATAGATGCAAAACAAATGAACAATTACTAAGCTTCCCAGTAAAGGAAAATAAAGACAGGACCTTGGCATCTTTTTTCAAAGAAAATTTTCTAAAATTCTTTCACATCCTTGCTAAATGAGAATGCAACCAGTTTGTTGGATAAAGTTGAAGTTAATTAACTCAAAAGGTCCCAAAACCAAGGACTTTAAAATGGAGCATCTAAACAACTAAACATATCTGCTGCAAACATTTATTAAAACTATGCATACTTATTTGGCAACATACAAGACGAATCTCAAAAGCTAAATTTGAACAAGGTAAGAAATTACTAGAAGGGCATGAATCCTACCTCTCTGTTAATAATCAGGTAACCTTGTCCATCAACCATGTACGAAATCATCATTATTAAATCATATTCAGCATCTGGAAATTTCAAAGGTAGCTTAGTCGTCTCAATATCAAATGCACAAACATGAACTTCAGCGCGCTGCAGAAGATCTGTCCTCATCTCAAGCATAACACCAGTACTGGATACACTAACATCATACCACTGGCCACATCTTACATCTGAGTAGCAAAACAATTTGAAAGGGGTTCAACTTTTTCAAATTCAGAAATTCAAAACAAAAGATAAAGGTCTAGAAAGCGGCCAGATGTAGTGTAAATCACCATTGTCAATGGCAAAGCGGACATGGTAGGGAACATCAAATTCACGAAGATCAATAATACAATCTAGAAAATCCTGAGGCCTTTGTTCTCTACAAATCAAGCAACAAAAGAGTATCAGGATCAGGAAACAAATACAATTTACAGTTCAACGCAACAGCAGACCAACACAAGGTACCTGTTAACCAAATAAGCTATCTACAGGCAATCCAAAAGGAACAAGAATCAATAACATAACCTCACCGTTTTCCTATTACTATTGACTCGTAAGCGTCTGCAACATCAAATTTGGCATGGTTTCTTTCGACAACGTGTAATAGGTCACTCTTGACATTCATTAGTTGTTGAACATTATCAAATGATAGCTTTAGGTAGGACTTGCGTAGGCCAGACAAATGGTTTTTCTGTCAGGGAGTACAGAAGGATATTAGAAAGCACGCATTGGGAGATATAATTGAATAAGCAATCAAATAAAGCACCACAATCATTATAATATCAGCAAAGATTGGAAAACTGAACAGCAAATCTAAGTAAACCCACTATATTCATAATATATGAAACAACATACTCAATTATAGGATGTTCAATCTTGAATTTAAATTAGATGGTGTTAGACATCTCACCACTACCGCACTTTCATGATACCATTCTAATATATAAAAAGTGTAAAGGATGAACAAACCATAACTAAAAAAATTTCCAGTTAAATGAATGTATCTCAAAATCTTGCTAGCAATTACAGAGTTTGCCAATAGCCACACAAAAAAATAAAAATATAAGGACAACTAATCAGATGCAATTTCTTTAGATGAGTCTGTAGAAATCACTTCTAAAAATGGCAATAGAAAATTAGGTTGTCAAAACATCTAGTTAATGTTGGAAGATGAGACAATAGTCCTGATGCTAGGCAAGAATATAGTTAAGCTTAAGTGCAAGAAACTAGAGAGAACATAACTGCTCAAACATATCACGTCAAGAATGGAAATCCACTGATTGAAATCTTTCCATCACACTTGATATCAAACAATCTGGTGTGGCAAAGTAGCTCAAAATATTCTAATTGGGTCCATGTTTATGTATGAAGTTCATCAAAGTAACTTTTGGAAGGTCCATGTTAAGAGATTTAGAAGCAACACACTAGTCAAAGTCAAAGTCATGTCCAATGCTTGAGGCAAGTTTGGAAACAGTCTAGGAAAAGATAATTTCATGCTCAAGTGAAGTTGTTAGAAAATGAGCCACCTACCCATATCAAGAAATGAAGAAGTAAGACACGATTATGTTGGCATGAAACCAAGTTTTTCCGCATTTGACTGAATAGTAAAAGCTTTTATGTCAAATTGGTGATCCAATTGTCAGAAAAACTTGAATTGAAAGGAAATAGGCCAAGGGTGCATATCATAAAATGGAAAAGTTCTAAATAAAAAGACGAAATTTCTCATGGGTACAAATAATTTCTGTTCAAGAAAATACTTGCTAAAAAATAGGAATGAAAAGACACCTTTGAATAGAAAATGACTATAAAAAAATGTTTCTTGGTTTACGGGTGTAAAGTAAAACATGTGGCCCAACCAGGCATATCTTGATTTAACTTGGAATTGTAGAATGGAACGTGAAAAGAGTTAATAAGGGAAAATAACTGCCGAGGATTAACAAACATTGCCAAATTTTAGGAGGTAGAGTGACTGTATAAAGCTGGTGATGGAGGAAGGTACTTACCAGATCAAGGTCTTCTTTCTCCACTATTTCAATATCAGCAATTTGATTTTCATATCGTCGTCTCAAATATGCTTCAACATCCATTTCCGTTTTCTCCTAAAATAAAATAGTCATCATCACTGTGAAGGAAACTGATGGTTGAAGGAAAAATTTCAGAATTAAACATATAAGATTGATTGAGACCTTTGAGGCTGCATAGAAATAAGGGCGGAACTTGTATTTTGACTTGAAAGCAGAACCATCCTGCAATTAAATTAGAAAATAGGTACATAATTAATCACCATAAAATAAAACTGATTATGTTAAACATTTTTATAGAATATCTTACCTGCGAAACAAAATACAAATCGACGCAACTATAAACCTTACGGGTGTCTTGATCCTCCCAAGATGACTGCAAATGTATAAGGAAGCATCCATCATTTATAAATGCCAATCATTAAGGTATTTGAACTCAAACTTACCACCAAGTGGTTATACCATATCAAAAATTAACAAAGAAAAACAAAAACATCAACAACAACAACAATAAAGAATAATAAAACTTCAAATTTGATGGTTCATTTAGAAACTCTAGTCAAGCAGCAGCAGGATTTGTAATTAGAAACTTCAAAGGAAATGTTAAGATTGGTGGCACTTACTATTGGTTATGGTTCGGTCCTTCAAACTGATATTGCAGCCTTAAAGTATGGTTTACATTTGGTTAAATTATAAAATAAATAAAAATTATTATAGAAGCGGATTCTAACGTTTTAGTTGATATTTTAAATTCTGGTACTACTAATATTCCTTGGAGTATTTTATCGTAGGTTAGAGATATTCGAAGACTTCTTCTAAAACTGAGCATTTTGACTTTCATCAAGTTTTCCAAAAAGCTAACATGGTTACAGATTCCTTATCAAATATAGAACATAAGTATTCACAACCTTGTGTTTGGTTTTCCAATTTTCCTACTAATGTGACAATTAAAATCTACTTTGATGTACTATTGGGTCCCAAGGAGATCTCCTATGTAAGTTTTTTCCTTTTCATAAAAAAGAAATGAAGTATAATGCAACTGAGTAGGGTAAACAAAGTTGAGTTTTTCAATTGTTTGCAGTATATTGTTTTTGTGTCCTAGAAGGTGAATATTACACCAGTAAGCAAACTATTCAAAGAATGACAGTGGCTAGGCTTTATATGAAGCATAGAATAAATTGCACAAAATATACCAAGATAGAGATATTTCAAAAGTCAGCAAAAATTCTCACTCACATAGCCCAAGAATAATAACAAAATTCAAGTAATTTTATCCAACTTTCCATTACAAAATGGCTCCAAACACAGCTTAAGCCTTCAAAATCCCATATTCCCCCTTTTTCCTTCGCTATCTCAGTAACCAAACAGACCAAGAAAAAACGCAGATTTCTAAAATGGAAGAACAAATGGGCAAAAATTGATTGGTACAGAATCAACTTACGGATGCGAAAGTGAGCAGCCATCCGAGCCGCTTATCGCCTTCGGAGAACAGATCGAACCCTAGCTTCGACTCGAGCTCTTCCTCAGCGCTGCGCATAACCTTCTGCTTCTTGGAGCTCCATGAGCTTCCACGGTCCCGTTTTCGGCTCTGGAAGCCGCTCATTGTGTTTGGCCTGTGAAATGGAAATCCGTCTGAGATTTGCTCTCAGACTTTGAGACTGAGAGAGAGAGAGAGAGGGTTTCAGAGGGATCAAAGCGTTTTCCCGCGCTTGCATCTCCTACGCCTTTATATTATTTGGTTCCTATGACGGAAATGGCCCTTCGGTTGATCAAATTTTCGAGTAGTGCCACTGTTTGAAAGTACCATCGGATAATTTGTGGAGCCCGACTAACTTGGACTTTGGGACAGTGTCCGGCCTGATTGGCTCGGCCCATCATGAAACAAATTTATGGACACGCCTAGGAGCAGCAAGAGAGGGCAGTTTTTTGTTTTTTGTTTTTACAAGAGATATTAGAAGAGAAGAATCAAATTGAGGATTTCAAGTGCCGGAATAAATATTCAAGTAGTTACGAGTCCCTTACATAGGGAAGCTACTTTAACGATTTTTGTTTTATACACCCAAGGAATTGATCAGCGCATCTGTAGTTTAATGGCAACTATTTTTTTCTTGTTTGGTGCTGAATTTGTCCCATGACAAGTTTTTATCTCCTTGTGAAAGGGCAAGAAAGAACGAAACTTAAACATTTAAAACTAAAACTTTTTAAATCGAAAAATAAAATGTAAAAGAAGGTGTACATGGTCTCCACCAACTTAAAGGATTAGTTTTCAAATGTTTTCAAATTTTGTTGGATGTATTGAACAAATGTATATATTCAAAATTGAGGTACAAGTTTAGGGTTTCATAAATGTGTAGTTTAATTAGAGTTTTAATTTTACAAAATTAGTGAAACACCCAATTCTAGACATGAAACTATAAATATACCCTACACTATTTAAAATATAGAGACACACCCAAAATAAACCCAAAAATCAACAGCTGTATATTTTTTAATTTAATTATTAAGAGGAAGTACCTTTATTACCCTTTTAACATAAAATTGGAATTCTAATCAACACCAGATCAGAATTCATTTCACGACCTCCAGTCTTTCATCTTCATCTTCAACCCCAATTTTCAGTTTTTGTTCTTCCACCTCAGTTTTTGTTCAACCTCATCATTCTAAGTTTCGTCAGAGGGCTCGCCTGGGCCACAGACAATAATGTGCTGGAGAGAGCCTTTTCTCTGTTCGGTGAGATCATCGAATCGAAGGGCCGTTTGACGCATGTTCTCTATCTCCTACTTGATCTTCTGTTTCTCTATGTTACTTGATCTTTCTCTCCCAAAAATTGAAGATAGATCGATCGATTCCTTTTCCTTTTTTATTATTATTGTGTATTTGTTTGATTATACTCCAACGTTTTGGTTTTGATGGACGGATCTGATTTGATTTGGTTTCTTTTTGTGTTTCCAGAATATCAACAACCGTGAGATATAGAGGTCTAAGGGCTTCAGCTTTGGCTTCGTCACCTTCAGCAATGAGAAGACCATGAGAGATGCAATCGAAGGCATGAACGACCAAAACCTCGATGGTCCAAACATCACCGTCAACGAAGCTCAGTCTTGTGGAAGTCGCGGTGGTGGTAACAGAGGTTACAACTGCAGAGGTGGCAGCGGAGCATTGCCTATTTGGTTTGATTTTTCTCTTTTTCTCTATCTCTAGTTTAAATGTGGAAAATTGATTAAAAAAACAATTTGTAGATATTTTCTGAACTTTAGTTTGCTATTCGGTGTTGGTTGATTTTGAATTGGTCATATGTGTTGGCAGAAAATTCATGCATTGTTGTCTCTCGTCTGTAGTTGTTCAATTTAATCCCTACAAGAGCTTGTACCCAAGTGTGTGAGGCTGTTTCATGTTTGATGTAGTAGCACTAGTCATTTTGATTTGGCTGTAAGATTTAGCTATAAGGAATTGTTTTCTGCGTTTTGAAACCAAACCAATTTCTCATTTGAAGCAATAAGTTTCTAGAATCTGTCATACACATGAACTTATTTGATGACTCCAAAGACCTATATTAATTTCTTGGATGATCAAATTGACTATTTTCAATATGAAATGCTTGCTAAATATGCATCTCTAACCCGAGTGTAGCGCAATGCTCTGCAACTTAACCCACAGAGCTTACTATTGAATGAAAAACAAGATATCCTCTTTTTATTTTCCTTTATTGATCTACTATATGGAGTTTCTTTGCTTTTTCTGCCCCGTTGAATTATGAATATGGATTTCTTAGTTCAATTTAGAAAATCTATGTCATTCTCTTATTGGTTCAGCATATATCTATTGAAATTTTGATGCGGGGAGTGAATGATTTCATATTATCCCTGTAGTTTGTAGTGAAATAGTAGACTAATGAAATTCTATATACTATTTCACCTTATCAGTTATGCGCTTTGGGCTTATGATTGTTATCTGTGTTGTTCCAATTATTTTATTATGCTTAATTATTTTGTTCTTATTTCTTGTTGTCAGATTTGGTGAACAACCTTAGTACCATTGCAAGGGTAGCACCAAGGAATTTATAGAAGCCTTAGCCACTTGGTAGTTGATTTTGAAATGATGTAGTTGATTTTGAGTGGTATGGAGTTGTAAACATTTATCGTACCTATTATGCAAATAAAATGATGTAGTTGTTAACTTCCAGTAAGTGGTATGAACAGTTGTTATATTTTTCATCCTATTCAATTGAGTTGATTTCTATAACATAGTATTAACAGTGTACTTCTATGAGATAATATTAACATATTTGCAGTAACAAAGCATGCTTTATATTTTGTTGTATATATGGCTGTGCACTTGAAGTTTATGATATGCAAAATGTGATTCTTACTAGGAATATAGTTCTATGACATAGTATTAACAGTGCACTTTTTTTTTTTTTTTTGTAGAGGTATTTCCTTTTGCCTTTGTGATTGTTTCTGGTGAAACTATGGACAATTGGAGGTGGTTTCTACAAAGGATATCGAATGTCTTGTTAGATTTTTTTTAATTTTTTTTTGAATTTTTTGTAAGAAATGGTATTAACAATGTACTTCTATGACATGATATTAATAATGTACTTCTATGATATGGTATTAACACTGTACTTTTATGACATGGTATTAACAATGTACTTTTATGATATGATATTAACAATGTACTTCGGGCTTGCTGGGCTTATTTTGGGTTTTTTTTGAGTTTTTTGTGTTGGGCTGGTTTTAAGTTTATTAATGGCAACCATGTAATTTATAGGAACTTCAACACTCATTTTTTATGTAGTAAATGGATTTTAGGTGTGTTTCTAAAGTGCATTTCATATGAGGTTTTTTTATAATTTCAACTTCTATTTTGGGTATATTAGTGAAGCTCCCTTTTAATTTTTGGACTAAGTAGTTGATTCGAGTTCGGTCCATAGAGCAGTCTTGGGGAAAGATGGATTTGAGACTCAAAGGCATATATATATATATATATATAATTGAGTAGTGGAAATCGAATTAAGACCTCATATGCATGAGTAAGTGTAGTTTTTTATTTTTTATATACAAGTCAAACTCAAGACCACAGCTTTGGATGCAACGAGAGGTTATAATGAAGAGTCCTTGATAGCCGTCCGATTCAGTGCATAATTATTATTGTATTGGATTGCAGAATTATAATGAAGGGGTTATAAAATTATTAAACGTAGAGCCGTAGACATTTTAGATCAAAGGCTTTTCAGAAGCTGCAGAGATGACGGAGAGGCCAAGGGTGTCAATGACACTGCTAGCAATAGTGGTTCTGCCAAATTTTCTATGTGTATGCAACGCGATTGAGTCACCACAGTACTCGGTGGTTCACTCAGAATCAGACTTTGATATCAGACTTTACAGAGAGACCTCATGGATGTCTGCTCCTGTTAAAGACATCTCCTTTGAGAAGGCCACCAGAAATGGCTTCCACAGGTACTTCCACTTATATACTCACCTTAGCTTTTGATTTTATCTTCTGGGCTTTTAGTTTCATCAAACAATTATGAATTACCACCATGAAATTTTATATCTTTGAATTTGGTTCTTTATTTGAGTCTAATACCCCATCATTGTGATGGTTTTCTAATTGTTTGGAACAAAAATTGTGAAATACCCACCATGGGTTTCTCTCTGAACCCACCAATTACCTCCTGATTGAGTAGAAAAATCCAATCTTTTGCCCCATGTGTTTCCTCATTGATATAAGATAAACAGGAAATCGTAGCAGATGATGTTATTGATAGCTTTCTGGGAATATGGGTGTAGTTTTCTGAAACAATAAGTTTTTTATGGATAAATAGGAAAAAATCTGAGAGGTGCTGAAAGAATGCAAAGTTAATTGAGATGGTTTTGATATTTCAATAGAAAGCATGCTATGGTGAATCATTTCTTCAAAATTATAGTTCTAGGATGCCCCTTTCTTGGGTTCAATTAGCTTGGTTATGTTTGCCGATTCGCTGATGTCCTGAAATCATCATCACAATCACCTGCGACATCTTTTAGCAATAGATACATTGCCTTCTACATGTAGATGAATCTGTTGGACAGTCTCCGATATGTGCCGGTTGGTGTAAGAAGTTGATATATGTGGATCCTCTTGCGAGTCCGGTGTACATCAATGGCTGACAGCCACTTAATTCATGGGTGACTGTCCAAAACAAAGCTTTTACGTGTACTGTTTCGTCAAAATAGAGACTCACTCACTGCAAATATATGTAGTTTTCTTGTGAACATTATATTATGGCACATATTATACAAACTCAGTTGGATATGCTTTTGCTAATGATAAACTTGGCTATGCATGATATGCCTTTCTTAACTTTGTTCAACCGATGGCTACCGTCTGCACTTTGCCTGGGTTATTTCAATTTTAAACTTAGATGTCGTTGGTCTATGCTAATAGTTTCCTGATTAACTCACAGGCTGTTCCAGTACATCCAAGGTGCCAATTTGAATTTCTCTCGAATTGCAATGACAGCTCCCGTGCTGACAAGCATAGTCCCAGGAGCTGGCCCCCTTCACTCATCGGCCTATTTTGTTAGTTTCTACTTGCCTACAAAGTTCCAAACTACTCCACCCACACCTCTCCCTGAACTCGGCTTGGAACCCTATACCTGGGACAGTCATTACGTTGCCGTCAGGAAGTTCTCTGGATTTGCAAGAGATACTAACATAGTGCAAGAGGCAGAGAAGCTTGCTACCAGCTTGAGCAGGTCTCCATGGGCAAATTCTACATCAGAAGAAAGCAGCTATGCTTATTCAATCGCGCAGTACAGCTCCCCATTCCGAGTTATTGGGCGTGTGAATGAGGTTTGGGTGGATGTCAATCCATCTGGTTTAGGTGGCTATAAATACAGTGAAATAGCTACGTCCTGAAATTCTTCAATTACTCAATGTGACATTCAAGGGAGTGATCTATGAACCAGACAAGAAGTGGTACATCTTAATCTCCTTAGGTGCATCTGTATGTATGTATATGTGTTTGATAATCTGCATGTAATATGTCTCTGCGTTCCATTTTTTTGGGAAGTATGAGCCAGTGAAAAATAGTACAATATAACATCAAGTCCAAAAATATAAAAACATTAGTCCTTCGTGGTTTCCTATGTCGAGGCGTGGGAGAGCTTATTGATATGCTACCAAATATTTGGCTGCAGGAATTGAACCCTTCACAAATCTGTTTCACAAGTTTTTCTATGGTATTCCTGGCATCTCCAAGAGATGAGGCAATTTACCTCAAATATTTGCCTCATCAAAATGTGTTCGATATTTTCACTTAAGAGATGAGACAAATGGTTATATCAACTATTGTCCTATGTGTTGCACGGACACCAATTAGCTGAAGTGTCGGAGTGTCGAACACTCGAACACGGTCAAAACACTCCCCAACATGGTCAACTTATGGTCAAGACATGGCAGGGGCGATTTTGAAATTGTTTTTAAAGAATGGCTCAAAACACAATTATTGAAACATGGTATGATAGTAGTTGACCCTACATACGCAAGTAGTCTGCTATTATTATTGTGTTTGATTAATAATATTCCACTAGAAAAAGTACAAATTATGTAAAGATTATGAGGAAGCAGTTCTGTATGTTTGGATTGACCTTAGTAGTTCATTTGTTGCTGTTTGTACCAAAAATGGAAAAAAGAGCAATAAGTGTTTAATTTGAGGAACTTAAGGGGGTGTTTGGTATCCTATTCAAATATGGAACTAAAAAACTTTGATTTTTCTTAAAAACAAGGAGTTCTTAAATCTATTTTTAAGATTCAAAAACTTGTTTGGTATGCAACTTGAAAACTGTTTTCAAATCTTAAAAATTTGAGAACTTGTGAGTTATTAGAAAAAAAAACTGAAAAAACATATACATATTTTTTTAATAATTATGGTGTTTTTTAGTTGTTCTTGAGTTTGAATTTTTAAAAATAGTGCTATCAAACTGGTTTTTTTTTTATTTTGACTCAAATTCTGTTTTTGATTTTAAAAGTTGAATTTAAGTTGAATACCAAACATGCCCTAATTTATTTTCTCAAAAATGCCCGGACCGAAGCATTAATGTCTTTGCAGTATAGGGCTTCTTCACTTCATAATTGGCCCATAATTTGGTTTAATTCTCAAGTCCATTATTCGTATCCATATCTGACTTTGACCTGTCAAGAAGTTAAAAGGCAACGGTCTTTTCACAGGTGGCACATGCTGATTCGAGAAGAGACCAAAATAAACTATTTTTCTTAGCACTTTGACCTCTCAATAAGTTCAAAGGCAACGGTCTTTTCACAGGTGGCACGTGCTGATTAGAGAGGAGACCAAAACAAACTATTTTTCTCAGCACTTGGAGCAAAAGCAAGGCAGTTAGGTCCGTCCGATCAAGATTTAAACAAGGCTTAAACGTGAGCTTTCAGTGGTGCTTTATCCGTTATTTTTGCATTTTCTTCTCCACTTGAGATTAATTAACAAAAAGAGAGAATTCGTAATGATGCTATTTGAACCCAGAATTCTATTATATGTTCATCATCATCGGGTTTAAATATTCAGCCTATAAATAGAAAGCTATGCAGCAACATTCGAGGACTCTCTCTCCAAATTAGACACAACGTCTTTAAACACTACAGACTTCAACCCAATCAATACCTTATCTTAAATTGAGTTCTTAATTTAAACCAATCTCACCCCCAAATATCATCCAGTCGACAATTCCTGCGATCATCTTCTTTGCTGCTTTGCCAAATACTTGGTATGATTCATTAGCATCACTACTCATATTTCTCAAATAGCTAAACATTCAAATTGGATGAAGACATCTACAACTTTCATTTCCTTTTATTTGTAATTGTATTATATTAAGACAAGTGATCTTGCGTCTTCATTCATTTCATGTTGTACTAGAATTGAATTAAGAAGTTTTCATTTCCAAGTATTTTGTTATTTACGTTTAGAAAGCAATTTATTTTAGTATTTACTTTAAATTCTATCAAGGGCATATAGGGTTTATCCGACAAGGCCAACCTGGTCAAGGGTTTTCTTCTTGTCCAATAAACAATACTTTGCCTAATCAGGGGTTTTCCTCTTGCCCGGTCAAAATACATATTGCCCGATAAAGGGTAATTAATGTATGGTTAATACTATCATGACTAGTATCAGCATAAACAAGCCTACTGTAAAGGTTCTTTATGTCCGATCAAGATTATTGAGCCCGATCGAGGGATTCTCTGACCAACATGGTTTTTCTGTTTGATTAGGTATGTATGTCATATGCCTATCATACTGTCAACTCACAAGTGAAAGAATGTTAAAGTCCTCTTAATTGAGGCATAGAAAAAAACTAATCCGAGTCAGTACCCCCCTTGGAGCACAATGGTTTGATTAGAAGTCAAGATTGGCGCAAATCCAACACATAATCATGCAAATACACACATTTCTATGGGGTTGCTTTCAATCCAAATAATGGCACACCTACGCAATCCAACAACTCAGAACCTAGAGAAGTAGCTTGATTCTCACTCTCCAACAAGGTCGAGCCTGTTTCTCTCGTTCAAGCCCGATTCAACTTTCAATTGGATCATTTGGAGGCCACTCACTGCCAAAACTAGCGGTGTCAATGTACAAACACACTCAAGGCATTGGTGTTGCAAAATCTACACATCTGTTGGAAAAAGACATTAACATATTTATGGCATGCCCAGTGGGACTTTCAATTGTGTATGGTTAGAGAAACCAGACGAAAGGTCTACATGGTAAACTTCATATCAAGTCCAAAAGATAGGAATAAAGGAATGGCCACCGCATGCTTGCCAGAAATTTCTTCTAAAGGTTCCTTCAATCATTTTGAAAGAACCATGAGAGAAGGCTTCAAAGCAGTAACTGAGATGGCACAAATGTCTCACAACATTACACAAAGTGTTGACAGAGGACACTTGAACACCAACCTGTAAGGTAGTGAAACTAGAGCATATCTGGGGCAGTTAACATAGCAAGTTATACAAGCCGTTCCAGAGGTCAAAACTCCCCGAAGCTTGGAAATGGCATCAAGAAAGATCATAATGCCAATAGGAGCAGCATGACACATTCTAGGGCAAACTAGTGGTCACACTAATTCTTCATCACTAGATTTAGTGATCAAAGGCCCATTTGAGGTGCCTGCACCACCGGTTCAGCCAGCAACTATGGACCCCATCTTCATTCCAACTACACAAGTGGCGACTAATACAGGTGAACAAGTAAATAACAACCAACTCGTAGCTCTTGGTACAACGGCTGCTGCACTACCCTCAAGGTATTAGGCGTCAAAGACTGGTGAAGTTGCTTTACCTCTAGAACCACCAAGAAGAAATATAAATGCTGAAAGATGGAGACAACCTGCAGGTTTCAATGTCCTTAATGCGCACAATAATGACAATAATAGAGGCAATGAAAGAGGCAGAAGGAACAATGCACTACGACACATGAGCCTAATTAGGATTCAGATGATGAAGAAGAAGCAAGGCCTGATCCTCTAATAGCTGCTATCGTTCCCACCCCAGCAGCAAATCCTAATTTGGCTATGCAAAAATGAAATTGAGGGCCTTAAGCAACTTATGCTTAATGATCAAGCTGGAGTTGGAACAAAGGCCAACTTATCGGAAACCTTATCTTGCATACATAGACGAGATTCCTTTCCCAAGGAATTTTAAAGTTTCAAATTTCCATATGTTCAATGTAGAAGATCTTCGTGC
The DNA here is from genome assembly GCF_000346735.1 of Prunus mume. The sequence continues at coordinate 8,787,397 of NC_024126.1, read as the reverse complement.
ATTAGCGTTGGGGCATCAATGGCGTTTTTCAGCTTATTGTGTGGTCATTGGAAATCAACTAAATTTAAAACTAAGACAACCTGCAACTTATTGCGTGGTGGTGATGGTAGAGGTGGTGGAGGTTGAGGAAGAGGTGGCAGTGGCGGTAACAGCGTGGTGGTGGTGTTGTTGGTGGTGGAGGAGGAGAATGTGGTGGTTGTGGTGGTGGTGGAGGAGGATGTGATGGTGGAGGTGGCAACGGCGGTGGTGGTGGTGGTGACGGCGGCAGCGGCGGAGGAGGTGGTGGTGGTGGTGGTGGTGGTGGTCGCGTTGGATGTGGAAGTGGTGTCATTTAAAAAAATTAATGATGGTATTTTGGGAATTACATTTTTTTATTAAAGGCTCATCTCTGCTTCTTTTCTTTTGAAAAGAGCTTTGAAAAGCAATCCAGAGTATTTTAAACTGCTGAATTTTAAAGTGAAGCAGGTTTTTGACCAAAAAATGCAATCCCAAACCGGGACCTAGTACTATTAATTTCTTCAACAACAAAAGGACAGGAACTATCAGAATCCTAACAATTTAAATTAAGTAAATTTAGGTTTTAGCCCAAAAAAAAATTTCACTTTTGGAAAAAGCCAAAGCTTTTTGAAAAAAGACAGAAAAACCTCTAAACTTTCAAATCAAAGACATGCAAATGTAAAGGATTCTTTAGGAAATCCAAAATTAAATGAGGGTAATTTTGTCTATTTTTGCTTATTTTACAAAATTTCTCTATCTTTTGTGTTTTTCCAAAGTCTCCCTTTAAATTACCTTAGAACTAGAAGATGAAAGAACAATATTACAAAATTAAATGAAATCAAAGGCTTCAAGAGTAAATACAAAATTCTCTATTCAAGAACACAAGGGTTGATGATTTAGAGTTTCCTAACAAAAACAAAACTAACAAAACTAATCACATAGATCTCTTTCTTGGCAAGTAGTAGAAGTAGAACCGATCTCTGAATTAAGCATAGCCAAATAATCCTTGGTGTAAAATTCTCTTTTATTCATCTCATCTAACTTACTAGCCACATTCTCTTTCAAACATTCTAGCAAACCCTTGTACTTTTTAAGTTCATGTAGTTCTAAATTTTCATCAATAGGCTCATCCCACCATACACTGACCTTTTCTCCATCCCCACCAGCCTCATCTTCTTTCTCTTCTTCTTGATTGGCTTCTGAATCTTCATGGCTATCCTCAGCATCAACGGATCCAATATCCTCTTCATCATGATTGGCTTCTAAATCTTCATGACCATCCTCACCCTCAACGGGTCCAATGCTCTCATCATCATCATCATCCGTTGTACATGAAGCTTGTTCGCCAAGAAATCGATCAATGACAGTTTCCGCGGAGGGGTGTCCAAAGATGAAGGGCTTATTACCAGGCGAAAAGGTGATAATCGCAATCTGGGCACCAGACAAGCAGCAAAGGTCAGTGGCTTTGCGGAAGAGTCCCTTGCGCCGCTTTGAGAAAGTGGCCTTTAGGTAGTTCTTGTTGTTTATTTTCTTGATGTCGATCTTCCTTTTCCCCATTATAAACTGGGGAAATAAGATAGACAGAGGGTTCGATTTCCTCTAAATAAAATGAATAAATAAAAGTGCTGAAAAATAGGTTGTGAGCGTATGTACATACAAATTCTTAAGTGCCCTGTCAATGCTGGTTTCCTTTTCTTTGGATTGTCTCCCAAGTCAACACGCTATCCTTCATTAATATTCGATTGGAACAATTATCTACAATATTAATTCATAATTGGAAACAATTTTATGAGAATGGATTCATATGTAAGGTAACTAAAATGCTAAAATAGGTAAATAAATTTCTATCAAAAAAATAGGTAACTAATTTTGGAGTGTCTCCCAAGCGAAATATAATTTGAGTTGGGTTTCCTAAAAAATTTATGATCTTATCAATTTGTTGCAATTAAGTTTTTTTTTTTTTTTTTTAAATTTTAATAAAGAGGGGGATAATTAAATTAATATAGGAGTTGATATTTAGTTTTCTTTTTCCTACTCAAATTGCAGAATTTGAATTTGAGTTTGAGTTTCAAATTTGAGTTGAAGGCTCTTTGTTTAATTCCTGTCAATTATCTCAATCACCACTCATCGAGTGTTTATTATTTATTTGACTTTTATTTCTTTGTTTGGTTAATTCTTTTATTTTCTTGCTCGATTGTATCCTTACCATACTTTCATTCTCTTGCGTAAATTTTTGGGCTTGCCCCTTTAAATTACTCTTTTATTCAAAAACCATCTATCTAAATTCCTATTTTTCAACTTATTTCCAGGGTTATAAGGCCCCGTTTGGGATTGCTTTTTTTGGCCAAAAACCTGTTTAACTTTAAAGTTAAGCAGTTTAAGGTGTTTGGTAAAATTAAAATATCCCGATTATTTTAAAAGCAGTGACCTTTTGACAGCAGCTTTTCAAAGCTGCTTTCAAAAGAAGCAGAGATGAACATTTAATGAATTTTTTTAATTCTCAAAATATCATCATTTATTTTAAAAAAATGACACCACCTCCACTTTTACATCCAACTCCACCACTTGCACCACCACATTTACTACCTCCACAACCACCGCCACCACCACCACCACAACCACCACATCCTACTCCTCCTCATCCTCCGCCACCACCACCTCCAACATCACCTCCTCCTCATTCACCACCACCGCCGCCGCCGCCACCACCACCACCACCACCACCACCACCTCCACAACTGCCATCCCCACCACCACAACCATCAACTTCGCCTTCATCTCCACCATCAACTCCACTCCATCACTATCACTACCACTACCACTACATGATTAGTGCATAACACTTTTAACATCATGTCTATTTTAGTCATTATTCACAGTTACAACAGTTTTATATTAAAATTTACCAAACGGTTTTGACACTGCTTTTTGTACTAACAGCACTTTAAAAATAGTGTTTACTAAACATAGAGCTGCTTTACTTTACAGCTAATTATTTTTAAAGCACAGCAGAAACAACTTTTTTTAAAAGTGACAGCAATCCCAAACTAGGCCTAAGAACCCATTCTTCACAGTCTTCTTCTACATTTAAAATATTTTTCTGCTAAGGGTTTTCATCAAGTCAATTGACCTTTCTGGGCTCTGAGACACTATGGCCGATCTATGCTACATAAGAACTTCCAAGCTTTCAACCAAAAGCTAGATATATGCAATGCTAATGGAGTCTAACCTGGTGAAAAAAGACATTGACTTGCTGATAAGTGGTTTTAAGTTTAAACTCTTATGACATCTTAGTAACACCCCTACTCCTTGTAGTTTAGACTATCGCTTGTTTTCAAAAAAGCTAGATATACAACTCATCTCATCATTGAAAGGCATGTATGCATACAAAGTTCAAACGTTATAAATTCAAGACAAATAGATCCGAATATATGCACAAATAGTTCACTACTAAAAAGAAATGATAAAAAATAGATCTCACAATCATGATATTTAGAGATCATCTAAATACTAAAGAAAATACAACATTCCACTTTGCAGATCTCACTCACTCGGTGTGAATACCTTTCTTTTTCTTTTTCCATTGAGAATCCAACATTCGTGAAAGTAGAGGTCTAAGCTGATCATGGAAAGAAAACAAAAGAAAAAAGCATATACATGAAGATCACTTGACCGCATGAAAAAGGTCCCATCTGATTTTTATTTTTTATTTTTCCAATGACTCAACACTAGATACATTAATCTAAGATTACAACACAACCAGATCTTCTGGTTCCTCAAACGTACACAAAATATCTCTATAAGACCTATAAACTAAGAAGTCGCGAGTCCCTTCGTGTAGGAAAAAACAGTTTCCAGACCAATAATTAAGAATATATGCCCACTTGCCTTTAAATCACGGTAACACTATGATCATTCCCTTGAAAATGGTTTCTGAAAAGATTGAATATCTGATTAATCCTCACACCAACCAAAAATTCTATCAAAGTCCAACCCATGTCACCCATCTGAAAACCCGGCTAATTCTGAAGGGCAGCCCATAATCCTTGGGGATGGGGCAAAATGGCCAGGGAATTCTTGGGTTGGGGAAGATGTTGTTGGGAGCTGGTTGTGGGTATGGATTGTTCTTGAGAGAGAGAGAGAGAGAGAGAGAGAGAGAGAGAGAGAGATTTGGGGCGGGGTGGATTGGAGTTGAGGTGGTGGGTGTGACTTGGGGAATTGGGGGCCTTGAGGTGGGGAAAGTGGCTTGGGTGCGGAGGTTAACAAGGTGGTGAGACTTTGAAAGAAAGAATTCCCTGGCCATTTGCCATGTTAAAAAATATGTGTATTAAACATGAAAAATACGTGCGTACTTGTATAATATGAGTATTGTATGTTTGCTTTTTAAAAAATGTGAACTTTACAGAGTCTTTAAGACGTTTGTAGAACACGGATGTATTATTGAAAAATACGTATATACGTGTATAATACATTATTAAACGTGAAAGTGCTAAAATATTTATGCGGCAATAACTCTAGAAAAATAAAAAATCAAAAGGGAACAACAGAGACTCGAGTAATCGGGGAAAAAAAGAATCCAACTATATATATATATATATATATATACATATAAAGAATATAGCCACATGGCTCCTGGCATATGGAGAAATTTAATTATCTTTAACATATTTAAATATTCACTAAAGAAATAATAATTAAAACATAATTACTAATTAAAATTTAAAAAGCCTAAGATAATACTTAATTATATATATTAAATTAAAGAAGTTGGCCCAAAAAGAAAGTAAAGAAACTAATTTTTTGTTTTCAAAATTATAAAAATAAAAATAAAAAACTCTCCCAACGAAAGTTCGTCGTTACAGGTCTATGGAGGCGTAATTTTTTGTTTTAATTTTTTTTTAAAATAAAATAGGAAAAACGAGTGTCGCCGCACGGCTATTCTATTTATAAAAATAAAACAAGAGATGACCCGCCTACAGTTAGGTGCCACGTGTCAAAATACGTATAGCCGATCGGCTATACTATTTTATAAAGAAACATTAATATAACCGAGTACCGCTGCACGACTATACTATATATAAAGAAAAAGGACCCGCCCAGTTTCAAAGCGCCACGTGTCAAACAAGTAAAGACAACCGGCTGTAATATTTTTTAAAAAAAAGGAAAAAACCATGTATAGCCGGGCGGATATACCATTTTTAAAAAAAATTAAAAATGCAGGTATAGCCGCACGGCGGTACTATTTTTAGAAACATTAATTAAACCGAGTACGGCCGAATGGCTATACTATTTTTTAAAAATGGGTATAGCCCACCACGTGTGAAACAAGTAAAGCCGAGCGAAAAACCTAATATAATATAAAGACATAACATTTAAAAAAAATAAAACTATCTCCCTCCCTCACCTCCCAGGCCGACTTAACCCAGTCCCCAATCACTATGTCCGCCAATCCTTCCCCCTTCGTCCCACCCATCACAATGGCACCACACAGATTCACAAATACTAAACCTACAAATGTAGTAAAACTGGTAAAGTTGACACCTGGATGCTCAAAATTCAAAACTCTGTTGTCTGATATTATAATGGCAACGAGGATGCAGTGCGGGTAGGTACCTCGCTGTGGATCTGTAGGTGCTTAAGGTGGAAGGAACAGAAAGTAATCTTCAGAGAAAGATATTGGCAATTTGCGGGCAAATTCAGCGCTGTTAGTGGAGGCTGATGCAAACCGTGAAGCCTTGCAATATTGGTCCAGGCAAGGTTTTGATCAGGTTGAGGTAGAGACTGACTCCTTACAATTGGTCCAAATGTTGCTGGGTCAAAGGAGGATCGATGTGGAGGTGGAAGGGGTTCTTTTTAATATTCAGATTTTGGTTAGGTCCCTTCCTCAGGTGGTGTTTCTTCAAACGTAAGGAAACTAATTTTATATTTTCAAAATGAAAACCAAAAAAAAAAAAAAAATTTCTTCCAGTATAGCCGTGCGGCTATACGATTTGTAAAAACACAAAAAAAGTGTCGAAATACGTATAGCCTAGCAGCTATACTATTTTTAAACATAAATTTAAAACCCCCGGTATAGCCGGTCGGCTGTACTATATAAAGAACCTACCACCTAGACTCTTCCCGCTTCTGGCACCCCCACACACAACGAAAACTGACTCTTCGAGAGTCGAGACTGCCCAGAAAATGAAAGGATACTTACTCATCTACCAACTAAGGCACGTCAAATTGGTCAAACCCCAAATGCCCCTAGTCTGAAAAAACTTGAGACTTGTATAAATCTGACGGGTGGTTTCAAGGAAGCATCCTCTGCCGGGTTTTTACTTCAAATTTCAAAAATGTCTATTTCAACAATTTTTTTCAAACTGATGGAGGAATCCATACCTATCAGGCAGAATCTAGAGGTAGCTATTACAAGCCACAGACAACACTTAAATAGGAGCAGCTCCTATATCTACTGAAGATCGCTACATGAGTGATATATAATTTTTTTTTTTTTGGTTAAGAGATGGTAAGGATTCCAACTATCAGCATAAACACCAACAAACAACTGAAACCATAAATCAATTCCCTCTATAACAAATGAAGAAACTTAAACCTACTTATCCACTCGAGCTCCGATTAGGCAACCCCAGTCCATGGCAAGTAATTCAAAGTAAACTATTAAAGATGCTGGAATCATACCTCAAAAATATTGACAGTAGTATATCCAAGTATTCCTTGAAAGCTGAACCTATTATTATAGCCCCCTGTAGCTCCTTCATGATATGCTTAAAATACTGCCATGACAAAGGATTACCAACAGATATTACTAAGAATTCAACAGTAGTGAAATGGCAATTCTTTTTCAAACAACATGTAAAAGATGAAAGAAACTAGTAAAACAGATACAAGAAAAAATAAATTAGACCAGGGATTTTAATATCATGAGAAACAAAATATATCCTTCTTGTCATTCATGTGTTTCGAACATGAGACTCCTCCAACTAGCTAGAAACAAATACCACTGGAACAAAGACTAGTTGGTAATTTAATCCGAGATTTGGGCCTTAAGTCCATCTCCTACTCTCACCCTTATTTGATAATATCTTTCATTAACATAAATAGTTATGTTAAAACCCTTGGGACCTATTTAATCTTTTTAAAGAAGACTCAAAGATGTGAGCCACGTTAAGTCCCCAACATTTTTCACCAACAAGTATCAAATGTCGTCCATAATCTCAATCAAATAGACCTTAATGCTGCTATAGCAGATCCTCATTTGCGATGTAAAGAACCGTTAGAATGTTAATTGTTATAGCATTATTTTTATTCACCGTTAATTATAGTCGAAAACATATATCAATTAAAACATTCATAATTTAACTTTGAACAAAGTAAAATTCTAAGACCGTCATGCTAATTTACTGTGTAATTACCTGGTACATACAGGAGGAGGTCCAGTTACAGAAAAAATTAAAATCCAAGCTGCAGATGATGAAAATACATCAATCACCTTAGTTTTCCTTGAAGGAGATATTCTGAAACTCTGTAAGAGCTTCGAGGCTAAAATTAAAGCTGTCAAAGCAGGCAATGGGGGCAGCATAGTAAAATGGACGTTGGAATTTGAGAAGGCAAATGCAAATGCACCCGATCCAAAGGACTATGCAGATAAGGCAATTAAAGTGTCCAAAGGTTGATGCTTATCTTAGCAGGACTTAATTCATTTCAATGTCCCCTAGGTAAGGTTTCTAGGTTCAAGTCCTAACATCCGTGTAGTGTGTAAGTTTAGTATATTATCGCATTTCTCAACGAGGAAGGTCCTTAAAAAAAAAAAAAAAAAAAAAATCATTTCAATGTCTTTTCTATAACCAACTTTATATACCAAGCCTTTAAACAAGATCAATAGCTCAACTGTGAAAAGGCCCATAGCATTTTCTGCAAAATTCAAAACCCAATTATATGCAGAAGTCCATAGATAGAATCCTCTGACAGCTTCTGAAGACAAGTCCTTTATAAAATGAAAAATATATGGCATTGAGGCTATGTAAAATAAGTAACACCCATGGAAAATCCCTGTCGAAAGTAATTATGGTGTGATTGGGTTAAATGACAGTAGAGGATTTACTTTGTTAGGCAGGGAAGGATTGTGGTAATGTGGTTGGGCTAGATTCATAGCAAGGGGTGTTGTATCAAGGGGTTGGATAATGTTATGCACTGTCTCATGTGGTTCTCCTTGTCCACGCAATTCGCTGGGGACCAATTTGAGTATGCACTGTCTCAAGGCTTCAAATTTATTTCTTTTGTTCATATGTAAGGTTTTGTGGATCTCAACTCTCTCTCTCTCTCTCTCTCTCTCTCTCTATGTATGTATATATATAGATGAGGAGTTGATCATAGAAACAAGATAAGGAGTTGATCATAGAAACAAGATAAGGAGTTTAACTCAAATTAGGAAACTTCAAGATTAACCTCTAATAGACACTCCATTAATCTCAAAATAATATGTTTCTAAAGAAATGCACCTTTCATTACAAATTATTATTTTCACCATTATTTCTTGTAATCGAACGGAGAGCTTGCTTCTTAGACCGGAACTTTTCTCCTTCCGGGCTTATATAAATCTGCACAACGAAGTTAAGGCATGAACAACGTTAGTTTTAGCCCACGTATGGAAGCAATTACATATGGGAATTAATTATATAATATGGAAACAGTAGTGTACTAGTACTTGTTTTATTACCTTGTCAACGAAACCAGTAGTCCGACCATTTAGGCGCATTGAGGCAGAGACCCGCCACTCAATAGGCAACCAATCTGGCCTATCAATGTCAATTGTGACCGAACCAGAAGGCCCAGATCTTTCTCGACCGCGTTTTGGTCTTTGTAGATCTCCACTTTCCACAATTGGTGGCTGACCTTGATCAACCACACTTGGTGGTGGCTGCTGTTGATCAGCCCCAGCTGGTGGTGAACCTTGATCAGTCGTGGCTGGTGGTTGATCTTGATATGCTGCGGGTGGTGGTTGATGTTGATCATTGGTCAATGGTGGTTCCTCAGCAGCCACCAGTAGTTGGTCACCTTCTTCCTCCTCAGGCAATAAATTTAGGTCAAAGCGACCATCTACAGCTTGAGCTCCTTGGGGAGGTGGTATAACTTGTTGAGCTGATTGAGCTCGGTTAGGCAATAATACATCACTGCACCCTGGTGTTCAGCAACCACAAACATCATAGTCAAGAATACATCATGCTTCATTTTCTTAGGAGGGCTATATGGACTTTAATTTGCTCAGGAAAACTTAGAAAAGTGATATAAAAGGATAGAAAATTTTCTCATGTATGTGGGTGATATGCAAATATGTAGTGTTATGTGATAAATAATTAGCTAATGAATCAAAATTGCTATCTTTGTGCCTTCTATGTATAGAATGTTATATTACCATATACGTATATTGAGGCTATACATACAATGTATCGAGTACAACATTCACATAATATATCTCTTTATAAACAAGTATTGAATAATAAAAAAAAGGAAAAAAAAACAAACAAAAAAAATCTTTATTCACCAAAAGGGGGAAAGAAAAAAAACTACATTTTCTTCGTTTTCCATTTTCTTCCCCTTTCAATTTTAAAAATAATAAATCTTATGCTTGGTTGTCATTTTTCGAAGGATATAACTTTAGCACTCCCATTCTATCTTTTGGCACACCCCACTCCAACTGTGAGTATACAAAAATTATAGTACTCAATTTGGAGTTTCATAAGACAATTGGGTGTGCAAGAAGGTTCTACCCTCTTTCCAAATTAATTCGTAGATTGAGTTCAAACTTATGGTTTCCCATCCTATAAATTTGGGGGCTTTTGAAAATCATGCTCAAGCAAAGAAGTCAGGTATAAAAAGATTATTTTGGCTTAAGAATTGAAAAAACCGCACTTTGCTTTATAATAAGCAAACACATGAATTAATATTCGGACATTTAAGAAAATTTGAAACGCAAAGATCGAGATGATTCATCATGATTCACATAGGAAAATACATTAAAGAAAAATCTTTCGATTAAATATATCAAAGCTCGCGATTAAGCAATAAATTATCACAAAATTATCGAAAGCTAGGGTTATTGATAATTGTACCTCCCAAAGATGCCTTCATTTCTTGGCTTTCAGATCTATTTGATGAATTCGCCATCGTCTCTTTCTATGGAAGCGAAGTCTATTTGGTAATTAGAAATACTTTAGAATACTCAATAGTAACTAGCTTGCGGTAGCTTTGCAAACATACCAGGAAGGTGTGCTTAAGTTAATTTATACATGAAATCGAGAATTCTAGAAGGACAATTTGGGAAAACAATGGGCTTCACACCTTCTGGTATTAGGCGTTTTGGTAAAACTTCTCTGGCGCAGGTTTCCTCCACCAACACCTGTTATGGACGTTACCTACCACTTTTGGCTCCACCCTTTTTTTGCATGTAATGATGTGTCAATTTTGGCTGAGCTCCAATAGGCTACACTCAGTGTTTGGAGCTTTTTATTTTTATTTATTTATTTTGTATCTTTCCCTTTGTAGGGTGTTTTTCTTTTTTTGGTAACTTATAAAGATGGTGTTGATTCTAGCTTGATCCCAGCGCAAAAAAGAAAAAAAAAGAAAAGAAAGGGTTTCACTTTGTGTATGGTGCTACGTTTGACAGGACCTGCCCCGAATTCCTCGGAATCCACAATGGATCCTGTGGTATTTCCTACATCAATCTGATGTCGGGCCCACTTACTAAGAGGAACGAGACTTTCTACCGAAATTTTGGCAGAGTCTCCCTCAAAAAACCGACATTTCCCAAAATTTTCAACATGTTAAAACGCAATTATATAATCTCAACAACAACATGCACAATGTAAATTCATGCAGTTTACATAATAGGCCTCCGACCTTACATACAACCCTAGCATGGGTGATAATAGAGCATATCTAAAGAATTCCAGTTTACAAACTAAACGAAGTTCGACATAAATAAAAATAGATAAAGATTATCCTACTGGAAGTCAAGGCTCAAACGTACAAGACTCGGCTCGGCCGCTCAGCTCAAATCAACTACTGTCTGGGGTGCAAAACAGAAAATTGTGAGTTGACAAAAATAAAGTTTTGTTATATTTGAAAACAACATATAATAACCCCACCGTTTAGAAAACGATGCTAAAAACAACATGCATTCAAAACCGATGTAGATATATATAGCTAAGCCAAAACCAAAGTGAAATTCGTATTCTCGAAATGGTATACTAACACCATCCCGTTTAAAATCTTTCCCATTTTCCCCAAACTACTCTCTCAAAACGTGTGCCTATTGGCACGGCAAGCGAGGAAGGATCCTCACCGACAAATAAGAATGAATGTATATGTACATATATATTATATATATGGATGACCACTACCAAACTTATACCAGGGAACAATCCAACCGGGGGATTGTTTGACTAAACCATACGGAAGAATCCTCAATTGACCATGTGGCTAAGGAACAAGACGTCCAACTGAGGGACTGGCTCACCAGCATGTACAATAGAATCCTCAATTGACCATGTGGCTAGGGAACAAGTCCTACTCTTGCAGACTAACCCCGTTAAGGGTCTACAAAACACCCTGTCAAGGGTGCTCGGGTTCTGACATATCCAAGTATTTCAAAATTCCAAGTGTCCAATTCAATTATTCCAAATTCGAGGAGGTACATAAGGTAGTGCTTATAACACTTCAAACTGACATAAACCACCACCCAACTCACATTCCCTAATCCCTTTCCAACAAAACCCATGTACCCCATATACATCCAAATATAGATAGTACTCTCCAAAAAATAGCACAAATCAATTCAAGATAATCACAATCCACAAATATCCAAATATATTTCAAATACTTCCATAAAAATATTATACTTCAACAATTAACTATATGATAAACTCAATAATCAAATAAATCATTATGCATAGCTTTCCATCTTGAAAATGATGATTATTATTTAAAAACAAAGTCCACTCACAAATAATCCAATGCTGTTTGACCCTGAAAAGGTCCCTCATGTTGAGTACGCTGGGCCGGAGTACCTATTTAAGCATACGAGGACTAGATTAAAATAAAATACTTCAATCGAAAACTTTAAAATAAATTTCTAGTTTTCTCGGGATTCCAAGTGTGTGAACGACCAATGAGAAGTTCCTAAGGTCCAACTACGTGTTTCGAATGATGGAATAACCTCGAAAGACTCTCGGTCAACCGAGTGGTCAAACATCCCAAATTTGGTCAACTGGGCTTGCAGGGCCCATGACCTCTAATTTTCGATCCAAAAGTTCCTACATGTTTAACAAGGTTTCCTAAACTTGTCCTACAAGTTCGGTCCAAATCGAGCTGTCAAATCGCTCGCGATCGTATGATCGGATGGTCACCGTATTACGCAAACTTTGAGTCATTGAATCGGAGTATCCGGGACTCCGATTCTCGATTCGCGAATTCCTATATGATCCTAGAGATAAATAGATCAACATATATGGAAATGGAGTCGATCCAATGGTCCGAACATCGCACCCAGATAACGCATAATATGCATAAATCCAATCGACAGTCAAACGGTAACCAAATTCAAATCCGAGCATACCCTCGTGCTCGGGACAACATGGGAAACATTTTAGTACCAAATGGATCACCCAAACTTGGCCCAGGAACCGCCACATGTGTTGGCAGTGCGTGGGTTTCTTGAGAAAATTCCTGCGACCAGAAAATTCTCGAAACCCCCAATAATACCTAGACCTATGTGATCAGGACAACTAGTGGAGCAACTTTTATTCTTGGGCCATGACCAAAAAATGGCCAGAACTTGCCGGAATTTATAGCATAAAACCGGCCAAAACTTTGAGTTGTAAAACGAGTTTCAAAACTTCAAAATCATTCCTAACCAACCCAACCATTAGCTAGATAACATTCGATTTGAGCCCACTGCGTGTCTATGAACTCGTATCGATGCACTCTACGCAATAGTGCCATTCAATTCCCCAAAATTCTACTAGGTTAAAAAGTGACCAAAATGACCCTATCCCAATGGCAAAATTGTAATTTCATAATTAAATAATTTAATTAATTTATATAGATTAAATAAATTATTAAACATTGGATCAGGATGTTACAATATTTCTTAGTAGCTCTTATTGGTATATCTATATACAACAGTAGTGCCAACTATGGCATGGCTCCAATGTAGAATTAAGTTGCTTCTCCCACTAGTCCCAATTAGATACAATATTACTGTTTAAGTCATTTTTAGCTTGGCATATAGTAATTGTCATGTCCTGAAATTTGTTATGAACTCGCCCTGGGATTTACTCAAGACATAAACTACTCAAAGAGGTTTCGATTATCTCTTACATGTGTAAGACTCCGATTTCCAAATAGCATGTTCTGCTCGAGAACGCATTTGTTAACCTCTCTGAAGTGAAAATGTTGGTCTTGATCTCGTTTTGTTTCATACACATAATCATCGAATGACCAATCTCTAAAACACGAACTCTTCAATAACAAGTTGATAAATTGTTTCCTCTAATATGCGTAGAACCTTAATGAATCCAAACGATCGGAAGTTGATCTCCGATCACTAAAATCCTCATAGTTACCTCTGAGATGATTTTCAGCCCTAAGATAACCCGGGCCTCAACCTCGGCTAACACAATAACGAATGGTGCAAATTTTTATTCTATCTTCAGTTTCAATTGTCACAGACGTTCAATTTTTAATCCTTTTCTTGGATTTTAGATCTATTTGATGAATTTGACATCGTCTCTTTCTGTGGAAGCAAAGTCTATTAGGTACTAGGCATTTTGGTAAAACTTCTCTGGCGCATGTTTCCTCCACCAACACCTATTATGGACATTACCTACCACTCTTGGCTCCACCTTTTTTTTGCATGTAATGATGTGTTAATTTTGGCTTAGCTCCAATAGGCTTCACTCAGAGTTTGGTAATTTTTGTTTATTTTTTTTTTGTATCTTACCTGGTGTAGGTTTTTGTTTTTTTTTTTACTTATAAAGATGGTGTTGATTCTAAATTTATTCCATATCTAAAAATAGAAAAGAAAGGGTTTCACTTTGTTTCTGGTGCTATGTTTCTTAATAGCTTGTATTAGTATATCTATATACAACAGTAGTGTCAACTCTAACATGGCTCCAACATAGAATTAAGTTGCTTCTCCCACTATAGTCCCAATTAGATACAATATTACTATTTATGTCACTTTTAGCTTGGCATATATTAATTGTCACGCCCTGAAATTTGCTATGAACTCCCCCTTGAGATTTACTCAAGACATAAACTACTCAAAGGGGTGCCGATCATCTTTTACACTTACATGTGTAAAATTCTGATTTCCAAATAGCTTGTTCTGCTCGATAACATATCTATTAACTCCTCTTAAGTAAAAATATCAGTCGCGATCTAGTTTCATCTCGTACACATAATCGTCAAATGACCAATCTCTAGAACACGAACTCTTCAATGACAACTTGATAAATAGTTTCCTCTAATATGCTTAGAACCCTTAATAACTCCAAATGATCGGAAGTTGATCTCCAATCACTGGAATCCTCACAGTTATCTCTAAGATGATTTTCAGCCCTAAGATAAGTTGGGCCTTAGCCTCAACTAACATAATGATCAACGGTGCAAATTTATGCACTAAGTTTTACTTAATCCTATCTTCGGTCTCAATTGTTACAAACGTTCGATTCTTAATCCTTTTCTTGGATTTTAGATCTATTTGATGAATTCGACATCGTCTCTTTCTATGGAAGTGAAGTCTTGGGTAATTAGAAATACCCTAGAATACTCAATAGTAACCAGCTTGGGGCAGTTTGCCACATATACCAGTAAGGTGTGTTTAAGTTAATTTATACATGAAATTGAGGATCTAGAAGGAAAATTTGTAACAACAAGGGGCTACACTCCCTCTGACATTAGGCATTTTGATAAAACTTCTTTGGCGCAGGTTTCGTCCACCAAGACCTGTTCTGGATGTTACCTACCACTCTTGGCTCCACCCTTTTTTGCATGTAATGATGTGTTAATTTTGGCTTAGCTCAAATAGGCTTCACTCAGTGTTAGGTAATTTTTCTATTTTTTATTTTTGTATCTTACCCGGTGTAGGTTTTTGTGTTTTTTGTTTTTAATTTATAAAGATGGTGTTGATTCTAGCTTTATTCCATATAAATATATATATATATATATATATATAAAAGATAGGGTTTCTCTTTGTGTAAGGTGCTATGTTTCTTAATAGCTCATATTAGTATATCTATGTACAACAATAGTGTCAACTCTAGCATGGCTCCAACATAGAATTAAGTTGCTTCTCCCACTATTGTCCCAATTAGATACAATATTGCTATTTGTCACTTTTAGCTTGGCATATAGTAATTGTCACGCCCTGAAATTTGCTATGAGCTTGCCCTTGAGATTTACTCAAGACATAAACTACTCAAGGGGTTGTCGATCATCTCTTACACTTGTAAAATTCCGATTTCCAAATAGCTTGTTCTGCTCGATAATGTACCTATTAACTCCTCTTAAGTGAAAATGTCGGTCTCGATCTAGTTTCATCTCGTACACATAATCGTTGAATGACCAATCTCTAAAACACGAATTCTTTAATAACAACTTGATAAATAGTTTCCTTTAATATGCTTAGAGCCCTTAATGGCTCCAAACGATCGGAAGTTGATCTCTAATCATTGGAATCCTCACAGTTATCTATAAGATGATTTTCAGCCCTAAGATAAGTCCGACCTCAACCTCAGCTAACACAATGATCAACGGTGCAAATTTCTGCACTAAGTTTTATTTAATACTATCTTCGATCTCAATTGTCACAAACGTTCGGTTCTTAATCATTTTCTTGGATTTTAGATATATTTGATGAATTCAACGTCGTCTCTTTCTAAGGAAGCGAAGTCTTAGGTAATTAGAAATACCCTAGAATACTCAATAATAACCAGCTTGGGGCAATTTTGCACACATACCAGTAAGGTGTGTTTAAGTTAATTTATACATGAAATTGAGGATTCTAGAAGGACAATTTGGAACAACAAGTGGCTACACTCCCTCTGACATTAGGCGTTTTGGTAAAACTTCTCTGGCGCAGGTTTCCTCCACCAAGACCTGTTCTGGATGTTATCTACCACTCTTGGCTCCACCCTTTTTTGCATGTAATGATGTGTTAATTTTGGCTTAGCTCAAATAGGCTTCACTCAGTGTTTGGTAATTTTTTTATTTTTTATTTTTGTATCTTACTCGGTGTAGGTTTTGTGTTTTTTGTTTTTAATTTATAAAGACGGTGTTGATTCTAGATTTATTCCATAAAAAAAAAGATTAAAAAAAAAGATAGGGTTTCTCTTTGTGTATGGTGCTATGTTTCTTAATAGCTCATATTAGTATATCTATGTACAACAATAGTGTCAACTCTAGCATGGCTCCAACATAGAATTAAGTTGCTTCTCCCACTATAGTCCCAATTAGATACAATATTGCTAATTGTCAAGCTTGGCATATAGTAATTGTCACGCCCTGAAATTTGCTATGAGCTTGCCCTTGAGCTTTACTCAAGACATAGACTACTCAAGGGGCTGTCGATCATTTCTTACACTTGTAAAATTCCAATTTCCAAATATCTTGTTCTGCTCGATAATGTATCTATTAACTCCTCTTAAGTGAAAATGTCGGTCTCGATCTAGTTTCATCTTGTACACATAATCGTTGAATGACCAATCTCTAAAACACGAACTCTTTAATGACAACTTGATTAATAGTTTCCTTTAATATGCTTAGAGCCCTTAATGGCTCCAAACGATCGGAAGTTGATCTCTAATCATTGGAATCCTCACAGTTATCTGTAAGATGATTTTCAGCCCTAAGATAAGTCCGGCCTCAGCCTCAGCTAACACAATGATCAACGGTGCAAATTTCTGCACTAAGTTTTATTTAATCCTATCTTCGGTCTCAATTGTCACAAACGTTCGGTTCTTAATCATTTTCTTGGATTTTAGATATATTTGATGAATTCAACGTCGTCTCTTTCTAAGGAAGTGAAGTCTTAGGTAATTAGAAATACCCTAGAATACTCAATAGTAACCAGCTTGGGGCAGTTTTGCACACATACCAGTAAGGTGTGTTTAAGTTAATTTATACATGAAATTGAGGATTCTAGAAGGACAATTTGGAACAACAAGTGGCTACACTCTCTCTAACATTAGGCGTTTTGGTAAAACTTCTCTGGCGCAGGTTTCCTCCACCAAGACCTGTTCTGGATGTTATCTACCACTCTTGGCTCCACCTTTTTTTGCATGTAATGATGTGTTAATTTTGGCTTAGCTCAAATAGGCTTCACTCAGTGTTTGGTAATTTTTTTATTTTTTATTTTTGTATCTTACTCGGTGTAGGTTTTTGTGTTTTTTGTTTTTAATTTTTAAAGACGGTGTTGATTCTAGCTTTATTCCATTAAAAAAAAAAGATTAAAAAAAAAAGATAGGGTTTCTCTTTGTGTATGGTGCTATGTTTCTTAATAGCTCATATTAGTATATCTATGTACAACAATAGTGTCAACTCTAGCATGGCTCCAACATAGAATTAAGTTGCTTCTCCCACTATAGTCCCAAGTAGATACAATATTGCTAATTGTCACTTTTAGCTTGGCATATAGTAATTGTCATGCCTTGAAA
This sequence comes from Prunus mume, assembly GCF_000346735.1. The sequence goes on along the minus strand of NC_024126.1, from coordinate 8,769,683 downwards.
TTTGCTATGTGCTTGCCCTTGAGATTTACTCAAGACATAAACTACTCAAGGGACTGTCAGATCATTTCTTACACTTGTAAAATTCCGATTTCCACTACTACAAAAAGTGACAAAGACGACCAGAAAAAAACGACGGTCTAAGTGAAAACCGTCGTCATTTTTTAAAAGACGACGGTTCTATAAAACCGCCGTGTAATAACACCTTAGACACCTAAAAAATGGAGATTCAAATGGTTGTTCATAAACAACGACGTACCTAATTAAAAAACCGACGTCTATTTGAAACAGGATTTCCGCAGTGTAAAATCAAAGCAAATAAAGAACGGCAGAAGTTATGAATCGACCGACGTAGAAAGTAAAGACGACGATTTCAAAAAAAGCCGCCGTTTTTACGCAGAAAATAACACGACCAAGTTTTCGTATAAGGCGCCATATAATTACAAATAAATCCACGGCGGTAAAATACAAAATATCGTTGTATTAAATTAATGTACAACGACGGAAAATAAAAATATGTTGACGTCTTTCTTGTATAGTTCTACGACGGTATCTTTAAATCTCACCATGTTTGTTTTTCATTTAACGACGTATTATAAAATTTAACGTCGTATTTATTCCCTTTATACGTCATACCTTATATTTAAACCGTCGTCTTAATGCGAATTTTTTTATCAATTTATTTCTTTGATTTTGTTATCATACGTCATACTATATGTAAAGATGACGCTTTTTATAAATAAAAAAACGTCGTCTATTATATGTAAAGATGACGATTTTTATAAAAACCATCGTATATTATGTGTAAAGATGGTGATTTTTATAAAAATCGTCGTCTATTATATGTAAAGATGACGATTTTTATAAAAACCGTCGTCTATTATGTGTAAAGATGACGATTTTTTAAAAAACCGTCGTCTATTATATGTAAAGA
>NC_024126.1:8745037-8760931 GCF_000346735.1 Prunus mume | reverse complement strand
TTCAGCAGTTAATCCATATATAAAAGACTCCATAGACTAATATCATCAGACGCGATTAAAATAATTACAAACGCATCACAAAGCCATTTAAAATATCAAAAGCAAACCAAACCCACAAATGGCAATCCAAATTCAACAAAAACTATTGAACGAAATCAGTAATAATGCAACTTTGAGTCATACATGAAAAGAAAAAAAGGTTTTCAAAATAAAAGTCACCTGATCCGAGAATGTCCTTCAAATCAGCAGCTGAGGGGCTGGTCTTCCCTCCCAAAACAGCGAGCAAATATGCAGCGACCACCTTCATCTCTGTCCAAACAAAATATATCACACTTAACCAGCTACAAATAAACAGAAGAAAAAATTGAACTAAACAAGGAAGATAGGATTTATCTGTAAGACATAAAATTCATAACCAAGGTCCATAAAACTTGTCTCAATTTACAAGAACTGATAGCACAATTCAAAGATATGCACTAAAAACATCCACATTCAATCAACTATATGATTGGCTGAAATTGAGAAGAAATTGAAGCATACCCATATGAATATAGAGAGAGAGAGAGAGAGAGAGAGAGAGAGAGAGAGAGAGTTTGAAGAGAAGTTACCGTCCAAGACTGAATAAAGAGAGCTTCTGCAGCAAAGCCTCAATGGCAGATGAGAGCAATGACGACTGAGCGTGAGACGGAAACAAGAGAGTGGCGGCCGAAACAGAGTTTGAGGGGAAATAAGAACACGCGAGATTAGGTTAAAACCTGTACATCGATTTTTTTAATTTATATTAATTTATATTTTATTGTTTCGGTTTATATGAACCTAGCCCACAACCGGTTTGGGTTTAAAGGTGTAAAATTGGGCCGACTTTTCCCTCTTTTTGCCCAGTGTACCATTTAGGGCTCTCCCACCCAAAAGCTCCAAAATCCAAATTTTGTACTCTCAAATACAACTATTTAACGACACTCAAGTTTTTTCCTCCCGGCTCAAAGTTGTGGGTATGCTCTAGCGCTGGTGATGAAGGTAGCAAATTTCTCCCTAAACTCTTTTTTATAAATAAAAAAAATAAAAAAATTTACAACCCGATTTTATTCATTATAACAATTGTTTTAACCTCAAATTAATTTTTATTAATTTTTCTTCGTGTTAATTTTATTTTCTGATAAATTTGATCTTTTTAACAAACAAACAACAAAAAAATTGCAAAATTTGATCATATGAATTAAAATCAAACACACTATACAATATAGTAGAATGAACAAGAGTGGAATTTTGAAACAACTTTGTGAGTTTCTCAGTTTAGTTGGAAGAAAGGGTTTGTTCTCTATAATGAAAACATATGATCTTCTCAGGAAAATTAGCTAAATTACCGAACCACAACTAGCTCTCTACTGACGATCCCTTCTGGGCTCAATGACATTACTTGCGTGTTCTATATATACACTGTATATAATATGTTCCATAAGTATTTATTAGGAAAATAAAGGGAAAATAAATAAACATATTATAGCATTTCCCAAGAAGTAAGAAGAATAAAAAAGGCTCGTAACTCAAGTGGTTAAAAAACATTTACCTATACACCTTAAGTCTAGAAATAACCAATATGTTCTTCCTGTCGTACAATTACAAGAATAAAATTTTCCAATTTCAAAAGTTGTTTGAAAGTCCAAAACCTCTTTTTTTTATCCCCCATTTTGGTAGCATGTCCTCTGTGGGAACCGAATTTTAGCTAAATCTTAGGTCAAATATTTCCTTCCATTTGGAGATTATTGGGCCTAATTGGGAGTTATTTGATTCAATTGGCAATTATTTGATTCTTACCCTAATTACGTCAATCTCTCCAAATTGGGGAAGAATAATTCCTTTTCATATGTGGAATTATTCTTCCGAAACCCTAGCCTCTGAGGCTCCTATAAATACATGGTTACACCAAAGCTTGAGGTAATTCTAAACCTACATCTAAATTCCTCTCTAAAACTCTGTAGAAATTATCTTTCACAAACCCTAGCTGTCATACTCTTTCTCTCTCTCACACAAGGCTCCGGCTACCACATACGGCTCCGGCCACCCGGTTCACACCATACATACAACTCTATATCATTTCCGTTAGCTATTGTTTTCCTACAAACACTTGAACTAACTTAGACATCGGAGGGCCTTTGGCCAATACCCACTCGAGTATGGTCCTCTTATTCCGATTTATTTTGCGAGGAGAAAGAGACAACGAAGGAAAAGATGGAATCTTAGATGAATATTCCTGTGGGACGAAAATCGCTCCCACATCCTCTCTATTAATCAACAAAAAAAATATTTTTCTATATAGCATATATTAATCATAGAGGTCCTATTTATTTTTTTAAAAAAAATAATGAGGTAATATGATATTTGACATTTCGGATGGAGTTAAATTTTTACTAATTGTCAAATTGCCATATAAGTCACCAAATCCAAATTCAACATTTTGTATTTAACATCTCCCTTGGAGATGCTCTTGGGCACTTACGTAGTAGTTGTTGGAGGACTAGTGCTCATTGCCCTTGCCAAGCATGAACCAACCATTTGGGTCCATGATTACATTAACTCTTTTTTGGACACTATCGGTGCTTTTGGATGAGTGAAATAAACTTGAGATTTGGATAAAAGTCAGAATTTCTAAATTGACATACACCAATTCTTGTGTTTATATAAATAAATAAATAAATAAATAAAAACAAAGAAATTTATAAATTGTACATGGAAAAAATATGAAATTTGGTGGTCATAAATATCAACTTTAAATTCTATCTAAATAATTGTCATTTCTAAAATTCCAGAGAAATGGAGTTCTAAAATATTGAATTCTATGGTTAAATCCATTAGCCAAACAAAAAACTTTACAAATTTTAGAATATTAATTTACATCATTAAATTCCTCAGTACTTTCACATCCAAACACATTTTTGGTAAATCTTTTTTTTTTTTTTTTTTAATTTTTTTTATAGAAACGAGATTTCATTCAACGTTCAAAAGAGGGTACATCTGCCTCAAGCACAGGAAGCAACCATATCGGTGCTTCCTCAATCCAAGAAACAAATTCACTACAACTAATTGCAAACTGAGCCAAGGAATGTGCCACTTTATTACCGCTTCTTGGGGTCCATTGGCATAAGACTGCTCGAAAATTATTCAGTAGACATTTCACCTCCTGATATAAGAGACCATCTGTTCCACTGCACTCCTCTGCTGAAAAAATCCCATTGATGCAATCCTGTGTGTCCATCTCTAAAATAGCATCAGTGAAACCCATATCAATAGCAAACCGCAATCCTTCAATTGCAGCCATAAGCTCCGTTTGCCTAGCCCCATAGCTAGCTTGAATCCGCTGAACACATGCCGCCATAAACTCACCCCTCTCATTTCTGACGATCACTCCAACCCCACGACTAGTATCGTCAGATTTGAGTGCCCCATCTACATTGATTTTATAAAAGCCTGCTGGTGGATGCCGCCAGTCGTGCAAAGAAACATAATGTTCACCTTACAGTGAACTTATTCAAAAGTTCCAAATACCAAAACCTTGTCCTAAAACGAGTTATATATAAGTCTATAACATAGAAGTAATAAACTTATTACATGGCCAACATGAAGAAAACATCACGATCTTCTGAAGTCGATGATCTAATATAATAAGAACTCTCTCTACTTATGTTGCTTTCGGCAGCCTCATGTTATAAATTTCACGTTCCATCTATATAAAAGAAAATTCTGAATATTAGAACATTTGTGTGAGGACAATTTACCAAGGCAAGTTTTTATTCATATATTGTTTTTTGTCTCTAATTATAAAATCAATGTGTTCATTTATTTTCAATCTGCAATCAGCAATCAAATGCACGATAATTAAATACATATGACATCTTCATAAGGTTTTGGAAGTGATACAATGTAAGAACATGCAACATGCAAATTAAAACTGAGAAAGGAATTAAAGATTCAAAATAACTGTTACCCCAAGAATGCGATTCAAATTCTCTTTGGCGACAAGATATTCACGGTTGACATTGTCAAGAGCCACAAGGCACCTACAAGCACAGAACCACACATATATGTATTATTCATAAATTTTGTTAGTAGATTATTTGGGGATCATGAGAGAACACATAAAATCTTACCCTTCTTTGTTCTGTGCTTCACTGGCATCAACGAGCTCTTGACAGGCAAGGGCAACCCGGCCACAGGCATTACTGTAAGTCCAAAATGCAGTAAATTAAGAAGACCAGGATGTGCAACAAATTAGGAAGCATCCATTTGAGCTCATAATATACAATGCAAAAATCCAGAGAAGACCAATAGATATGAAAAGAAATTCTTAGCAATGATGTCCTTTATTCTTTTATTTTGACCTCAAATGGTTCATTCACATATTATTTTTGCAAGGGCGGAACCAAGAACTTTTATACGGGTGAGATATAAATTTTTCCTTTTAAGTTTAAAGAGCTAAAAGTAACACAAATTTTTTATTTATCTAATTATTTGAGCTAAAAGTAACGCATATTCTAAAAAATTATCCAATTGACAATTATGACAAAAAAAAGATAATAATTGACAATTACCTTGTGGTACTGCCTTTAAACCAGACTGCGAGTTTATGCACCTCAGAATAGTTGACATCGGGCTCACTCCTAATTAAAATTAAAATTGAATTCGGCAAAATTAATATATATATATGTGTGTGTGTGTGTAAAACTCCAATTAGTTCATGGAAATAGTGAAGGAAATTAATTACAAATTTCTTGTGAGTTCGGCTCTGTAATCCTCAGCTACACGAAGGAAGATGGTGATAATTTCGTCAACCAAGCGAGGGTTGTTTTCATCTTGTAACCCTTTCAGTTCATTAAAGTAGTCGGTCAAAATGCCCTGCCAGGAAACATATACCATATTAATGTCGCAAAAACTTAAAAGAGAAAGCAAGATTTATTTATAAGCAAAGCAATATAATGGGGGTGGACTGACTTGTTCTTGCAAGGAGCTGATGAGTTCCTCGAGCTGTTGGCTAAGATCCTTCCCTTTCGCAGCCATTTTCTTCGTTGAGAGAGAGAGAGAGAGAGAGAGAGAGAGAGATGCAATCGAAGTGAAATGAGAAAAGAGAAGGCAATAGAGAGATCAATTAATAAACAAAATCTCTGTATATATGCATGGTTTTATAGCCTCTATATATTTTGTTTTTCATGACACATAGCATGCATATGTTGCTAGCAGTATGCAGTGTGAAGTAGCATGAGCTTTGCATGTCTCTGGTTTCATAACTTCATCATGAGCTTCATGGTGGTCTTTATATTTCCTTGGCTCCCTTATGGATGCTTTAATTAATATGTAGGTACATGTTGACTTTGGGTTGATAAATTTTATTTGGGTAATCTTTGAGCTCGAAAGCTTCGCTAAATTTAAACACAACCCGCAAGACGTCTCATTAGATACTTCATCCTATAAATTACATTATTTTAATTAAGTCTAAAATGAAGTTAGAAAGTGTATATCTATTAAAAATAGGGCCTAGGTGGGCCATGTCGAGCCTAAATGGGCTTAGAAGGGTTGGATCGTAGGCGGGCCAAGGGTTTCAAATTCTAAGCCTAGAACCTACTTAATTGAAGAACAAGTCGAGCTGAGCAGGCCTAAATAACGAGTCGACTTAGACTTGTGGGCAGGTAGAGGGTTTCAAATCATGAGTCCAGGCCCTATCCAATTAAAAGAACGGGCCGAGCCTCATGCTACCCACTTCGGCCCATAGGCCGCTGACCAAATGATGATGATCCATGACTAGAACCAACGGTTTGGGTCCATCACTATATTACTATATCTGGATATTTAAAAAAAAAATGAAGGAACCTTTTGTTTTTGTTTTTTGTCAAAAGGAACCTTTTTTCAGACACATGTAGGTCCTCATGCAGTAGGGTGGGCACAATCCAGATTCAATCGGTTTCATCTCAAAACGATAGCCGAACTAATTACAATATAATGGTTTGGTTAGACCAATTACAACAAACAAATTCTCAACTTGCTACATATATAATTTTTCATTTATTAGAGTATCAAACCTTCCTAAAACTCAACATGACATAAAACTTCAAATTTCAAAAACTAATATAGCTACAATTCAAATATCAATAACTCCAAAGGTCCATCAAACTTCAAATTCAACATCCATATATAGTTATCATCTAATTAGAGTACATGTAAAATATAATATAAATAAATAAATATACGAGTAGACGACCTGGTTTGGTTTAGGTGGGTTTACAAATACTCAAAATCAAACCAAACCAAATGATATACAGTTCGATTTGGTTTTTAAACCGTTTGACTTGTTCTTACTCAAAATCAAACCAAACTGATAATTAAGATTTGAATTGACTGGTTTCATCAGTTCAACCAGATTGATGCCCACCCCTACATTTATCCTCAAGTGTGTTGTGTATTTCTGTTAATACTTTCACCTTCGAGGTGTCATGATTTCATGGTTACAACAAGTTAATAATTACTTTCAGAGTTGGGCGGAATAACCTCATTTTCTAGGCAAAGGCTCGATTGTTTTAGATGAAACTGGCCCTCAATTCTCTTCTCTTTGTCTAGTAATTTGGTACTCATATTTTTTTGTTAGTGAGCTAACCCCATCCCATCCCATCCCATGTATAAAATTGAGTAATTTGGTACTCATATTTTTCATTGTTTGTCTTTTATTTATGATTTAACTGTGGATTCTTTAGGGAAGAAAATAAGTTCATACAAGCATTTCTCCTTCATAACCAAGGCACGGTTAATAATTTGTGTTTCTAGCCCTGCTGCCTGAGTGATGATGTCACATTCTAGGGAGAAATGTACTTTCTGTTCGATGGAGGTTATACCGCCATTGATGACACCTGGTTGAAGTCTTTGTTACCATTCTGATGCCCAAGGCTAGCCCTCGCCCTCATGTTAATATAGTTACTTTGGAAAGGGCAAATTATATATGTTTCCACTGTTATGCGTTGGAGTTTTCATACATTGTAGGTAGGAATATACCTAGGTATGAACTGCACATACAGAAATTTCTAAATTGATGGAATCCTCTACAATTACTCATTTAGCTATTTTCTACTGTCGTTGTAGCAACTTGATCATGTGGACGAACAGTCTGTTAACAACAATAATGCAGGGGAGGAAGATCCACCTCAGCAGTTCCATCAAGGTTCTATCATTCTTTTAATCTGCTTTCGTCATAGTCTAAGCTTTGAGTCTTTTGACCACATATTTCTAAATCTTACAACTTACCCGCGCTAACCTAGCTATGTCATCCTCTTATTCAGCTGATGCCGAGAATATCACCTTACCTGACCGTTTTGACTCATGTCAGTCTGATGGATATACCTGTACATACAGTTGCTTGGAGAGATGAGTTGTGTTTCATTCCTCCTATACAACAAAACCCTATGCTTTTTTTTTTCTTAATAGCAAAACCCCATGCTTTTGTAGTCATGGTCCTATTTGTGTATTCTATGTAAATGGCAGATTTGAGATTGAAGGGGACGAGTAGATGTGAATATGATATTGGAAGAGAATAATTTTCATTGATAGGTACAATTGGTTTTATACAAGAGAGTTCTAAGTATACTAGGAAACGTGTCCTCTATTCTAGGGAACTTACTAGGAAAGTAAATCCTAATTACAACAGTATTGATATTAATTGATATTATACAAACTGATTTCCTACACTCCCCCTCAAGTTGAAGAGTGGATATCAAGAACTCTCAACTTGCGAACAAGATTGTTGAATTCTTCTCGTCCCAATGCCTTAGTAAGAATATCGGCTAACTGAGAGGACGAACTCACATGTTGTGTGGCAATCAAACCTTCCTGAATCTTATCTCGAATAAAATGGCAATCCATCTCAATATGTCTTGTTCTCTCATGAAATACTGGATTGGCAGCAATATGTAAAGCTGCCTTGTTGTCACAATACAACAAAGCAGATTGGTGATGAAGAATGCGCAAATCCTTGAGGAGGGATCGAAGCCAAGATAACTCACAACATGCTGCTGCCATAGATCTATATTCAGCTGCTGCTGATGATAAAGATACAGTTTTCTGCCGCTTCGATTTCCATGAAATTAAAGAAGATCCCAGAAACACACAATAGCCTGTAGTGGACCTTCTAGTATTAGGACAACCTGCCCAATCAGAATCACAGAAGGCACGCAAAGTCAAGTCATTCTGAGAAGACAATAATATGCCTTGACCTGGCGATTTTTTTAAATAACGAAGAATACGAAGTGCAGCCTCCATGTGAGGTTTACGTGGGGCATGCATAAACCTACTTAAGACATGAACAGAGTAAGTAATATCTGGCCTTGTGATGGTCAAATAAATCAAGCGACCAACGAGTCTTCTATACTGAGCTGGATCTTTAAGTAATTCACCCTTATCTGAGAGCTTAAGACCTTTTTCCATAGGAAAATCAACAGGTGCGGCACCTAGGAGTTTTGCATCCTTCAAAATTTCCAATGCATACTTGCGTTGAGATAAGAAAATGCCCTGTTTTGATCTTGATACCTCAATCCCCAAAAAGTATTTCAAATCTCCAAGATCTTTAATACGAAAATGACGGTGCAAAAAAGCCTTGAGTGCCGAGATAGCTATAGGGTCATTGCCCGTGATAACAATGTCATCAACATAAATCAATAATGCTGTGAAAGAGTGCCCCTTATGGCGTGTAAATAATGAATAGTCAGCTTTAGATTGAATGTAACCAGTAGAACAAATGGCCTGAGAAAACTTAGCAAACCATTGACGAGAAGCTTGCTTTAAACCATAAAGAGATTTATGAAGGCGACATACCAAGTTCTCCCCCTGTCGCCGAAGACCAGGTGGAGGGAGCATGTAGATTTCCTCATGGAGATCACCATGAAGAAAAGCATTGTTGACATCAAGCTGATGAAGGGACCAATTACGGGCGGCAGCAAGAGCGAGAAGGCAGCGGATAGTGGGCATTTTGGCAGTAGGAGAAAAGGTATCATGATAATCAACACCTTCTAGCTGAGTAAAACCTTTAGCAACCAACCGGGCTTTGTAGCGCTCAACCGAGCCATCAGACTTAAGCTTGACTTTATACACCCACCGACAACCAATGGGCTTCTTTCCAGCAGGTAACGGAGTAAGACTCCAAGTGTGGTTATCAGACAAAGCCTGCAATTCAGACTGCATGGCCTCTTGCCAATGAGAGTGGGGAGCAGCGTCCTCATAAGAACTGGGTTCAACAATAGTACTGACTTTTGCAATGAAAGCAAAGTGAGCGGGGGAATAACGATGATATGAGAGAAAATTGCAGAGCGGAAAACGTGTACCTTTAATAGGACCCGACAGTAAAGAAGACGAGTGATCAGGGATGGGCAACATGACTTGATTGCAGATGTAGTCACGTAAGCGAACGGAAGGCACAGGGATGCGTTCAGATCGGCGGAGAGGGGGTGGGTCAGGTGCGGGTGCATGTGGACTGGTGACGGGTGAACCGGGGACGTGCCCAGCTGGTGGGGATGAGAGCAAAGGTGGACTGGGCTCAGCAGGCGCGGTGGTGGTGTCAGGTGGGGACGAAGGCAGGGGATGTGGACTGGTGGGGGTCGACTCAGGTAAAGGAGCTGCTGGAGAAGAAGAAAAAATGGGGTCGACGTCAGAAGGGAAAGGAGGTGCCGGAAAGGCAGAGGGAACCGAAAGTGATGGGGAAGGAAAAGTGTGGTAGGGAAAAATATTTTCATGGAACTTAACATCACGACTTGTGAAAATTTTGTGAGACTCAAGATCATAAAGTTTGAAAGCTTTTTGGCCGAGGGGATAACCAAGGAAAACAGATGGAATTGCACGAGGAGCGAATTTATGTGTGACATGAACATTAGTGGCATATGCAAGGCAACCAAAAACACGGAGATGAGAGAAAGATGGTGTTTTGGAATAAAGACGTTCAAAAGGAGTGTGAAAAGAAAGAAGAGGTGTAGGAAAACGGTTGATGAGATGAACTGCAGTTAAAACACATTCCCCCCAAAATTTTGAAGGAAGATTAGCCTGAAGTTTTAAAGCACGAGCCGTTTCAAGGATGTGGCGATGCTTACGTTCTACGACCCCATTTTGTTGAGGCGTATAAACGCAAGAGTGTTGAAAAATGACGCCTTGTTCATGAAAGAAAGTCTGAAGAGAAAGAAATTCCCCCCCATTGTCGGCACGAAGCTGTTTAATTTGGGAATCAAATTGAGTGCCAACAAAAGAAAAAAAGGTTTTTAAAAGATGTTGAGTCTCATGTTTATGGCGCATTAAAAATACCCAAGTAAAGCGAGAAAAATCATCAACTATTGTAAGAAAATAATGGGCACCAGAAATTGACGAATGCTTATAAGGGCCCCAAATATCACAATGAATTAAATCAAATGGTTTGACAGATGAGATTGAACTTGTTCCGAAAGGGAGACGACTCTGCTTTGCCAAGGGACAAACATGACAAGCGTTATTAGAGACAAAAGGGAAATCTAGTAGATGCTTAGACATAAAATGTAATCTGGAGGAAGAAACATGGCCAAGACGACGATGCCAAAGGTCGGTAGTGGTGACAGTGTGATTGCAGGATGGACGGTGAGCGGGATTTTGGTGGGTTGTGTTGGGGGTTGTCTCCGCCAATAGTGCCACCAAGTAATAAAGCCCGTCAAGTTGCTTACCCAAACCAATCGTCTTCCTCGTAGCAAGGTCCTGCAAAACGCAATAATATGGGAAAAAAGTCACTGAACAATTCAAATTTTTTGTAAGCTTACTCACAGACATCAAATCTACTGTGAAAGTAGGTACACATAGCACATCACGCAAAGTATAAGTAGAATTGAGAGGGAATGATCCTGTTGTAGTAATTGAAGCCTTCTCCCCACTAGGCATACGAACCGGTGGCACAGAATGATCAATATTACGATGAACCAACAATTTTGGAGAAGAAACAATGTGGTCAGTCGCGCCACTGTCGATAATCCAGCGCTGAAATTTTAATTTTGACAAACCTGTGTTGGTGGCAGCTGCATGGACCTGGGATTTCTTGTCAGAAACTGATTTGTCATGCATGATAGCCAACATCTGCTGAAGTTGAAGTTCCGAAAGGCCGGACATAACAGACTGCATCGTATCCTTGGTTGGGCCTTCCGAAACATGATTGGAAGATGGACCATCATGCTTTTTCTTAGGTTTGTGGCGTGGATGACCTTCTGGATACCCATGAAGCTTCCAGCAGGTATCAATATGATGGCCATCGTCATCACAATGGGTGCAATGGGGTCGGTTTCTTGAAGATCCAGCGCGGCGATCATCACGGGTGGAGGTCTGGGAACGATTTTGGTCTGTCCTGTCAATGCGACGATCCTCACGATTGGTGGATCGATTCTGATTAGGACGTCCAGTTCGAACAGCCATGGCAGCAGTATCGGAAGTTCCAGCAGCAGCTCGTGAGGCTCCAAGCGTGCGTTGCTTTTCTTCTTGGCTGATGGAGGCATATGCTTGCCTAACAGACGGCAAGGGATTCATCAAGAGAATTTGACCACGAACAGCACTATAAGACTCGTTCAATCCCATAAGGAATTGCATGAGTTTGTTGCGATCATCATGGGTTGCACAGGTACATGTAGAAGAATCAGTGTAGGAAGCAAGTTCATCCCAAAGACCTTTCAACTTGGTGTAATAGGCAGCAACTGACAATTGATCTTGTGTCAAATATGAAGTCTCCCGTTGAAGTTGGAAGATACGAGGAGCGTTGCTTTGAGAGAATCGTTCACGGAGATCCTCCCAAATCTCGCGGGCCGTGGTACAATATATGACACTATTGCTGATTTCGGGATCAAGAGTGTTGACAATCCAGGAGAAAACCATGTCGTTGCAGCGCATCCATACCGCGTGTTCATCAGGAGTGGATTCCGATGACGGCTTTTTGAGAGTTCCATCAACGAAACCCAATTTATTCTTTGCGTTCAATGAAATAGTCATGAATCTGCGCCACGTTGCATAATTATCTCCATTCAAAGGCTTTGGTACAATTACCAAACCTGGATGATCTGAATTATTGACGTAGTAAGGACTTGAAGGTTCAACCTTGAATGTGCCAGAGGAATCACTCATGGTTTCCGGCAGCTGAAGTTATGCGGCACGAGAAGGTAAGGTGCCGTAGGAAAAGAAATATGAAGAGCTAGGGTTTGATGTCCTGCTCTGATACCATGTGAATATGATATTGGAAGAGAATAATTTTCATTGATAGGTACAATTGGTTTTATACAAGAGAGTTCTAAGTATACTAGGAAACGTGTCCTCTATTCTAGGGAACTTACTAGGAAAGTAAATCCTAATTACAACAGTATTGATATTAATTGATATTATACAAACTGATTTCCTACAGTAGAGACAATTGAACTTCACGTGAGAAGAGCACACACAGATTCACATACCTCCTGCGCCGCTTGAATCTTTTTACTTTTCCTTGCCGTTTTAAATGTCTATATGCGTAATCAGGTTAATGCAATACATAATTGCAAACATGAAATTCTTGTCCCTTATTTTATAACTTCATCTTGTGTGAACATGAGTGCTACACTAATACCTCCTTATCATTCTAGTAGTATTTCGTATTATGGGAATGCAATTGAATTAGATACTTTTCACATGATTCTGTTATTCATCCACTTTAAATGGTTCTTTTAGTGCCTATCAACTAGGTGCTTGCATTTTGTTACTTTTTTCAGTTTCTTACTTGAGAAATAAATATTCCACCGTATGTATAGAAATTAGGTGAAAGGTTTTTTCATATATGCATTGCTAATAATATCAAGGCCTTCTACAGCCGATATACAATCTAAGATGACCATCATGGAAGGACTTAATGCCAGGAATTTAGACAGGTAGCAAAATTAATCTTATGTTTGCCATATATAATCATCTTCTGGAAGTGGATAAAAGAACTACACACACTAATCAATTTAGAAAATGGGGATGAAGCAGGTTCAGGAGAGACGGGCCTATATGAAGGAAAACAGGAAGAACGCAAGCCTCAGCAATGGATTCTGAACAAATTATCATTCATGGTCATTTATACCAATCTTGGCTTCAAAATTCTTCAGATATAGTTTCGATTTCGAGAAGAGAAAGAAAACGAAAGTATGTCCGTGGTATCTAAGGTTGATCCTCCCAGTCTATTTAGTTCAGGTGAAGTTTAACCACCAAGCATACTAACTCAAAGTTGAATAGACTGTTAGCAACAACAAAAAAACACAAGATCAAAGCCTAACTGATCAGGGCTGTTAGCAAAAAATTTCTATCAACCAATATACTAAGATGGAAAAAAAAAATATTTTATTATAAATTCTTTCTTTGGAATAATATCTCTCTGGTCTTGACATGTCAAATGCAATTAGAGCTTTTTTGCTTATCCTGAATGCTTTGAACCCGTATTTGAGGTGAATCACCGTGATGTTAATTTCGAGTTGTCAAGGTTACATGAACATGGCCCAACATCAGAGCCAGGTATATGACTTACCAATCATTTACAGTTGCTAAACCTAGGGGTTTAGTCCTTAAGATATGTTTGAGTAGGATTTCAATCACCAGATAGCATGACTATTTTTGTAGAATTCTTTGTGGAAACTGGACCAACGCAAACCCTAAAACCAATCAACGATCAGGCTCTTGACAAAACAACTAATTCCATTAGAAGGTATGTTTTGTCCTTAAGATATGTGGCACATTGCCTGGTCCATAAGTGACTTTCAGTTTTGGTTGCATGATTGCATTTTGTCCTTGTACTTAAATGCCTGGACCACCTAACTGCTGGAAGGACTCGAAAAGAAGCTGCTCTGTTCTTTTTATAAAACTTGTGGTACCTATGCCTATTCATATATACTTGTCTTCTCCTCTCCCTCCGCTGCTATTATGGTCGCCTTTTTACAACTATGATTTATATTTCACCATTTAACATTTTAATCAGCCAGAGGAATGCCACGAATTTAGACAGGTAGCATAATAAATCTTATGTTTGCCATGTAAATCATCTTCTGAAAGTGGATAAAAGGATTACAAACTAATCAATTTAAAGAGTGGCAATGAAGCAGGTTCAAGAGAGAGGGGCCTGTAAGAAGGAAAACAAAAGGAAGGCAAGCCTCTGCAATGGATTTTGAACAAACAATCATTCCTAGTCATCTATACCAATCTTGGCTTCAAAATTCTTTAGATATAGTTTCGAGAAGAGGAAGAAAACGAAAGGTTTGTCCCTGGTCTCTAAGGTTGATCCGTCAGTCTCCCATTCTATTTAGTACTGGTGAAGTTTAACCACCAAAGCTTAATTTGACAAGCAAAGGGAAACTACATGCGTGCATACTAAAGGTCGAATGGAGTGGGAAGTCTTGAGATATTCCACTGTTAGGAAAGGTATACAATGCGTGAATAGTAAAAGATTCTTGATAGCAAAGCGGAGCTGAGTGCCATCCAAAATCAAGTTCCCTAATCTCAATAATAGTATGGGTGTTGTTAAACGAACCCTAAAATTAATTGAGCACACCTTAATATTTAAATCAAAATGTAAAATTAACTAAGTACACTTTATTTAACTACAAAAAATACCGTGATATACCTTAATACACTCTATCACACAATACCAAACTTATTCGAGAGCTTGTTGCTGAACACTAAGCCCCAAGTATTTCAAACGCCAACTCCCCAGTCCACAACGAATTGGCTAAATCAACCACTTTACTTTCTTGAGTATTCATCCCTGCAATTGGACTAGACCTTGTTAATATCCAGCCCCGATTACAAGCAGATTGTTACCTATTTTTCTTCTTTATTATTTTCCTATTTTTCTTGATGGCACATCCAGTTAAAAAGTATGTGATTCATACATTTTGGACTGGAAAAAGGAAACGATTTACATACATGTCGTGCTTATAAAAAATTCCACATCCATCACGCTTTTGCCCACTTCTCTGAATATAATCACTATAATAGCCATTGCTCTCCATATTTCCCTTGTAAAAGCTGTCGTACTCATCAACTTCCTGGAAATAATTTTGTATTGTTCAAAATGACAGGTTATACATGGGATAGCAAGTATTAAACTCAAAACATGCAGCCATTATGTTTAGGTTTTTTGAATCCACGTCATTATGTTTAGGCAGAACATGTCATTTGTTGAAATAAACAAACATTGTATGGCTTTAAAGTGAGTTTAAATGGACGAAAGGCCAGCGAGAAAAAGTATATTTCACCATAATAAAAAATTTAAAAAAGAAAAAAAGAAATCTTACGTACCAAGCTACTACTACTCTACATGTCATCTGAGATACGATCCACATACAATATGTAAAATGATCTCTTAAAGAAATTACTAGAATATGTTAGAATATGTTTTTCGGGTCCATTGCTTGAAGTCTAGATTCTAAAATACAAAGTTTACAGAAGAACCTCTGATTCTAAGTTTACATTAGACTTTGCCCCTGCATCAATCAAAGTGCAGTTGCAGCAACAAGCATGTGCGGGAAGAAGGAAATCAAACACATCAGTAAGCATGTGCGGGAAGAAGGAATTAAGCGTATCAAATATTTGCTCTCCTGTCTGCCAAAAAAAAATAATAATAATAAAAACACATGTTAGGCTAATATTATTAAACATTAATATATAATTTTATTTATTAAAAAAACAAACAAATCAATTTATAGGTTAATGTTAATACCATAAGTTTCTCCAGAATTTCCTCATCTTTCTGCAATGATTGAAAAATAACAATTAATATTATACAAATAAATTAAACAAAGTAATTGCATTTATACAAATTATTATACAAAGTAATACTCGTATACCATATACTGCTTGAAGGTCTTCCGGATATAA
>NC_024126.1:8718766-8742785 GCF_000346735.1 Prunus mume | reverse complement strand
GGAGTGTAGCAGTAAAAAATCATCAAAATCGGAGTTAAAATAACCGTTAAATCATGATTTTTCTTTTATAACCATTGAAAAGTTTTGTCCTGTTACTTGATCTCTAAACGTTTATTTTTTCCGATTTTTGGCGTATATGATCTCAAAGTATAAACAAACAAGTTTGACGGTTGGATCATTGAAATTAGTTTCGTAGAATGCGTATGCCATCAAAACAATATATTTACTAACAATTAAGAGTTTATTTATACTTTTGTTAAATATAACATAAGATTTTGTGGTATCCACTAGTGTAAATATTTTAAATTGAAATTTGAATGAGTTCATTGTATTCATATAGGGTCAAGGAGTGTAGCTGTAAAAAATCATCAAAATCGGAGTTAAAATAACCGTTAAATCGTGATTTTTCATTTATAATCGTTGAAATTTTTTGTCCCATTACTAGGTCTCTGAATGTTTGTTTTTTGTGATTTTTGGGGTATATGATCTTGAAGTATATACAAACAAATCTGACGGTTGGATCGTTGAATGGTGTATGTATATATATATATATATATATATTTATTTACTTATTAAGCAACTTTAAATTTATTTATTTTGTACGTATAACAATTAAGAAATTGAATAGTATATACATTTATTAAGTAGCTTTAACCTTATTTATATTTTAAATCGTAAAATAAAATAATTTTATTTTTTATTATTCATAGCAATTATTTTTATAAATATCGTGGTACGAACTAATTTTTGGTCTCTCAAAAGTTTGCGTGACCAACAGTTCATTGCGCAAAACTCTAAAAATTTGGGCGGGTACCAAAAATGGGACGCGGGATTTTTTTTTTTTTTTAAAAAAAATTAGACTTTGTGCGACCAATATTTTTGTGTCACTCAAAACTTTGCAGGACCAATATATATTTTTCGTCGCGCAAAAATTTGGGTGGGTACCAAAAATGGGACGCGGGAATTTTTTTATATAATTTTTTTAGACTTTGCGCGACTAATATGTATTTTTCTTCGCGCAAAAATTTCAAAATTTGGGTGGGTACCAAAAATGGGATGCGGGATTTTGTTTTTGTTTTTGACTTTGTGCAACCAATATCTTTCTCTACTCTTACCTCTCCTCTCTCTTTTCCTTTTCCCAAATCCCACCATTTCTCTCACTCACTCCTCTCACTTAATCTCTCATCATCTCTCTCTTCACTATCTCTCACTCTCATTCACTCTCTCATCTCTCTATCACTATCTTCTCTTATTCTCTCACACTCACTTCTCTCTCTCATTCTCACTCACTCTCAATTTTGCCAAAAAGTATATTCTCTCCAAATTTTAAATTTTTTTATTAATATGTGTTTTTGGAGTTAGTTTTGAGTTTGTGTGGGGTTTGGGGTTGAGTAAAGGGGAGGGATTGGAGTTTGGGTTGGATTTGTGGTATAACAATTTTAGGGGAGATTATCCCTTTTTTTTGTTTTTTTTTTGTTTTGTTATTTGACCATTTTTTTGGTAGGGAATCATCGAGACTTTGACAGCTAAAGTTGAGGATTAGGAAGCTATCAAAACATATCCTCCGCCACTTCCACCACAATACGCTTGTATTAGGATTTTATTATTGTACTTTGTTAATTTATGTGTACATTTTGAATATTATATATATATATTTATTGGATAATTTGATCACTATTTTTCATATGTAATTTTATTTTGAATATGTCAATTTAAATTAAAGTAATTAAAAAATATCATACAATTAAATTAAATTTAAAAAGTAAAAAATTGAAAAAATTAATATAATTAAATTAATATCAATTTAAATTAAAGTAACGAAAAAAATCATACAATTAAATTAAATTTTAAAAGTAAAAATTCGAAATAATTAATATAATTAAATTAATATTAAAGAAATAATAAAACAAAAAGTCAAAAACCAAAATATTTCGTCGCCCAAATATTTGCGCAACATTAGTATTCGTCGCACAAAACTCTAAAAATTTGGGCGGGTACCAAAAATGGGATGCGGGAATTTTTTTTTTTAATTTTTTCATCGCGCAAAACTTTGCGCGACGAATATTTTTCGTCGCATAAAGTGTAAAATGTAGTAGTGTATATATATTGGCACCTAGGAAATCAAGCAGAAGCTCTTTTGGGGTAAATAATTCAGTTTAGAACAATAAAATTAGGGAAACATGAAGTCGCACTAACGAATCACATAGACTACATGTCGTTGGATTAATCCCAAGGGTGTGATCATTAGGGACACTTATTAATAGCTAAGCTACCCTCTATATACGCAATGATGTAGTTTTATTATCACGTGTGCAGCATGCTCCATGTGTCTTAAAAGTTTTTATTTTATTATTAATACAGTATGCGTGTGCCAAGATTTCATTATTATTTCATAAATAAATAAAATTTCCATTTACACTCCCTCCATGTAAACCGTCATCCAACTTTCCTATTACACTGCATCCATGCATCATTATAAAACCCGAACCAAAACCCTAATTTTCATCTATCAAATTTCTTCATCCACTCCAAAACACAAACCAAAAGAAAAACCATTCGATTCTCATGGCTGACAACATGAAGACCACTAACTACCACACCTTCTTGCCAACCAAAGCTCAAGAAGAGGAGGCAAAAAGGGCCAACAATCCTGGGAATCAAGAAAGACGCGTTCAAGTTGAAATCAGAGAGCGTTCACCGCAACCATTTATATTGGAGTCTAGCGATCCAAATCTAACAACACCACCACCAACAAAGGATCTTCTTCGTCCCTAGATGTTTTTGTGGTCAAAATCGTTGCTATAAGTTTAAGAGTATGAACTTTGCTCTTTATTGTTCCTTAGATTAAAGGTTTAGTTTAGCAAACTTCGGTTTCTTTACTTTTATTTTTCGGCCAACTTCTTTAATTTATGATATGTAATTAAGTAATATCTTAGCTTTTTTAATTACTTTAATTAGTAATTATGTTTTAATTATTATTTCTTTAGTGAATATTCAAATATTTAACTGATTTCATAAATTACTTAATGAATAGTAATAATAATTTTAAATTATTTTGTGGACTTTGTTTTTTGTTTTTTAATATTAAATAATAATTAAAACATAATATATTTAAAGAGTATAGCCATGCGAATATACTATTTAAATATTTGAATATATTTAAGGAAATATAACAAAGGGCACCTAAAAAGATAAGCAACAACACACAAAAAGGGCATAAATTTTCCCTCAACTAAGTGCACATAGAGGAATAAAGCTGGAACGTAAACACATACCATGTCTAATTGATCCATTATCTCAAGGCTCAACTTTGCTATAAAGAAATCCATATTTTAATTGTTGGTGTATATTTAAAGAGTATAGTCGCACAGCCATAATATATAAATATAATATTTAAAAGTATCACTGCGCGGCGATACTCTATAAATAGAATATTTTACAAGTATAGCCGCGCGACTATACACTCTAAATAGAATAAGTTAAAAGTATAGTTGCGCGACTATATTCTATAAATAGAATATTTTAAAAGTATAGCCTTGATCCCTATAAAATCAAATTGGAGTAAAAAACCACACCCATGGACTGTTGGCCAAAGGCCCTCTGATGTCTTAGTTAGTTCAATTGAATCTAAGCGAAACAATAGCTAAAAAAGGGTACGGGGTTTTCTCTATGGGGAGAACCGTGTGGCCGAAATCATGTGTAGTGACTAGAGCCGTGTGGAGAGACAAAATGGAGAGGGTCGGCGGCTAAGGATGTCATCAACTAGGAGAGAGGGAGAAAGGAGTTTTGGTTATTTTTCTAGGGTTTAGGAATTGAGTTTCGAATTACCTTGTGTGTTGAATGTATTTATAGGGCTCCATTAATTGACCTATGAGACATTCTTCTTGTCCACATGGCGTCTTGTGATTGGAAGCCTAAATATTGTTCTCACATGTATAGGTTGCTATTTTTATGTTATTCTTATATTGGTATTTTTAGTTTTATAGATTCAAACTGCAAGACAGTGTGTATTTTTATGTTATCCTTATATTTGTGTTTTTAGGTTTATAGAATAGAATTTGCAACACAATATGTATTTTAAGTTAAATGCTAACTTGTGTTGTGTTTTTCCAAGAAAATATAATGAATTGATACATTAGTCATGACATGAAATCAATTGCCAAGAAAACTAAGAAATATAAAAATTGAAATAAAAATGCAAAAGAATAAGGTGAAATAATAGAAAACTATAATTGTAGTTTATTTGTTTACTTTAATAAGATTTTTTTAATAGTAAACTCATTGGATCCTCGACCCAAATAAGGGGAGAAGCGAGGATCTCCAAATTTTAAAAATTCCATGTTGGGGACGAGCTGGGGATAGTATTGTTATCCCCATCCCCATGCACGGCCCAATAAGTATTATATATATTTTTATTTAATATATTATATAATATAGCCATGTAAGATTATGATGTAATATAATATTTATTTAGTTTCGTCAAATTGATTTGAGATTATTTTGAGTTGTGGAGTTCAATTTAAAAATTCAATTGAATGTAATTGAGTTAAATGATAATTTAAGATGAACTTTGAGTGTTATAATGTATGATATGTGAGGTAGCCATGCGACAGGTATGGGACGGATTTGGGAGGTAGCTCCGCAATGGGTATGGGGATGGGGATTCACTAAGCTGCTTTTACCGGGGATAAGGGCGGAGACGAGGACATAGTATTGCCATACCCGGTCTCAAACTTGCCCCAAGCCACGAATATATGGCATTTCCGTTTCCCTCGGCACCCATCACATATACCAATCAATCAATCAATCAATCATCTCTCTCTCTCTCTCTCTCTCTCTCTCTCTCTCTCTGTGTTATAGGGATCAAATTTGGATTGGTGGGTTCAAATAAAAAATTGGGTGCTTGACGGGATGAAATTGGGTGGGTGCTTGGATGCGCTAGTGCTTAGAGCATCTCCACCCACAAGGGCAAAGTCTAGGGCAAGGGCAAGCAAGGGCTGTTACTATTCATGTGAATAGTGTCAGCCTTTGCATTTGTGGTTCCACCCACAAGGGCAAAGTCTAGGGCAAGGGCAAGCAAGGGCTGTTACTATTCATGTGAATAGTGTCAGCCTTTGCATTTGTGGTTCCACCCACAAGGGCAAAGTCTAGGGCAAGTCTAAGGCAATTACTATTCATTGTACTTTATTTTCTATTTTTTTATAGTTTAAACCATTAATTTTGATAATCTTTTGTAATTAAATTTTCGGATAAGATTTTCACCCTCTAAAATTGTGCCACGTCTGATGTAGAACAAATGTCAGATTTTATCGCTTGAGTTAGAAAAAGGACGTAGTGGGAATTTGCAGATTTGTCGTCCGAGCTCCGATTAGGACGCAAAATACCATTTCGGAAAGGGAACGACGCCACGAGTCAAACTCACAGATTTTCTGTGACGTATGATGGATTTTGGCATTTTGAGGTCGTTTGGCCTTCCAAAACGGCATTTAAAGTTTCGTAGTTAATTTTCAGTATTTTAGATTTTAATAAAAATTATTCAAAGAAAATTCCTTTTAAAATTGTGCCACGTGTCAAATGTTAGATAACATTTTCAGATATTTTTTAAAAATTTTAATCTCAGATTTTAGATAAGATTTTCACCCTCTACAATTGTGCCACGTGTCAAATGTCAGATAACATTTTCAGATATTTTTAAAAAAGCCCGTTGGAGCTGTAAGGAGGTGACGTCATCGCTGGCGTCACGCTGTCGCCAGAGCACGGAAGTCAAATTTTTTTTACCGTTGGCGCGTGTAATTCACGCGCCAACAGTAAAAAAAATTTGAATTACCGTGCGTTGGCGTCAGCGTGACGCCAGCGCTGACGTCAGCCAACTCGGGCTTCAGCCCGGGCAAGACTTGCCCTTGGGCTTCCTCGGGCTCGTGGGACCCGCCACCAAACTGGACTACGGGCCCTGCACTGGAGCAAACTCGGGATGCGTCGGGCAGCCTTTCCCCCGGGCCAAGTGAGGCGCTGGACTTGCTCTTAGGAGGTTGGTGAGGGAGAAATCGGAGGGGCGCAGATCAAGGTGGTGGATGCATTTTTGTTGGAGGACCAAAATGCAACTCGGGCTTTCAGGGACTATTTCAGGGGAAAAAAAAAATTTGGGTTGTCAAATGGCACAATGGCACTAGTCTGCACAAACTGACGGTAAATGTTACAATGAGACCAATTTGTGCCGAAGTAGAGATTTAGAGGATGACTTGAGTGAATAATTTAGGGGGGTGTATTCAATTAGGATTGTATAAGATTATGAAAGATTTTTTTTAAGTGACAGATTTCCTAGAATTGTATAACTCCTATAGGTTTTACCCGGATTTTTAATAAACTTGTATAAACTTTTAATAAACTTGCTTTTGTAAAATATTTTGATGTAACCAAAAAAGTAAAAAGAAATTCAAAGTATATATCAATTAAAATTTGTGTTATTTTTTGTGAAAAGATTCTTCCAAGAGTTTGTTCAAAATAGTTTATTTTCACATGTTATCTCTGTAATATACAATGAAACAAGCATTTCACCCATGGACCTTAATTTTTCCAAAAACAGATAGTAATTTCAGTAAAGAAACCAATGAGCTTCTGTAGAAGGTCTCCTAACAAAGTGAACAAACCAGCTCTCTCTACATATTGCGCCTTTTGACCTCATTTTCATGGATTGCGCGTTCCATCTGCACTCCATTATGTTTCCAGATTTTTGTTGGAAAAAAAAAAAAAAAGAATATTAGAACAAAAGAAGAGGAAAATATGAAGTAAAAAATGCATGTTAAAGCTAAAAATTACCGGTACCTGAACAATGTGATTCAGATTCTCCCGCAAGACGAGAAACTGTTGGTTAACAAGGTCAAGAACAATAATGCACCTACAAGCATAAGATTTGCCTAAAAAACAGTTTTCATAAGAGAGGTCTTTATCCATGTAGATCAAATAGTATCCAATTCTTACTCTTCATGGTCATTTGCATCGCTTGCATCTCGGAGCTGGCTACAGGCTAACGCCATCCGGCAACCACCAACACTGTAAGTCCAAATTCAGCAGAGAGGATCAATGTAATTAAATTATTTAGTGTGACAAAAGGATGTACAAGAAAGAATAATTTGGGCTTATTTTCTATACGTATGTTATTCAACATTAAAAACTTAAAATGGTTAGTCTTTATGTATATAGTAGGCGTGAAAAAATTAATTTGTTACTTCTTTTTTTATGGGGGAGAGGGGGGAGTAATCCAATTCTTTGTTTATCCTTGCCGGTTTTTAAAAAAATTCGATATGTAACAATTCTTCACATCCTTACATGTGCCACTTTTTCATTTAGTTAAAATACAGTTAACAAGAGGGAAAAAAAACATTTAGTTTATCTTGAGATCCGACTACTTTAGTTTAGGTCACAACATTATGTTAAATTTACAATTTTGTTCATGCCTAAAATAAAAAGGTTTAACATTTAAAATTAAAATAAAGTGTGGCATTCAATTTATTATACCTTGAGCTACTTCCCTTGAGCGTGAGGGCAAGAGTTGCCACTTGGGGATAGTTGACTTCATCAGGATCCTCAGCACTCCTAAAATTGAATTTTCCAAAATCAATACAGACATATATATATATATATAATATAAATAATTTATATGTAAAAACAAAATAGTAAATTAAAACAGTGAAGAAAATTACAGATATGTGCTGAGTTGTGCCAAAATATTTTCAGCATCACCAAGGAATGTGGTGATCAAATTCGCAACAAAGCAAGGATTTTGTTCATTCTGAACTGCTTTCATTTGATCAAATTGCTCGTCTAAAATTCCCTGCCAGGAAACGTACGATAGTAGTTAATTAGCTGCAATATTAATTTAACTTGATCATCTTTTTGTTATATATTATTAAAATATAAAATATTGACATTAAATAGTAACCCTTTGATCAGGGTAAAAAAAAAATACAAATTTATAAATAAACTCAATCCTAGACATGTATTTATAAAAAAACCCAAGCACTATTTAAACATAGAAACACACCCAAAATTAACCCCAAAGTCAACTTTTTGGGTGTGTTTATAAATGGGTTTTGAGTGTGTGTAATGATGGGTTTTGGGTGTGTTTATATGTTTAAATAATGCTTGGGTTTTTTTATAATTTCAACCCCCATTTTGGGTGTTTTAGTGAAACTCCCAAAAAAAAAAGAGAGAGAGAGAAGAAAGAGAAATTATATAATTACACAATAAAATCAGCTATTAAACAAACAAAATAAAATAAAATAAGTTAAGATGCATAAATAAAACTTCAAAAACAAGAATTAGAGAAGAGAAAGCAAAGCAATAAACTCCAAAAGTAAAAAGATTAGAGAAGGACTTGGTCTTGCAAGGAGCTGACGAGTTCCTTGAGCTCTTGGTCAAGTTCCTTTCCGGACATTTTTTTTCTTCTTCTTTTTTTGTTTTGTTTTGAGAGAGAGAGAGAGAGAGAGTACAGAGATGAAAGTGATGAAATGACTGAAGAGAAGGCAATAGAGATAGATGCATGGTTTTATTTATATATATAGGCTGTGTGGATGTTATTTTCATGCTGCATAGAATGTGCGTTAAGATTCAAGAGGCATGAGCTTTGCATGTCTCTGGTCTGGCTTTTTTTTTTTTTTTTTTTGGTTTGAACCACGAGGTGGTCCTGGATGGGCCCCAACTATGGGTGGCACCTTTAAGCCTTAACCACAACCCAGACTAATCCCCGCTCACACCGGGTCGGCCCGTAAGGGGTAAAGTGCTGGCCAAAGTGGTGACTCCATACGAGAGCAGGGATCGAACCCCTGACCTTCTCTTAAGGAATGAGAGTGCCGAACCACTCACACCAACCACCTTGGTCTGGCTTTTCATTCCATAACTTCATGAGCTTCACGAGGGTCTGTTTATTTGTGCTTGGATTTTTGTTCATATTTTACTAATTCTAGTATAGGGATGCAAATTGGATGAGTGCAACCAGACCCGCCCCTAGCCCAACCCAATATTTGATTTCGATTGTATTGGCTTAGCCCAAATCCTTTTATAGTCAGATTGTTTGATTTATTAGTTCGTATTTGAATAATTAAATGAGCTTAACTTGTCAATTCTTATCCAATAAGCATCAATATGGTTGGAAAACTATCGGATTTATTTTTAAGACCTAAAAAATTAAAATCTCATTGTTGAGACCTAAAAAAATTCAAGGCTAGGCCCAAATATATTCCTGACCCAATGCAATACTGTACCAAGAAGAAACCCAATTTGGGCACACGAAAGTTAGTCATATGCGCTGGCACACATGCCACGCCAAGCAAATAAGCAACACGCCACGCTACAAGCTTAAGTGGGCCCAAGCCATGCGAATGCTTGGGGCCTGCTGAGTGGGTTGTGGTATGGATGGTTTCACGAGGCCCATTGATGGTCCAAAGAGTGGAAGTTTTGGGCTATTTGGGAGCACCAAAACTCAAGTCCATTCCTTGAGTCCAAACATATGGGTAAGCATGAGAGAAAACCTAGTAGCCCATCACCTTAAGAAAACCTAATAGCCCATAACACGTGAGAAAATCCCACATCAGCCAAAGCTTCCAGTAGTCTGACAAAATCAAAGGGAACTCACAAGCCACGGGAAACAAAACAGCCCAGCCCAGCACCTTATAAAATATCCAATGTCGTACATCTCTGTTAAAACCAAATCGCAGCCAAACCACCAAAACCAAGAAAACCCATTTGTTGATCACGTTTGACCAAGCACCCTTACCCATTCTTTTCTCTGCAAGCTCTGGTGAGAAAACAAGAAGAAAAAATGGGTGGCTCCTCACCCACATGGAGAAGTCCAGTTGTGTAAAGGTCTTGGAACTCTAAAAAGCTTCATGCCTCCATGCTCAGGCTAGGAAAGTTTTACTAATAAGGAGGAATGGAAGAAAGCAAAGGAAAATGAGAGAGGGTGGCTTGACAAAATTAAGTTTTTCAGCACCTATAAAGGGAAGCACTTTCTACCCAGCAAAGCATATGAGATATGATCTCAAAACAGACCTTGGTTGCTGCAAGCCTCCGAGCATCCCCTCTGAAACCCTTCAATTTCATGCTTTCTTCTTCCATCTTCTTCCTCTCTTTCCATAAATACACATCCAGAGAGCAAGCATCATCTCTCATCCCTGAAACCCCTACAATTTCGAGCCTTACTTCTCCATCGCTTCCCACTTTCTCTTCTGTCGTGCAACCCAAGCTGTTGGAAATCTGCTAAAGTCATCCATGCTTTTATCTTCTTCCTCTCTTTCCGATAAACACATCCAGAGAGAGCAAGCTTCACCTCTCATCCTTGGAACCCTTCAATTTCAAGCCATGTTCTTCTATTGCTTCTCTTTTTCTCCTATGTCAAGCCATTACAGAGTTTGACCAAGCTTTTGTCAGGCTGCCGGAAAATTGCTCGAACCACCCACTTCTCTTCTCTTCTCTCTCTCTCTCTCTCTCTCTCTCTCTCTCTCTCTTAGCAAATCCTCACGAAATCATTACTTCAAGCCTTTGTTCCTCATAGGAAACTCATGCCTTCTCTCTCTCATGCTAAACTCATGAATGCTCAGCTCCCATGCCACAAGCTTATCATGCCAAGCCCAAGAATTTATCTGTAAATAACTGTTGGTTTCATTGGTAAAGAAGACCAAGGTGTTTCTTAAGGCTCAGCTACCCTTTCAAAACACTATTGGGGTCTGATCCTTGAACTCAGACTCAATGGGCAATTTCACACATTTGGCTCTTTATAGCAACCCAACCCATTAGTAGCTGCGGGAACGAAAAAGGCCCCTACACTCATCAACAAATTCGTTCTTATATTTTATTCATCCGCTCAAAGCATAGATATGTGCCTTGATGGGTCCCAAATACCTAACTATATCTCATTGTATTACTAACTTGGGTAGAGGGTACTCATAAGGTCTTTTAATAACCACTTTCTCTGTAACACCCCTGACCCAATTTAATCGTTTTGTTCAATTTATGTAATTGTGAAATTAAAATTTTGCCCTTGGGATGCAGGGTCACTTTGGTCACTTTTTGATCCGGAAGGATTTTGGGGAAATGAGTGGCACCATTGCATATAGCTCGTCGATACGAGTTTGCAGACATGCGGACACCCAATTCTGAGTTGTAACGAAGGAAGACAGGTCTGAAAATGAAAATGACGTAAAGGAAATTTTTAAATTTGTTACTGTAGCCAACAGTACCGTTACTATAGTACAAGGCCAATTCTCTTTATCTTCTCCTTCTCCCCAGCCACTTCTTCTCCTTCTTCCTCTGGAATTTGTAACAGTCACTATAGTAGTAGTGACTATTCATGAAAAATGTTCCTCTCGTCCTCCTCTACCTATTCCAGGGATTAATCGACATCAACCATCAAGGATTTCTCCGATTTTAACAAAAAATAGCATCAATATGGTTGGAAAAGTATCGGATTTATTTCAAGACCTACAAAATTAAAATCTCATCAACAAATTCTTTTTTATTTTATTCATCTGTCCAAAGCATATATGTGTGCCTTGATGGTGTTAGGTATCTCATTGTATTGTTGTTAAGTAGGGGAAGGTATTCACGAGGTCTTTTAAAAACCACTTCCTCAATCTCAATATATATAGCCATATAAAGTCATAGTCTAATCGAGAAGTCAAAATGACAATGATATTTTTTGAAAAATTCCAATTCTATCAATGTAACCACAAAATCTCAAGAAAAAACATATTAAAACAATCTTGGTAACATCATAAGCTAGAGATGATAATTAAATCGAATTTCATTCAAAACCATCGATATACAAAGGGTTTACAATTTCAAAGATTGTTGTACAATTCACTAAGAATGATATATGTTATAAAAATTATATTATAATATTATATAGTGGTCGATTAATATCCACTTTGGATATGTTGAAACTAGCAAATTAATATGTATAAAGTACAAACTAATGCAATGAGGCAGTTCCTTTTTTTTAAAAAATAAAAATAAAAAAATTTAATAGTATAGCCGTGCGGCTATACCTTTTGAATATAATGTACTTAAATAGTATCGCTGGGGGGCTATACTACGATTTTTTTTTTATAAAAAAAAACTAATTTTTGACACGTGGCGCTAGAGGGTCCTCCTTTTTCAAAAAAAATAGTACAGCCGAACGGCTATACGCCATGTTTTTTCATTTTTTTAAAAAAATAGACTAATTTTGACACATAGCGGCTAATCGGTGGGGTCATTTTTATATTAAAAAAAATAGTATAGCCGCACAGCTAGACTCATTTTTTTAATTTTTCTAGTATAGTGCTGCATGGCTATACTATTTTACAAGTGGGCTCCAAAGGGCTGTGCATCTGTTCTCATTATATATATATATATATATAGTAAATCGTATAGCCGTGCGGCGATACTCGATTTTTTAAAATGTCTTTTAAAAACAGTATAGCCGGCCGGCTTTAACGTTTTTAAATTAAAAAAAAGTTGTCTTCAATAAATAGTATAGACAAGTGGCTATAGTCTTTTATATCTATACACGTCTCACGTTTTTTAAAAAGTAAATGTGGAATAGTCGTATTGTACATCCAGTGGCGGATCTAGGAATTTTTCAGGGAAGGGGCAATGTTAAAAGGCTAAAACATCCGAAAAAATAATAATAATAACCAAATAGCCTTACAATTTAAACAACACTAATATTATCCATAATTAAAATAAATAAGACTTTTACGTCTAAGCCTAATTGACTATAATCTATTTTCTATATAAATTAAATGCACAAAATTCATGTTACACAATTATTTACCAAAATTAATATCAAATATGAACAAAATGCATGTCAATTACACAATTAGTCTATCAAAATTCATATGAAATCATCCATTAATCTAACCAAAATCAATACCAATTAATCTAACCCAAAGTACATGTGATTTGGAGGTCACAAGATAAAAGTAGATGTGATTATGAGTTTGGGGTATTTTTCGGTGAATTTTTTGGAGAACATATGAATTTTTAATGAATTTCTAAATTTGGTCTAATTAAAATTTGACACATGGCGCCCTGATAGTGGACCACATTAAAAAGGAATGCAAGTTGAGAAGCACAGGATTCTAACTACAAACACAAGTCATCTTCTTCTTCGGCTGGTTGTGTCTGCAACTTAAGTGAAAAAATTTCAAAATCTTCTAAAATCTATAACTTTGGTTGTGGAGGTCCAATTGATGAACCGTTTTCTCCTACGTGATCGTGAGATCGAGCTCAACAATCTAAGGTAAATATTCAGGGTCTCACACAGCAACAACAAAACAGCATCTTTGAGGCTTTTAATCGAACACTTGGAGGGCACAAGCAAAGGGGCAAATTCCTGCATCTCCAACGCATTTTCCTGCAAGAGGAGGTGCACCTGCGTACATCTACATTTGTATTTCTAATGTTTAATACACTTAGTTTTTACAAAATTTGCAGTAAGACACAAAAAATTCACGTATTATACAAATAATTCTCACATATTATTGAATAAGAATAATATATGTTATAAAATTTATATTACAATATTATATAGTGGCCGATTAATATCTACTTTGGATATGTTGAAACTAGCAAATTAATATGTATAAATAGTATAGCCGGTGCGTCTGTTATATATATAGCCAGTATAGCCGCACGGCTGTACTATTTTACACGTAGGCACCAAATGTCTGTGCGTCTGTGCGTCTGTTTTATATGTATATATATAGTAAATAGTATAGCCGTTCGGCTATACTCAATTTTGTTAAATGTTTTAAAAAAAATAGTATTGCCGGACGGCTTTACTTTTTTTTTAAAATTGTCTTCAATAAATAGTATAGACGAGTGGCTATAGTCTTTTATATCTATACACGTCTCACATTTTTGAAAAAGTAAATGTGGAATAGTCGTATTGTATATGTACATACATTTTTCTAATTTTTAATACACGTAGTTTTTACAAAATTTGCAGTAAAACACACAAAATTTACGTATTATACAAATAATTCTCAAATACTATTGAATAAGAATAATATATATTATAAAAAATATATTACAATATTATATTATAGTCGATTAATAACTACTTTGGATATGTTGAAACTAGGGGGTTGTGGTTCGGAAACCGCGAGTTTTTCATACAACCGCAAACCGACCGAATGATTGCGGTATAGCCAAAATATGAACCATCGCGGAACAGCATAATCGCGGTTACCAGGGTGACGGTTACCATGAAGTGCGGTCGGATTTTGCGATATACCAAATTTGCAAAAAAAAAACTGAGAACAAAGATGTGAAGAGTAAAAACCACAGATCAAACAGAGAAGGAAAAGAGAGGGGAAGAAGAAGATAAGTGACGACTCGTATTTTTGTGTTTACAGTGAAAGGAATCCCTTGATAAGTATTAAAAAAATATTTATGGGTATAATAATTTTATAAAATAAAATAAAAAATGGTTGCTTTCGGTGAAGTTTTGAAAAAAAGGTAGTTGGTTGCTATTAAAAAATTATTTATGAGTATAATAATCTTTAAAAAGAAATTGGTTTTGGTGGGGTTTGGATATTTATTATTTTTAGCATCAATCCCTACTATCTCTTTTCTCTTCTCTTCTGTATCCATTTTTTCTGCGTCTCTCCCTTCTCTCTCTCTCCTCTTTTTGTTTTTTTTTCCCTCTCTCTCACTTCTTCGCAGGAGGTGGCTGTTACTGAGACAGAGGCAGAGATAGATATAGCAGAGAGAGGCTGGGGTTTGGTCGAGTCGAGAAAGAGAGAGACTGACGGAGAGTGAGAGAGATTGAGTTGAGGTGGAAGAGAGGCTGAGGGATTCATGTAAAGTTTGTTAGTTATATATTGCGGTCGGTGAGGTATACCGCATTTTTTGGATGCAGATTGTTGTTGGTATAAGAAACCGCATATCTCGGTCGGCATTCTTGATACGTCGGCTTCTTTGCGGTTGCAGGTAGGTGAGTATTTAAATAGTATAGCCGGGCGGCTATACTACAAACTTTTTATAATTTTTTTTGACACGTGGCTCTAAAGGGTCCTCTTTTTTAAAAAATAGTACAGCCGCACGGCTATACTCCTCGGCTATACTATTTTACACGTAGGCGCCAAAGGGCTGTGCGTTTGTTCTCTTTTTTTTTCTTTTTTTTATATGTATAGTAAATAGTATAGGCGTGCGGCTATTCGCTATTCGCTATTCTTTAAAATCTTTTTACTTTTTTTTTAAGGGTGAGAAATAGCCAGTCGGGCCAGATGAGGTAGTGGACGGTGATGGGCTTTTGGGAGTATTCTTTGGTAGTGGGGAGGGTATTCATAGGGTCTTTTAAAAACCACTTTCTCAATCTCAATATATATAACCATATAAAGTCATAGTCTAATCGAGAAATCAAAATGGCAATGAAATTTTTTGAAAAATCTCACCACAAAATCTCAAGAAAAAACATATTAAAACAATGTTGGTAACATCATAAGCTAGAAACGATAACTAAATCAAGTTTCCTTCAAAACCGTCGATATGCAAAGGGTTTACAATTTAAAAGATTTTTGTACTTATTTCAAAACAAAAGTCCACTCACAAAAGGTCTAATGCTAAATTAATCAAAACCGGATTTACAATTCTTGATTTCCAATTGGGCAAGGATAGTCATCCAATTCGAGATTTAGCCTCGATCCAACGATCGGATCTTTGTACATAGTACAACCGGACGATGATCGATTCGTGTAAATCGAGACAATTTGAGACATGTGTACCTCATATTTTTGTTTTGTAAGTTTCTCCACACTTCTAGCAACATCAAGAATTGCATACTAAAATTTGGAGATGATGCAACGGTCCGATCATCTCTTATCAAACAGTCCATAATAAGTGAAATCTTCAATCATTGGGCAAATGATCGAATCTATGCAAACAATAATGCTTGGGACAACTAGGACATCACACTGGGGTCAAAATATGTCACCTTTGGTGCCCACATGAGCCACCACATGTTGTCACCTTCGGTGGGTAGCTTGAGCATTTTTCGGCAACAACTATACATGCTTACGTGAATTTTAGTCAGGATTGGCCGAAAAATTTATTAGAAATGGTGGAGGCTGGAATCTTTCCGCTATCAATGAACATAGTGATTCAAGAAAGTACTAAAATTTCAATAATTCAATTGAGTAGTCAAATGATATCGAATTCAAGTGATTTTTTGTAGAGATGATATTTGAATGAGTATTTACAAAATAGATGATTTGGATTAGTGAAATACAATATGGTTTGGATTAGTGAAATACAATATATATCAATATATATATATACACACATATATAATCTAGGCATAACATGTGGCACACACTTGGTTTAGGGGTTTTAGGGTTCATTTTTTCTTGCGAAAATGCCCTTGCCATTGAACCTCAAAACTGTGTAACTTCTCTGTTTTAACTCCAATTCAGGATTTGTTTCCGCCTACACATTTGTTGAATAGAGCTCTACGTCCAAGTACAAAGTAAGGGTGGGCACAGTACGGTATGGTACAGTATTGAGCCCGTACCGCTACCGATACCGGAAATTTAAATCGGTATGGAATTATGGTTTGCCAAAACTGGTACCGTACCGTACCGTGCCAAATCGGTATCGGTACGGTATCAGTATCATTTCGGTACCAAAATGATACAACTAAAAAAGGAACCAATTCAATATTCAACACCAAAATAAGTGATGCCTAAGTTACAAATTCAAAGATTCAACATATTCAATATCCAAATCAACCAAATCAATATTTATCTATCAACAAATTCATCAAACCCAAATGATTAAAACTCATGCCTTATGGCTTACAAATCAAAATAGTTAAAATTATGCTTTATGACTTACAAAAATACAAACACAATCCAAACATAAATGACAAAAACATAAAGTTATACTATTCGGTACGGTATGGTATTGACCGGTACCAAAATCTTGATACCGCTATCATACCATATTTTATTGGTATGGTACGGTACGGTACCGAATATCTCCTCATACCAAATGAAATGTATGAAATCGGTATGGTACGGTGCGGTTAAGGTACGATTTCGGTATTTCGGTTTAAGATGCCCGCCCCTAGTACAAAGTAAAATCCGAAAACTAGACTCCTGAAACAAAACTTAAATTCCTAAGGCTAAAATGGTCAAAGTAGCTTGGATTTAAATAACACAAAGGAATTTCCGGGAAGGGTTGTTGCACTTAAGTACATTTTCAGTGTCTAAAGACTCAAGCCATATAAAATTTATAAAAGAATATAAAAGATAAATGATATATTATATTAATTCAAATCATCGAACTATTTTTGGGTCGAATCATCTATAACACATAGTTCATTTGCTAAGTTAATGGGATATCGGATTATGAGGTTGAAAGTCTCAATCCATATCCTATTAATTAAATCAAATTCATATTAAAATTTGATCCGTTGACTGGTCAATTCATATAGCTAGGCATGGACATGATTTGTTCTGGGTAGCTTTTCTGCTATACTATAAACTGAACTGTGAAGATCTATATTTTGGAAAGCATATATTATAATAATATCAACAAAATATTATTATTAAATATGGGGCTACGTTCTTGTAATAGAGCTATGTCCCTGTAATGCCCTTTTATTAATGAAATTGATGCGGCTATAAATAAAAAAATTCAGTTTTATCGAAGGATTCTTTTCCTTTTATTACATTTCAACTAACCATACTTTTCTCTTCTCCCTCCTCGACCAAAAGAGGGATACCCATCAATAATCAATTACTTGCACTTCCTGAAATATTCGATTAGAACGGTTTGTAGGTTTTAAAAACGGTAGCTAGGCATAACTAAATTGAAGACTGCTCCGTTATCGGCTGACTGGTTTTTTTCGTCCAACCAAAAGAAATTAATGAAAAGTACAAATGTGACAATCAAATGGTGGAGATTAGAAAAATAAATAAATATAATGGTGGAGATTATAATCCAATAGTAGCCAAATTTAAAGATAACATAAAGATACTACCAAAGCTTATGTGGCAATTTGACAGTTACGGTGTGTTTGGATAGGTGAAATAAACTTGAGATTTGGACAAAAGTTAGAACTTCCAAATTGACATACATCAATTCCCATGTTTGGATAAAAAAAATGAAAAAAATTGGAATTTGGAGGTCATAAATACCAATTTCAAATTCTATCTAAATAATTATCATTTCTAAAATTTCAAGAGAAATGGAGTTCTAAAATATTAAATTCCATGATTAAATCCATTAGCCAATAAATAAATAAAACTTTACAAATTTTAAAATATTAATTTACATCATTTTAAATTCCTCAATACTTCCACATCCAAACACATCGTTGGTAAATCTTTGTTAAAGAATATATTGAACATTTTTCATATTTAGTGAAGTAACTAATGGGGGTAATATTTTATTATTATTCAACATATTCCTTCCTTCTCTCATTTTATGGGTAATTTCCTACTTTCTAACATAAAGTTTACAATTGGCATCCACTATGAAAAATAAGAATAATATATTAGTAAAGAATGATTAATATGTGACAATAATGGTGGAGATTAGAACTTGTACACAAAGATTAGTTAGGCAAGCAACAATGGATAGAAAACTAAGAACAAGGTCCACTTATAAAATGGATAGAAAAACAAGTCTTAAACACATAATGTTCACTTTATAGTGAACTTATTCAAAAGTTTCAAATACCAAAACCTTGTCCTAAAACAAGTTATAAATAAGTCTATAACATAAAAGTAATAAACTTATTACAGGGCCAACATGAAGAAAACATCACGATTTTCCGGAGTCGATGATTCTTACATAATAAGAACTCTCTCTACTCAGGTTGCTTTCAGCACAGCCTCATGTCATAAATTTCACGTTCCATCTGTAGAAAAGAAAATTCTGAATATATTAGAACATGCAACATGCAAATTACAACATGCAAATTAAAACTGAGAAATGATTAAGGATTCAAAATAAATGTTACCCCAACAATGCGATTCAAATTCTCTTTGGCGACAAGATATTCACGGTTGACATTGTCAAGAGCCACAAGGCATCTACAAGCACAGAACCATACATATAAGTATTATTCACAAATTTTGTTAGTAGATTATTTGGCGATCATGAAAGAACAAATAAAATCTTACCCTTCTTTGTTCTTTGCTTCACTTGCTTCAACGAGCTCTTGACAGGCAAGGGCAACCAGGCCACAGGCATTACTGTAATTCCAAAATGCAGTAAATTAAGAAATTAAGAAGACCAGGATGTGCAACAAATTATACAATACAAAAATCCATTTGAGCTCAAAATATACAATACAAAGATCCAGAGGAGACCAGTAAATTTTAAAAGAAATTCTTAGCAATGATGTCCTTTATTCTTTTATTTTGAGCTGAAATGGTTCCTTCGCATATTATTTTTGCAAGGGCGAACCAAGAACTTTCATATGGGTGAGATATAAATTTATCTTGTTACGTTTAAGGAGCTACTAGGATGGAGTAGACTAATTTTTTGTGGAATGTAGTGCGTTAGTTTTCACTAAATATGCTGAATTTTTTAAAAGCAACACTAAATTCTTATTTATCTAATTATTTCGAATGGGTTGGAGCCCATTCTAGTCTAAGGGTGGTTCCGCTCTACGTTACAGCATACATCACAAATGCGTCAAAATCATAATTCTTCTTTATGTAATATATTAGTAATTAGGGAGCATATTCTAAAAAAGTATCCAATTGACAATTATGACCAGAAAAAGAAAATAATTGGCAATTACCTTGTGCTACTACTTTTAAACCTGATTGCGAGTTTTTTCACCTCAGGATAGTTGACATCAGGCTCACTCCTAATTAAATTAAAATTGAATTCTCCAAAATTAGTATCTATATATATATATATATATGTAAACTGCAATTAGTTCATGGAAATAGTGAAGGAAATTAATTACAGATTTCTTGTGAGTTCGGCTCTGTAATCTTCAGCTACACGAAGGAAGATGGTGATAATTTCGTCAACGAAGCGAGGGTTGATTTCATCTTGTAAATCTTTTATGTCGTCAAAGTAGTCGGTCAAAATGCCCTGCCAGGAAACATATACCATATTTCATAAAGCTTACCGTATTAATCTTGTAAAAACGTAAAAGAGAAGGCAAGATATATTTATAAGCAAAGCAATGTAATGGGGGTGAACTGACTTGTTCTTGCAAGGAGCTGATGAGTTCCTCGAGCTGTTGGCTAAGATCCTTCCCTTTCGCAGCCATTTTCTTCGTTGAGAGAGATATATATATATATATATATATATATATATGAAATTGAAGTGAAATGAGAAAAGAGAAGGCAATATAGAGATCAATTAATGAACAAAACCTTTGCATATATGCATGGTTTTATAGCCTGTATATATGTTGTTTTTCATGACACATAGCATGCGTATGTTGCTAGCAGTATGCAGTGCGAAGTAGCATGAGCTTTGCATGTCTCTGGTTTCATAACTTCATCATGAGCTTCACGCTGGTCTTTCTATATTGCTTGGCTCCTTTATTCATGCTTTAATTAATATGTAGGTATGTTGACTTTGGGTTGATAAATTATCATTTGGGCAAATCTTTGAGCTAAATTTAAACCCAGCCCGCCTGATCTCATTAGATAATTCATCCTATATATTATATTATTTTAATGAAGTCTAAAATGAGCTAAGGGAGCACCAATTAATCTTTTTTTTTCAAAGGCCTAGACATGCCTAGGTGGGTTGAGGGTTTCAAATCCTAAGTTCAGGCCTTACCCAATTGAAGAATGGGTCGGGCTAGACCATGGGCAGGCAGAAGGTTTCAAAACCTAAGTCCAAGCCCTATCCAATTCAAGAACAGGCCAGGTTTTGGCCCATTGAACCTCAGGCTACCCAGTTCGGCTCATGAGCCGCAAGCTAAATGATGATCCCTAACTAGAACCAACGGTTTGGGTCCATGACTATATTACTATATCCGGATCCACAAAAAATAGGAACCTTTTGTTTTTGTTTTTGGTCAAAAGGAACCTTTTTTTAGACACTCGGCAGGTCCTCATGCCAGTAGGGTGGGCACAGTCCATATTCGGTCTGTTTCACCTCAAAACCACGGCCAAACCAATTATAATATAACAATTTCGTTCGGTAGGTTTGGGCCTAAGTCTAATTCTCTTTCCTTTTGCATTTTTTCAACACTGTTAGTCCAATTACAACAAAAACTTCTCAACTTGCTGCATACTTTTTTCATTTTCTAGAGTATCAAACCTTCCTAAAACTCAACATGACATAAAACTTTAAATTTCAATAACTAATATAGCTACAACTCAAATATCAATAACTCCAAAGGTCCGCCAAACTTCAAATTCAACATCCACATAAAGTTATTATCTAATTATAGTCCATGTAAAATAAAATATAAATAAATAAATATACAAGTAGACGCCCCAGTTCGGTTTAGGCAGATTTACAAATGCTCAAAATCAAACCAAACTAAATGATATATGGTCCAATTCGGTTTTTAAACCATTTAACTTTTTATTGGTCAAAATCAAACGAGACCAAATCAATAATTACGGTTTGGATCGAACCGTTTCATCAGTTCGACTGGATTGATGCCCACCCCTACATGCCAGTAATAATTTTGTGGATATTATTCAACATATCCCTTTACTATCTCTTTTATGGGTAGTGAAATTTTATGCGTAATACTAACTAGAATTACTTACACTAATACCCTATGAGGCTTTGTGTGTTTTCACAAAATTCCTTGTGGTTTCAAAAATTACACGAATACCCCCTAAAGTTTCAAATTATTTTAATAAAAAAAAAACCTATTTTTCGTTGATTGTTTGTCCATAAATTGATGATTTCAATTATTAAAAAAAACTTACGCAAATGACAAAATTAACCTCAATACATGTATGAGTAATTTAATCTTAAAGGCTAACTTTGTCATTTGACGACTTTATATATATATATATAATCATCAATATGTGGACCAAAAATCAACGGAAGGGACTTTGTGAAGTAATGTTGTGTCTTGAACATTTTTTTATATTTAGTGCAGTAACTCACGCGAGTAATAATTTTATAGGGTAGTATTCAACATATTCCATCCTTCTCCCTTATATGAAAGTGTAATTCTATGGGTAATTTCCCACTTTCTAACATAAAGTTTACATCTGGCATCGACTATGAAAAGTAAGAAAATTAGCTATAAGAATGATTAACACATATGTGACAATAATGGTGGAGATTAGAATTTGTGCTCCAAGATTAGTTAGGCAAGAATCTTTTTTTTTTTTTTTAATCCAATCGTACATTTCATAATAAGATATAGTGTGTGTAGATATGATATATTGCGGTGGTCTAAGCTTAAAAAATAAATAGAAAGTCAACTCTTAAATAGACATAATGTTCACTTCATAGAGAACTTAAGTTGCTTTTGGTCCAACCTCATTTTCATAAATTGCGCACTCCATCTGTACAGAAAATGAACTTCTGAGTATTAGGAAATTTATGGGAGAACAATAATCAATGCAGCTGTCATGTTTATTTCTATATTGCTTCGCTTCGCATCTAGAATGATCAATCAATGTACTTAGGGTCTATTCGGGAGTGCTTCTAGAAGGGCTAAAAGAACTTTCTAATAACCAAAAGCACTTCTGACAGCATTTGGCAGAAAAGTTTAGAAACTCTTTTGAGTCATAAAAGTGCTTCCTAGAGAAGCCCCTGCTATGTACTTCTTCAGGAAGCACTCCCAAGTGCTTTTCCACAAAGCACTTTGATTTTTTTTATTTAAATTCAAGGTTTTTATAATAAAAGCGCTTTTATTAGAAACGCTTATGAGCAGAAATACTTCCTATAGAAGCAGCCAAACGAGCCCTTAGTTATTTTCAATCGACAATCAAATGCATGATACATATATATATATATATATATAGAGAGAGAGAGAGAGAGAGAGAGAGAGAGAGAGAGAGAGGTAGAGAGTTGTGAAACATTCAAAATAACAGAAAATGCCCCTGTGATTAATGCAAACATTAAGAATTGAAATTATAAGTAAATGAAGATAATATGGTAAATTTATATCATATTTATAATAATAAAATATTAAAATAAAAATAAAATCAGATAATGGACCTTATTTTTATGGAACACAATTACCCATTTTATCTTTCTTAATTATAAAAAAAAAATTATTTAAAAAAAAAAAAAAAAAACCAATTAACACACTTGTGCAAAAGGGCTAGTCTTCTTTGAAGCGATAAAGCTGAGGCCTTTGTTTATTCGTAGAATGTCCTTTTTAGTATTCATGTATGTATAGTCAAAAGCCTCTATATATTTTCTCTATGTATATGTTTATCATATGGCATATAGACGACATATACGAGCAAAGAAAGGGGAAAATACAATGTAAAAGCATGCAAATTGAAGCTGATAAGGGATTAAACGTTTCCAATAAGTATTTGGGGAATGCTAGCAACCTTTTCTCTAACCTTCTCCTTTGGACTTCTCCTTTTTTTGCTTGACATGTGTCATTCTCCTTACACTTAAAACAATATCATTAATATATTATACAAGTTAACTTTTGCTTTCCATGTTTACCCTTATTAAATGTATTCAATTTATCCAAAAAAATTTCCCAACTTTCTTACCATCTTATTAATTTTTTTTTTAAAATGTCAATTATTTTTTTAAAGAAAATGTCTACTTTTTTCAAAAAAGAGGAAATGTCCTTTTTTTTTTTTAATAAATACAAAGGATTTTTTTTTTTATCTAAACCCTTTGTGTTAAAAAAAAGGGGAGAAAAAAAATGGGACATTTCCTCTTAAAATCAGATATTTTCTTTAAAAAAAAATAATTGATGTTAGAAAAAAATTAATAAGATGGTAAGATAGTTGTGAATTTTTTTTGGATAAATTGAATACATTTAATGAGGGTAAACTTGGAAAGCAAAAGTTAGCTTGTATAATATATTAATGACATTGTTTTAAGT
>NC_024126.1:8677539-8691129 GCF_000346735.1 Prunus mume | reverse complement strand
AGTTTTGTGTTTCAGATTTATTTTGCATGAGAAATAACCATGTGAACCTAGTAAAATCATCCACAATAGTTAGAAAATAACGAGCCCCTGAAAAAGATGCAATTTTATGTGGCCCCCAAATGTCGCATTGAATAAGAGAGAATGGTTTAGCAGAGGAAATAGAACTTAAATTAAAAGGTAATCGAGTTTGCTTTGCCAAGGGACAAACCTCGCAAGCATTATTTGAAAAAGGGAAATTTAAAACATTCTTAACTAAAAATTGTAAACGAGAAGATGATGGATGGCCTAAACGGCTGTGCCAGAGGTGAGTTCATGAGCATGGTTGCATGATGGTGGGAGAAGGGAAGGCTTCTCTGACGCCAAAGAAACTAGGTAGTAAAGACCTCCTTGCTGTTTACCCAGACTAATCATCTTTCTTGTAGCCAAGTCCTGCAAAATGCACCAATTAGGAAAAAAGGAGATGGAGCAATGAAGTCCTTGTGTAAGTTTGCTTATTTACATCAAATTAACTTTGAAGCTAGGCACATATAAGACATTGTTTAAAGAAAGAGATGAGTTGAGAGAAGTATTCCCAACGGAAATAATAGAAGCCTTTTCACCGCTAGGCAATACAACTGGTGGAAGCCACTATCAATCAGCCAGCGGTGTAAAGGTAAAGGATAATATATGACAAACCTGCAGAGTTTGCTTGTGGCTCTTTCTTATCATTCATCATGGTAAGAATCTGTCAATACTCACTGCCAGATAGGTTGGGCATGGCAGACTTCAATTCTTGCATAGTGGGATTGTTTTGCACGTGATTGGCAGAGGAACTTGAGCCTTTCTTGTTTCGGTTGGATTTGTGCAGTCGATGCCCAGGAGGATAACCATGAAGTTTATAACAGGTATCAATTGTGTGATGATCTCGATTGCAGTGAGTGCAGTGAAGAGGCTTGCGATTAGAATTCGAAGGTCCCTGGTGTTGGCGAACAGCCATTGCAGTAGGTTCCAAGGTAGTATGAGAAGTCCCCAGTTGTCGTTGCTTCTCCTCTTGGGAAATTAAGGAATAGATGTTGCGTATGGATGGTAGGGGCTGCATAAGAAGAATCTGTCCACGAGCAGCAGCATATGAATCATTTAGACCCATGAGAAATTGCATCACCTTATTCCTCTCATCACCTTTAGCGTGATCTTTCATGGCACCACAGGTACAGGTCGGCACATCATTATA
Source organism: Prunus mume (assembly GCF_000346735.1). Next base: position 8,689,919 of record NC_024126.1, on the reverse strand, counting down.
TGATGCCAACTCATCCCATAGCCTCTTAAGTCTTGTGTATTAAGCAGCAACCGACATTTGGTCTTGAGTAAGGGAAGCAATGTCACGTTGGATCTGGAAAATTCAAGGAACGTTGCTTTGAGAGAAACACTCCTTCAAATCTTCCCATATATCGTGAGCAGTGTCAGAGTAGATAACGCTATCAGCTATGTCTTGATCAAGGGAATTCAAGATCCAAGATAGGATCATATCATTGCAACGTTGCCGAAGAGAAAACTCATCAGGATCGGTTGTCTTTGAAGGCTTCTTGACAATGTCATCAACAAAACCAAGTTTGTTCTTGGCACTCAAGGAGATTCGCATGGAACGACACCATGTCCCATAGTTGTCTCCATTCAACGGTTTGGATACAAGAACCATGCCAGGATGGTCAGAGTGATGAATGAAAAAAGGGTTGGAAACTTCAGACTTGTTTCCATCCTTGGAAGAAGTTTCAACTTCTCTGTCATTAGCCATGGCAGAGAGCTAACATAAACAAAGAATGAGGAAGCTGGGATTTTTGATGGTAAAGAGAAAAAAAACAAGAGCTAGGTTTTCCCTTGCTCTGATACCATGTAAAATTGTAATCAAAGGAAGAATATTTGATTACTTGATAATTTTCTCTTTACAGTGTCAAGGGTATCTATACCCAAGTTTCCTACAATCAAGAGACTAATAAAGGAAAGCAAATCATGTACAATCAATTACATATAATTTGGCTAATCACTCAATCCCAAATATATTGGGATTTAGTTGACTTCTGAGTTGAGTTGTTTAATTCTAATCAAGTTATAATTTCAAATGCCGAACCTGAACTGATAATTCCATAGTGAATGAGGCTCTATCTTTTAATTGTTGGACGTTATATAAGGCCTCACTATAGAAGGACTTGAACCTGAACTAAGGGCGTCGTGTTGGGCTTGAATTTTCCACCAAATCCTTGTCAATTTCACTCCTAACTAATTGTACCATTTAATATTAAAGGCTTAATTATGTGCTTTCCAACTTATCTCAGATTACCACCTGTGTTTGTAAACGGGTCAAAGTACCCCCCAACGTTTAAAAAACCGTCTCACATTACCCTTTCCGTCAGTTTTTTTGAAGTTCCGTTACGAACGTTACTGTTCATCCCCCCCAAAATTCCAAAACAGCAACTCATCCCATTTGTTACTGTTCATCCGACCAGTTTTTGGGCTGCCATCTCTTCCTCTGGCCACCCCAAGCGACGACATGGGTATCAAAAGAACCAACACGTTGTCCTCTACCACCCTCACATCTCATCTGCTACCAACTGCCGTCTGGATCGCTAAACAAAGCAAGAAATTGGCCGATTTTTACCCAAAATCTTCATCGCTCGTTCGGGAGATTCCGAGCACCATTTGCTTCGATCTAGGTATGGTTTTTCAACCTCTCAAGCTGTTCTTGCTGCTAGTTGTGTTGGTTATGAGAAATTTCTGAGTTTTACCGTTTGCAAACACAGATAGTAATCTGAGATAAGTTAGAAAGCACAGGGGGTATGTACATAATTAAGCCTTTATTAAAGAATCAACGTATCGCTATGGGCCTATAGCTCAAGTGATTAAAAGCATTAGTCCCTACATCTTAGGTCTTAGGTTCCATTTCCCCCTCCCCCAACATTTTAAAAAGAAGATAAATTTCTTTTTCGGACCAAAAACAGAAAATATTTGGATTTCAGAAAAAAAAAAAAAAAATTAAAGAAATATTTGAATGTTCGTTTGGAGGGAAGTTCCTACCAATGTTTTCTCCTTTCGGGGTCTTTTTATAATTTCGATAGTGAAATAAGCTGATGGTCCCTTTCGTCTACAGTGAAAATGGGAGTAATAAAATCATCATATATATTCAACACTCTTTTTCCCTTTATAAAATAATGACAGAGCTTCATCTCTGTCATCGATTTTGAAAACAAAATTAAATATCACAAATATATATATATATGGAATATATATATATATATGGAACTTAATGGTAAATAAATACTAGAATTTTTGCAGTAAGTATTTTTCTTATACACTAGCAGTCAAATGTATTTATAAGAGAGCAAACTTTAAGGCGATACCAAATGAACTAATGAAGTCCCAACTTTATATCACAACATGAAACAGACAGTCAGTCTCAACTATATTCACTTCATACACCACAAAACTAGTCATAAACCGGTCTACAAAAGATACCAAGTTCTTGTAATAAACACTAGTATACAGCCAATATACCACATGATCTGATCCTCTGGAGAAAAGCTAGCAGACTGAACAAACAACCTCTCTACTGACGGCGCCTTCTGGGCTCAAACGCGTTAATTGCATGTTCCATCTGTAACCCAGTATGTTTTCAGAATAGTTTTTGAGAAGAAAAAAAAAAGTAGGGCACAAATCTGCATACTAGAGCATTTCAAATGAAGGAAAATCACCGCAGAAAGTGTTCTACTATAAGGGTTTTTGTTCTAGAAATGATCAATCCATTTTTTTCCTTCTGCGGTCAGTACAACAACAAAAATATGGCATCTTCATAAGGTGTTAGAAAGTCCAAAACCTCGGTTATTCTTTTGTTAGCATGTACTCTTTATTGTTTAACATACATGACCTCTGTATACATCTATATATTTGCTACAGTATGTGAAAAAAGACAAAGAAACATATCTACAAAGTGAAGCTGAGAAAGATCAAAGTTCAGAATAAGTATTACCTGAAGAATTTGATTCAGATTCTCCCGCAAGACAAGATACTCACGTCTGACCCTGTCAAAGCCTGAAAGGGACCTAAAAGATAGCATTTTCCAAAGAAAGAGTTTCAGTAAGAAAAGGGGCATTAGGACACAGCTAAAAATTCCTTGTCATGTTGAAACGTGTATTGTCCCAACTAGCACTAATTCCAAGGTTGTTCAATGGTATTCTTTCTCTTCACCAGAATGTTTCTAAGATATTTGAATCTGTAAGTTTTAATACCTTAAGCCGTTAAGTATTTTGCAAAGCTTCATATAGGTAGGGCTATCTTTAAAACTTACTGTGACACATGCTAACGTCAGGGTTAGAATTTGAACCTAACCATATGTACAGAAGTCATAAACAAGGAATGATGTTCAAATTTTTGAGCAATTAATTTTATAATATCCTCATCTTTTTCCGTTCTGTACCATATACCTAGAGCATAAATCAATTGGAATTGAAGACATGAAGAAGGCAAACGGGAGTGAGCCTTAGATTAAATTGAAACCCTTGCTTATGTTCCTTTTGGCCTAACCTTTGTCAAAGAATTGTCTAAGAGATGAATCCTCTAAACTCTAAAGAAAGAAAGAACCTTCAAATTTTGGTGGTTGCAGAATTGTAAAATTAGCATGTTTTCCTCAAAATTGATAATACATGTGGTGCTGTAAAATATATGCTTCATCGTTAAAGCCAGCTTGGTGAAGGTAAGAGGACAGTTTTGTACCTTTCTTTGGAATATGCTTCACTTGCATCTCGAAGCTCACAACAGGCTTGGGCCATCCGGCAACCACCAACACTGCAATGCCAAATGCACTGAATGGCATCAATATTCTTTTACCAAAGTAAAAGGATAAAACAGAGAAGCATCATTTGGGCTCATATAATATGCAATACACAAATTCAGAGGGATCAAAACTGAAAATCCATAACCAATAAATATAAGTAGTAAGTAAGCCTTATATAGTGTCTTTGGATGCAATTTATCTTTATCAATAATAACCATTTAATAAAAGTATGTGTACACTGGTTAGCCCCGGGTTAGAAACAGACTAGGTGGGGTATAATCACTATGGCGTCACAATAAAAAGCATTTTGAAACTGCATACACCACGCGAATGACTACTTAAGTACTAGATTTCTGAGTTAGCACTTGCTTCCAAAAAGCATTTTGAAACTGCATACGCCACGCGCTAGCATTCGCGTGGTGTTGACTACTTCAGCACTAGATTTAAGTTAGCACTATCTTCCAAAAATAATTTTGAAACTGCATACGCCACGCGCTAGCATATGCGTAGCATTGCCTACAGTACTAGTCTACTAGATTTCTTAGTTAGCACTTCCTTCCAACTTCTATGGATAAGATAATTATGTCTTCATAATTATCCAACAACTGGAAATGTTTTAAACAGTGATTGGTAATGATTAAATGCTTTCATTAATGATCCATTCCAAACGGGATCTCCATGCCATGTACATTAGCGTCTAAAATGAAAGATTCCTTACCAATACCATCTTCCGAATGTTTTAAAAAGCAGAGCGCGTGAACATTCACATCTTCACTGTCGCTTCCGAGTTTTATTGGATAAGATATTTGTTGTTTGCATAAATAATCCAAAACATGGAAATGTTTTTTTTTACTAATGATGATTGGCTAAGATCAATTGCTTTAGTTAATGAATGCTTACAACTGTGATCTACATGCCACGCACATTCACGTCCAAACTGGAAAATTCCTAACCAACAGATATCTTCTGGATATCTTAAACATGCAATCTTAAACATGCAACACGAGTGGCATCAGTGTCTTCACTGGATTTTGTAGTTATATCACTTCCAAATATTTTGGATAAGATATGCACACTTGCATAAAGAACCAAATTCAGAGATCTTTTAACTCATTCTTACAATAGATTGTTTCATTTAATGATCACAAACATGAAGTATATATGTCCTGCAGATTTACATCCAAATTGGAAAATTCCTAACCAACAGTATCTTCTGAATGTTTTAAACATGCAAAGAGTCCTGCGCAAATGGTTCAGACTTCCTTTGGGATATGTAATCAACATATCATGTCATACACAATAACTGCTTGATAAGAAAATTTTAGCAATGCTTCATATAGTAAATTTGCCAAACCACACAGATGCATCACAATCATAAAAAAAAAATTAGTAAATTGCATGTAAATGGGCAGAAACCCAAAAAGTAATAGGCAATATTACCTTGAGCTACTTCCTTTGAGCTGGAAGGCAATTTCTGTGACCCTAGTGTAGTTGATAAGAGGTGCACCCCTAAAATTGAATTCTCCAAAATCAGTCAGTAGAAATATACATATACATACATAATAACTATACTAAAAAAGGCAATTGCTTGAAATCATTGAAGGCATTACAGAATTCTTAGAAGTTCTGCTATAGAAAAGTCAGCATCGCGAAGGAACATGGTTATTGCTTCCACAACTAAGCAAGGAGTGTCGCTTTCTAACTCTTTCAGTTCTTCAAAGTGGAAGTCCAGTATTCCCTGCCAGAAACGTGGTCATTAATTAGTCTCTAATTTATATGACCATTCTTTGTCTGTTAAAGAAAACCAGGCAACCCAAATATTAACCCTATGATAAAGGTTGAAAAATGATCTAAAACTGAACAGAGATTATCTTAAATTACAGAAACTGACTAAATTGGGTTATGCTTGGTGGCACAGAGATAAAAGTATATTTTGTTCCCTGGAAAGATATCATCTTTCTTAGCTGCAGAGTGCAGACACAACATCATCGATATCATACTACAAAATTAGCAGAACCAAAGCCCCATTTTTGTTTTCTTTCCCCTTCCCCACCTCCATAATTCCTTCCTTTTTCACTAACCAAAACTGATTGGGAGCACCAAATTCATCAGCATTACATGCCAATTAGAAACATATTTCCTTTCTGCGCTAGCAATACTCAGTGAAGAAAACCCAATTCCTTTTTACTTATCTTCCTCACAAAAACAAAAACTTATAAAACTCCTCAAATAAAACCAAAAACTAAAAAAAAAAAACCAAAACAATGATTGTATCGAAAAACAGAAAGAAAGAAGAAAAAAAGAGAGAAGCAAAGCAAAGCAATCAAATGGGGGTGATGATGATGAGGTGACCTGCTCCCGCAAGGAGCGGATGAAGTTGTTGAGTTGTTGGGTGAGCAGAGTCGCTCCAGGCATTTTCTTTCTCCTCTGCAGGGATAAAATTGAGGAGAGAGCTGCTACTGTGTCTCAGAAACCAACAAGGCCCCTCCCTCCTCTCTTCTGTCTCTCACTGGGTTTTAATGAACGCGGAGGATGAAGAGAGGAGAGAGAGCCTTGTTTGTTCTCAGAGTCAGATAGGGTTTAGTGAGAGAGGGAGGGTGGCATGATTGCCAACTGCATCATCATTTTCGCAAAATTCTAAACTGGCGGTTTCGTCCTGCTTTGGAAGTATTACCTGCGCCTTCTGCTTCATTTGGTATCCCCATTACTCATTAGTACAAGGGGTCACCAACGCAACTCTGACTCTCTCTCTCTCTCTCTGTGAGATACAATCTTATGTAGCTCACGCGCCCCCCAATTCAAGTGACCCACCCCACAATGAAATACGAGTAGGCTGGGGCTTTGCCATTCTCGTTCCCTCCCTAGAATAAGTTTGTAATTTTGTAATTTGGGGTTTTCGACCGAAATAGTGCCTGAATTTATCCCGATTGAATTTTGGTTCTCCAACTCTCTATTTCATGACAAATTGGTCTCACTGTATCAATTTCCGTCGGTTTGAATTACATGGTTGGCACATGTTGTAGTTTTTTTATAGGTAAATAGGACTTTTGACAATAACAAAAAAAAGAGTGTTCAATCAGAATGGTTCCTAAATTTATACATGAATTCTATTTTGGTCCTTTAACAAAAACCTCAGCCGCCGCCTTGGTCTGCTCCTGCCCCTTCCGTTTGGATAAAGGATTTAAAAATTACATAGAATTCTTAAATGACAAAATTTAGATCTCCATCGTTTAAATTTATGACAATTAATAATTGAGTGCTGCTAAACGAACTCTAAAATTAACTGAGTACACCCTATGATAAAAGTACACCCTAATATTTTAATTAAAATGTAAAATTAACTAAGTATACCCTATAGAACTACCAAAAATACCCCTAGTACACCCTAATACTTGTAGCATTATTTTATAGTTGATTTTTAGCTTGATTTTTTTAATAGTGTTTATAAATCTTTGACTTTTCCTATGGATTTATGCTTCTACTAAAACTGTTGACACTTTTTTTTGCAATTCCAAGTTCTTGCAATCACCACCTCTTTCGTTAAAAACACAATAAGGGGCGGAGCCACACTAGGACCAGTGTGGTCCCGGGCCCCCACTCAAGTTTTTATATATTTTCAAAGTAATATACTGTTATGTATTTGTATATGTATATTATTTGAAATACTTTACGTTTTGATATGTACACACATGTGTTGTGGTAGATATATTAAGGCACAATGAGGTGCTTCAAATTGTCCCTTTGCTCAGTTGGTGATGGAGCACTTCAGGTGTACAGATTAACTTATTTCCATTTTCAGCATGTAAGTATATGTCTTTGTCCTTTTACTTTAATTTATTTTTATAATACTCAATTTACTTAAGTTTACAATGTAAATAAGGAAGTACCCCCTATTTGGATTCAAATAAAAATACTAGAAAATAAAATTCCCACCCAATCAAAATATGAAAAATCGGTTTTAGTGCAAAATATGATTTAGGCTAAAAATGATGGCTCATTAAGTCAATATATACTTTATACTAAAATTCCATAAAATCAAGTTTTCTTATTTGATGTGCAAGGAATAAAAGCCGCCAAAAATTATCTTGAGAAAATGATTATTTCGAAAAACCATTTTTCATACTTAGTCAATATTTTTACATAAAATATTTTTTCATGTATGATAATATGATATGAATGCATGAAGGGACCTAAGGTTTTTTTTAGTTTGTGAAATTTTGATTTTTTCTTTCTATTGGGTTTAATGGGGGAAAAAGCTTTAAAGATATTTGCTAAATCGCTGCTCTTTGTCTATCTCTTACAATTTTTCTTACTTAAAATGTATTTATCTATCTCTTTGTCGAGGACAATTATGATTGCAACCAATAAGCAATATAATTCTTGACATATGTGATATATATACTATTTTTTGTATGTATTGTGAGTTCGAACTTTTGATTCTTTATAATTTGTAAGAGGCCCCCACACACATGAAATCCTGGCTTCGCCACTGAACACAATAGGACAAGCAATCTCTTGATTAGGGTTGAATATGGTTAGTAGGGTGTACTTATTAAAATTAGGATAAACTACAGTAAACCCCCTAACCTATAGGGTCATTTACGAGTCCATACCCGATTTTGGGGACATTTATGAGTACATACTCAACGTCGCAGAAAACTTACAGATTGCCCCCTCCGTTAACGAGTTCGTCAGGAAATCTGTTATCTGCCTACGTGGCATTTGTGGGACCCTTTTTTAATTGATGTGGAGTTCCACGTGGAAAAAATAATAAATTAAAAATAATTTTGATAAATTAAAAAAAAATTAAATTTTAAAATAAAAAAAAAAAACCATACCCAAATTCTCTCTCTCTCTCTCTCCCGATCTCATCTCCTCCTAGCCCCCAGCCACCCAAACCACCACCCAAGCTTACTCAGGCTACCTATCCCAGCCTTAACACCTCTCTTGTTCCAACCCAACCCATCACCTCCCCCATGCCATATCCGACGTCTCCCAGACCTGCTCCATTCTCAAAACCCTCGGCTACCGCCCCGACCACGAGGTCGTCAACGTTTCCAAGGCCAGGCTCACCGTCATTGATTCCAATTTGGCAAAGAAGCTAGAAGAGCTCATTCTCACGCCCCGCCTCGCCCTCGGCGTCGTCGTCGAAGATGACAAGGTGGGGGATGAGGGTTTCACCAGCGACCAAGTCCATGAGGAGGTGGTTGGGATTCTACAAGAGGCCTCCGGAATCGAGCTAGACAAGGTCAACCTCTCTGGTCGGCAGTTGCGGTTCTTGCCCGAGGCCTTTGGCCGGATTCACGATTTGCTTATGCTCGATCTTTCCAATAATGAACTCCAGGTTAGATTTCTTTTCATTTGGTTTGATTTGATTTAATTAAATTGTTAATATTGAATTAAGGAAAAAAAATCAATTTTGAACAGGTAATTCCTAATTCAATAGCTAGATTAGAGAAGCTTGAAGAGCTAAATTTGTCTTCAAATCTTCTAGAGGCACTGCCAGACTCAATCGGGATGTTGCAGAATTTGAGTTGGTCAATCTGGGTTCTTAGCTGATGCATCTGGGTTCTTCTCCAAGCTTCTCTCTGGTGAAAAAAATAGCGGCTAAGGATGGGGGCACAGGTGCTGCGTTTCAGGATGGAGTTGGTGATGGCTGAGGGATTTAGTCGGAACTCATATTGTGGGTTGGATTGGGTCGGAGAAGGTGGTAGGAGGAGAGAGAGGATGACGGTTGAGAATAGAGGGGGATATTGGAGAAGATGGATTTTTTTGTTTGTGTTGGGCTGCAGTGGGTGGGTGTTGAGGGAAGGTTGCGACGGGGGGAGAGTGATGGGTTTTTCTGGGTTGGTTTTTTGTTTTTTGTTTTTTGTTTTTTGTCTTTTTTTTAAATTTTTTTATAATCAATTTTAAAATAATTTTAAAGATTTAAAATTAGTTTCGATTTTTTTTTTTTCCAGGTGGAACTCCACATCAATTAAAAATGGGTCCCACAAATGCCATGTAGGCATATAACAGATTTCTTGACGAACTCGCTAACGGAGGGGGCAATCTGTAGGTTTTCCGCAACGTTGAGTATGTACTCATAAATGTCCTCAAAATCAGATATGGACTCGTAAATGACCCTATAGGTTGGGGGGTTTACTGTAGTTTACCCTTAAAATTATATTTGTTTCACAATTCCATATATCCTTTTTGGTCATTTTATATTATGGTAAATTAGTAATTCAATATATAGTTTTATAGTAGGGTGTACTCAGTTAATTTTAGGGTTCGTTTAGCAGCACTCTTAATAATTTCAATGTTTAGTTTATGTATGCTGAATGTAACATCCCGATCTAAAATAATTAGTCAATTAAAAATTTAATTGTGAAATTACATTTTTACCTTTAAGGGTGAGGGTAAATTGATCATTTTTAATTTGGGAAGGATTTTGGGGAATTGAGTTGCGCCATTATGTAGAGCTCGCTCTCACGAATCCGTAGACACATAGTGGGCCCAAATCAGAGTTTTAAAAAAGAAATTATGATCAACGAAAATGTAGTGACACACTCGCTTCCTCACGCACTCTCTGATTTCGAGCCGTGAAGCGACTGGAACGAGAGGAAAAAATGCGACTTTTTCGTCACCATTTTCGACGATTCCAACAATGGAATCCAAGGAGTAAGGTATGCTTCTTCATCCATTTTTCGTGTTCTAGCTACTTTGATAGTTGGTTTGGATCGATTTGAAGCCATGAGTGTTCAATTAGAAACATAGGTTTTGTCCGCCTTTGGCAATGTTTTCCAACCACTTCCCAGCCAAATTGGAGGTCGGCCCAGTTATAAAAGTTGCTCCTTTAGTTTCCCTGATCACATAGGTATATATATTGTTGGATGATTTGAGAAACTTCCGGCGATATAATTTTCTCAAGCCACCCACACCCTACCGGCATGTGGTCATGGTGTGGTGGCCCACTGTATTCTGTTTTGATCCCCTTGTCGTCTTGAGCACAACAATATGCTCGGATTCAATTTTGGTTATCGTTTGACAGTCGAACAGAGTTACGCCTATTAGGCGATATCTGGGTTCGATAAGTTCGAACCATTGGATTGACTCCAATTCCAAGTATATTGTTTCTTGTATCTGTAGGATCGAGTAGGAATTCATGGATCGGGAATCGGAGTCCCAAATACTTCGATTCAAGGAGTTTAAGGTTAGGTAACCAATAACCGTCCGATTGTGCGATCGAGAGTAGTCTGATTGGGCGATTGAGAGTAACCTGATCGCTCGATCAAGTCCAAATCCTTGGGACTGGTTGTTTGTTTTGAGTTGGACCTTTGAGAACTTTCGGTTTGGAAATCAGAGATCCTAGGCCCCGTGGGCCCGATTGACCAAAAAGGAAAAGTTGACCAAACTGTCGACCACAAACCAAGCGAAACCGTCTTAACAAAAAACTACACATTTAAATCCTAGGAATTATTTCTAATTTAAAGTTCGGGTTTGAAATACAATTGTTAACATATCTCGATGTTTCTTCAATAGGTACTCAGGGCCAGTTTGGCATTATTGTGCTGTGAAAATAATTGTTGTCATATTTGCTGTGAGAGAAAATAGTTTGGCATTTGGTAAACTTTGTGTTAAAAGTGTTATTGGTACTAATTCCGGCATAATCAGAAAATGATTGCCGCATAATCATTAAACACATTGCCTCTTCGAAACTGATTCTTGGATAATCAGAAAATGAAAGCACATCATTAGCTGATTTCCCTTATAGCTTTCTCTCACAACATTTTTTAACAATAATTGATTTTCTCATAGTTTACCAAACGAGCTGGGCTTCTCAAAAAAATTTAAAAATTACTTATCACCCCAAATAAGCAATGTCAAACTAGCACTCAGACTCCTGCTAGCCAGCAAGCGGGACCCCCACCGGGTCATACTAGCTTGGATTTTCTGCGAGTGGACTTTGTTTTAAATAAGCATTTTTTTAAAAGTATAAATTTCATGCATTAAAAGGGGTTTATTAATGTATATTTCTTTTACTTGGAAATGGTAAATATTGGAAATTGATACATATTGCATGCGGAAATTATAAGAGATCTTGTGGCACTATCTGAAGTAAAAATGAATTGTGCATGCGATGTGTGTATATATATATATATATATATTATTGGTGTTTTGATTGTTGTATATGCTTACCATATTGTGTACCTCCCCTATTACGGTTGCTATAGTTATTTATTTTTGACACACGGTAACTCTTCTGAGGCGTGTTGGGAACCGAGCACCCCTATTCAGGTGTACTGAAGGCCTTGACGGACTGTCAGCGCGTGTATGACATATTTCAACCCCACATGTATTGAGGATTACTGTGCGTGTCTGGGGAGCAATGGTTCCCCAGTTGGACTGCTCATTCCCTAGCCATATGTGCATTGAGGATCCTGCCATGTGGTCTAGTAAAACAATCCCATCGTTGGATTGTTTTCCTCTGGTACATAACTATGGGTGTGCATGCATTTATTTGTATAAAAGAGTTTTTGAGATCAAACAGGTTTTTAAATCAGGCAATTGTTAAAAAGGGTTTTACATGCATGGCTTTCGGGCTAAGGTTTTCAAAAAAAAGGGCTGGGTTAGTATGTTTGTTTTAGAGTTGTGATTTCCCCACTCTTTTTTCTCCTATTTTATCCACTTACACTCCTTTTAGGAGTGTAAGTGGATAAAATAGGAGTGGGGTGTTTAAACCTATTTTTCGTCCACTCACACCTTTTAGAGCTATTCCACCGGTGCAGCCCAGCCCGAGGGGGGGGAAAAAAAAAAAATTCGTTCCAGCGGAGAAGCCCAGGCCCGGGGGGGGGGGGGGGGGGGGGCACGAG
>NC_024126.1:8623572-8655281 GCF_000346735.1 Prunus mume | reverse complement strand
ATCGGCGGCGCCAGCCACTATTCACATGAATGGTGGCTACCCTAACTCCCCCCTTGCCATGGCTAAGGGCAAATTGGTAGAGTTGCTCTAATGGGTACGAAAATGAAAATACTTAAAACAACGCCATAGGATCACTTTAAAAGAGAAGTAGTAACAACCCGATCTTAAAATTAATTGTTCAACATTAAATTATTCAAGGAAAAGACAATTTTACTCCAAGAATATTGAAATGATTTAAGAGTTGACTTTATTCGGGGGAGATTAAATGATTTAAATAAGAGAAAATAAATTGAAGTAAACAATAAAATAAAATAATTTTGAATTAATTAAGGTTTTTGAAAATTAAAGATATTATTTAATATAAAAAGGGGCAAAAAGGTCATTTTAAGTTCGGGAAGGAATTTGGAAATTCCGTTTGGACCGTTGGTATAGTGGGCTCGAATCGGAGTTGTAAAAAAGAATGCATTAGGGTTTAGTTTCTTCCGAAGTTCATTTTTTTTTTTAAAACCCAGGATTTCTTTACTTGGGCAGCTCGACTAACCAACTTCATATGGTGATTTCTCCCAACCCCGGCCACCTTTTCAAGCTAGATCGAGCCCAAATGAACCACCACACTTCCCTCTTCCAGCTCCAGCCCTTCGCCGCCTCGATCGGCAACCGTAGTCGGCGGAATCAGCCACAAAAACAGGCGGTTTTGGACAGATTTTTCTTAAACTTTCGCCGGCCGTTTCTCCCTCCTCCGGCCACCAAACAGGTGGAATAAACCAAACCGGTCGAATAAGGTATGCTTTTCCACCTGTTTTTCGAGCTCTAGCTGATGGTTGGGTAGGATTTGATCGATTTGTAGCCTAGATAACTCGAAATATGAATTGAAATTTGGCCGATTTTCAAATTGAAATTCCGGCCACTTCCAATCATTTTTTGGGGTTGGTCCAAAACAAAAGTGGTTTCAAATGGTGTTTTACACCTATAATAGGAATTTGGGCTGGCAGTTTGGCATTTTTCCGGCAGCCAAAATTTACTCATGACACCCACGCGCTGCCAGCACGTGCGGCAATGTGTGGCCAGGCTTTGGACTGGCTTAGGGTTTCAAAATGATCTCCTAGTCCTCACGAGCATGTAGGTACTTTCATATTTCAATTCGGACAACGTTTGAACTCCGAACGAATCTCGCCTATTGTGCGATTTCCTGGTTCGATACGTTTGAACTGTTAGATCATAGTCAATTTCATATATGTTAATCTAAATAATTCCAGGATCGTATAAGACTCAACGTATCTTAAAACGGAGTCCCAGATACTACGGAAATGCCAACCCTAGGGCTAGGTTTACAATAATTGTCCGATTGTGCGATCGAGGGTAATCCGACCATCTCTCGAGACATGTGTCCTAGGCATATTGGAACCTTTAGGGACTCCCGGATTTGTGATAGGAGGTAGTGGGCCTCTCGGGCCCGGTTGATCAAGTTTAGGTGTTTGACCCCTTGGTTGACCATGAGTCTTTCAGGGTAGTTTTATCCTTCGAGAAATGTTAGAACGACCGTGTAAACGGGTCCTGATCAAAGACTGAGTTATTAGGATCATATCATGGTTTTTCAAACCCACCACAAGGGTACCTCCCTAGTTGCTTTGAAACAGTATCATTTATAAATAATGCCTCACGTGTTTCAGGGACTCCTGAACCGTGTGGTGCAAGGAATGTGGCTCAAGCTGACCAATGGTCCCTTGAGGCCTACGAGGATTGCGGCTCGGATAGAAGTCGTATCTCCGAGGCCTGCGAGGATTTGCAGCTCGGATAAAAGTGGTATCTCCGAGGCCTGCGAGAATTGCGGCTTGAGTAGACTTGGTGTCTCTAAGGCCTGCGAGGATGGAATTGACGGTATTAATGGAATTGATAGATAAAAAATGGGGGTACACCTAGGTGGAGAGAATTTCAGTTTTGAGATGTTCTTAAACTAAAATGGAGGGAGTTCATTGTATAGCATATATATTCAGTATATGACTGATACGAGTATTGGGAAGTTACAAAGTATTGCTTTAGAGTTGTGAATATGATTGAGTATAACACACACATGAGAATTCAGTTTGATTTGCAAAACACATGGCAATATGATGAATGAATAAGATATTCATTACATTATTAAAGGGAAATAACTATGTGTAACTTGATCCCTTAGTAAAGGTACGTAGGCAGCCTAATATTACAAGGTGCAGCCACGAGTTGGAGTCTTTGAGATTGCTAATGTACTATTGATATTCTGAAAGTTTAGATTAACTTTATTAGTAGAATGATTTATTTGATTGGTTGAGGCATGAGGCCAGAATGATATGATGTTTGATTTCTTGGATATAATTTAATGCATGCTGAACAGTTTGGTTATATATGTATATGCTTATTTAACAAGTGAAAATTTTGGGGAAATGATCAATTTACAGGGAAAACTCTGCCGAATTTTTGGAAAAAGTCAAACTTAAGGAAATTTGGTTTCTAGTTAGAAGGGTAATTTGGCCATTTGTGCCCGACATTCGCCAAGTGTCGGACACGCACAGGGTTCGGCTTGAATTCCAAACTAGAATTTGGGTCAGATCCTGTCAGAAGTACTTGCTTGAAATTTGAGAGGGGATTTGAACGCATTTGTTTTGGTCCTCGACCATCCAGTAAAGTATTTCTATTTTTCTAATTTGTTTTCAGTTTTTATTTTATTTCTCATTTTTAAACTTATTTCTTTTAACATTATTTAAAATGCTTTTTCTTTTTCTATTTTTGTCTACGTGGCGCAGTTTACACATAAACAAAAAAGTGAGACAACCCTACACTAAATCTAACGGATTATTTGACAGAGTTGACGGAAATTAGCAAAGCATGACACAAAAATAAAGTTCAAAGAATAAAGTAAAACAAACTGGGTTTGGGGAGCCAATGTGAGATTTAGGGGGCAAAATAATAATTAAGCTTACAGTAAAAAAAATAAAAATACAGTCGCTGATTCAAGACCCGTAACAGACTGAGAGTAAACACAAAGCGTACGTGTCCAAGGGAGCATAGCCTTTGAGTTGAAAGAAATCAACAATCTACAAAGGATGAAACTTCAAATTGGCTAAAGTCACTCCAAAAACAAGGGTTAACAAGGAACACAGTAGCAACTAATCAAACTTCAGAATACGTGAAGTTACAAACAACCAAGTAGAAGAATGTTTTTCCGACTTGGACGCAATCCCACATAATACATGCTCAACTTCTTCATGATTGATAGGCGATCGTACCAAAACATAGACCATATAAAGGTTCTTTTCTTTTCCCCCCTGAAAAAGTAAAAACTTGCTAAGTAATCCCAGTGAAAACACCATTTGCAGCAGTAAAAACAAGTAAACGAACAGCCCACCCTTATATTATTAAGAGTGTTTGCATAAGCAGCCAAAAATAACCAGAGGGCAAACA
Source organism: Prunus mume (assembly GCF_000346735.1). The sequence continues at coordinate 8,651,843 of NC_024126.1, read as the reverse complement.
CAGATGAAAAATGGATAATAAAACAAGGCTTTACCTGAATGCAATCTTTTACAGGCAAGGTTCAACAAAACGACCTCCAACCATTTCCAACGGAACATCATCGGAAGGGAGAATCTTAAGACTTGGGGACAGTAACATTTAGAATTTTCACATCTACTTGGGGCCTGTCTCCCCTGTCTGTCTTCACTTTCTCTATAGCCTGCCAACAGAAGAGTATCAGATGCTAGTCACACTGGGGCACGTCATACTAGCCATGAATGAGGAGTTAAGGTACAGAACGCTATCATCGTAATAGTGACATATTCAATAAATATTTTCCAGGCATTTTAATTGAAAGACAGTACATACAGATGAAAAACACAGAAGTTAAAGCTCAACAATACCTGTACGACATCCATTCCCTTGATAACTCTGCCAAAAACTGTGTGCTTGTTGTCAAGCCAAGGAGTAGCCACCGTGGTGATAAAAAATTGTGATCCATTTGTGTTCTCTCCCGCATTTGCCATCGATACGGTGAAAGGCCTGTCATGTCGTAAACTGCAGGAACACAGACATTACATCAATGTATATTTCAGCCAAAGAATTATAATAACAAGAAAGCAGAAATCTTGACTTCATTACTATCTCATGTAATGCTATAATTCTGTCTATGAATATAGCTAAAATTACCTTTTGTGAAACTCGTCTTCAAACTCCCTTCCCCAAATAGATTGCCCACCAGTACCATCTCCTAAAGGATCTCCTGTTTGTACCATGAAACCTTTGATCACTCGATGAAATATGAGGTTATCATAATAGCCATTCCGGCAGTGTGTTGTAAAGTTCTCCACAGTTTTAGGGCATTCCTCTGGATACAATTTCATGTGTATGTCACCCATCGTAGTATGCAAAATCTGGAAAAATAATAATAAGAGGGGGGAAGGAAAAGTTAGGCACCTATGACAAACCAGAAAGCGTGAATTTATTCATTTTATACAAGGTTTGAAAAAACAGTGATTTTATATACTTTTTTACTTAAAATAATTGACAAAGATGGAAAACTCACATATCTAGAAAAGATAACAGGACACAAAATTGCCCTTCCACTAATAATTCAGGTATCTTGTTCATCTACTTAGTAATTACATTCTAGCTCAAAAAACTAATATAAAATTGAACCATAACAAAAAGAAAACGCATGTTGAAATGTACAACTAGAATTTCACCTTGATTTTTTTAAGTGGACAAAAATACTCTTTTGAAGAGGAAAGTTTTTCGAAACAAGTAATATGTAGTTTTCTTTTGAAATGCGTAATGTGTACTTATTGAGAATGCATTCAATAACACTCCTTGCATTACTTATTTCGAAGAACTTTCCTCTTCAAAAGAGGAGCATTATTTTTGTCCACTTAAGAAAATCAAGGTGAAATTCTAGCTGTACATTTCAACATGCGTTTTCTTTAGTAGTAATAAGTAATGTGTAATCAGTCAAGAAATGCATTTTCTAGTAGTAAAGTAATGTGTCATTCTCAATAAGTAATGTGCAGTTTTGAAATGCATTGTTGACTCCTTATTGTATGTCTTGCAAAAGAACAAAACCAAATAAGTCTGATATTATCCTCTCCTTTTATTTTTCCTTCTTTTTCTAAATTGAGAATGACATCATGTCAAGAAACAAGGGGAAAATCAAATATGCATAGTAAAAAAACATGCAAAACCCATCTTTCCACTTTTCTTTCTATCCTTTTACTCGCCCCTTCTCTTTATAATTTGAGGACAACAGCATAGTAAGAAAACAAAACAAAAAGGACTTTACCAAGTTCTTTTCTTATGATTTTATTATGCAGTGTACCATTTTAATTTGAATTTTATAAATTTCACTAGATTATAAGAAACTCAAGCTTTATTCTTTGCAAAATTAAGAAAAATGGATGAGAAAAGCATCACATCCAAGATACACAAGAGAAAGTAAACTCACCACATTGTCAGGAAGAGATGTTGTGACTGATTTGCCAATATCTGATGCAGCCAAGAGTTCATCGGCAGGAGGCTTTTCATTGAATATATCTCTTCCCTTAGTTGCATCTTCAGGCTCCTCTGGTTCTCTCTGACTGATCAGAACTCAAAGAAGTCAGATCGGACCAATAAAAAAATGTAGAATCACAGTGAACCAACTCCATCGTATAAAGTAGTCAACTGTAAGGGTCATCTTGATATTACTGAGGTAAAATATCACATTAAAGAGCAAAATATGTATCCCACAGTAGCTACATAAACACATCAATCAAATTATCCTAAATCATAACCCAATTTCTTCATTCTTAAGACTGCTACCATCATCATGATTTCTACCAAGCGCAAATCTAGGCTACAAAAATTCAGCCATGTAATAATGTGCAGACAATAATAACTTGGGCATCTGATCATCATCAGCCATGAAATAATATGCTAACAGCTAAATTGTTGAAGATTGTAAAAATACCACATTGGAAACTTGAAAAAATATAATATAATATATAAGTGTGTGGTTCCACTACTATTAACATTGTGGCCTTTTGTATAAATCCCCATACATGCCGGACTATACAGGTGATTAAGTTAGGGGCCGTATCAGTGTTAGACCAATTAGTAGTGGGCCACTGGTCCATCACTCTGAAATCTTAACATAAATAAGCCAAAAATACATTCTTAAAAGAAAACACCAATCCCACACAAGTGTCCTACAAGTTTTTGGAAGTATTTAGTACCTGAACAGATAGATTCTATGTTTCTTGAAAGCACAACATATGAGAGTGGGATCCGTCAAAGGCTCTTTGCTTTCATTCACATTTGCTGCAGCTGCGGGAATTTTTCTAACTTTTTTACTGCTTCTGTCACCTTGATATAAGGCAATTCTCAAAAACCTATCATTATTTTCCACTTTTCCAAGAATTCGGGCAACTTTATTAGTGTGTAAATTTACCACCTAGAAATTCGCAACAGAATCAAAAGGATGAATTAGTTTTTATTTTTAATTTTAAGACGAAGAAGTAAGAGGGAGGTGATGGGGGTGTAGTACAACCCAATTACATGACAGTATTATCTTACTTTTATCCCAAGGAGAGTCGCATATATGAGAAAATTTGAGCTTTCATCAAAAACTGCATTTGCCTGTGGGGCAGATTCTGTTTTCTCAATTTCCTTCTCAACAGCCATTCTTCGCCCAAAGTCAATAGCTTCCAGTTGGTACAAAGGTACATCACTTCTTTGGAGATCTTGGGCCACCTAATCAGCACAAGATACTTGATCAATTACAGTGTCTAAAAGCCAAATTATTCTCAAAAACATGAAAAACTAAAATAATTATAAAAAACAATCAATGTAACAAATTGACATTACCTCAAGAGATTCATCATAGACTCGTCGCAATTTACCCGTGCTAAACCAAAATACACGTATCCTGCGATCAGGCGATGTAATTGAAAACTGCTTACCATCTGGGCTAACCTGAAGAGCCAAAAAAGTATTTTAACAAAAATGAAAGAAAACAATAGACAAGTTTAAGCTTTCTCTAATCAGACAAATAGAATGAGTTCATCATGAGAATTTAAAGCTTGAAGGAGTCAAAAATCAACTTCTAGGCGTAAATGCTTATGAGATGGATTGCATATGGTACCTCAATAGAAGAAACAGTAGTTTTGCATTTCAAGAATTCGAAAAGACTGGTGTCACTTTTCACTCTAAACTTCACCCTGCACGCACCACATGAAAGCACTACAGTTACACATCCATGTCTATTAGGAAGTGGACAAATTAAATACCTGATAGTGATCCATTCAAGAATATAACTAATCAGATTGGTGTTATTTTTATGCTAATAAGACGAAAGAAAACAGAGCACAAAACCATGCAAGAAACAAATAATCACCACCAATGTCCTGAACAGCAGCACATGTTGAATGTGCACAAGTAGTCTCTACTCTCTAAAAAGATGCACTCAGTTATATTCGGCTATGATAAAAGTAATCAATAATTGGTAAATTTATCTGCTCTGACTGCAACTATAGGACTTTAGTGTTACCAAATTTTCTAACCAAACCAAGCTACACAGAAATTTTGAGTGCTGCTGCCAAATATCATATGAACCTCCCTCGTATAGTTTTCCTTACAAAAGTTTATGTATTTCTACAGATTGTCTATAAGATGGTGATAAAGGACAATTATTTTATTAACATGCCAAAGAGCACATACCCATCCTCTGGAAACTCAAGCGTAGCAGGACTCCAATACTCAATTATTCCCTGTTGATCAGCTGAAATCACTGTATCAAATACAGGATTATACCTCATAACTTTCACTGGGCCCAAGTGTATCTGAGGAATGGAATATAAAAAATAAAATTGGAGGTTCAACTTATTTAACCTACGTACATATTTTTCTAATAAACAATAGAACTTTGCACGAAAAAAAAAACGCCCCTTCCAACGCTGCAACATACCTCTCTAGAGATTATAGGTTCATTTGTACCAGCTCGTGCATCAAAAATGTGTACAAATGACGAGTTTCTATCACTGATGGCAAGCCTGGCTTTGACATCCCCTTGTTTGTAGACCCAGTCAACAGCACCAGGAACAAAACGTGTTCGAATCATGACCATCATATCATAATTGACTACATCATATATCTTCACAGAGTGGTCATTTGAAATTGTACAGCAAAGCAAACCATCAACGCTAACCTGCATAGCTGAACAAGTCATGGTTGATGACTGCAATAACAGGATGATTTGACAACTACATACAAAACACACAAACATATAAGTGTGCAAAAAGGTAGGTTGCCTCGCCCAAACAAATAGGTGTGCAATAAACTGAATCAATACAAAACACCAAAATATCCTCACATATCAACACACACATGTTGAGATGTATCTCTTGTATGTGCCATGAACATTAGGAACAACACGAAAAATTTGCAAGTCCACAATATATGAAGAACTAAACATTAGTTATGGACACACATTTTTCAATATCTTCAGGCCTCATTTGGCAGCTCGACCTGGAATGGACTATTCAATTAAATTGGACTAATCTCCTGGCTGTGAACTTATACATCCTGGGAGTGGACTTATAAATTGGACAACAGTCCAACATATTGTGTCTTTCAAGTCACATTTAGAGGGATGGGACTCATAAGGACTGGCTTGGACTCAATTCCAATACAGTCCAGGCCGAGCCACCAAACAAGGCCTCAGTGTCCAAAATTAGAGGACACAACATCAAAAGTCATTTTATTTAGCACAAAAACTATCAATGAAAAGAAAATTGGATTCAGCAACCAAGGAATAAAAGGATGACCACTACTTTGCTACACTGTAGACTGTACATACAGAGCTTGTCTGTGTGACAACATATCCTCTATCTTGCAGGATTAGAAATAGATAAACCATACCTTATCAATTAAGAGAGCTAGCATTTCAGCTAACTTTGATTGATGCAACCTATTCACGTATTCAGGTCTTATGTCTTTACGCAGAAAATTCAGAAATCCCAAGTTGCAGCCACAAACTACAACAGGAGATCTATATTCAACTTTTATGTGTTCCAATGAGTGCCAACATTCAGAATAAAAATAATTCAGAATCAAGGCAGGAATTTATACGGAATTAAGATTCCACAGCATATGCATTCAGTTCTATAAGGACAAACTAGGTTTGATTCCACGTTCAGAATCATCCCATTTTGGATTTAGTACCAAAACAGTAATCAATCTAAAAGTAAGATAGGGCATTGGTACACATGTAGTAATGTAAGAAGGAAGAACTCACAGCTAGGCCTTCAATTGGACCCAGGTGGGACCTAAAATGCTTTGCAAACTCAATGCCAATAGCCTTTTTCTTCCAAAACTTCAAATGTCCTGGTGACAAAAGATGAAACAAGTGAGAAATAATGGAGTCATACTCATTTAAGCAAATTACGAACTGAAGACAACCAAAATTAAAATGCCCTAGGAGTAATATGCGTCAAGTTTTCAGTGTGGGTAGTATTATAAATTAGATTGCATCTAGTTTCAGGGAAATAAATATAAATTCAGATTGGAGGTTCACTGCAATACTATTCTTGTGGCAGAAGGAAACTTATATGCATCACACGCTTAGGAAAGTCGGAGACTACATTCCATGATACCTCAGCATGTCACTATTGACATAATATGCTAGCTATGCAAACCCTATCTGACTGAAATACACACTTCTTCTACAATGCATGACTTTCATTCCACTTTATAAATATATTTTTTTTAAATGACCTAATATAGATAGGAGTAGAAATAGGCTAAAGCATCTTCTTTCCCTTTCTTATAGAGACATATATCTACTAGTAGAACATATGCAAAACTCCTTATAGTAGCCACATGCTCACCAATGTGAATGCGACCAGTAATGATGTTACTAGTATGGCTTGTATATACAACCGTAATAAATTGGAAACTATCCCAGAATATTAAAACCTTGGGAAAGCAAAGAACTTCCTGATAGAATCTCAACAAGCCATTCCAAAATTAACGTATGACACATAGCTATTAGCCAATTCATTATTTTAAACTATGCGACAAATGAAAAAGTAGCAAATAAAATGCACAATACAGAGGGCAGACTACAAAGTGATTTTAGGACTTGCAAAACAATATCTTAGAAGTTAGTATTATTACCATCAACACTTCCAGTTACAACAAATTCCGCCGAAGATACAGCAACATGTGTAACCACGTCACGGTGCATATAACTTTTCTCATACCTGTTTGTCACGCCAGAAAAATAAACATGAGTTTACAATCACTGAAATTCCAAATTTGAGTTTTAACAAAAGCTCTTGGCAGACACGTCATTGTCAAGAATAGGTTTCAGCGTTTCGTTTCAACTCCTAGGTTCTTTTAAAGGAAAAGAAATACAGATAAAACATGGGATTTCTTAATTGACATGAGCTGAGTTTCTTAGGGTTTACGGGGTTTAGGGATTGTATGGAGCCAAATCAAAGCAAGTACATTTTCTAACCTATATGCTGAAACTAAAACATAATTTTCTATCAACAGTCACTGAAATTCCAAACTGAAACTACAATTTGGACCAAAAAAACAATCCATAAACTCATAGAGGACTAAAATCAACGCATACATTTGAGCAGAGGGAAGGGCATCGAGGTAGGCATGCTCGAACTGAAGAGGCCGCTTGGGCCGAGAGCGAGGGGCTGGTCCCGGGCCCACCAGGGGCTCCTCCTCGCTCTCCGCTACGGCAGAGCTTGCGTTGCCGCTCTGAGGCTCCACCGCGTCTGTTGCTACGTGCTTTCCGTTCTGGGGTTCCTCTACGTCTGTTGCTAGGGTTTTTCCGTTCTCAGTTTCCCCCATGTTTGCTTGCTCCTAGGGTTTTTTGCTCGAGACGAAAGACTGCAATCACACTGAAACAGTAGAGCTTCAAGAGACGAAGCTTTGAATTGTTCGCGTGAAAATCAGGCTTTTCGTAATTGGCTCGAATCTGTGAAAAGAAGAAAGCTTTCGAAATTCGCCGAACCGGGAAGCGAACCGGATTGTTGCCGGTTCGATGACTAGAGCGCATATTCTATTGGGCCTGTAGTCTGGTTTGGCTAAAGAGTGGGCCTACCCCTTTAGTTGGTTGGAAGAATTGGGCCTTTTGAGCCTACACCATGATCGATTTTTATTTAGATTGCCACACCCAAAGCTTTACTCTATTTCTGCCCCAAAAAAGAGCTTTACTCTCTAACCTACATCGAAAAGCTTATCATGGTTCGGTCTCGTCAATTATGAGAGCATCCACAGTGGGGGGATATAAATTCGGGCTTGTAAAGTCACTTTTACATCCCCTTTACACCTCCAGGAGGTGTAAATATGTTTTTTGCTCTAATGGAAGGGGTGTAAATTCTGGGGTGTAGCCGTGGGTCCTAGCCTTTTATGTTGACTTTTCTTCATTTTTCTTCTCTTTTCTCGGGTGGGTCCCGCCTGCAAGGGATGTAAAAATAGATGTAAATATACATTTTATTTTACATCCCCATAGTGGTAATGTATATTTACATCCATTTACATCTCCCCATTGGAGACGATTCCGGTGACTCGGTGTGTATATTTAACATATACATCCCCACTATGGATGCTCTGAGTAATTTTTACATACAACCGTTTATGTATAACTATGCGTCTCCGGTTTCCTCTCAAGTCAAATCTTAACTCTACACTTTAGTCTTGATTCCCTTGAGTCTATGAGAAGTTCATTTTTACATATGTGGTGACTAAAATGCTCGTGATACAAGATTATAAATTGTGACTTAAAAACAATCCTAAAATCTACACAATTTTGTATCCATATTATTATTTATAAATTACTAAACTTCAAACATTTTGTGTTGTTTTTTCAATTTTTATACAGGTGATATTTGAAACAGGAATTAATTGAACCTAGGACCTCAGGTGCAGAGGTAAATGCTCTTAATCACTTGAGTTACAAGCCTCTTCCTACTTCTTCTTCTTCTTCTTTTTTTTTCTTTTTTTTTTGGAAAACCAATTAATGTGACACTGACAAAGTCAAATCCCAAACTAAATTATTATTCTTTTAATGGTGTAAAGAAGGAGTATAGTTAAGATGTCATTTTCCAATCAAGTATTACATTTTTACTTTGATCACATCTCTCATCATATTTGGAAAAGAAAAAAAAAGAATTGGGAGATGCAAAACAAAAGTAGAAATTACTCATGTTGAAGAAATAAAAGATTATTGGTGAGGATTGAAACTTGGCAAGCAACCGAAAGAACATCATGTGAGGTTCCTCTTAAGAAGAGGAGTGAAACAACAAAGGTAACTCACAAAAAAACTTGCCACCCCAACCCTACCTTCTTCCTCCAAATGAAACACTGCACGTGGGAAGGGGCATGGCCTCCACAAGCAAACACACAAATTCTTCAAATCAAGCCCTCCAATTTCACCATCCAACACATGACCAGCACTGAAACGCTCCAAATCCAATGGCTCCTCCGGCCACCGGGGGGGGGCCTCTTGATCTTGTGGACAGCCAATGCCAGCCGTATATTCATTTAGCCTTCCAAAGTCAATATCATTTGTTTAAGTTCATATTGTCGGGATCCGAGGCTTCTTCCAACACTGACTAGGAAATATTCTGACTTTAGTACATGTCGGTTTGAAGGAGAGTTCTATTGAAAAAAACTGCCAAACCACAACTAGTCACATAAATTACGCTAAATTTTTGGATAGGGATTATTAATTCTTTTTTTTTTTCAATTATTGAGATAATAGCGATGAAAATGAAACTTTTATTATTGAAAAAGACCTGTCCAATTGAAAACATATAATGCTAGAATGTCGGGGCAAGAAAACATTTCTCGCAATAATGTCAAATTTTGTACCAACATGTTCTTAATTTAGTAATATTTCTCTTTCGGGTGTTAAAAATGTGCAAAGTTCAAACCCCCGACTTACTCAATGTTGATAAAAAAGAAAAGTGCAAAATTTGCTTTTATTTTGTCAACATGCGAGATGAAAAGTCTTTTTAACGGAGGTTGAAGTGCGCAATATATATCTCTTATTTATTTGTTTTGTGACTAATAATATTCCATTTTCTCAGGACAAGTTTGATCAGATACAACTCGTCTGGTAAATGGTGGGGGAATAAAGGGTGGAGGTGTACATCTCAACAATGCCCAATTAACCCCTTGAAAAAATGGGTGCCGCTTGATTGCCGACGCACCCATCAACGATCCCAGTCGCCTAGCTGGGTCCTTAACCAACAGTTGTGAGATGAGGTCCTTGGCCATGGCCGGCACATCAGGCTCTTTTGGAAGTTCTAGGGCTCGAGCCACAATGTTAGCTAGGGTTAGCTCATTGTCCACACCCTTAAAGGGTGTCACGCCATAAAATAGCTCAAAAATAAATATCCCTAATGTCCACCAGTCCACTGCACTGCCGTGGCCCTCACCGGACACAATCTCCGGGGCCAAGTACTCGTGGGTCCCAACGAATGACATGGACCGGACATCAACGGGCTCGGACACAAACTCGGGCCCATTTCGAAGGCCCTGCTTCTTCTTGCGCTTGCTTTTGGGGTGGAAACATGACACGGCAGGAACTATACAATTTGGAAGAATGCATGAAGATGAGGCAAATGGGGGTGGATCAAGTGAGTAGTCTTTCTGTGGTGCAGCAATTGGGGTGTTTTGGGTAGAGATGATCTGAGCCGTTGATGCAGAATCGTCGCACTTTAAAGAGAGGTCAAAATCCGTAAGCATGATGTGGCCGTCCGATCGAACTAACACGTTTTCGGGCTTTAGATCACGGTACACAATTCCCATCATGTGGAGGTACTCTAGAGCCACAATCACCTCTGATGCGTAGAACCTAATAAATCATGAGATAAAATAACTGTTAGTATGTAACTAATTAATCATGAACTCGCATGATTTGTTATATCATAATCCGTTGATTATGGAGCACTTAAAAAAGACATAAATTATAAGTATCCTATAATGGTTAATACTTGTTCATTGGGGAAAACTTAATGATTAATCCTAATTTATTTAATGAAAAAGTAATCAACTACGTTATGATTGATTCCATGATAATAAAAAATAAATGATATAAATAAATAAATAAAGACTTTTGATATTCTAACAATATCACAAGGACGGATCTTCTTTTCCTTCAACTAATAGATCATGGGATTTGGTATAGGGCACACACAACCAACCACATAATCTCTATTGTAACCTATACTGCCAACATATAGCCAACATTTTGTTCAGTTGTCTGCATTTAACTGGAATTTGGCTTGGCAAAATGTTATTTGATATAAAATGGCAAGCAATGAAAGTTGAAACGTAGTGTCTTTTACACTGACACGCCCTGAAGTTTTTCGTGAAACTACACTAACACATCCTAACGGCTTTGTGAAAACAATTTGAAACGTCAAAGTTTTTTTGATCACAACACACGCAAATGCAGATGATAGTCAAATGCATTTGCAACTATGCCCAACTCAACTGCGGCATAGAATTGATGTTAACTGATAAGGAAAAGCATGTGCATAATACATGTAAGTGGCTTTTGGTAGCATTTCCAAATTTGTCTAAACATATGAGAAATGGATCATCATTCAATTCCAAGGCACACAACAACTTTCTACATTCACATATGTTCATCAAATAATTTCAAACCATAGAAAAATTTTCTATCTTAGCACCAACTGACCAGACCCATACCCTTCCTATTTCATAAATGCCAAAGTCCCTATGCACCAGTGTGTGTGAGTAAATCCCCCTCCCCCTTGGTACCTTTGACAAAATAAAAGATTAAAAAAAAAGTCCACTGGCCCATTAAGACTCTTAATGTGATTGATTGGGAACACTTTTGGAATGGAAAAAGATGAAGAGAAGCTCATCATTTTTCTTGGTAAGAAAATAGATAACAGAGGGGGGAAAAGAAGGAAAAAAAGGAGAGGAAATAACAAATATTTCACCTTTCTTCCTTACCTTTATATTTCACTTCCTAACATTATCAAAACACATGCAAGCAATTAATTGCAATGATGTAAAAGGGCATTTGCAACCATCACCTAATGCTGCTATAACTAATTGATAGTAAAAAGCAATTGCATAATGGTGATTGATGAGATTATTACTTTTGTGCTTGTCTCCATGTGGTTTGTGTTCTTTCCAAATTTGTCTAAACATATGAGAAATACATCATCAATAATTGCAAGGCACACAACAACAACTTTCCATATTCACATATTCATCAAGTAATTGCAAAGCATACAGAAATAATAATTCTATTATATTCACATTGCCTCACCTACTTTGTTTATCTATTATTTTCTTTGTAAAATGACACCTAGGAGTTGAACAACTTGGTTGCCCTTCCTATTTCCTAAATCCCATAGTCCCCTGGCCCATGCTCTTAATTATATCATATGCTTTGGGTTGGGAGTACTTTTGGAATGTGGGAAAAAAGATGAAGAGAAGCTCAGCAATCCTTACTTGAAGGAAAAGAAGCCAGAAATCCTGCAAGGAGTTAACTGAACCCAATACTTGAATTCAGATTTTAATATACACCCTCATTGTCATTGCTGCTATAAAGATTATATAAAAAATTTACTAAATCTTCCCCACTGATCTTATCATGGCTTAAAATTATGGGTCAGTCTTTAGGTACCAAAGTGATTCTGATTTTAAAGTCAACGGTTGTTGCTCAACCAACTGCAACTGGGCACACACTGCATCTAAGTCCCTTAATAGTGAGAAGAAGACATCAAGTTTAGACCATAACCAACATTAATCATTTCATCTGTTAGTTGGGCACCAGGTTATGGTGTCTTCAAACTTAAGGGCTTAAGGTTTATCAAAGTCTATTTGCAACTTTTATGATAAATTAATTACAAATGAAAACACTATTCTACCAAATTATAGGATCATCCTTAAATGTAAGGCCTTTTTATTACTCAACTAACAGTAGTTATATATAATTTACCAACCAGTGGTTGGTTGACCTTCCAAACTTATTATACTTAATATTTTACGTACCATTTAGCTGCGTTAAGTACTATTGGCACATGCTCTCGTAAATATAAAATAAGTATTCTACCACTAAAACTAATATGTTTCGTTATTGCTACATGCTCGGTAGATGTAACATATTAATTTCAACCAAAAAAAAAATGTCACATGTCAACTGATACCTTGTACTCTCAGAGAAAAAAAAAGGAAAAGGATAAAAGAGGAAGATGCCTTGGACTTCAACTTACTGAGCTTTTGTACGTGCATGTAATTATTGGCCTTTCAAGCACATAAGATGTGTTTTCGACCACAAAAATAATAAATATTAAAAAATAAGCACAGAAGAGTCAAAATTTCATCAAAGCTTTTACCCCATAATCGGCCACTTGGCATCTCAGGGTGGAAATAGCCTACCGTACTTACGTGTACTCGGCCGCAGCCGAAAACTACCCAGCCCTCAAACAATAATCCAGTGTACGTCAAGCACACTGTAAATCTTTGCTCACTCAATCCAATCCCAAAATCTACCAAACCGCGGTTGAACGACAGTGGGCCCCACCAACCAACTGACAGGTAAAACGAGAGTGCGGGCCCAGCGAGTCAGTAAAGCCTGAACCGTGCAAACGCATGGCATCAAACAAATCCCCTCCCTCCAATTGTTTTTTTATATTTTTGTTTTCAAACCAAGTAAAAAATTAAAATCAAAAAACAAAATTTTAAAAAGGAAATAAACGATCGTTCATTAATGCAGTTAAGAAGAAAGAAGAAGAAGAAGAGCCAGTGCTAACGTGCGCACCTGACGGCAGGCTCGGCGAAGCGCTTGAGCGGCTGGCGCTGGCGGAGCACGTGGAGGTCGCCGCCGGGGCAGAACTCGGTGAGTAGAAAAAGCCAGTTGGGAGCATCGATACTCGCGTAGAGCGTGGGCAAAAAAGGATGGTCCAGCATTTCCAATATTTCCCTCTCTGTCCTCGCCCGCCCTTCCTTGCTCCGACTGATCAGCTCCTTCTTGTCCATCACCTTCGCCGCAAATACGCCCCCGCCCTGGCCTTGGGGCCCACCGCCAGACTTCAACTCGGCTAAGTAGACGGAGCCGATGTCGCCGGAGCCAAGGCGGTCGGAGAATTTGAGGTCAGAGAGGGAGAGCTGCCGGGTCGGGGATTCGGATCGGATCTTGTGGATGGCGGACCAGAGAGGGTCCGAAGAGTTGGCAGGTCGGGGCTTGGAGACGAGGGACGGGGGGGCTATGCGCGCCGAGGGTTTCAGTGGCGGTGTTGGTGGTTGTGGTGGAGGTGAAGCTCAGGCTCTGGAGGTCGTCGGCTAAGTCGTCGAGCCACGGCTCCATTGTAGAGAGAGAGAGAGAGAGAGAGAGAGAGTGGGAGGGGAGGAGTAAGAGAGGAGAGAGATTGTGGTGTGTCTGAGAGAGAGCGTGTGAGGGAGTGAGGAGGTTTTGAAGGGGATGGGGGAGAGGGGAGAGGTGGTTGTTGGGCTTGGGTTTGGGCCTTGTGGTGTGTTTGGGTTGTTTGGGAATTTGGGGGTTGAAGGTGGGCCTTGTTTGTGTGGACAATGCCTAATCTTTTTAGATTTTTATTATCCCATCATTGAAGACTTGGATGGTGGATGGATACAATACAAATACAATAACAATACAAACCATAAAAGAACATTATGCTATTAAAAATTCATTTAATTTTTCACAAGGCAAAAATTATTGTAATAGAATAAATGAGATAGTTAAAAATCAACTCTACTTTTATACATTTATACATTTAGTCAATTTATAGTGAAAATAACTTAGAACTTATCGTGAATAGATTCTGGTTGTTTGCTTTGATTAAATGAGTATGATAGATAAAGACATTTGTAATTAAATACATTGTGTTACGTTTTCTTTTTTTTTTAAAAAATTCTACAAATAATTTAGTAGAAAAGTCCAACATGGTGCACCATGTTGATTTTTGTATATCCCAAACAATTATTCCAATATGAAAAGAATTTCTATCGCAAAAAATTTAGTGTATAGAAACTCTTTTCATTGGCATAACTTTGATTTTCGTTTTGCTAGAATCTTTTTCTTCTTTTAATCAATAAGAGAAGGAAATTTCGATTTAAGTCTTCCTTTCAAATTAGAAAGAAAAAATATTGTTTGAGCGAGGTTAACTGGTTTTTTTTTTCTTCTAAATTTACAAGGGAGAGGAATTTTTCTCACACACTGTCTTAGTGTCATGGATGTTAGAACTTAAGATCACTGATTAATCATAACCCGTTGCCCAGGTTAACTAATTGGCTAGAAGGTTGGTGCCCTTTTACCCCCTCTATCACTTAAACCGCAAGAAATGCACATGTCTAAACAGAGAGAAGCTTCAAGAGTCAACCAAAGAAAAGAAGAAAACTAGATCGAGTATGTTTTTATGAAAAACAAAAGAAAAGCCCCATGTGTTGAAGTGTGATTTGCCCATACATTTGCTTTCTACGAAGCACGGTGTCCAAATTATTTTGGTAAACGAAGCAACGACCGCACGAGACGCGGGGTGGGGGTGCTTCTCGAGACCGGAACTTCCTTCCTATTTAGCTTCAAAAGCTTGGATGCAACGTGCTGCGTGCATGTGCACAAGAAAAATAGTAATTATATTGTGCAGAAAGAAGACTATCCATGATATAGTTCATAATTATGCAGGGGCCAGCTCTGGGTCATTCTCTTTCTCCTTCTAAACTTTGGGTGTGTAGGTTGCCCTTGCCTGTTGTAAACTCTTATTATTTAGACCTTTTTGGGTCTGTGTGCCCTCATCTCATGGGTCTAAATTAGGGGTGGATCTAGCCCTTTTTCGGCTAGGCGACCGCCCCGACCGAGAATTTTTAGAAGAAAAAAAAAGAAGGTACATATGAACTTAGCATATATGAAAGAGAATTTGTTAATAATATCAATAATGCAGCGATAATTGAAGAATTTAAGACTTCTAAGTTTTTTTGTAGGATAAAATTTTAGTGTTGTTTTGTATTACATTGTATTTACTTATAATTTTTGTTACGCTTTTATTTATGTATAAAGATGTATTTGAGAGTAATATTCATTACGTCCCCTGATTATGTGTAGCGTTTTATTTTTATTAATGAAATTTACTTGTATCGTCGAGTTTCATAAGTAAGTCTTGTCCAACCAGCTTTCAACTAATTAGCCATTGGTCTAAGTTCTGCTAGTTGTCTTCTTTTTTCGCATTAAAAAAACAATTATGTAAGAGCTATCGCCATGGGATAACTTTTCAAAGCATATTATATAATTCAAAGTGTTTGGCCTAAAGTAATATTCGCCGCGCCAAATAAAATTGGTGGAAACCAAACCAATCACCAAAAGTTTATTTATCATAATCTATGTTGTTGTTGTAAGACATGCTTTGCACTATGAATAAGCCAAAGCATGTATTTTTTTTTTCCTTTGAATAATATTTGTAAAGAGCAGGCTTTTCAAGTGTTTAAGAGACAAAGTTGTGAACTACTTTTTGTTTTTACTTTTTTTTTTTAAGGCAAGAGGACAAGTACTTCGTGGTTAGAAATATAATTTGGGTGACCAAAACTTTATGGTTTTAACTAATTTTTTTGGTTGGTCTTCATGATTTAACTATCTATGTTTCCATCAATGTCTCTTTCACTTTTTAACTTATTAGCAGTTTCTGCGGGCATTTGATTGGGACAAAATATTTGTTTCTAAAAGTTTATTAAATACAATATTGAAAACATAAAAAAATATATTTATTATTTTGTCCGACCAATGGAGAAGAAGGTTTCTTAATGTGTTAGATTCACTCATAAACTTGTTAATCCCGAAATTATTGGACATAATTATTTGCAATATGTATTCCACTTTTATCGCCAGAATCACATAACGATAGTAATAATGGCACTTGTTTAAAGGAAGTTTCCTCTCAACATCATTTTCCAAGTTGGCAAACTTTGATTTGTCCTTTCTAAACCCTAAACCAATTCATCTCGCATTCGTTCTATTTTTTCCCTTTTTTCTTTTATCGAGGATAAATTCTCTCCTTCTATTTTGCACTCTCTCGAGTGATTTCGGAGTTAGTGTATACACCAAAGAGAAGGCAAACTCTGATCGTACAAATTGACACCACAACTCATCGTGTAACGATTAAACCAAGTAGCAGATTAATATCGGAATTTACAATTCATCCCACAATCGTTCTACCAACCAATTCCACCAACGTCTAGAAAAATTGGCATTTTTGAAGTCAGTGAGAATTGAATTATCCCCATGGAGTTAAACTATGATCTGTTTTCTATAACAAATTTAGCTTTAATAAGTACAAATTGTTTCTGCAAGAGTGCTTTCCATTTTCAAAATTGACAAGTGAATTATAACAACGGGGACATTTAACTGTGCTTAATCAAAACCCTAAAACCAACCATTCAACCACCATATGGATCTGCACCATGGCCACCAAAAGTCAGTCCAAATACTCATGCCAACTTCAAAATTATGAAATTAATGACAAGCTACCAACAGCATCAGCATTGCAGCCATAATTGACACCATTGTTGTTTTGGTTCACAGATCCAAGTCCAAATAGTACGTGAAGTCGTGGACTATCCTGGTGCTGCTGACCATCTATTGGCAAAAGAGCTGGTGGGATCTAAATTGCATTAATTCTAAGTCCATGTGTCAACTAAAATAATTTGATTTTGCCTGCATGATTCGCTTTGTTCCCACACTTAGACATCAAAATTTGTATAATTTGCGTGGAATGTTGTTTGCCGACTGCCACGCATTTGAAACACAGAAAAGGATATATCATTACACCCATGGGATCTGTCATGGCCTTATCCTTTCGTTTTCTTTGTTAGTCCTATAATATTTCGTAACATATTTCGTTTTTATTTTTTATTTCGTAACATTTTTCGTTTTCATTTTTAAAATCACTTTTATTTAAAAATAATTTGAAAGTGTTTTCAATTTTCAGTATTTGTTTTCATTTTCTTTCCGTTCGTTTTTTATTCATTAATTTTATATCACAACACATGAAATGCACTTTAGTTACCAAAATTTGGTATTTGGGACCTCCCAACTTGGACCCAGCCGCTTGATTCTTGCGTTTGGCCACGGACCCAATCCAATCCAATTGCCTTGGGACCTCCAAATCCAAAATTCACCAAAAAAATCATCATAATTCCAAAAAAATTCACCAAAAAAATACTACAAACTCTTTATAACATGCACTTTCATTCTAAATTCCATTTCCAAGTTCCACATAAAAATGAAAACTGGAAACTGGAAACTGAATATGTTACCAAACAACTTTTGTTCACTTTTTTTGAAAAATGAAATAAGCTACCAAATAAGTTTTCATTTTCTGAAAAATGAAAACTAAAAATTGAAATAGCAAACGGGTCCTAAGATTCTTGTTTGGGCTGATCGGCTTCGGTTTTTATTCCACATTAATTTTCTAAATCTTTTCATTATATTCATATCCAAAATTAATGGGTCGAAACACATATGTGGTTTAGGGTTTTAGGAAAGCCTATATATATGCCCCTTGTTTACTTTGGTAAAATTTTGTGAGTATTTTGTCCCTCCAAAGAGATAGACCAACTAAAAGAAAAACCTAGTGAGAGTATAAAGCTTTGAGTGTATTGTAGATTCTGTATTGAGAATCTACAGAATTACAAAATAGTGCTTGAATTAATTGGGCCCAAGGTCCCCTTCTGGGTTTGGAGGTCCGTGTAGTCTGGGTCTAATGAGCCCAATCATGTTGCACTAAACAAAGCTCAATTCTAAGCTTATTATTTCTAATTTAGTATAATAATCAAATTCAATTTACTTTTGAGTAATAATCCAGTCCAATCCAAGTGGTCAAGAAAAGTTGAGTTATCTTTACTAGCTAATGGTTTTATTTATTTATTTTATTATTATTTCTCATTCAATATTTACCAGAGGTTGGAGAATGCATTTTCGTTGTGATCCTGTCTTGTAAATGTTCAGTCTCATCTTCACTGTGCACCCAAACAAGGTTGGAGAGGGCATTTCAGTATTGAATAATGTAATAATCCGGCCCAATCCTAAGCAAGACCAATATGCATGTTTTGTTTAGGATTTTGATACTTAACAAACGATGCGTTGGATAAGGATATTTAAAAGTACTCAGGAAAATGATAGAATTTAGGGAAATTTGCATAAATACCACCTGAACTTTCAGGTATGTGCGTCATTACCACCTGAACTTTGTAAAGTGTTGTAATCCATCACCTACATCTAACTCCGTTAAAATTTCTGTTAAGTTTAGGACCTTTTTGGGATATTTATATATACCAGGAATGCAATTGATTCCTTCCCAAAAATTTAAATTCTAGCTTTGATGTTAAATTTTTTGAATTTGGTGGATTGAGGGTGAGAGAGAGTAATTGTAGTCTGAATTTTTTTTTCTTTCTTTCCTATATGCAAACTTCCATTGAAATGAAGGACAAGTCTCTTAACAAATAGTGCAAGCCATGAAATGAATGCAGGAAGGCTTTGGCTATAAATTTTTTTTTTTAAAAAAAAGGAAATATAGGAGGGCAACAAAATCTATGGGCTATTGCAATCTGATATGATATTTGGTAGAATAAAGACGATGGAGTAGAGAGAAGAGAGAGAGAGAGAGATAAGGACGTTAACTTTATTTTTTTTGTATTTTTAATTCTGTTTTTTTATATAATTATTTTTAGTTATAGTTCATTGACGAAAATACCCTTAAATTTAACTGAAACTTTAACAGAGTTAGACATAGGTGGTGGATTGCAACACTTTACAAAGTTCAGGTGGTTAAAAATAAAAATTAAAAGTTCAGGTAGTAATGACGCACATGCCTGAAAGTTCATGTGGTATTTATGCAAATTTCTCTAGAATTTAAAATGATATATATATATATATAAAAGTAAAAGGCAGAAAATGATGAAACATTCAAAATACCAGAAAATGCCATTGGTTAATTCAAATATTAAGAATTGAAATTATTACTTAAATGAGGATAATATGGTAAATTCACTTTTTTCATATTAAGATAAAATTAGATAATATGTCCTATTTTTATGGAACACAACTACCCATTATTATTTTTAATTCTAAAATAAATTTAAATTTTTTATAAAAGCCTCTTGCAGGCGCGGAAGCGCGTGTGGAGAGACTAGTTTAAAATGATGGAAATTAATGTTCTAAAATTTGTGAAGTTTTTGTTTGGCTAACGGGTTTATTTTTTTTGAAATATTAAGGTTTCATTTAGTTGTCAAAGGTTACAGACTTGAGCGAACAAATGTGGCCTCATCAAAACCTTGCCTTATAAAATATCATGGAAAAAAATCTGAGACAAAAGAAAAAGAGTGTCACACACTCCATAAAAGGCTACAAATAAAACTCAAAATAAAACCAAAATAATAACGTCAACTAGTAGCGACACATTGGCCTTAGAGGACCCCCTTCAAGCCAAGCGTTTGAAGACACACTACCTAGAGCAAACTTAGCATGACTACAATGAGACACAAACTAGGAACAAAGACAACAAGAAAATACAACTGGATCATATCCCATATTGAAATCAAGCATCACAACAACCTTTGGCTCCTTTTTCGTCATCGTTTGTTGACTGAAAGCATGGGCTCAAAAGCAAGAGATTATCAGAAATGGACTGGATAGGAACAAAGGCGTTTTGAACACTAGAAATCATCTCATGCAAAATGATCATCAAAAGGTTAGCTAGAGTCTTTGCACAAAAAGGGGGTCTTGAGCTCTAAAGAATTGTCTTAGAGCATGAAATGTGTAGGGGTTCCCTAGCCCCCGCACATTCCAATCCATTAGTGTCATTGAAATTGACGGGGTAGCCCTGCTAACCTTGTCTCTGTATCAATCTCCAATTGAATAGTGTTAAACTCTAATTGTTGTAGGTTCTCATCACCCTTTTGGGCTTTAGATACTGATTGGGTTGCTAGAGCCTGAGCCTTAGACTTAGCCTTAGCCTACCGTTTGGCTAACGGATTTAAACATGAAATTTAACATTTATCATATTGGAATGTTAGAAATGACGATTATTTAGATAAAATTTAAAGTTGGGATTTATGGCCTCCAAATCCCATGTTTTTTCCTCGTGGAATTTCTAAATTTCTTTGTGTTTTTATCCAAACACAGAAATTGGTTTATTTGATATTTTTAAAAAATTTGACTTTTGTCAAAATCCCAAGTTTTTTTCCCTTATTCAAACACACCATAAGATTTTAAGGACGAACGCAATTTAAGTAATAAAATCATGTCGAAAAGGTTCTTTTTCGTTATTCAAGCGACGACCGTTTCACATGTGATTTTTCATTGTAGTCGTAGAGAAAATTTTCACTATAGGATTGCCTCATGGATCTTAGCTTTGTTAGTTGTTAGCCATGCATCTTTTTCCCTCTTCTAATAATGATGACAGGGCAGACATGATCAATAAACCTTTATAGAATTAGCAGCATTCAAAATTTCAAACCCCATAATTAATCCCACTTTATCCGTCAAAGAGGGGGTAAAATCATGCATAATGATGGTTAAAAACAATAAAGCTTCCACCAACTGAGAAAAAGAAAGCAAAGATGAACTTACCTTGTTTCTTTTCAGCCCATAAAGTTAATTGGGGTCTTCTTTGTTTGGCCACAATGTTGCCATTATCATTAGGATTAAGTTAATCGATCTAGGTCTTCTTTCTTTTACTAGAATGACAGGATGCATTTGGATTGGGGCTTCTGTCTCTCATGCTTTTACCGTTTTGCTTCACATGCCCTCTACTCTTTTTGAAAATGCCTAATAGTATCAGCCACTAATTAAGAACTCACCCACTCAAACCTCAAATCCCTTTTCTTAATTAATCGTTAAAAACTTCTAAACTTTTTCCTTTTTTTTTCTTAATTAATTTTAAGAGTAGTGCTGGTTCTTTAAATTTTTTTTTTAAAAAAAAAAATAACTGATAAGAGTAGTGTTGTTGTTCCCCCCTTCTCATTTACCCATCCACCTTTAAATTATTTAGTTTCATTTCCTTTTCCTATAAAATAAAATAAAAAAACTACTGGAAAGAACATACAAGACAGGTGTTTCAATAGTTTTCGACTTTTTGGAAATATTTTAGCTGATGTATTCATAAAAAGAAACCAGAAAGAAATGTAAGTGGTAAAATCTTGGTTTATTTTATAATTCATCATCAAGGAGCGGAATATTTCCGAGATGTTAATGAACAAGACGTACTTCTCATTGAAAAAATCGATAAAAAAAGAGTCAAAGTCTACAAAATCTTTCTTTGGTTTTTTTAGATTCAAGGGTATGAAGAACGGAAGAGGTTAAGAAAAGTAAATTACTGTTCTTTTTTATGAGATAAAAAAAATAGGTGGGCGAGTAAATAAGGATGGATGATGACAATATAGAAAAGATGAAATTGAATGAGATTTGACAACACACATATATTTTTGAAAGAGGAGAAAGTGTTTTTCTTTTTATTAGGCGAATTAAGAGGGACATCTTCCAAACTCGAGAGCTTGGATTTTGAAATTTTTAAGGATGGATTTGAATTTGACCTTAAAGTTTAAATTTTCTATATAAAAAAAAACATTATATTGTATATATTTGAAATAACTATAGGGCATGCATGGTTTGTAACTTTGGTGTGTAGTGTGTAGGGCATGAGTAATAATCAAGTGTTACCACACTCATGGGAAAGCTATAATAGTCGGACCGACTAGAAGAAATTTTTCATTTTTACAATCCTAAAATAGACATCTATTCAATTTAATGGGTCTTGTAACTTCAAAATAGGCCTATAAAATGGACTGTGGCTCGGGCCAACCCGACTCTAGGAGAGGTTAGCCTAGATCGTACTCAATTACGGGCTTTTTCGACCCTAAAGTTTGAACCAGTCGGTCGAGCATGCCCTATCTTAAACAGAAGCCTATACCCTAACCCAAGGGCCAAGAATTTTCGGGCTTATAAGCGGGCCAATGTGCCGAGCTTATATGGTCCTATGAAACGAGCCAATTATAATGAATTAAATGCAATCATAATGAATTACTAGGTTTTTCGGCCCTAAATGTTGGACGGGCTAGGCTAGGCCCACCTTATCTTAAATAGGCTAAGTCTAGGCCCTACCAAAAGCCCGTGAATTTTTGGGCTCAAGGGCCCTCCAATGCCATGAGCCGAGGTGGTATGATGTTGTGAATTTAGCCATGGGCATGCTTGTTATGCAGTTCAAACACCACCTCGAAAAACTCCTGTTCATGTTAAATTTTATAGAACCACTGGGCATGCAAGAGATAGGAGAACAAAATTTGGCATTAGGTTTTCCAGACAATGAAATAGAGAGCCTTAAAAAATGTTGAAGGCGTAAAACTCGTTGTGGAGTTATCAAACCTTGGTATGTGGAACTACCGTTGGCGAGTCCTTACTTAGTTAGGATTTTGGTTCCTTATTATGTTAGGGTTTTGTTTATTTACCTATTTGTCTAGTCTTATTATAATTGAGATTTGTTTCCTATTGTAATTTAGATTTATTTTCTATTGTAATTTAGATTTATTTAATATTTTATTTAGGATTATACTTCCTTATATAAATACCTCCATATTGGATAAGAATAAAAATATGAGCATATAACTGAATCCCTACTTTGTTTGACAACTAAAACATATGTAGTAGTTGCTTTAAGCCTAGTTATGCAGATAAATTTAAAGAATACAAATTTATAAATAAACCCAATCCTAGACATGTATTTATAAAAAAACTCAAACACTATTTAAACATAGAAATACACCCAAAATCAACCCCAAAATCAACAATTGTATATTTTTTGGGTGTGTTTATAAATGAGTTTTGAGTGTGTGTAATGATGGGTTTTGGGTGTGTTTATAAAGTGTTTTGGGTGTTGGGTTTTTTTTATATTTATTTTATAATTTCAGCCATCATTTTGGGTGTTTTAGTGAAACTCCCTTTAAAGAATTTAATACTTCTCTTAGTATAATACAGGAAAGATTGAAGATGCAACATGCGAGGAATATGCAAGCACAATTTCTTGAGATTAGTAAAGCGGACGACAAACAAGATGAACATGAAAATGGACCTATTGATGTATAGAAAATGCAACATGAAGCTGAACTAAAGGCATAGTAGGAAGATGAGTTGTGAGCATAACAGGACATGAATGTACAAGAATTTTCAAGAAGTAATAATTCGTAGACAACAATGCATAACCAAATTAAAGAGAATGATGTGCAAGGATCTGCTCTAGGAGCTGTGTTTTGGTTGCTATTTGGTGCTATTATAGAAGTGGAGGACAAGACTAGTATTTTTAAGTGCATCCGTGGGCATCACAAATACAATTTAGAATCCTTAGAACCATCTGTGTTAGGGATACAGTATGACAAGAAATTGCATCACCCAAAAGAGGAACTAGAGAACTTTAGAATACAAATGGACAGTGGTGGACCTATTAAGGCGTAAGGAGGTGCAGCTGCACCTCTCCTCGTTGGAAAAATGATTGTAGATGCTTCAAATTGCCCATTTGCTCAACTGGTGTACAAATTACCTTATTTCTATTTTCAACATTTTACAATGTAAATAAGGAAGTACCTCCCATTTGGATTCAAATAAAAATACTAGAAAATCAAATTCCCACCAAATCAAAATATGAAAAATCGGTTTTAGTGCAAAATACGATTTAGGCTAAAAATGATGGCTCATTAAGTCAATATATACTTCATACTAAAATCCCATAAAATCAAGTTTTCTTATTTGAAATGTAAGGAATAAAAGCCGCCAAAAATTATCTTGAGAAAATGATTATTCCGAAAAATCATTTTTCATACTTAGTCAACATTACACCTCCACTAAAAAAATTTCTGGGTCTGCTAGTGCAAATGGAGATGGGTGTGTAGTTCATCCATAACTAATTGAATGAAAGGGTAATTAATATTAGTTTATTCTATAAGTATATTATTGATTAACTTAATTATCGGGTTGGGCTGTGCTGCCCATGAACTTACAAATCATGGCCGGGACCTTATCCTTTATACGATAGACTAGGATCCGATAAATCCGCCTATAGTATCGGGTCGGGCCAACCTATAGCCCAAAAATAAGGCCGAGCTCGGGCTAGCCCATCAAGCTTGGGGCCTACTTCCAAATGGTGCAATTTAAAAATTGTTAAGAATTTATATTCAATCTATTTGTATAAATCAAATTGAATTGTTTCATGCGTACTCCATATTTCTAGACTGTATAACCCTATAAATAAAGGCTTGAAAAGCCTTACAGAAAAGTTATGGGTATATGAGGAAATGCAATGATTTCTATTCCTGACTTCTCCTGCGTTTACTTGCAATCAGGAATTAAAAAATAAGTGGGCCCCACCTCAAAATCCGTAATCACATTCCCTCAAAACTAGGAATCAGATCAACTAGGGGGAAGTAGTCGATACGATTCCCATTCCTGTTTTTTCTTAATAACTTCCAAAAATACCCTTATCACTTTACCATAATTCTAAAATTAATTTGGATTCTGATTCATGCAAATTAGTAAACAATAACAATGGGAATCAATCTCATTCCATTGCTAATTCCATATATTTAGTAAACAGCTTAATGTGAATGATTCTTCCCATACCGATTCAGTAGTTCTCCGATTCCTAAATTCTCCGATTCCTTAGTTTCTGCATTACTGATACGTAAACATGCTAGTGTATCCATAAACTTTTCATGATATCAAGTTTTGAGATAATTAATTTTTCCCTCAATAAGTTTGTGATACAAATATTACATATTATTTTAAACACATGATATTTAAAGAGAGGATTTTTTTGAAAAAAAAATTATCAAACAACGATATTCATTGAAAAAAAACTTCAGCAATACATCAAAGATGTGTACAAGACATGAATCTCAACATGTCTACAAAAGCAATAAACCAAAAAGGAAAACAACTCGAAAGGGAAAACTAAATCGAACAAAATCTGGGTAAGCAATGAAAAAAACCAAAAACAACAAAATTCAGCATAGCTCGTATCAAAATTCACATAACCCAAAACAAACAAAACCGTAAATTAAACTACAAGCCTAAATCATGACTAACACCACAGACTGAAGTCACCTTGCCATATAACGACCACATCTAATCAAGAAGAACCTATAGAACAAAGGCCGTATACAGGGAAGAATTAACCTCCAATGATCCAACTATGCATACAAGCGAATAAGAGTCGCAAAATAGCAAACAAAAGTCATGATTTGACAAAGATGATGAGATATACATGGGCAAATTGCAACTAAGTCCTTCATATAGGGGTAGAAATAAAGTTAGAGAAAATAGAATAATTTAAAAAAATATATAAGTATGGATTGGATACACCCCCATAAGTAATCTTGTATTAAGCATTTGACTACAACTTCCAATATATTAGTATTGTAAGCTTACTAAGTTCATTATAGTATTGTCTGTATGTGCCAAATGGTGAGTATGCACTTAATAATTGTGCAATAATCGTTAGACAGAAAACGAAACTTCTATTTGAGTGGTAGAACACTTAGGGGGTGTATCCAATCCATACTTATAAAGACTTTTTTTAAGCGAGTGATTTTTATAGAGTTGACAAATTCTTAAATACTTTCATAGAGTTGATAAAAGTTATTAGTAAATTGACAAGACTTTTGCTATTAACAATTAGCCTTAAAAGTATGCAAAAGTCATCCATTTAATAAGCTTTTATACCACCAAAATTTTAAAGGGAGATTAACTATAAAACCCAATATAGGAGTCCAAATTATAAAAAAGCCCTATATGAAATGGACTTTAGAAACACAGTCAAAGTTCATTTACAACATAACAAAAAGGGTTGTAACTTCTTTTAAATTACAAAATTGCCATTGATTTCTTAAAACAAACCTAACCCAAAAACCTCATAAAAAAGCCCAAACCACTTAATAGGGCATCAAAATAATTTAATAATTAAAATTAAATTCAATATGGCCATCTGTCATTTTTTAGGCCTTTTTTGGGTATGTTTATAGAAATTAAATGGTGTGGGGTTTATTTATAGTTTTAGTGCCAAGAATAGATATTTGACTAAATATCTCAATTTTAAATACTTTTAACTACTTTTTAAAGGTCATAATTAAATACCACTAACTTTTTAAATATTATTTAAAAGTCACAGTTGAATATCTTTTTAACTCTACAAAAAAATCTTTAAAAATTAGAACTGGATACACCCCCTTAAGCTCACGTCCTAGCAAAAGTTAGATTATGTTATTTTTTTTTTTCAAAAATCCGTGGGATAAGGGGTTTCAACATTAGACAAAACCATACTATTAGACCAAAAATTAATTGGTGTTATATAATAATTGTTTCAAATAAAAAAATTATTGATTTAAAGAAAATATTACAACGTCAATATAATTTACATTTATTAATGAACTCAACTTTAGAGGTAAATACTTTTAATAGTTTGTGTTCCAGTGACATTTTCAATGTCACGAGTCTAAATCTTATGAACAACAGTTGCCGAGTTTAAAAAAAAATAAAAGGTATCTCAGGTGTAGCAGAACTCCCGGGGGGGTTCCACAGAGGAGTCCTGTGTCCCACACTACTAGTAGCGAATCTATGTGTTCCTTGTGTACTGTATCCTTGTCAAGTCATGATGCGTACGGTGTGGAAAGATATATATAAACAGTGTTTTTCCGCCATTTGAAAATTGAGCTTAAACAAACAGTAAGCTGTCTCTCCTCTGCTTTCTCTCTCAACCTCTCACACCCTCACCCTCAGGGCACTTCTCGTGATTTCCATTTCTCTCTTTCTCCTCCGCTCTCTCTCTCTCTCTCTCTCTCTCTCTCTCTCTCTTTCACTGCCCCTACTGCTCCTCTCGTGCCCTAACCCTCCCACCCACCCACCCACCCCTTAATTTCATTAACTCACCCAATAAAATCAAATATCAAAACAACAACAATAAAAATGGTCTCAAGTTCCAAACCCTAAATCCGTCACCTCCATCAACACCAATACACAATCATCTCCCTCATTCTGCTTCCTCATAGGAGCTCATGTTCAAGGTATGGTTTATTTTTATTTGTATTTTATACTTGTTTTTTAATATAACTTTTTTGTATGATTTTGATTTACTGATAGTGAAGTATGATTCCCAATAATTTTGATAGTTGCGTGTGTTTTTTTGAATTATTTGAAATGATGGGTTTTTATTTTATTTTTTATTTATAAATTTTCTCTTTCGAAAGATCTGAGTGTAAAAAAAAGGGCCTTTAATTTACACCAATCGTGCTTCATGTTCAAAAGTAGAGACAGGACATGGCTATCTTAGTCTAGGTCTGTTTCTGCGTGTATATTATGGTTGATTGATATTAAGGTTTGTGTTTATGTGTGTGGAAGATTGTTGTTTGCTTTCTGTTCTGAAGGTATTATCATTAAGTGACTTTGTCATTCTTCGTAGTTTCCAAAGTATGGGAGTTGCACTTAGTGACTTTTTTTTCTTTCTGTTAAGCGGTAACCGGCCAATTAATGTTGGGCACAGGTGAAATTCAATCTTGTTATCGTCAAAACTCTTGGGAATTCCAATCTTTGATTGTGTCATATGTCATACTTCTTGTGTATGAAGATCAAATTGGATTTTTTTTTTTTTTTTTTTTTTTTTTGGTTTTTTTTTTTTTGGGGGAAAAAATACTAAGCTTACACACATTTTACCGATACCAGGACCCCGACC
>NC_024126.1:8592105-8623519 GCF_000346735.1 Prunus mume | reverse complement strand
TTTTTTTTTTTTTTTTTTTTTTTTTTGGGTTTTATTCTTTTGGATCTTCCCTTAAAATTGAAGGAATCTTGAACACATTCGCCCATAGCCTAGTACACATTTCTCGTCGAGGACACCCCCCAAGGGCAGGGGATTTCGTGACATTTTGAAATAATAAAACTAAACAGAGGGTTTTGTACCTCTCATTAATTGGGGTTGGAGTGAGATCAGTGAAAATTTCGCTTTACCTTCTGATTTTACATTTGATCCTATATAAATTGCTTGTGTGGTATATTTATCCTAATTGTAGTATTGTGGAGATAAAGCATAGAAATATCTGCTACATTTAGAAAATGTAATTTGACAACTTTGATATAAACTGAAATGCAGCAATCATGGCAGGCCTTGGATGCTTCCTTTTGGACTTAGTAAAGGGTTATTAGTGGGCCATATAAGTCTGCACATCCTTATGGCTCTAGCAAATTTCAGAGGATTTGTGCCTCTGTTTCCTATTTCTGTGTTCCGATATCTTCACGTTGCTTTGTCAGAATTGGGTTAGTATGAATTTGCAGGGCTATTACTATCTTCTGCAGTATTTCATTTGATCCATCAAATATGAGTACAATGCGCCCTACATGTGAAATTGTGGAATCAAGAGACGAAGTAGATTCTCAGTCAAAAACGGACAAGAAAGGTGGAAAGCATTGCATGCTAAAATCAGGAAATAAATATTCCATAGAGGATGATATTAATCAGCTTTTTCAGGCCATTGACAGTAGAAATTCAGCTAGGATCTCAGGTCTGTCGAATGAGGCTAGCAAAGACGCTTTGCGGAAGAGTGCTATGAAAAGGCCAATGAGAGTTAGTTCATCAAATGCATCGGGTATTGGAATTTCAGAACCTGTGAGTTTGAAGCAAGCATTGAGAGGATTATGCATCTCTCAGGCATCAGAGATGGCTGCCATGAAGCGACTGTCGAGGCCAGGTCGTTCATCTGGGGTCTCAGAAGCAGGAACTATCAAAAGGTTGTACAGGGCAGTGGTAGATGAGGCCAATGGGTCTGGCCTTCCTATGAATCAAGTT
The DNA here is from genome assembly GCF_000346735.1 of Prunus mume. The sequence goes on along the minus strand of NC_024126.1, from coordinate 8,622,457 downwards.
AAAGGGAATTATGTAGAGGTCTCCCTTGTACCAGAAGCATCCAAAAATTCTGAGAAGAATCCTGGATCCATGCAATCAGAGCCACAGGTTCATCCTGCCACGACTTTGGCTGATGCACTGATGCCAGATGCTAGCTTGACTAGATTAGCACCACAAGATCAAATTTCTCCTTTTTCAACCGAAGTTAGAAGTGAGAAATTGAAGGGAGAAGATAGAAAACTGGAATCCACAGATTCTTCATCTAACTTTCATCATAGCAAGAAAGTTATGCAGATGGGTGTAGTTGCTTCTATTTCAACTGAGGTTCCACTTAATACTTCAAATTCTGACAAGGGGCTGCACTCTGCTGCTTCTCCATCCTGCTCCAGCACTGGTAGTAAGGTAAGCAAATCCTCTGCCAGTAGTTCACATTTAATCAAGCCGGTCCTCGGGAGCAAAAGCTTTGTTAAGAAAAACGTCAAGCAGGATTCAAGTTCTGGCTCCAGTAGTTCCACATCAGATAATCGGAAAGTTGATAATGATTTAGGCCCTAGTACTAGTAAGTTAAAGGACCAGACACACAACTGTACCCCAAAGCATGAAAGGGAAGGAAATGAGAAAGAATCTCTGGTGTCCAGCAGTACAAGTCTTAGCAAAGAAATGAATTCAGTTCTTGTTAATAGAGGTACAAGCAAACCAGATTTCCCTTCGAATTGCAGTAATAGAACTAAATCTATAGTGACGAAAGTCGATGAGAGGTCAAGATCAAGAGAAAAGGGGGATTTCTCACAAAGCTCAAAAAGTAGCATTGGTGACTATAGCAGCACTACAAGCACTAGTGAGGAAAGCAGTCTAAGTGGGTCTGGTCGTAGCGGCAAGAGGCCTCACATGTCAAGAGACTTGAGATGGGAAGCCATCCATCATGTTCAGAAGCAGCATGGAACCTTAGGTTTGAGGCACTTTAAGTTGCTTAGGAGGATTGGTTCGGGGGACATTGGGACTGTTTATCTTGCTGAGCTAACTGGAACAAATTGCGTATTTGCTTTGAAAGTGATGGACAACGAGTTTTTGGTTACCAGGAAGAAAATGATTAGGGCTCAAACAGAAAGAGAGATACTGGAAATACTGGATCATCCGTTTCTCCCTACGTTATATGCCCATTGTGTGTCAGAGAAGCTCTCATGTTTGGTTATGGAGTACTGTCCGGGTGGAGATTTGCATGTCCTGCGGCAAAAGCAACCCGGCAGGAGTTTCTGCGAACAAGCAGCCAGGTGCATTTTCTTCTTAAGGTCCAGTTTTAGTTAATTGTGCCTGTGCTTTTTTCTTTTTAAATTTTTTTAAGGTTTGCAAAATAATGCAAAATTTGACTATGATAAGATGCATACATTTGACATTAGTATTTAGTAGGTTAAATCTTTGTTTTCTTCCTTGCTCTTCCATATCTGGGACATTGATTTGATAGTTGTTTGATCCTAGTACTTGATCTATGTTATCTTCCTTTTTCTCATTGAGTTTCCATATTGACCAGTCAGAATAGATTAAAATATTTAAGGCAGATGTTATTTGTGCTTGATGGCACACTATGGCCATGTGCACACATGTTTGGTATGTCAAATAGATTATATTAATTCCCTGGGATTTAATCTTGGGATCTAATTTTAAATCCCACAGATTTTTAGATTTGCAGCGTTGGACTTATCATTTGTCTTAGTTTGACATACCTTAGCAAATTCATGGAGATTCTGGTGATTACTGTAGGAAGATTGTATCCTATGACTAGCCTCAAATGCTAGGGTTTTTTTAGTAGCTTGAGCTAACTTGGTAGAGCTAAGAAATGTCCTACCACTGTTTGTTTGACATTGTTTTCTTGGTTATTATTAAGTACATGATTGATTGTCGTCAACATAATTGTACTCCAGCACTTTAAATGTTCATTAAACTAATTCCAGCCATTTTATCCTGTATCTATAGGTTTTATGTCGCTGAAGTCCTCCTTGCCTTGGAGTATCTACACATGCTAGGAGTTGTGTATCGAGACTTGAAACCAGAAAATATCCTGGTCCGAGAAGATGGCCACATCATGCTCACAGATTTTGACTTGTCACTCAGATGTGCTGTCAATCCAACGCTGCTTAAATCATCGTCTCCTGTTTTGGAGAGCACAAAAAAGATGTCAAGCCCGTGCATTGAATCTAGCTGCATTGATCCTTTTTGCCTCCAACCATCCTGGCAAGTCTCATGCTTCACTCCCAGACTTCTATCTGCTGCTGCAAAATCTCGGAAAATAAAATCCGAGCTTGCTGCCCAGGTCAGCCCACTGCCACAGCTTGTAGTGGAGCCAACTAGTGCCCGATCCAACTCCTTTGTTGGAACCCATGAATACCTTGCTCCGGAGATCATCAAAGGAGAAGGTCATGGGAGTGCTGTTGATTGGTGGACATTTGGAATCTTCTTGTTCGAGCTGTTATATGGTAGGACACCCTTCAAGGGGTCAGGAAATGAGGACACATTGGCCAACGTTGTGTCAAAAAGTCTCAAGTTCCCAAATACCCCTATAGTGAGTTTTCATGCAAGAGATCTGATCAGAGGCCTGTTAATAAAGGACCCTGAAAATCGTTTAGGATCAGTGAAAGGGGCTGCAGAGATTAAGCAGCATCCTTTCTTTGAAGGCCTTAACTGGGCATTGATTCGGTGTGCAGTACCGCCCGAGCTTCCCAGGTGGTGTGATGTTGGATTTGGTGCACCCTCTGCTTCACAGAAACAGGAGGGCAAGGAGTTGGAGGGTATAGGAGAGCATATAGACTTTGAGCTGTTTTAGTTCTACTTTCATATGGGGAAGAAAGTTGAAATCTTCTTTTTCCGAAATTTCTCATCGGTTTTTTTTAACTGATAATATAGCTTATAGTGTAAATTAAATGTAACTCAAAAATACTGGTGGCTAGTTGTAGAGTATGAAATATGGATACTGATACAGTAGCTGAGAGAAATGGAAATCGGATTAGCATTTTCCTTTTTTCTTTTTATCCTATCACTCAGGGTGTGCTCATGTTTGCAGCTTCATCTTGTCCTATAAACGAGAAGTTATTGTGTGTTCAATACACCAATAACATGTTGATGTGGTGTATTCAATCCATTCATATTATAACACGTACCTTTAATACTTTCATTTTTTAGCCAAACGGCTCAAGAGGCCCGCTTTCTCATGGCTCCAAAGATTTTCAATCCTTTTCTTCTTTCCCATTTACATTTGTTTCGTGATGTGCATGTGCACAATTCAATACATCCATAAGCTTCTTCAAAATGTTTGTATGGTCTATATTTTTATTTTTCTTCTTTTTTTCTTTTTTACGCTAAGCGTTTCTTTATTCTATGATATCTACCCAAGCTGAAACTCAACACATTTCCATAGTATTTTCTGTGTCCTAGGAGAATGAGGGTATTGCACAGTAGAGTAGCAACCCCTTCAAATTTACGATTTTGCCACTCCTCCAACCACCCCTCTCTGAAAACCCCATTTCTTCTTCATCTTCCTCAATTTCCATCCCTTCAAAAATCAACCTTTCGTTCACATTCCCTCAAATCGAGCACCTCTTTCTCATCTGGGTCTGTGACAAAAGCATCAATGGCGGCTTCTTCCCCATCCACGGAGGCAGAGACCAGGCCCTTCTCTGTTCTATTTGTGTGCCTGGGCAACATCTGCAGAAGCCCAGCTGCTGAAGGGGTCTTCAGGGACTTGGTGAAGAAAAGGGGTTTGGATTCCAAGTTCAAGATTGACTCTGCTGGAACCATTGATTACCATGAGGTAGGAGCTATTTTCAACCATAACCGCTGTTTTAGTTGCTGAAAAAAAACGTAGGAAGGTAAAGAAAATGGACGTCACAAACAAAGCCAGGCTGCAAATATTTCATTTTATTTTTTGTGTGAATTATAATTCCAAATTTCTGATTGTATTTATTGGTGTTAAAAGGGAAATCAAGCAGACCCAAGAATGAGGGCAGCCTCTAAAAGGCGTGGCATTGAGATAACTTCTTTATCTAGGCCAATCCGGCTGCCTGATTTTAGAGATTTCGATCTTATCCTTGCAATGGACAATCAGAACCGAGGTGGGTTCATTATACATGGAATATAAGAAACCATCAAATGCATTTTGTTTTTCTTGGAAATTTGGCTCAGCCCTTTATATGTTTTTATACTCAAATAGTCCTACATGTTTATAACTTTATATATGTGTGATGTGTTTTATTAACTTGTGGTGTTGATATTGGCTATAGATGATATAATAGAGGCGTTTAATAGGTGGAAATTTAGAGAACCTCTACCCGAGGATGCTCATAAAAAGGTTTGTACTTTGTATTTACTATTTAGTACTTAGAACGGGGATGCTACAATGTAGATTGATATGAATTTGATTATTTTGTCTTATGTTGTTATTGATCATGCAGGTTAGGTTAATGTGTTCTTATTGTAAGAAACACGATGAAACTGAAGTACCGGACCCTTATTATGGTGGACCGCAAGGTTTTGAGAAGGTAATATATCAATACCTGTTAACCATTGTTCTTGATCTTATCATGGATGTATGTTTGATGCAATGGAAATCAAAGAGCATACATCTAAAGTGGCAGCAATTATCATAATGGTTTTATCTGTTGTGAAATGCATGTGAGGAATTTAGTGAAATTGTCAAGAATTACTTTGTCTAAAGTGGCAACCCTATTGCTAAAAGTTTTCTGTCAAACTTTGTTAAGCGTCTTGTACAAATTAAATTTACTAGAATACAATTGAGATAGAGCGGGTGGCTTTTTAGTTATTCAGCAAGACATCCCAAATTTTCGGATTTATGTCAATTAAACAGTAGGAAGATGATCCTCTCCTTTTTCTCCCACTCGTTTTCTCTCCTTTCTTCAAAATTCAAATCTCAGTTTAACTTTATTTAACTTAGAATCCAGTGGCTCATTTTTTCATAATATTGCTTAAAAGGGGAGAATTAGAGAACTCCCAGAAAGCCATAGGGAAAGGTAGAAAGAAAGTAAAACCCCAATCCGAAGCAGATCAGGTCACAGCCAAGAACTCAATAAAGAACAATCAATCATTGGATTCTGCTTATATTACTTTGAATAGAAGATACATGAAGAAACTGGTAGCAAACGGGGAGGAAAGGGAGAATTCGGCTGCGTAACTGGTATCGCATGCTAATTATTCAGGTACTTTTAGAGTTGATACTAATTATGAAACATCATGATATTGCAGGTTTTGGATTTACTTGAAGATGCATGTGAATCATTGTTGGACAGCATCTTGGCTGAGAACAAACACATTTTGGATTCCTGAACTCAATCCATTGCCGGTTTGGATTGATCAGCAAAATTGCCATTTTGCATAATGCTTGTTGCGTAAAGCAGCTTTTTGCTCGTGATCTGAAGCCGTTACATAAGATCCATATTGCCATTTGTAAGTGAACGGTAGCTTCAAATTGAATTTATTGCTACCTTCGCTGGGTCATTGTAAAAATTGGTGTATAACTTGATTTAATCATGCAACTGGAATATCACTGTCAATTTTTGAGTCGAGTAGTTTAACCCGACAAAAAAAGAAATGAAAAGTTACTCTATTACTAGTTTATCTATGTCTGACTCTCTCTCTCTCTCTCTCTCTTTTTTTTTTTTTTTTTTTTTCTCTTGTGGTGCTAATTATTGGACTATGTTTTTTGTTATCCTTTTTACATTTATTGTTTAACTTAAACTGAATCAGATGCATCAGCTATATCTTCTATCCAACCTTTTTAGGGCGTGTTATACTTCCCATGCAAGTCTTTTGCTTCCGTTCTTGTTACCTCATGTTGAAGCAATAAATTGGGAACAACTGTCTCTCGTTGTTCCAAAATGTTAGCACTTCTGTTCTCCCATTAGGGCTTGTACTCTAGCATTGTGTAAGAATGATTTGTTCCTAAGTGGCATTCTTACATTGTACTACCATCTAAGTTGGGAAAGAAAACTGGGATATTAGGCATTTTCCTTTTCGTCAGTTTGTTTCTAATGTTTAGGGTTCAGTTGCTTGCCACGTTGGTCATGCTATGATGGCTTAAGTTTGCTTTCTTTGCTATCTGGTAGGCATTGGTTTGTCAACAGGAACCTTTAACTCGACGTTTCCTCTCTTGGCGTTGGACTTCCTTGTTTCTTGCTCATCCCTCTAGCTGTTAGCTTCCTTTAATTCTGCTCATGCTACCCTCTGTATATTTACTGTAGTCAACCACTGTTTCCATTAGCCCCAAAACAAAACAAAAAAACAAAAACCAATGTTTCCATCAAGGGTTTCTAATAATCAACATTTTCATCTAACCAATCTTTGGATCCATCAGAAGGCACACTAAACAAGATGAATTCAAGGGAATATTGGATATTACTTGACCACAAGATCATCATTTTTACAACTCTTCCCATTATGAAAACTAAAATTTTGTTCACAAAAATGGCCGTTTATAGCAACTGTACAATGATACTGATATGACTTCGTCTGTTGCAGTCAAGGATGAAAATATCGGCGACACAAATATTATCAGGCCTTCAATTTACAGATATTTCGGGGGATATATCGATGTCGTTTTAGGTATCGGGAAAAATTGACAAAAAAGACAGATAATGGCTTAAAAACAAGGAACTTTGAATTGAAACTTTCATAGATGTTAAGCACATTATCAATGAATGTATTGAACTAATAAAATTCAAAACATACTAAGTATAAGATATGCATATGATGAAATGTACATGTATGTATAATGCGCGATGAAAATCCTGAAGATAAATACAATTAAACTTAACACAACAAAGACAACATTATTCAAACATAACCCAACATTATATTACAAGAATCAGACTTAATGATAAAGGAAATGAGAGATAGAAGATTAGGTGAAAAATAAAATCAAACACACAAGAAACCAACCAACCAAAGAGAGGAGATGAAGAGCTAAAGATAGCCGAAATGATTGAGGAGAGAAGAAAGGAGAAGCTACCATGTATTAGAGCTTGGTTTTTGATATTGATTCAAGGACCTATGATTACTTTCAAAACTGAAGACAAATTTCTGGGAAGAAATAGGCTTACCCCCTTGTATCGGTATCGACACCTGAAAAAAGGGATATATAGGGATATCGGCCGACATTTTCATCCTTGGTTGCAGTTGAACTAATCCTAAACCTCTGTCCCACACTTCACTTCATTCGCGGCTGCATGGTTCACTTCAGAAATGTTTGCGTTGAATTCTCCACCAGATCCCTCTCTGCTTCAAACTAAAATCTGTTTTTTCCAACCACGTTTCCTCCTTGGACTGGAACTTATCATGCATGAAAATATATTTGCAAGCTCTGAATCCTCTTCATTCACAAGGTTCTTTGCTGCACTTGGGTTGGCGAGGAGGAGCTTTGCTACAAGGTATCCGGCAGCTGACCAAGTTTGAAACAGCTGTGCCTGTTTTCCAATAAATCTTGCTCTCTTAGTGTCATAATATTCAGGCCAATTGTCAAGAGATATGCGCTTCTCAGCAAGCTCGACCGCCTTTGCTGCAATTTCTGGTCTGTTAAGCTTTATGCATGCCACAGTAAGCTGAAACAAGCCCCATATTGATGTTAACAACATAAATAATCAGTCACTGCTAGATGCTTGTGGAAATTAACAGGGAACTTTTGCATTCCCTTCAACAAAAGCAAGGATTCTTATGGTTATCTGGCTTTATGGTCAACACAAATGGGGATTCTGCATAAGCATAATAAGATTTAACAAATTGGGCTACACAGTATACATTCCATGCGTTTCATGGTGAATCTGAACAATTTCATATTTTAGAAAGAAAAATATAGTGGCTCCAAATTTTATTTTTTGTATTTTCCCCTAATAAGTGATTCCTCCTTGTAAGTTGGCGCACTAGCCAAATGGTAGCATTGAAAACCTGGTTTGCTTGTAGGACATCATATCTTGGAGAGTGCAAGTACAACAAATAAGATGTCTCCAATGGGTTCTCTAAATCAGCTCCTAAGTTAAAATTTGGAGAGAAGTTAAAAAAACTCGAATCCAATTATACTCCCTATCCAGCTCATGAAATAACAAGACTTGTAGGAGCTCCTAAATCAAAGGAGAGAGAAATGGTCTTCCAATGGCTCTTCATCATTAATGATGATTATTTTAATATTATTTTAAATAACACTTTATTTCTAGCGATTCTGAGTCATTATAACTCTCTATATTAAGGAACGTGATTGGAGTAGAAATTTTATAAAGAGCTCCTAAAATAAGTTTATAGTCCTAAGGAGTATGATTGGAAATGCTCTTACATGATGGCATGATATCTGTTGAAAACAAAAGCCGTATGAGGTAATACAGATACTAAACTGGTACAAACTTTTGACCCAAAAAAAAAAAAAAAAAAAAAAAAAAACACTGGCATAGAGCAGGCATAATCGGGAGTTATAAATCCAGCAGTGCAAAGCAAGATCAAGGGCAACAGGGGAAAAAAAGTTTTCACTCAAACCCAAATAAAAAACTTACCTGCCAGAGCAATGTTGGCCAAGAACCTCCATTATGGTAAGACCAGGGACTACAACATAAAATCAAGTAAAGGAGGTGTTAGGAACCAGGATAGAAGAAATTTCAAAAGTCAAGGTAGAGGCATTACGTGTTTTTGGGATCGCTGCCTGTGATGATTTGCCATTCCTGGCCTTCAAGAGCAGGATAACATATTTTAAACGGCATATCTGCCACTAATTCATCCCATTTTGCTTCAATAAGATCCAATATAGCATGTGACTGATCCAATGTTGCAAGACTACTTACAATAGACCATAAGTTTCCAAGAGAAAAGAAACGAAAGTCCATGTGAGCAGGCTGCAGGTTGCCAATTAAGTACCCACCTGTACTTGGCATAAATCCCACCAGCCAGGATGGAATCTGATCAGGGTAGATATTGAACTTATTAACAGCATCATATGAGTATTCCTCTGTCTGGTATCGGTAAATTTCATTGAGTTTTCTCATATCAATCCAGTAATATTCCCTGATATGGAATGATAATGCAACCAGACGATTATTTAGTGCTCGCATAAGGTCAGCTGATGCATCCTCTGGAGCAAGCATCTCACGTGCACAAAGAAGTGCTGAGTAGAACAGTGCCTACAAGGACATGCAACAGTGACATGCGACATTATATAAATACAGCCACAAAGTTTGTAAACTTAAAGATGCATGTCAACAAACATGGGTCAGAATCAGATTCTATACCCGAATAAAATCTTCCTCTCTGCCTAAACCCTAAGAGCATCTACAATCATGCTCCCTATTTTTTAGTTAAAATTTAGCTAAAAACACACAAGTTATTTTAGGAGCTCTCTATAAAATTTGAATTCCAATCATACTCCATAGTTTAGAGAGTAATAGATACTATAATTATTTTTTAATTCAATATAATTAGTCCATCTCTATACCCAAAAAAAAAAAGTTTGTATTAATTAAAAGTATAAAATATGCATAAAACAAAGCAACATTAAATTATAGGAAGCCACTAGGAGTCATTTCTCTCTCCTCAGATTTAGGAGCTCCTAGAGGTCTCTATATTTTAGGAGGTGGATAGAGAGCATGGTTGGAGTTGTATTTTTCCAATTCCTCCCTAAAATTTGTCTAAGGAGGTGGGTTAGGGAGCCCATTGTGGATGCTCCAAGGCTCATTTGCTAGGGAGGACTAAAGTAGACTAGCAAAATGCCTACATTTCATGTGCATTCAAGGCATAATGTGGATATTGTTGTCTAACTTGGAGGATTAAGGAGGACTATTCATAAGAGGTTGATGACTAAAACTTATCCCTCCTAATCCCACCATTTCAAGGGCATTAGCGGGATAAGTTTTAGACATCAACCTCTTATAGACAGTCCTCCTTAATCCTCCAAGTTAGCCAACAATATCCATATTATGCCTTGAATGCACATGAAATGTAGGCATTTTGCTAGTCTACTCTAGTCCTCCCTATCAAACAAGCACTAAGTCCTCTAAATAACTGCAACGACCAGTGTGAGAATAGGTGATGTAATCAACAAACGATGTTTTGAAACCTACTCTGGCAATTGCAATGGTAATACAATGATCTCCATTATCATCTTATGCAGCAATATGTATACCCGAAACTATTGCTTTTCCAAATTGTTTGAAATCCATTATTGCATACCATTATGATAATCATATAACTACATCCACTTATTTACTTAATTATTCTTATTTTTTGGTCAGAACTACATCCATTTATTTGATATTGCATCCCGAGGTTGTAACAGACAACGCTTATGGGGAAACTTGAAAGTAATTTCTGTGACTTTGGAAATAATTCTCCTTATGATTAGACCAGTAAATAAATTTATTAGTTTACAGGAAATGAAAATTTAAGCGTCTCTGATAATTCCAGAATATCCTTAATGTTAGGGGCCAAATGCAGAAGGCATGCAGATGCGACAAGCCCAAAGCAAAGCATGCTAACTTTTTTACAAATGGAGAAACAAAATAGAGAGAAGATAGGGAAGCACCCTGTTACCCCAATGAATAGCAAAGTCGTAGTAGGGATGTAAAACAAATAGGAATTACTCTAACAGTATTGACAAGAAATAAGCAAAAAAGGAGGAGTTCTAATAAAACTCCATGTACACAAGAAGATAAAAGAATTTATTTAAAAGGCACTCATAAAAATAAAATAAATACTTACCTGAATCTCCAAAGGATGGCCATGAATTCCCATGCGGCGATCAATCATGCATGAACCATCTGTGACCAGTAATGTTGGAAACATATCAAAACCATCAGCAAGACACAGCTTCAAAATCATTTTTATCCCTGTTTGCACATCAACTCGTTCCTGGACTGAAAGATCTCCAGAGCATTTTCCATATGCCCGTAACAATATAATCCACCATAACCCTGACAGAAAGATCAAAATCCGTCGAATCATTGACCATTGTGAGAGACTTGAATTATGAAATATTAAAATGTTAATACCTCCATAACCGGAAATATATTTTGAAAGAGAAATTATAAAATACAATGAGCTACCTACCAGAGTCAACAGGGGCAACACGACCAATAGCAGCTTCACCGAAGTCCGGATCCAAAACATCTTCAGTTGCAAAATCATCACCATCGAGTGGGACAGTGCGAACCTTAAAACTGGCAGGCATTAGTCCTTGACCAGGACTATAACAATCCATGGTTTTCTCCCAGCTCTGTAATAAAAAGGAGGGAGATTCACTAGAAGAACAGAAACAAATTAAACTTAAAAAGCAGTGTGATTTACTAGAATGGAAATTGTCAGAAACAAATTAAGCTAAAAGGGAGTGCAATTCACTAGAATGACAGAAACAAATTAAACTAAGTACAATGAAAGCCAACATGTGTAACAGAATTCATGTTGTGAAGGGAGATTGCATATAACGGGCCCCTCTTTAAGCATGAAATGTTATTAGTATGTGTTTTTTTTTTCTTTTCCAGATATTGTAACAATATGTTAGAAGTCAAAGCATATATAAATGGACAAAACATCTGGTGTGCAGACTTTAAATAAATTCATTGTTATGGGAAAAATAATGAAAAATTTAAAGTGGATACAACAACTAGGTTAAGACATAATATTAATGCCTATGTTAGTTTATTTACAGGAAATAAGGAAAAGAGGAAGACTTCATCAGCTATGCCAGTTTTTAGAAAAGAATAAACCTCCATTGTGATAGCCAATTCTATTTGTGTGTGGGTTGTGCTAGTGTGCTGAGTCCTATATTGTAGTGGACTGAGTCCCACATTGGTTGTCTATTTGGGTGAATTGAAATTTGGAACCATGTAAAGCGATTATAAAGAGCTTCATAGGTGACTAGTTTTTTGGGATCTCTTGTAGATATGGTGAGTCTTACCACTCCATGGGTTCGAAAACATTGCAACATAACAAAATTGGGCTCTGATAAGGATGTCAGGTTTCGATTGTAGGCCATGACAAGTACGTTAGGGATATTATGACAGCCAACTCTGTGTGTGCAAGTGCGTGCTGAGTCTCATATTGGTTGTGTTTTGGGTCCATTTAGACCATATCAAGTGATTATGACAAACTCCAATAATGACCAACCCATTTGAAGTCTTGTGTCGATGTAGGGAGCGAGTCCCTAAGTCATAACATCCACATTGGAAACTAATCTTAAATATTACACAACCACACATGCATAGATGAATCAACTGATTGAAAATGGAACAAAACCACCGACCGCATGAAATCAAATAATTAAACATGAAAATCAGGTGAACTTAAGTCAAAAGTAAGCAACAGTTAGTAATGATGGATTTGATACTCAAGGAAGAGAATACTTTACCTGCAACTGAAGGGTATGAAGAATGAAATTCCGCACAATATCATACTCCCCTTTTAAAAGGAAAGCTATCCCAGTAGGTATGAAGTCACGAATAAAGACCTGATCATAGTTCAGAGTACTAGTAGAGTTTGGATTATTAGCAGCAATGGTTCCAATAGGATTATTACAATAATAGACCACGGAGTTCTTCAGTAATTTCCATGCTTCATCCTCAATCGAATTGGTCCTAACCTTCTGTGTAGAAGCTTTATGTTTTCCAGCTGTAGCCGGCTTACCGTTTGATCCAAAACCTCCCTCTTCATGTTTCAGTTGTTGATCCACCTCAAATTCATTAATACCTGGACTAGTTATGCCATTAGGAGGAATCGATGTTGCTTTATCTGAGTCGTCTACTAGCAAGTCCCTATGCTGATCTTCTGCAGTTGCCCCAGTAAGCCTTTCTGCCCTTTGACATTTGCAACTCATCGAATTCGACCTACTAACATAATTTTTTCCATGAAAAACACTGTTTCTAGCCTGGAACGCACATATTCTCCAGCGGTCCTGTGAAATTCTCGAATGTTTATGCACTTGGGCACACACTGAACTTCTTTTCCGTGTATTATTTACACCAGACTGAACTGAGATTACTCCATTTACATTGCTTAAAGATAGATCAAAACAGCCAAGGCGAGGTAATGGCCCAGATAGTACTTGTCGAACAGCTTCCGAAGTAGCCATTAGGACGTTGCAGACGATTAATTACTCCAAAAACCTTTTATTTAATACCTCTGACGATGAAATCCCCACTAAGTACTTGATATTCAATTCCTTTTCTTGTCTTGACTTAGGCTCCTACATCAATACATAAGCTGAAACTCACTCATGAACCACTGAAATGAACGTGCTCAATAATTCTAATTCAATCTGCTTCACCTAAAAATTTCTACAAATATATATGTTCTACAAAAGGTTGTACAAACTTGTGCATAATCAAACGCAGAAAATATAAAATTTTGACAATACCAACAGTTCATGCATAACCCTGTTTATAAAAATTAGGCTTCTTAGCAAAAATATATAGACTGACTGATGAGGAAAAAGAAAGTAAACTTCTTGGCAAAAACAAGAATTTGGATTGTTGAATTCCATATATTTCTTCTGTTTTCCCATCTTACCTCAGAAACCAAACACCAAAAGAGAGCAGACTTTGTCGAGCTTCTCACCACAGCGACGGTCATACGCAGCGAAACGATAACTTCTTCACTCTTCCAGAAAAAAAGAGGAAGGTATATATACTTTGGATTTGTCAATATGCAAAGATATGTTTTGGTAAAATAATGTTGCAAGATATTTTCTTTCTTTTTCCGTTTTCTTTTTTCTCGCTTTCCAAACGAAGAGACACTGAATACTGATTATTATTAGGGGGTTTTATTAAAACACGGGGGTTGAAATTATAAAAAAATTCAAGCACTATTTAAACATATAAACACACCCAAAACTTATTATTACACACACTCAAAACCTATTTATAAACACACCCAAAAAGTTGACTTTGAGGTTGATTTTGGATATGTTTATATGTTTAAATAGTGCTTGAGTTTTTTTTATAAATACATGTCTAGAATTGGGTTTATTTATAAATTTGTAATTATTACGAGTATAGCTGGGCGGCTTTACTGTACAAACATCATATTTGAAAAGTATAGCCGTTCGGCTTTACCGTAGACGTATAGCCGTGCGGCTTTACTTGTAAATAGACTATTTCAACATTATAGCCGCACGGATATACTATTTAAATACAATATTTTTAGTATAGCCGCCCGGCTATACGTATTATTATTATTTTTAGAGAAAGCCGATGGTCTTTATTGATGAAATGGATTGAAACAAAACAAGTACAAAAATAGCATGGGGGCATAGCCCAAGGAATTAGGTGAGCAGTCTCTACATATATAGGTTCAATCATCGGATTAAATAAGGAGGGAAATATTTTTGCTCACCACTTTAACCCAAGGTGTATACTCATCACATTTCTTAATACAGGACACGTGTCCATAGGCCTAACCATAGTTAAATTTTTACTTTGATTTATGTTATTATGGTTATACTTATAGACATGTAATAAGTGTTGAAAAGAGTGGTGAATATACATCTTAGGTTAAAGTAGTGAGTAAAAGTGCTCCCAACTAAGGAGCCTACCCTCTCAATCTTTCCTGGACTTATGCTTTGTTAAAAAAATTACTCAAATAACAAATTTAACATCAATTATTAAATTAGAAGTACATATCTTCTCTTGAGAGTATTCATATTTTCACATAGCCTCCCAAGTTTTACAAAGTTTTCACATATTCTTTCATAAAAAAAGAAGAAAGAAAAACATAGAATTCTTTAGGCATGCTCCTTCAGCAAAGTTACCAACAATGGTTCCCAGGACATAGACATACTCATTTAGCAATTGTCAACAACAATTGTTGCAAATTTGCCATTTTCTAGTTATTATTATTATTGTTTGGATGCAAGCAATGTTGAGATAGGGGAGATTCGAACACAGAATCTTAGGCGCAGAGGTAAATACTTTTTTACCACTTGAGCTATAAGTCCTTGTCATTTCCTTGTTAATTAAGAGAAAGAAATCTGTGAAAGGGAGAGGCTGGTGAAGGAGAGTTGCCAATGTTGGGAACGCTGACGCACATTGACGGGAAATGAGGCCTTGCGCACAGGTAAGCAAGGTACCTAGGTCTCTAATTTATATTATATAAATCCCTATATATACCTAGTATGCCACTATATAAAACAAATTTATATATAAAAATTATGTTAGGTTATAATGCTACTCTTACCACATTTGTATACCACATTCTCATACCACCTTATGTGGCAGATGAGGTGGACAACACATCAATTAAAATTAATTTAAAGTTTTCTTAACTTTTATTATTTATTGACACTTTTTAATTGATGTGATTATCCACTTCATCTGCCACATAATGTGGTATGAAAATGTGGGATATAAATGTGGTAAGTGTAGCATTACTCATTATTTAATTCAAAATTAAGAAAAGCCAAACTCGAATAAATGTAAGAAATAAAACATATTGAGCCTAATTTCACATTTTTAACTATGGAAAAGAAACTTCCTGACCACAAACACTTTTTTCGCTTTATCAATTCTTTCTCAATGATTCAATGATAGGTGAAGTTCGAATCGTTTAACTGGTATGGCGATTAATGATTTCTTTTAGTTTTGAATTTCATGCTTTGTTTTTTGGGAAATTATTATAGAATTTACAAATTTCCAGTGAAGATTCACAAATTTGAAGAATTTTTTTGCTTATGTGTAAGCAAATTTGTGTTATTGTACTAGAATTTGAGATTTGATAAAGAATTTAAGTTTGTTTATCCCTTTCTTGTTGAGTACACTGTAAATTAGATATTGTTTGTTGTCTTTTTTATGTTACTATCTTAAATTTGAGTTCATATAATATTTTCTCAAAGTTCTTTCAGGAAAAATAAATCATTTAAAAAGGTTGAGGGCCACATTTTTGTAGTTTGCCGAAGGCCTCCAAAACCTTAAGACAAACCTCTGGGGAGAGGGAGCGGTTTTGCTAGTGGAGGTGGCAAGTTTTACTTGGACGTAGTATAAAATGTGATCATGCCATCCCACGGACAGTATCCGATCTCTAATTCATTCACATTTGATAGTATTAAATAAAAGGATTATTTACTAAAATGGTCTTCAAACTTATGCCTGATTTACATTTTGGTCTATAAACTAAATTATTCGTTCAAATGGTCCACAACTTCTTTATTAATTGGCGCTTTGCTCCTACTGTTACATTCTGTCAATATTGACATCAAATATAAGGGTAAAATGGTCCAGTTAAATTAATGGCTTATTTATGTACATGCTCCCTGTACTTTCGAACTTGTCTCAGATTACCACATGTGTTTGCAAATGTCTCAAAATGCCCCCCCAACCTTTTAAAAATTGTCTCACGTTACCCGTTTCCTTTAGTTTTTTAGACGTTCCGTTACCAACGTTGGGCCCCACGTTGTTTTGACATTTAACCTCTTCGAATAAGGGTTTCTCAGTTCTAACAAAGGGGGAAATTGGGTGAGAATGGGAAATTGGAGAAGAGGGCTTAGGGTTTGTGAAAATCTGAGGTTGGCTTCGATTTTGGGAGAAGCTGGAGAAGAAATTAGGGTTTTATAAAACTCTAAGGTGGAGTTTGAAATTGGGAGATTGTGGAGTAGAAGATTTGGGTTGATGGAAAGAGAAGAGAAGCAAGGAGAAGCAAGGCATGCCCAATGGTGTCATTGTGGGAAGTTAGCACGAATGTAGACTTCTTGGACCAGTTCAAACCCAGAGCGGAGATTTCTAGTCTGCACAAAGTCAAAGGTAAGCATGTTTAAGATCAAATTTTCAGTCATTGTTTTGGGCATCACAAATTGATAGAGTTTTTATTGATGAAATTGTCAGTGATTGATGAAATTTTCAGTCATTTTATTAGGAAATTTTCAGTCATTGTTGTTGGTTGATACATGGAAGTGGAGAAAAAGGATGTAGGTTTTTTCAGTGGTTTAATGCAGAAATGTGTGAGCGTTCAAAGTCTTTGATACCTGGTTTGCTGAGGAAGATTGATAGGGTTGAGAAGGAAAATGCAAAGATTCGAGCAAAGTCAAAAATATTGTGGGCTGCTATGTTGCTTTCCTGGTTGGTGGTGTTTGTCATGAAGATGAATTAGGCACTTTAGCAGTAGCTCAGTGGGCACTATAATTTGAGAACAATTGTTAATGTAATGTAAGGCACTTTGGCAGTAGTTTAGTGGGCAAATTTAATTTGAGAACAAATGCTAATATAATGTAAGGCGCTTTGGCAGTAGTTATGTTAGTGTAATGTAATGTAATGTAATTTGGTGTAATGTAATGTAATGCTAGTTAAGTCTGTTAATTGTAATTTGTTTACAGGTTACAAATGGTGACATGAATGTAATGCTAGTTAGTTAAGTAATGTAATGATAGTTAAGTTTGATCTATGATATGAATGGTAACTTGTTTAGAGGTTACAAATGGTGACATACTAAATGGTCAATTATCCATAACAAACATCAATAATCCCATAAATCAAATATAAGCACAAACCAAAACAGGTTCTAACCATAACAGCCTTAGGAATATAAGCACAAACCAAAACAGGTTCTAACCATAACAGCCTTAGGAATATAAGCACAAACCAAAACAGGTTCTAACCATAACAGCCTTAGGAATATAAGCACAAACCAAAACAGGTTCCAAAATACCAAAATAGGTTCCAAAATAGGTTCCAACCATAATAGCCTTAGGAATATATGCACAAACCAAAACAGGTTGCAAAACTATAATAGGTTCAAGGATGAAAAAAAGTGTTCCACAACATTTAAGTCTTCCACAACATGTCTGGACCATTAAAGTCTTCCACAACATTCAAGGATGAAAAAAAAAAGATCTTTGACAAAATGACTCCTCTGTTGATCTTTCATTCTCCTTCTACGTTGTTGTACTCGAGATAGTTTGGCAGGTTCAGATGCTTAAGATGGTTGGGATTCAGAAGCATCAGCTGCTTGAGATGGTTGAGATTGCGGAGCATCAACTACTTGAGATGCCTAGGATTAAGAAGGCCCTTGGGAACTGCTTGCTTGTTTCCTTTGCCTTAATTGCATACTCTGTTGTCCGCTACTTTGGTCTCCACCATATCTCCTTCTTACCTAAAACAAATAATTATTAGAAGTTTCCATGATATAAAATTTTGATTGGTGAAAACATAGTTGAAATCGTGGCACTTACTGCAAGTTTTTCGTTGGCAATTTTCATCTTTCTAGTAGGCTTTATGTTGGGATTTCTAGGTTCCTAATAAGCAAAGTCATCAAGTCAGAAACCAAATCAAATACATTTAAATGTAAAGCAATAAGCCTATAATGACACATACCTTACAACTAATTCGATTATGCCCTTCTCCACTGCAATTGCCACACTTTAAAGGGATGTCATACCTAGGAAGCTTATATGGATTAGCAGGTTGTTTAGGTTCATCAACAGCTTGTTTTCTTGTCTTCTTAGGCCTACCAGGCTGCTTGTGGTATTTCGGAGGGAGTAATGAAGGTAAATTAATCTTCATCCACTAATCTTGGCTCGTCATAGGCATAATCATTGGTTCATAGGCTCTCAAGTAAGCATCTTTCTTGTACACTGCATCACAAAAGTCCTTTGGATTCCCATGAAATCAACTTATTGCAACACAAGCATGCAAACATGGTATTCCATTCAAATCCCAAGCATGGCATGAACAAGAGTGGCATTCAAATCAACAGCAAAGTTGCGGCCACTATGGTGCATTACTTCAAACTTATTCTGTCCAGCAGCCTTAGGAATGCACTACTGAGCTTTTCCTTTGTTTTTCTCTAATATCTTTCTAATTCTTGGCCCAACTTGTCCATTCCATTTCTCACAAAAAATCCTTCTTCTAATCATCAACAACATTATATACAACCGAATTCTTTCTAGCAAAACATGCTTGTCTCTGGCATCCATTATGCTACGGTTGAATGCCTCACATAGGTTGTTCATAAGCATGTCACACTTGGAATCACTCTTGAAATATGCCCTACTCCAATGCCTAGGATATTTCTCTGCAAGCCAATCATGTGTAGGTTTAGACAACTTCAACATCTTTCTCATCTCTACATGAAACCATGGCACTGTTGTGGCCCTAGCAATTGCTTTCATTTGATGTTTCAAAGCAAGAACTATGTGTTCCAAATAGAAGTTTCCATATAGAAGTTTCATACAATGTCTACGCTTCTGCATGAGGGAATAGAGCATCCACATCATCTATTAACCCTTTTTGTTTGTCAGTCATAAATACATAACCATATATATTCGTAATATTCAGATTACCACTCAATAATTCTAAAAACCACAGCCACGTTGAATTGCTCTCAATATCTACATATGCGTAGGCAAGTGGAAACATTCCGTTGTTTGCATAAACTCCCATTGCAGAAAGTACTTGCCCAGGGTGAGGCCATTTGACATGACACCTATCCAAGCAAACCACTGGCTTACAAAAATCTAAAAACCCCTTCTTGTAGGCTGCAAGACATATGTAAATTCTCTGAAACCGTGGCCTATCACCTTCCATTTCAGATATAATGATAACTGTACTTCCCACATTTCTGGTTCTTAACTCATGAAAATAATCACACACTACTTCATATTGTTTACTGTAAAACCCCTCTACAAGGTCAATTGTCATGGCTCTTGCTCTGTACATAGTTGCTCTAGATGGTCTGTAACCATAGTCTTGGTGAACTTGCTCTGCAAAAGAAGAAGCAGTCCAATTTGGCTTGAGCCTTAACTGCCCAGAATATCTTTCAGTTAACCAGCCAGCAGTGACATGTATATTTTTAGTCTCCTTACTACAAATATGTGTAGGATTAAAGGTTTTCACCTGCAGGTAAATGCTACCACTAACACTTGAAGCATGGATAACAAAAAGACAGCCCTCTTCACATACTACTCTTATTTTGTTACGGTCATTATTCATAAATATCAACTCCCTTCCACAATTAATGGAGTATATCCTCACAACTTTTCTAAACAACTCGGCAGTTGCAAACTTTAAACCTATTTTGAAACCTGGGTTTGCCATATCAATTTCAGGTCTGAAATCTTCACCTTTTGGCGTCCTATTCTTCTTCCTTCTTAGTTCACCTACTGCATCATCTTCACTTGAAGAGCTATTTGGGCAGATAAGTGTAGGCGACTCTTCTCCATTGTCTGACTTATCATTTTCCTCTGCATTAGGATCATTGTCAATGCAATCATTATCCACATAACCTTCAAACCACTTATCATCCTTCTTCAATAAGTCAATCTCTTCATCACTCTGTGCATAGTCACTGTCTTCAAAGTCTAGATCACTGCTATCATCATCCTCAGAACAAGAATATTCTTGATCACTAGTATCATTCTCCACTTGGCTTGAATTCAGGCTCACTACTTTCAAGTACAAAACTATCATCCTGCTATTGCTTTTAGGTAACGTGCTCATACAAGCTAAAAGCAAACTATCTGATATTATTTGAATGAGTCTACCAGTTCCAAACTCTTCACCATAAAAACTCACATCATACCCATCGTTATGTCCCAAATCTTTAGTCATTCCAAATAGCTTTAACATGGACATATAGTGAACCTCACAATAATCAAACCAACTGACTTCACCACCCAAATAAGACCATTCACTATCCTTTCTATTTTTAACTAGTTTACCTCCATGGAAAAACTTAAATGTGACAACCTCATCAGCATCTTTATCTGTGTAAGAGGAAGATTCACTTAACAAATGGACAAAGGTAACAAAGACAAAACAAGGACCACACAATGACTACATAAGGTGTATTGGGGCCAGCACAAAGTCAAAAAGTATATGAAAAAACCAAAAAACACTCCAGCAACACACCAGACTAGGAACACGCAAGGACCACACAATGATCACACCAAGACCACAGAGTCAAAAAGTATACAAAAAACAAAAAACAAAACCTTAACAGCAATTCAATGCTCATGCCAAAATCAAGAAAATCGAGTGAGAATGGGTTCACTTACATATGAGTTGACAACTGCCAGATTCTCTAAGCACCACCATCTTCGCACTTTCTAGTCTTATAGTCTAACGTCAAGCCAATGATTTCTACTTCAGATTCTCCCAAAATCGAAGCCAACCTCAGATTTTCACAAACCCTAAGCCCTCTTCTCCAATTTCCCTTTCTCACCCAATTTCCCCCATTGTTAGAACTGAGAAACCCCAATTCGAAGAGCTTAAAGGTTAAAATGAAATGGGGCCCAACACTGGTAACGGAACGTCTAAAAAACTGACAGAACGGGTAACGTGAGACAGTTTTTAAAAGGTTGGGGCGGTACTTTGAGACGTTTGCAAATACAGGTGGTAATCTGAGACAAGTTCGAAAGCACATGGGGCATGTACATAAATAAGCCTAAATAAAATAGTAGATAAATTAAAAACTAAAAATCAAAAGGAAAAAAAAAAAAAAAAAAACCTATTTCCCAACTCCCAGCCCCCAATCCCCAGCCCGATAACCCCATTGCCCCAGCGCCCCATCTTATTTTCCCATAGCCCACCTTATGTCCCCTCCCATGTCCCATCCTCCTCCTCTGCAACATCATCATTAGGGTTTGGAGGTCGAGAAATCAGCTCCGACTATTGTGTTCAAGAAGTGGTCATGGGGGTTGGGTCGTGAGTAAGGATCGGGGGTGGGTTGCAGCTGAGGTTGAGATGGTCGTTGGGGGAAGAAAATACAGAAGGAGAGGGAGAACACATGAGAAGGTCGCAGGTAAGGATCTGAGGTGGGTTGTGGCTGAGGCTGGGATGGTTGTTAGGGAGAAGAAAATACAGAGGGAGAGGGAGAGCACATGTGAAGGTCGTGAAGGGGGTAAGGATCAAGAGTGGGTTGCAGCTGAGGCTGGGATGGTCGTTGGGGAGAAGAGAGAGAGAGAGAGAGACAGAGAGAGTTTTTTGTTTTTTTAGGGTTACTTTTGTTTTTTTTATTCTTTTATAGTTTTTAATTAATTTTAAAAATAAAGAATATTTTGTATTTTGTATTTTTTAATTATATATTTTAATTTTTAGTTGTGAAAAGTCTTATTTACACCCACAAATATAGCATGTGCTACTCACATTACTAAATTTAACAAAAAATATAACGGAGACCGAAGAGCTAATTAATAAAGAGTTGGTGAACCATTTGAACAAATAATTTAGTTTAAAGACCAAAATGTAAATCAAGTATTAATTTGAGGACCATTTAAGTAAATAACCCAAAATAAAATGTATAATGCTGCAACTCAAATTTGATAAAATCAAAGCTTGCAAAGCAAGAATTAAATGACAGCCCACAAGGAAAGGTGGAGAAGGACCAGGTTTTAATTTATAAAGGCTTCGATTTCATAGTTGACTGACTTGAAAGAAGCAATTTGGCGCCCTCAATCCCCAAAACGAAAAGGCCAAGAACGCCAACTTTCTATAGCTTCTATCAGTTCCCGTGCTTCTAAAATTTCACAAACATGCCGAATCTGTACATCAAATAAAGCGTAAGATGAACACCTCTGACCCACTGGAATAACTCAAAACCAATATGAACAGGCACATCTGTGAATTCCTTGTTTCTTGATGAACAGGCCTTAACATAATTCAGCATCTAGTTAAACATTCCCTTACTGAAAAGGAAGTAAATTATGTCCAAAAGAATAAACGGTGTTCATGCCAATTTTACACATCATCCATGTTGTGATCATTATCATTGTCTCCTTCGTAATATTCATCATCACGCTGAATGTGCTTGTCTTCGGTGTGCTCTGGGAGGACAACAATTCATAAAATTAAGAAGAGTCAGCTGAAAGAAAATCAACAGATTTCAAGTCCTAAACATACTAGTGCACTCTAGCGTGAGTGCTAATAATTCAAGGAATTTAACTCACGATCCACGCGTTCATCAGGGTTCTGCGCATCTTCATCAAAATCGGGAATATAAAAGTCAGGTGGAACCTGCAATAGGCAACACAATGATTCAAGTCAAATTATATGGTATATTAGTTCTACTTGGATATCAGTGTCTGAGCATGTTCAGTCCTACAATTATTGCATTGGTTGACCTAGCTATGTAAACCATTACCAGAAGTCTCATCAGTCACTAGCCTTTTCAAATATCACGTCAATGGGGTGAATGCATCCTTGAGTTGTGATAAATGGTATCAGAATCAACCTAATACCATCATGTGGGATCAAGGAAACTGCATGCCACGTAACACAAATCTGAGTCATGACAAGGATTTTAGAGATTTGACTTTAGACCCTAACGATAACCTATTTGATACCCCAGTTCTGTGTATATGGTGTGAAAGTGCGCACTGAGTGTCACACCAGTTGTGTTGGATCAATCTGGATTATATGGGAGACCCATCGGTGATCAGTTTTCTTGGAGTATCATATTAACATGGTGAGCACATCCTAAGTCACGACAACTTATATCCTGACTGCAGTCTAAGTATGATATGCTGCCATTTTATAATCTAAGGGATGGTAGAAAATGACACATAGAATATCGTCACTTAAGTTGATGGAATGCCCCAATCAATACATCTAACAGACCATGATTCTTGGATATCTCATGCAAGCATAGATTCTATGAGTTTCACATAGCATTATAGATTTAACTTATATTGTCCTTCACGGTACTTGAAATGAGTGAACCACATCACATTAGAGCATAATTCTTTCTAGGATTTCAAGATTATGCAATTCTGACATATTATGTTGCTCGACTGTCAATCTAAACCAGTGACTAAGTGGATTTTAAAAATTAAAAAAAAAATATTTTATGGGTGGTGCCAGATTGACACTGATAAGGTAACATGCCAGATAACTGGATAACACATTGCTTACCTCTTGCATTTGTACATTAGGAGCATGTTGGATGCAACGGAGATTTTCCAAGACTTGCGTTTTAATCGTGCTAATATAGGATTTACTATTTAGGTTCTCCTGCACACCCAAAAGAAATAAAAGGACTTAAGGCTGTTCTGAATAATCATGGAAAACTGAAAAACTAGCAATGACAAAGTTTTAAGTATTTCAATATCCACCTATTAAACTGATCCTTTTTTACATACTACCAACATCAGCTGTGGCAATCAAATTGGTTCAAAGAAAGAAAATCCAACCTTTTAAAAAACGTATAATGCAAAATTATGAATTCTAATTGATGACATACTATATGTCCATTTGGAATCCTCAAAGAGAAGTCGGGAGAAAAATACTTGATATACTCGTTTTCCGGGATCTCTGCAAGAAAGAAAAATGGTAGTGGCAAATAAGACATCCATGTCCAGAATAGAACAGTACTGAAAGGGACTCCCACATGTTTTTTTTTTAAAAAAAAAAGGATACTCAAACTATCACTGGAGTGGTAAGATTCTCCTCACAAGAATTTGTTCTTTTTTCATTTTCAATTAATCCAATACAAAAAAGAAAAAAGAAAAAAAAAATCTCCAACAATAGAAGAATTACCAATCAATCCAAACAGAAAATACATGGAGAAGAAAATATTAATGAAAAGCCAAAAGTTGAACTAAGCACACATCTTACACGAGCAGTTCAGGAGCCAAAAAAATTACATTCAGAAGCCCATGACCAACAAGACGATAGCAAAAAGAAAGAGTAACATATAAAAGTGCATGCAGTCATTGCTAGCCAGCTAAGACAAATGCACACAAAAATCAGCAGAGCATAAGTTATCCAAACTTCCAATGCCATGATCATTGCCTAGTTACCTAAATAAATACAACATATAAATAAAACACTCCCAAAAATAAAACCATTAATTACAGGAATTTACTTGTCAACAGTCATGCATGCAGGTCACTGCTGGCTAGCGAGAAGATATGCACACAGGAACCAGCAGGGTATAGGTCATTCAACCCTCCGATGCCATGACAGTTAAAAAAGATAAGTCATATACAAAGCTGCATAACAACCCAAAACAACTTAAAATATCATACAGGATCTAGAATAAGAGCAACTGAATATAAAACCAATTCTATTTATCAATGAGTCTTGAAACAGCATTTATTTATTCCAGCACGAATCCTTATTAATATCAAGATATGCACGCTGAATGCCATTTCACATTCTGACAAACTTCTTGGAAGCAAATTAATTTTTTATAAGAAAGAGGAGAAACAGCCTCAGGAATTCTCCATGGGGATCAATATCAAAATATCATTAAAGTTTCAAATTAGATATGAATGGTTTTTTTAAATCTCAGAGAGTGAGGGAGTGAGGGTTATGTCAATATTATGAGTATAACAGTGCTTTTGAAATAATTTTTTTTAATATTTCGTTCCAGATGCTTATGGATATATTAACCGAAACATTAAAAATGTCACAATCAGCTTGAAGAATGTAACCTAGAAAATAATTATCATGATTATGCAATATATCTACCTGCTCCCAGCAAGCCCCAAAAAGAAGAGGGAAGAAATAGTTTATCGTAAAGTCTATACAAAGACAATGCACAACATTATGTTCAGCATTGGTTTATGAAGCCAAGATCATATCAGCTTGGTTATCTTACCTAGATTTTTTCTTAACTTGTGTTAATGAAGTTTTTCTGTTCCATTAAAAAAAAAATTAAATGAAAGTGGCAGAAATAGAGTGTATTTGATAAAACAAAAATCACTTGCTCTACCATTAGGAAGTTCTGAATCAAGAAGAACTCCAGTTTCAACAGTCCAACACCGAGCAACATTCTCTTTCGTGTATCCACCACCTCCTGTAACCTGTAGGCAGAAAACATTCCCTCTGTATGCTAGATGTATGACATTGATGAAAGGCAGGTAAGATTCAGTCCAATGAAGAACATACCAGTAAGGGTAAATTGAATTTCTTCACAAACCTAACACAATCAGCATGACCTGTAAGAAGGATTCAAATGACACCAGAGAGTAAATTTTACCACAAACCATATGCCACTACCAAAAGTTCCAAATAGCTTGAAACCATTAATAATTGAAGAATAAAACAAGTATGACATGGTTGAAGAGGAGCAAAAAAAAAATGCTTCAATTACAATAAGATACGCACCATCAATGGAGAGATTGAAGCAGCCCAAGCGGTCTCCAGCAAGAGAATCTGCCCCACATTGGAGAACTATCACGCCTGGTAGATATGTTTCAACAACCTTGGAAATAATCTACAAAATTGAAGTTTGCAAGTAAAGTTTTACACTTGACACCATCAAGCGAAAACAAAAGACAAAAATCTGCTTTTCTAAATGAACCTACAGTCTTGAAAAGTCTATTGAAGCTAGTGTCATCTATTCCATCCTTCAGTGGGACATTGATGGCATAAAACTTTCCTTCTCTTTCTCCTACTTCCTTCAAAATAAATAATGTTAATAAATACCATTAAAATTTCAACTTTAAAGACTAGCAACGGAACATAAAACATTTCCAGTAATACAACACCTCAGGTAACAGGTTATATAATGTAAATCTTTCATGCCATATTGTCATATACATGAATGCAAGACCCAAAAAAAAAAAACAAAAGCAAGCATGCTAACTAGTTGTTAACTTATTACCATGTGTCACATATGATTAACAATTTTCACCATTGAAAATACTACAAAAAACAAACAAAAAGGTTTAAAAAGTTACCTTAACATCACCCGTTCCAGGGAAAAACATATCCCCAAATTTGTGAAAACTAACCGTCATCACCCTGTCAATCAAATTTCAGTGATTCGATTAGAGTTCAACAAAATCACAAAACCAACATTAAAAATTCTGGTAACTGAACAATTAGAACATTTGTCACTATTGGAGAGCAAATTCTAGTTCTATCAACTTTTGAATTTTTATTTTATCACAGGATTGGCAACAAGCAGAAAACAGATACCAAGACTGCAATTCTTGAGTAAAAGATAAATAGGTTGGATGCAACTTAGCTTATCAAAATCTGAAGAAAGAAACTGTATAAATAATGGTGAGTGTTATTGACTCTTACATGCCTTAATTAACCAACCCAGGTCTTATCTGAGGAATCACATTACTTTCTGATAAGAACTTTTTGTTTTGACGAATTTTGATAGATAAAATAACTAATTAAGCTATACAAAGATTTAACAATTCATTATTGGACCAAATTCCCAAATACCATATGCATAAGATAGTATATTAAAACACTAATTTGTTCATCTATAAATAGTATATTACATACAGGAATGCAAACTTTTATCTTCTCCAGCAACAATTCTATCTCTTATTACCAACACCCTTTTGCTTGTAGTTTCAACATCATAGATGCAACAATTAGCAAGTTAAAAATTGTCCAGAAAAGGCACTAAACTTATATCAACACAATCAAATATTGTACATCTATTATTGCATCTAAAAATTTGAGGTAATTTTGCTAACATTAAGGTTAGCTTTATTATTGTCATAATTCTAGTGTTATTCAACTATCACATTCCTTAACCATATTATAATATACAGGTTATGTACCTATCAGTAAAATAAAAAGCTTCTTCTACGCCATCACCATGATGCACATCTATGTCAATGTACAATACTCGGGCATGATGTTTTAGAAGCTCCAAGATCCCCAAGACCAAGTCATTGATGTAACAAAATCCGGATGCCTCGCACTTCTTGGCGTGGTGTAGTCCGCCAGCCCAATTTATAGCAATGTCACAAAGTTTATTGTTCAACCTACGTGCAGCATCTGTAAAAAAAAAATTCAATCAGTACATATGGCAGAATAGTCAGAACCCACACTTTTTTGACTTCATATAACTAGAATTACCTATTGTTCCACCAGCATAAATTTGACAAAATTCAAACAAGTTATCAAATACAGGGCAATCTTCTCCAAGATTATCTGGCATAGTGAAAAACAGAAAGAATCAGTAAATTAAAAAAGCACATTAGATAGAGATTCCAGTGACTGCAGCCAAGTTAGATCTTTGAAGTGCTCATGTAGGAAGCAAACGAGAGCCACTCAAAGAGAAGAATAACTGAAAATTTATGTTTACAACAAAAACTCAGAAAGGTAAACAAACATTTTGAATTGGTGATTCCCAGAACCTAACTGTGCAGTCAATGACATTTCCTTTCTGCAAAACCTATTCATTGAAATTAAACTAATTAACATGGGCTGTTGATTAACACCAGATCAACCTTTTTTTGTTGATTCACATGTAATTGAGCGATAATATTAACTCGCATAAGAGCAATCAGTAAGCATTAAAAGGGTCAAGGAGAACTTCAATATTGTGGTTTAATAACTTGTTAAACATTAAAGTTGACCATGCCAAAAATCAGAAACCAGAAACACGGTCAGAGGTCATCCAATTGATTTTGACTCCACCACTTCTGCTCAACCGTGCCCTCAGGAAGTTCTAAAATTCCCCATCCCTGCATAAGAGGGTCAATCATGATTTCTTCTTTTTAGTATTCTGTAAGTGTAGTGAACAATCCTATCTCATGATCAAATTTTCTATTACAGCTCTGGCGAAATACCCTCACTTAACTTTTTTGTGTTGAAGCTCATAACAAGAACAATCTATGCACACATACAGCAAAAAATAACAATATATAAATATCCAAGAGTCATACATCTTGCCAGTTCATTCGAGAACAAGTGCTGTGTGTCAGGCGTAATCCGATGTAGAAACTCGACATAGTCAGCTGAATGGAATTGCGCAAGCTCCACCGGATAGGCCTTATGGGGCCGCTGAGAAACACGATAATAATCAACAAAAAGATTGATACTTAAAGTCAAAACTTGCATACCCAATGATACAAAAAATGAAACCAGTTATTACTCAGTACAATAACAAAAGTGGAAATAAATAAAAACAAAAACAAATTCAGAAGTATTATGGGATACTAACATAAATTTCCATCTTCTTGTGGAGGTCATATGAGAGGACAAGATGATGGGTCATACATAGTCGGTGTGGTTTCATGGGATGGTTCGGTCCAAAGTAGACGCTACCCACATCCCCTGCAATACCCATTTTTATTGTGAAACTCAATTTCTCAACTTTCCATAATTATATGATTACAAAAACTAAATGTTCGAAGAAAATCTATAATCCATAATTAAAGAAAACCCAAAAGGGATTATGAAGCACAAAGAGACAGAGAAAGTTTTGCTGGGGTGAGGGGTTAGGGTTGGAGGAGGAGAGAGAAGTGTACCGTCGTAAAAATAGGCGATTTTGTCCTTTGAGCGCATTTTGTTGCAAAAGTTGGAGGAGGAAGGGCAAGGCAGATGATGGCTACTGAGGTTGCGCCATTTTCAGAGCTCCAAAGAAAAAGAGAGAGAAGGTTGATATGTCCTCCTCAGTTGTACTGGATAAATCCCCTTTCTTCTTTAAAGTTTTCAACAAAAATATAACCTTAAAAAATATATTAAAAAAACCCTTTCTACGATGCTTTGCGGTCACTATTTTCAAATAGGGGGAATTTGAAAAAACACAAAGAAGAGAAATTTTTTGTAAAAGAAGTCAAAATGGATAAAATTACCCTTATTTATTTTTGGATTTCCTAAGGAATCTTTTACATTTGCATGTTTTTTGACAGGACCCGTCCCGAATTTCCCGGAATCCCGAGACAAACCCTGCGGAGACCCCGACATCACACCCACGCTGGGTTCACTCCTTAAATCTATGTCCTCGTTTACCATAGAGGATTTAGAGCACGAGACTTTCTGCCGAAATTTCGGCAGAGTCTCCCCTGTAAATTGAACATTTCCCCAAAATTTACACCTGCACAAAACGCATTTTATAACCCAACCGACAGCACACACAATAAAATCTCATGCAATTTACATAAAGGGCCTCCGGCCTTCAAATGATTCTAGCAGAACTGCCCACCAAGTTTTTAAAATAACTTAATACATCAAACATATATATAACAAATTCAAAATCTATTCATGCCAACCTTCACTCACTTAGTCCCCAGGACAAGCCTCAATTCAACCAAGTTTTGGGACCAACAACGAGATCCAAACCAATCTCAATAAGACCACCTAAGTAGGGTCTAATCTGTGGCTGCACCTAGTAACTTCAGGCTGCCTACGTACCCTACTAAGAGATCAAGCCACACGTAGCTCTTTCATATCTATCCTGACTCCTAATATCAGAGAAACCATTACAGCCATACAAATTCATACATTCTAGGATTTAATCATCACAACTCACTAAACACAATCATAATATCTCCCCATACGCCGGAACATCCAAAATTACTTATGGGACCTATCCGCACGCCGGATAAACCTACGACACGTGAGAACTCATCAACATATCACATAATCCCCTCATACGACGGGACGCACCCAGCCTCGTATGGGGTCTGTCAACACGCCGGCTAATCCAAAGACGCGTGCGA
>NC_024126.1:8567427-8591311 GCF_000346735.1 Prunus mume | reverse complement strand
GGAGTATCCGGGACTCCATTTTACGATCCGTCAAATCCTACATGATCCTGGTAATACCTAGATCAACATATTATAACTTCAGGACCATCCAACGGTCCAAACCTAACGAACCCGGAAAATACGCGTTATGCGATATTCGTTCGGAACTCTAACGGTATCCAAAACGAGATCCGAGCACACCTACGCGCTCGTGACATCGAGAGGATCACAATGCGGACAAAAAGCCCCTCAGCTACAGTGCCCACGCGCCGCCACACGGGCCGGCAGCGCGTGGGTGCCTAAAGCGATATCGCATCGCCGGAAAACTTCCAAATCGTGAGCCAAGACTCCTCCCCTAGGTAATACACCTAATTTGGAGTCACTTTTGTTCTTGGGCATACCCCAAAAATTGATCGGAGGTGGCCAGAATCGCGATCACAAAATTGGCCGAAACCTAAATCGAAAATCGGATGATCTACACTCAAAATCGATGCAAACCTACCCAACCATCAGCTAGAGCTCGGAAAATAAGTGAGAAACCATACCTCACTTGCCGAAATCGGTGGCCGGACGACGGAGAACGAAGCCGGCGAAGTTTCGGGCGAAACAGAGCTGTTTTCTTCGATTTTCCGGCGAAATCCCGAAGGCTGGCGGCGGGACCTGGATGGGGTAGGAAGAGGACGACGGCTCGGTCATTTTGGTACCGGCCCCGTCAAGTTTGGTGGCCGGACGAGAGCACGACCGGTCAAAACGTGGCCGGCTGTTCCAGCCGTCGCGAAAACCAGAGGAGAGAGGGAGAGACGCGCGGGGAGAGAGAGAGAGAGAGAGACGGGGGCAATTCTGTCTTTTAACCAAAAACTCACTTCAAAATATTTACGATTATGCCACTGAGCTTCATTTGACCATATCTCTCTCGTTACAACTCCGATTCGAGCCCACTACGTGTCTACGAACTCATCTCACCGTGCTCTACGCAACGGTACAACCGGAATTCCCAAATTCCTTCCGGATAAGAAAATGACTAAAATACCCCTATCCCACGGGTAATTTCTCAATTCCACTTAAATAAATTAAAACATGGGATAAATTTGGGGTCGGGGTGTTACATTTTTTATTTGAAAGTTGAAAGGTTTTTCTGTCTTCTTGAAAAAAGTTTTGGCTTTTTCCAAAAGTGAAATTTTTTTTTTGGCTAAAACTTAAATTTACTTTTTCCTCTTATTTAGAGGCATGAATGCTCTTTAATCTCCAAGTAACGAGTGAGTAAAACTAGGGGTGGGCACAGTTCAGATTCAGATGGGATCAATTTCACTTTAATATTGTTAACCTCAATTATAACAAATAAATTCTCAACTTATTCCATACTTGATTGATTTTTAAAGAGTTATAAAGTTGATGGAGTTTAATTGAATTTAATTGAGTTTGATTGAATTCTACAAATTCTACATAGATTTTGATTGAATTCGTGTATAGATTTTAATTGAGCTTGTTAGAATTTTATTATTGATTTTAATGGAGTTTGTAGCGATGACGGTGGTGGTGATGGCAGTAGCGATCCTGGTTTGTTGGGGAGGTAGTGGTGGAGGAGGTGAGGGTGGTAGTGATGGTGGTGGTGGTGGCGATGGTAGTTGCAGTGATGGTGTTGACATTGGCAATGGTTATGGTGGTGGTGACAGTGGGGCTGATAGTGGGTGTGGTAGTGGTGGTGGAGATAGGGGTAAGGGTGGTGACGATAGTGGTGGAGGTTGTGGCGGTGATGGTGCAAGCAGTGTAGGTGATGGTGGTGGTGGTGTTGGGGGCTGGCGGCGATGACTATGGTGGTTGTGGCGACGACGATAACTATCATGGTGGTGGTGGTAGCGGTGGCGCTGATGGTGATAGTCATGATAAGATAGTGGTAGTATTAGTGGTGAAATTATATCTTGAGAATAAAAATAATACATCTATCAAAGTCTTTGGGGGAAAGCAAAGATTTGTCGTGGCCTAAAATTTGAATGGAGTTTAAAATGTCTGAATTGAATAGACCCAAAATTGAATATACTTCTATAAAATCATGATTGAATACACCTAAACTTTTAAACTTTTTAAAATCTAAATTGAATACACCCCTTAGTGCCCGTTTGACATTGCTTGTTTGGGGTGATAAGTGATTTTTCAAAAAATTTGGGAAACCCAACCCCTTTGGTAAACTGTGAGAAAATCACTTATTGTTAAAAATTGCTGTGAGAGAAAGCTATAAGAGAAAACAGCTAATGATGTGCTTTCATTTTCTAATTATGCAGGAATTAATTTCGAAGAAGTGCTAGGTTTAATGATTATGTGGCAATTATTTTTTGATTATGTGTAAAATCAATACCAACAATACTTTTAACAAAAAATTTACCAAACACCAAATTGCTTTCTTTCACAACTGATTTCTCTCACAGCAAATCTGATAGCAATTATTTTTACAGCACAGCAATGCAAAACTGGCCATCATGTTTAAAGTATTTCATCAAAAATAAAAAATAAAAAAAATCGTTTTCTAGAGTACAAAAGCATCCTAAAGCTCAACATGCCATAAAACTTCAAATTTCCATAATTAATATAGCTCAATTCATTTATATAGTTATACCCCAATTGGAGTATTACACATGTAAAATATAATATAAACAAATAAATATACACATATATGATCCGGTTTGGTTTATGTTAGTTTATAAAAGCTCAAAATCAAATCAAATCATATACAGTCCGGTTCAGTTTTTAAATCGTTTGGCTTTTTCTTGGTTAAAACCAAACCAATTGATAATTACAGTTTGAATTAGCTGATTTTATTGGTTCGACTTGATTGATGCCCACCCCTAAGTAAAACGGTGCCAAATCAACTTTAAAAAAAAAATAATACAAATTTATAAATAAACCCAATCCTAGACATGTATTTATAAAAAAAAACCCAAGCACTATTTAAACATAGAAACACACCCAAAATCAACTTTTTGTGTGTGTTTATAAATGGGTTTTGAGTGTGTGTAATGATGGGTTTTGGGTGTGTTTATAAAGTATTTTGGGTGTTGGGTTTTTTAATAATTTCAACCTCCATTTTAGATGTTTTAGTGAAACTCCCAAAAAATAATTGGATTTTCATTGGTCATTTAAATTTTTTTTAGGTTTATTTATTGATATGCCTCATGTGCTTTTAAAATAGTCTCAGATTACTACATATTCTTTGAAATGTCTCAATATACCACCTATACTTTCAATAAGTGTCTCATGTTAGCTATTCCGTCATATTTGAGAGAAGTTCCGTTAACTGATGTGACCCCCACTTCTTTTCAATCTCTTAATAAGGGAGAGGAATGGTTAGTCAGGTTGAGAACATAGGGAATTTAGGAGAAGAATGTTAGGTTGGGGGAATTTCAGATTTGGGAGAAAAACGGGAATTTGATTTGAGGATTTCAGATTTGGGAGATCCCCACAATATTCAAACCAACCTTCTTCTCCCAAATCTGAAATCCCAAAATCCCTCATTTTCTCCCAAGCCTGAACCTGCAGATTCCTAAATGTGAAATTCCCTCAACCTAACCTTCTTCTCCCAAATTCCTCATTTCTCAACCTGACTAACCCTTCATCTCCCTTGTTAAGAGATTGAAAAGAAGTGGGGGCCACATAAGCTAACAGAACTTCTCTCAAATTTGACGGAATAGCTAGTGTGAAACACTTATTGAAAGAACATGTGGTAATCTAAGTCTATTTTGAAAGCACAGGTGACATATCCATAAATAAGCCTTTTTTTAAAGTCCTCTTTTAGCAATAAACTATCAAACCATGGTCCTTTATTTTTAGTCTACATATCAATTGAGTCTATAATGTCGCATTCTCATAAAACTTTTGTTAAAAGTATTCTAGCAAAACTTTTGTTAAACATGTATTTTTATCAAATTAGTCTCAGATTATCACATGTTCTTTGAA
This sequence comes from Prunus mume, assembly GCF_000346735.1. The sequence continues at coordinate 8,587,384 of NC_024126.1, read as the reverse complement.
ATGTCTCAATATACCATTTAGATTTTCACATTTGGGTTCCACTAACGAGAGCAGATAATGGGAGCTTGAATAAAGATTTTAACAGAATACCGCTTTAAAATTGGTTACATGCATGTGAGCACTTTTAATGAAGATTTTGACAGAATACCATAAGATGGACCAAAATTATATGTGAGCTGAAAGATTAGGACATCATTGATTTATTTGAAAGTTTAAGGACTAAAATCGGCACTTTTTAAAACATTTAGGGATCATTCGTGATAAAAACAACAAAAATTGAAAATAAAAGGAAAAATAGACAAGAATTACCGTTTACCACTTATCTTATAATACACATAAGTTGCTCATTTGAGTCCACTGTAAAACTTTATTTTAGCACTCTTTTAAAAGATTTGAAACTTCTTTAATAAGGCTTTAATGGTCAACAATTGTGTTAAACTCAAATTAGGGTAAAGTTTGGGCAGGTCGTGTTGTTGTTGATCATTGATGCGAACAATGTAAATGTCATCACAATACAATGATTTTTGGGAGTGACAATATTCATCTCATATTTTATTGGCGACTTGTTTTCGATGAGAAATAAATTTATAATTGGCTAATACTAAAATATGATTGTTGTGTTGATGTGACTCCTATTTAGGATATGATTTATATGTTGACCAATTTGTAATTAATTGCCAATTGTAATTATGTTTTAGGCTTTTTATCACAAATGGTCCCTGAAGTTGGCAAAATTATCGCCTTTCGTCCTTAATTTTTTTGGTGACACAAATAGTCCTTAACGTTACACTCCGCACATTAAAATGGTCTCTCCGTCAACTTTCGTCAAATTTTCTATTAAAATGCTGACGAGGTACATATATGGCCCACACATCCAATAATATAGAGCCATGTGGCTTTTAAATATATATTTTAAAAAAATTAAATTTTTTTAGGGAAAAAGAAGAAGATTAAAACTTAAATTTTTTTATTTTAATTTGAAAAATGAAGTTGTTTCTCGGCCCCTACCGCTCTCCTTCTCCTTCCAACCTTCCAACCCACCTCTCTCTCTCTTAGATTCGTTGGTGATGGTCAGACAAGCAAAGAATTGGGTCGTAATCTGGGTGGGTAAATGGATATAATGCAAAGGCATAATTGGTTTCGATAGTTGAGGAAAGCATGGGGGTCCAAATATGGAATGGGTATGATGGGCAAAGGGTTTAGTTGGTTTGAAGGGGTGGAGGAAATGGCTATGAGTCTATGATGATTGGATTTTGTTTTGTTTTTTTTTTTTTTATAATCAGAGCTACTGAGAGAGATGAAGCTTTTGTGATTACTGTACTGTGTACATGCTTTAAAATTTGAAATTGTGTTGGTTTCTTGTTGTTGTTTTGTTTTAATTGAGTGGGAAGAGGGAAGAGGGAAGATGAGGGATTTTTCAGTGGGCATGGAAAAACAGTGGGAGTGGGAAAGGGAGAAATGGCAGAGAGGCAGAAGCAAGGGAGGGCGAAGGGCTAAAAGAGGATGGCTGTAGGTTTTATTTATTTATTTAAGTTTTAATCATTTTTTTAATTTTATTTTAAATATATTATTTAATATCATATGGCTCTATATTATCGGATGTGTGGCTCATGTATGTGCCACATCAGCATTTTAATAGAAAATTTGAAGGAAGTTGACAGCATAGACCATTTTGATGTGCAGAGGGTAACTTAGGGACCATTAGTGTCACAAAAAAAATTAAGGACGAAAGGTGATAATTTCACCAACCTAAGGGACCATTTGTGATAAAAATGTTTTATTGTATAATTCTTTCCTTGTAAGAAAAAAAAAATTCCTTAGAAGAGAAGTCTTTGTACCTTATATATAGACATCCATTTGGAAAGAATAAACATTCAGAATTATCCAAGTACTCTCTCTTTCTAATATTCTTTTCTTCTCATTGATCCCATTTCACTACAAGAAATGTGACAATAGGCATCAGCGACAAATAATTTCTCTTATTTTTACCTTAATTCTTTAATAAACACGATTTGTTTTTATTATAGTTCTCTTGTTTTAGTTTCAAATTTAATTGCCTGGAGATGAATTATGTTAACCAACAATGACATTTATTGTAGTCATACATTTTAGGGCAAAAAAGAAGAAGGAATATTTCTTTTACATATAGGGTTTATAGAAAAAGTATTTTGTAGGGTGGAATTGATTTGGTAACCAACCCGAAATGGAGGAACCAACGAATCAACCAACAAGCGCCGGTATGGCCTAAAATGGAATCACCGACAGTCGGTTACTGACTTTTTAGGTCTCGGTCAGTTTCGGTAAATGACCACAACCCAAAACCAGAGAAATAAAGAGAGAATATCTTCACGACATCCACCATCACATGCATCAGTATTTCTTCATGAAGGTGTTAATAGCCTTAGGGTCTTCAAGAGGAGTTGATGATTTCATGGTGATAGAGACATAGATATAAAGAGGAGAAGAAAAGAGAGGATGATGAGGAGGAGGAGGAGGATAAGAAGAAGAAGAAGAAAAGACTTGGAGGAAGGAAAAAAAGAGTTAGGTGGCTGGAGAGAAAAGAGAAGAAAGGGGGATTAAAAGCTACGGATTTTTATCATATTTTTTAATTACTCTAGGAAGTCATTAAATACCTTGATTATGCATTTAATTCACAAAACAACGATATCCTCTCTTCTCGAGAATCTATACATCCCTTATCAGTATATGGACAACTATATCTCGAGCACAGGTTTAGGTTCGGCCTCAATGGGAAAATAAAACTGAGCACCTAACAACGTATCTTCACAAACCAAGAACTACGAGATCACCCCTTTCATTCTGGGGTGACGGAGGGATCGTACCATTCGAGCTTTTTTTTTTTTTTAATGCTTAATCGCAGTGGTAGGAAGACTTCATTCTCCAACATGGAGTGTAGAGGTTTGACTCCTCACAGGCGCATGATTTTTTGCCATATATTCGGTTGCCAGTTCGATTCATTGAATTGACTATTTGAGTATATTTGAACCATGGTTGAATAGATTTAGCGCGGTTTATAGACTGAAACTGAAATTTCAAAATTAAACCGAATCAATCAGTCTCGATTTGGTTAGTTTATTGGTCAATACAAATACAAATACATAAATTATGCCACAATACAAATACAATAGCCACAAGTGTCACTAGAGATCCACTGACAACATAAAACGACAATCACACACATTACACAGATTTAGAGTGGTTCACTCATGAAAATGGCTACATCCATTGTAGAGCTTGGTATTTATATTTCTCTATGATGAAGCATTACAATATACATGGAAAGAGGTTATAGAGCCTTAGAATAGTAGAAGAGAGAGCATGTTGAAGGTCTTTCATAAGCCCCTCTCAATTGGATATGGGCTTCTCCAACTGGAAAGAGGGTCTCTTCCATTATATAGGAAGAAGATGGGAGCCATGCATGCCCTTTATTTAATAAGCAACATGGGTTGGGTTATTTGAGGCACAGGAAAGAGGCCAATCTTGGTACTTGCGGCATGTGGGAGACCAACATAAGTGGTCCACTTACTTAGGCATGTTAGGCCAGCTAAAAGGAGGCATTGATTTTCCTTCAATTGCATGGGTTTCCTACCTTGTCAGATGATATGGTATATGAGACTTAACCTACGTGGGAGCCCACTATATTAGAGAGAGCACGTGAAGCCAATGATGGTATTAATAGGAGTCCCCAAGTTTCTAGTTAAGAATGAGTTCTTAACTAGGAACTTTCAAGTTAATACAGTTGGCCGAGCCAAACAGCTAGCTGAGAGTCATAACCTGTCATGAGCTCTTTGCTATGAATGGTTGGCAGTCAGGCAAGCTATATAACTTTCGATGGCGAGCCTTCATAGGCCTAAGTGGCGAGTAGAGTCATGTCGGTCTTAGTTGGCAAGTCGAGTAGTGTCGGTGGCAAGCCTTTGTAGGTCTAGGTTGTTGTATAAGCTATAATGGAGTTTACGCATGAGATATCACATTATAACATTATGATGATGTATGTGATGACATGATGAGGGATGATGGTGTGGTGATGTTGTATGCTATGTTATGATGATTATGTGTGATATGACACATTATTTGTTAACTGGCAAAGGTAGATATCTACCACCAGAAGATGTATTTTTCCTTGTCTCATTTTAACCATGGTGGGACTTTCTTGTGTCTCTTAAACCATGGTAAGAGATGTTGAAGGTAGAGAATACTTCCTCGTCTCTTTTTAACCATGGCAGGACTTTCTTGTCCCTCTTAAACCATGGTAGGAGATGTTGAAGGTGAGGTTCCTCTTCTCTCTTTAACCAAGATGGGACTTCGACGCCTATCTTTATCCATGGTGGGACATGTCGTAGTAGATAGGTGGCATTGGGACAATTACCATCCAACTAGATGTGATGTCTACAGTCCCCACTCCGAGCATGGTGGGACATGATGGAGATAATGCAAATGAACTGAGCACAACTCTGGAGATTTATTTTTCCTTCCATCTCTTTTTAACCATGGTGAGATTTCAATTTCTCTCTTTAACCATGATATTGGAGGTTTGGTGAGGTTGATATACATGGTGTGCCCTGAGCACCCAAGTTTCTAGTTGATAATTTGTTCTTGACTGAAAACTTTAAAGTAAACTTTTGTTTGGCCGAGTCGATCAACTTGTGCCTTAGTAAGGAGAGCTTTTGTTCCTTAGAGAATCAACCATGCAATATGCGTAGTCATGTAAGCATAGTGGTTGGCCATGCAAGGTGGCAAGGTGGTGGATGGCCATATACACAAAGTGTTTGGGTCATCTATGCGGCATGGTTCCGTCGGCTACAATGTGGAGATTGAGCATGCAAGGTACTCAGATCGGTCGTTCAACATGGTGGATGGCCATGCAAGGTGGTCGGGTATGCCATGCAATGTGGAAATTTTCCATGCAAGTTGCTTGGTCTGGTCATGCCATGTGGAGATCTGCTACAAGTTGCTTGGTACGACATGCGACGTTGACGGTAAACATGCAAGATGGTGATCAACCCATCAAGGGGAAGAGCTACCTATACAAGGTGCTCAAGTCCAACCTTAAAGTTAACAGTGCAATATGCCAAGTATGCAAGGTGAGCGGGTGGGTGTCATGATGACAAAGTCTGGTCCATAGTGATGGAACTGGCACTATGTAACACCCTGACTCCAATAAAATTTCCAATTTAAAGTGTTTAATTAAATTAAATATGAATTTACGAAATTACCCTTGGGGTAGGGCAGTTCAGTCATTTTCTTAATCCGGAGAGGGAGTTTGGGGCAGTGTTTGGTATTTTTGGATTGATCGTTTTGAGGAGAATCCGTGGACATGTGGCGGACTAAATTCGGAATGGTAACGAGGTTTTGGCAATCAAGTTTCCTTCGATGGCAAAATCATAATTAATTTGAGAAGGGATAGGGTTAAAATCAGATTTTATTTTTCAGTTTTATCTCTCTCTCTCTCTCCCGTGCATTTCTCTCTCCCTGACCCCAAGCTCACTCTTCGTTCTCCCAGCGCTGGTCACGGCAAGGGCCGGCTTTGGTCTTGTTCGAACCGGGCCACTCCCCTCTTCCACCTTCGACGGATCAACTCCCCGTGAAACCGTCGCAAGTCACCAGAATTTTTGCAAGTTTAGGGCCGGTTTTCATACGAAATTTCCAACCCCGGTTCTCTTTCGATTCTTCATCATTTCCGGCGGTTGAGGTACTCCGACCACGCATACACAGTAGGCGGGGCCCTCTCAGGGTCATGCAGCGTGGGACTACTTGTGAGTGGACTTTGTTTTTAACTAATATGCATGGTTTTATGATGAGGAAATTTATGCATAATGTTTAAGGGATATATTATTATTTATTCAATGGTGAAAAATGATATTTTTATGAAGTATTGGCTATGTATGGAGTACTTGGGGTACTTGGGTTGTTAAAATGAGTTTGTGGAAAGGGTTGAGTATTGAAATATCTGTTTCGAGTGCTTTAAGCACTACCCTATGTACCTCCTCGGATTTGGAACTTGGTTATTGATACTTGAGATTCTTGGACTTGTCGGAACCCGGGACATCCTTGATGGGATGTTGCTGTAGACCCTGGATTTGGGGTAGTCTGCGCGCGTAGGACTGGTTTTTCAGGCGTACAAGCTTTGAGTGTCTCAGCTGTACGTGCTGGCTGAGAGTTAGTCTCCTAGTTGGACGGCTCGTTCACTATTCACATGGTGTATTGAGGAATGACTTTGCCATGTTGACTAGTCAAACAATCCCCCGGTTGGATTGTTTCCCCGGTACAACTAAATGTTGGTTATAATTATATTTTATTATTATTATATTATATTTATACATATGAATATACATTCGTTCTTGTTTCTCGGTAAGGATACTTCCTCGCCGGTCGTGCCAATAGGTACGTTTTCGAGAGTTTAATCTTTCAGGACTTTAAGTTTTGAATGGTGGGTTTGTGAAGTGTTGTTCATGGATTTCGGACTTGGTATCCGGTATTATTTTAGTATATATTCATATACTTGCTTTTGACGATTTTAAGATGCATTTGGAATTCTTGCATGATTTTCTAACGGTGGGGTTATGCTACGTTGATTTATTTGAACTGAACTTTATTTTTTGTCAACTCACAATTTTCTGTTTTGCGCCCCCCAGCCAGTAGTGACTAAGCTCCGCAGTCAGGCCGGATCGGGTGTTTCCGAACCTTGAGTCTTTGTAGGGACTCTTTCATCTTTCTTTTCCAATGGGACTCTGTTTATATTGTATTTGAATTTCTTAGATATACTTTGTATCGCCCGCTTAGGGTTTGAATTGTGAGGCCGAAGGCTTTTCTTGTAAATTATTTAACTGCTTTTAAAGCATGCTGCTAGTTAGGTTTATTAACTGTAAATTTTGAGCAGGTTGAAGTTTGGGAAATGTTCAATTTACAGGGGAGACTCTGCCAAATTTTTAGTAGAAAGTCTCGGTCTTTAGTAAGTGGGCCCGGCATCGGGTGATGTCAGTAATTAGGCAGGGTCCGTCCTGGTTTCCGAGGAAATGCGGGGCGGGTCCTGTCATTTAATATGCAAGACTGTGCATGCACAAATGTGTCTTCGAAGGGAGACAAATTCAGTAGAGACCAGGAACCTAAAACTGACCAAGAAAAGTTGGAGATGGCTGACAAGCCTTATGACTCTCTAGTAGGGAGTTTAATGTATGCACAGGTCTGCACAAGACTAGATATAGCATTTCCTATGTATTGGGGAGATTTCAGTCAAACCCTAGACAAGCTCATCGGATTGCAGGCAAAAGGGTTATGAGATATCTACAAAGGACAAAGGGTTATAAGTTGGTCTTTAGAAGAAGTGACAGACTGGAATTGGAAGGTTTTGCAGATGCAGACTTTGCAGGATGCAAAGATGATCTAAAATCAACATCAGGTTTTTTTTTTCGATTTACAAGAGCTGCAGTATCATGGAGAAGCGTTAAACAACCTCTCACAGTTGCATCAACTATGTTAGCTGAATTTCTAGCCTGTTATGAAGCAACCTCTCAAGCCATGTGGTTAAAGAATTTTATCACATGCCTAAATGTAGTTGAATCAATTAACAGACTTATAAGGACTCAGCAATTTACACTGATCTAGGAGTACAGACTTAAACATTATCTGCGGTTCTTTTTCTAAGAGTGTTTTAATAGGAAACAAGAACCAAGAGAATTCCTAATTCCATATAAACTGAATCAAACTATCCTAATGCAAACTGGATTACATAAGTGTTTCTTAATGAGCAGGAAACTTAAGTAAATGCATATAAATAAAGGTCCCTTCTCTAGCAGTTAATTACCTACTCATATAGAAATCTCACCCCATAAGAGAAAGAGCTTGAGGACTGCATAGAAGAAGAAGATCTCTATCTTACCTACTGAATTCAGATATACACACCACATAGTATGGACAAAATTAAGCAGCACTGGACATGTCCCTGTTGCAAGGGTTTGGATGGTAAATATTGAGCATTGTGTTGTGCCTGAAAACCTTTGCATAAAGACGTACGGCGCGAAGACAATTGTTGCGGTGACAATGGTATTTTTCCAGCTTCCTGTTGTGGTGGTCATTCAGCTTGCTATTTTGCCATCAACCCCATTAATTTTTGTCACCTATGGTTATTACTTCACCAAACTTGAATGAACAGATTTCCTCTCTTTTTCTTGCTTTGTTACAATGGAGGGGAGTGGTTTTTGGTTGATCTTCATATAAAATATTTAAGGGAGTAAGCAATATTGAGTTTAGATCTACACGTTGTTAGATATATCTCCACCAACCATTAAAAAATATACTAGCCCCTTAGCACATGCTCACGCATGTGTCAATTGATGTTTTTTTTTATAAAAAGAATTAAGAAAAGATAATATTGGTAGTTATGTTCCATAAAATAGGACCCATTATCTGATTTTATTTTTAATTTTAATTTTTTTAATATGAAAAAATGTGAATTTACAATATTATCCTCATTTAATTAATAATTTTAATACTTAATGTTTGAATTAACTAAGGACATTTTATGATATTTTGAATGTTTCACCATTCTCTGCCTTTTGCTTTATATATATATATAGATAAAGAAGACTTCGTTCTTTGAAAGATAATATTTGAAAGATAATTTTTACCATCAAATCGTAAAAATTTAAGCTCATAAGGGTGTGATTAAAACTATGGTAAGTGCGGGTATAAGAACTTCAAATACATACTCGTATTTAGCAGAAATACTAGATGGATCTCAAAATGTTGGATTTACCAACATATATTGCTATAATTTTGTCAATAGGGAAAAACGAATCTACTTGAAGTAGGGGATGCTCAAAGCTTGATGAATCTTTTCAAGTACAAGCAAGTTGAAGATCCAATGTTCTTTTACATAGTGCAAGTAGATCAAGAAAACCAAGTGACAAACTATTTTTTTGAGGGACGGAAGGTGCAAACTCGATTATGAGTGCTTTTGGTACATGATGGTATTTCATACTACATATTGAACCAACAGGTACAACATGATTTGCACTCCTTTTGTAAGGGTTAAATATCGTTGGCATAATTAGTTGTTTGGTTGTGCTTTTTTGTTGGATGAAAAGATTCCTACATTTCGGTAGTTGTTTGAGACATTCTTAGATAACAAGCTCCGCAGTCAGGCCGGATCGGGTGTTTCCGAACCTTGAGTCTTTGTAGGGACTCCTTCATCTTTCTTTTCCAGTGGGACTCTATTTATGTTGTATTTGAATTTCTTAGATATGCTTAGTGTCGCCCGCTTAGGGTTTGAATTGTGAGGCTGGAGGCCTTTGTTGTAAATTATTTAACTGCTTTTAAAGCATGCTGTTAGTTGGGTTTATTAACTGTAAATTTTGAGTAGGTTGATGTTTGTGAAATTTTCAATTTACAGGAGAGACTCTGTCAAATTTTTGGTAGAAAGTTTCGGTCTTTAGTAAGTGGGCCCGGCATCGGGGTGATGTCGGTAATTAGGCAGAGTCCATCCCGATTTTCGAGGAAATTCGGGGCGGGTCCTGTCACACTAAGCAAGATCGGGTCTATAGACAATAAATATGGTGGGAGGCCTTGGGACTAAGCCAAGCTGTTTCTTTCTTTCTCCCTTGGCTGCTATGTCAGTGACATCGGTAGTGGGAGAGTTGAGCGGTTTCCTATACTTCGGAGATTCACGCTAAGAAATATATTGAGGGTCGACATGTGTGGTCGAAAGCAATGATATCCAGTCGGCAGCAATGCCGAAAGGATATTTTTTCTTGAAATGCCCAAATGGGTGCTCCTTGTGATGGTGAAGGTGCCAAAGCATGTGTGGGAACTCCCATTCCAACAGTGATTGTTGGTAACAACAAAGAACATACAGCTAGCAAGGGGAGACCCGATCCATGCAGCATGATGCTGGGCAAATTATTGCTTGATAGTATGGTGGACGTTGACACGTTAGATGTTCGCATAGTGCCCAACTCGTTGATGTGGCTCTTAGCGATACAGGGGTTGGTAGAGTGGAGCTCGACGGAAATCATAAGGTAGTTGATATGAGGTGTTTTGACGTTTGAATGGTGCAGAGCACCCCATGCCTATGTGTCTAAGAAGGCATCCAAGGCCATAGACGAACTTGGAGAATGGTGAGGTTCATGAGCAACAAGTATGCCAACCATGTAAGTTGTATGTCCAAAGGTGCATTGGCTTCATCTCTTGTTGGTCCAGCAATGTGGTGGTCAACCATGCAAGGAGGTTGGGTCGACATGCGACACGGAGGTTCGCCATGCAAGGTGTGGCATCAAGCTAAGCTAAACACATTTTGGAAAGGTGATATTAAGATGGTTTGAGCACACCTTGGAGCTGTAATGCCGAGCAAATCACATAACAATGCATATTATGTAAGCATGTTTATAATGTATTAGCATGATGGAGCAGTTGTATTTGCATGTAAATTTATTTGCACTTATATGCTAAAGAGTATATGCATTGGTGGTGGGGCATGGGCATTTACTACCGAGCCAAATGTAAACAACCAATGAATATGAGATAAAAGTGACATGACACCACAAACATGCACAATAATAAAGTCACCATGTGCATCTCATTTTTCAAACATATAAAAATATACATATTTTATGCCTTCACGTGGTTGGCTTTATAAAGGGTGCAATGGCCACAAGGCATCTTAATAGTACATAGGTTTTGCATAACATGGCAGGAAGATAGTAGTAGCATACAATATTATAATGTAAATATCACGGCAGGAAAAGATTTATTCTATCTTTAGTGGGCACATGGATAAAGTTGAGTCAAGCTCCCTTATAATAGTTTTAAAAGGATACATATTCCAATTGTGGGGAGCCATATATATATATGTGATTTTATAACTCGCTTGGTGTGGTTTGTAACATCCCACATCGACCAGCGGAGAAGGGGTGATGTGCCTTATATGCACATACCTACCTCTATTTAGCACGAGGCATTTTGGGAGCTCACTGGCTTCGAAGTCATGGGAACTCCAAAGTTAAGCGAGTTAGAGCTAGAGCAATCTCAGGATGAGTGACCTACTGGAAAGTTGCTGGTGAGTTCTTAAAAACAAAATCTTGAGGGTAGAGATGGGGGCCCAAAGCGAATAATATCGTGCTACGGCGGAGCCTATCCCGGGATGTGACAATTTGGTATCAGAGCCACTCTGCCGTGTGGTGCGAGTTTGTCGACAAGGACGTTGGGCCCTTAAAGGGGGTGAATTGTAACATCTCACATTGACCAACAGAGAGGGAGTGATGTGCCTTATATACACATGCCCACCTCCATCTAGCACGAGGCTTTTGGAGAGCCCACTGACTTCGGAGTCATGAGAACTCCGAAGTTAAGCGAGTTGGGGCTAAATCAATCCCATGATGGGTAATCCATTGGGAAGTTGCTCGTGAGTTCTTAGAAATAAAACTATAAAGGTAGAGAGGGGGGCCCAAAGTAGACAATATCGTGCTATAGTGGAGCCGATCCCGGGATGTGACACGGTTCATATTATTGACTCAGAGTATTTGTAGACCCAAACGTGGTTTGCCAAATTATCATGCGATGGCTGATGAATATGGCTTAATATGATAAAGAAAAATGAGACATTTTGTCTACGTTTCCCACATACAACGCCAACTGTACGAGTGATTTAGCATAGGCCCTGAAAGATATACGAACAGTCACTGTAGAGCTTGGTATTTATATTTCACTATGAAGGAGTATTACAATATACATGGAAAGAGGCTCTAGAGTCTTAGAATAGTAAATGGGAGAGCCTGATGAGGTCTCTCATAAGCCCCTCTCAATCGTAGATAGACCTTTCGTTGGAAAATGGGTATTTTCCATTATATAGGAAGAATATGGGAGCCATGCATGCCTCTTGTTTAATGTGCAGCATGAGTTGGTCACTTGAGGCACATGAAGAACGCCAATCTTGGTATTTGCGGCATGTGGGAGACCAACATAAGTGGTCCACTTGCTTGGGCATGCTAGGTCAGCTAGAAGGAGACGTGGGCCTTCCTTTATGTGCATGGGTTTCCTGCCTTATCAAATGATAAGGTATACAAGACTTAACCCACGTGGGAGGCCACTATATTGGAGAGAGCACGTGAGGCCAATGATGGTATCAACAACTCTTATTCAACATTAAAAAATCACACCCAAACAAAACCAACCCAAGCCCATAACTGAGGCATGGAAGAAGAGAGACCCAAACAAAAACGAAAAGCAGTAAATCCATTGTCGTCGGTACCGCAGTGGGGACATGGTAAACATCACCAAAACTGTTGCAACCTAAGAACCTACATGAACAAAGAAAGAACCCCCATAAATTTGGAGAGAGAAAGAAAAAGAGGTTGAAAGGGAAGAGGAGAAAAGAAGAGGGAGAAGAGATGAAAGAGAAGGGAAGAGGGCAGAAAGGACCTCCCCCTTGTTGCAACATTGTAGGGAGACTAGGGTTTGGGTTTGAGAGCAACAACACAAAAAAGTTTTGACTAAAGTATACCATGATTGCATGATACAAAATATACATTTGTACTTAAACGGTATTTTGATGCAAATTGGATTTTGATAGTATATAAACCAAGTCAACTGGTTGATACGTTCTTGCCATGGAAGGTGCCAAGGACCTTATTATCTCTTTTCTCCTATTTCGGGGGTCACAATCTGATTTGTCCTTTACTACTATTGTGAATTACTACAAGGACCTAAACGCAATTACTGAAATCACTACCAAAGTGAAAATCATTCAAATTATGGGCCGATTAAAAAAGAAAATAAAACTCATTTCCATTTAGAGGTGTTAAACAGACTGAGCCGGCTTGACATGGCACGAGAACAGCCGATTTAAGTAAGGCCTAGCACGGCACAACCAGTATCTTTGGGCCGTGCCAAAACGAGGTAATTAGATCCTATGAATTGTGGTGGCTTGTGCCCCGTCAATAGCCGTGCCGGCCCAAAACTCAATGGGCCCGGTCCATTGAAAGCCCATTTATTAAATTATACTTGTTTTAGAGAAAAATAATACATAATATTATTACATTTATATCTTATATTCAAGTCTATTGCTATTCTTTAATAATATATATTAAAATTTAGTGTTTTATTTATATATAAAATAATGATTTTGTTTTTCAATTTTCAATTTTTAAATCCAAACAATAATCTAGTCATTTTCTATTTAAATGTACTTTAAATAAAGTTATTGGCATCTTTTTTCAACAAATAATAAATCTTGTTTGTATATACATAATTGTAAAAAATATTTAAATGAAGTTTTAAAAAAAATTACAAAAATAAAATAAAAATGCAATACATAAATCAAATTTGGCGATCCCCCATTTTAGTTCGTTTAGTGGCCCGACATGAGCATGGCCATATACATAATTGTAAAAATAAATAAATGAAGTAGTAAAAAAAATTACAAAAAAAGAAGAAGCAATACATAAGTCAAATTTGAAGTGGGCCCATATCGATCTGTTTAGGAGCTCGACATGAGCACAGCCCGAGCCACAAAAGCTCGAGCCGTAGGCTCAAGCTGGAATTGATGATTTTCCTAAATGGACGAGGCCAACTCTAAATAGATCGGGCCAGCCCAACACAGTTCGTTTAACATCTCTATTTCCATTAAAACCAAAGGCTTAACTCTTGATTTGCCCCCTAAACACATACCTAACTTTTAATTTACCCCTAATTCTCTCTTCTTCTTTTTTTAAAAAATAAAATAAAATAAAATAATGGATATTAACTTTTTTAACCCAATTTGGCCCCTGACGTCTTAATCCGCAACATTTATCCGCGGTTGGCATCGTCAGCTTTCCCAAACGTGACCTACCTAGTGTGAGTATACGGTATTAAACTATAAATCTCCATCTCATTTTCACCTTCAACTATCTTCTCTCAGCCCTCGGCATCGTCAGCTTTCCCAAACGTGATTGTCGAGCACCAGCCACTCCCAATTTCACGTAAGATTTTCTCCACTCGTCCCCTATTTCTTCATCCCATATTCGAATTCCCACCAATCTGATTTGGCCTAACGCTTAGATCTAGGGTTAGTGTTTGTTGCTTGTCTCTGTTTTCATTTTCCCGTTACATTTATTATTTCATCGATCCCTATTCTGTGATTTGATCGGCTTAAGCGGTTGCTATATTTTTATTCTTTAATGACCCGATTAGATGGTTGCTCAATTAGGGTTTCCTGTTTTTTGGGGGAAAATTTCAGAAGGAATTCCGTTGATTCAATCTTGATGTGGGATGTCAATTTTCTATTCAATTTGTCATGACGTTTATTGCAAACTAGTAATTTTGTTTGGTAGGTAAGTTGTGGGTTGAGTGGTAAGGACTGGGGCTTCAGTAACTCATGCTCGACAGTTTTGGGTTTATGATGGTGTTATGTTTTAGACTTAAGAATAGAGAGGAACGATTAATTTGTAGAATTGCATTCTCAGAAATGCCACTTTTCTGCACACACAAAAAGGTCGAAAGTCTTCAGTTTGAATCTGACCCATTGTTATTTCGAGGTGCTTCATTGGCTAAGAAAATGGCATTAAGATACTGTACTAGCAAATTTCTTGGTGCATTAAGATAGTGTACTAGCAAATTGTTTGGCACATATTAACTGAACTTTCATAAATTATCAATATGTTGGATTCAGTTTTCAAGTTTGTGGGCTGATTGAGAAGGGGATTTATGGTTTTTCTTTGCTGTTGGTTTATGAATTTTGATTACCATCCTTTTGGAATAATCCTGGTGAGCCGATGATGAGTTTGGTAATGACATTCTTAAAATTTCTATGACTTTTTGTTTGTCTCTAAATTTCAAATATTCATCCAAGTTGAGTTTATAACAATTTTTCATGTATTATATGTTGAAGTTGTTGTCAAACTACAAAATTGGTTTTCAGATCATGTATTCCATGAACTGGGGGACTAAAAGTTAGTTTTGTTTGTTATAGCATCGATGTAAACACGATTTCTGTGTTTTCTATTTTTTATTATTACAAAACATGAATTTCTGTTGGAAATGAAAGCATGTGATGGGAATAGAAACGATGAAATATTTGAATAATTTTCTTTTTGCTTTCTTAATGGTTCAAGATAACTCATTCAGTCCAGCGTGATTCATCTCCAGCATTGTATGTCACTATTGTCTGTGAAGTGATTCTTAACTGCCATTTTTTGACACCTAAGGGTCTTCCTGAAGATTGATAAAGTCACAGTATTGGATAGCATTCTGGAGCTTTAGTTTTGTGATCATGATGATTGAATAAACTATAAGCTCGTCCGCATCATTATCAGTTGAATTGAACTGCACATGATAGTAGTTTCATAATGATTTATGTGTGCGCATGCACCTGAGTATTCATCATTATAAAGACAGTGTAAAGAATTCTATAGAAATAATGAAGCTTAAATAGAATGGAGCCAGATGATGTATTACTATTTTCTTTATACCTACTTGTTTTTTTTTTTTTTTTTTGTTTCTCATTTTAGTATGTATGTTATTTTTTAAATTAGCGCATTGTTTTGCTGATCTGTTCTCTGTTCAACTTGGCCGTGTCGTGTTGAAAAAGATGAGTATCTAATAAATCCAGTTCGTTTGTGCTCTTAACTATTTGAAAGTGATTGTACAGTGGACAAGTAGTGTGGCTACTGATGCTGGTGTATAAATTGTGCTTGTTAGTTTACAATACCATTTTGTAGTACACATTTTGTGTTTGGAATAGGTCAATGAGTGCTGGAATTATTGCCTAAGTGGGAGGAGGGGTTTTTACCTAAGTTGAAAATGAAATATATTTTGAAAATATTTATTGACCTGAACCAAATTTAATAAATTCTGACATCACAAGTAGCTAATTGCTGCGTTTCTGCAGAAGCTTGATGCAGAGTTTGTGCATTGATTAAGTCGAATTAAGTCCATCCTGTCCTAATTTGGTAGACTGCCCCCTTCCCCTTCTTTTCTTTTTCAGTGTAACTAGAAGGATGAGTGTATGGTCTAATGGGACAGTTTGGGCGACCTTTGTCTCTCTTTAGCAATTGAGGCCTTGTCCTTTCCCCCTCTGGGTTGATGGTGCGTATCCAGTGTTGATATTTTTCTTTGGTGCGACTTCAGTTGAACCCTAAATATAAACCAGAGAGCGCACAATGGTCTTTCCCCTTCAGGAGAAGTTTAGTTTTTGGAAGTTGCTTTCATAAAATGACGTTTAATAATGTTTTGATCTATAATACAGGATGTCAGAAGAAGCACCCTTCCGACCACGTGAGAAGCTCCTCGAGAAACAAAAATTTTTCCAAAGCGTCCACAAATACACATATCTGAAGGGACCCTATGATAAGATCACCTCTGTCGCCATTCCAGCTGCTTTAGCTGCATCTTCTTTGTTCCTTATTGTAAGTTTCTAATTATTTCATGTCTTTTAAGGCTTTCTAAGCCGTATTTATGATGAAAGCGTAAATTTCCATACTTCTTGCAATCTAATTGTAAGGTTTTATGACATTTCCTCCAGGCACGAGGAGTCTACAACATGTCTCATGGTATTGGAAAGAAGGAATGAGGCAGCTCTTAAAAATGACCATTGGCTGGCAACCAAAATGCATAAATTTATGTGCTAGTCTCAAGTGGTGCTCTTGATTTTTTTGTGTTTGTTTGCTCTAATAATTGCTTAGTAGCAGATTCTGTACTTCCTTTGAAATCTGAAACTTTTCGTTTGAAATTTTTGTTAATGGAATTTTCTGCTTGGTTATAAATACTGCACCCTTTTCATTGAACGCTTCAGCCGCTCATTCGAAACGTCGTTATCCTCTCATTTGTGGTTTCACCTCATTCATGTTCAAATATGGATGTTTGTTTTTTGTCTCTCATCCTGCGCTTTATTATCACTGACAGTGAAAAATGTTCACGAACTTTATCAAATAGATGTTTTGATTCATCAGTTCCAGTTGAATCATTTCATTTAAAGATCAAACCCTATTATTGAAAGAATAGTAATGCTGACAGAACAAACTATCTAAGATTCGAACATTACAGGGAATTAAACTGAGTAGGGGAGGCCCAACTCTATCCCACTTATTTATTGCAGATGACTCTTTAGTCTTTTTGAGAACCACTAACCAGAAGTGCCGAAGCTTCCTGAATTTGCTTGATGGGTACTGCACTCCATCTGGACAACAGGTGAATTACAGCAAATCCTCCATCTATTTGTCTCCTAATGCTTCCCCCGAGTTAGAAGCTGAAATTGGGGTAGCTCTTCGGATCAACCCAACCACCGATCCCGGAGTTTCCCTTGGGATCCCAGCAATTCGGGGCATATCAAAAAAGGATGCTCGAGGGTATATTTGCGACAAAATTCAGAAGATGGTACATGGTTGTAAAGCCAGTTCTTTGACCATGGCTGGTAGGGAAGTTCTAATCAAATCTGTGCCTCTTGCGATACCTGCATATCTTCTGTCTTGTGTCAAATTTCTCTCCTCCACTTGCAAAGCTATTAATGGGGATTGGGGATCGCATGATGACGGAGGGAACAAGATTTATTGGAAAAGCTGGGAGCATCTTTGCCTTTCCAAGAGTGATGCAGGTATGGGCTTCAGGGACATTGAGACTTTCAATGTAGCCGTCCTCGCAAAGCAGTGCTGGATACTCTGGAATAATCCGTATGCCATTTGGGCTGTTATTGTGAAGAGTTGTTATTATTGGGCTTTCTCGAGTTTGGGCAAAAAGTCCCTTCCTGCCCATTCTTCTCACCAGATTGATACTCATGTGTGGAAAACAACTTGGAAAATTGACGTGGTTCCAAAGATAAGGAACTTCCTTTGGAGGGTAGTGTCAAATGCCATGATCCATCCCTACCAAATTTAATGTATATAGGAGGAAAGTTAGTTGCAATCCTCTATGTCCTTTCTGTGAACTACATGAGGAATCTTTGGAGCATATTTTATTTCTTTGTCCGCGGGTGAAGGGTTGTGTGGTTTGGCGCACCTCTGAGCTACAAACCGGATATGCAGAGAATCTCCAAGTTCGATGTTTGGCTTTTGGCCCTGAGCTCCAATTCTGCAATTCCTAGTCATGTGCGAAAGGCAGTGTTAGCATTATATGTTGGGAGATATGGAAGGAAAGATGCAACGCTTTTCTTCTCACATTTCCCTCCCGATCCTGGTATTGTGCTCAGGAAATCAAAATCTTACCATATTTGGGTGGCTGGATTCAAAATCTTCCCACATTTGGGCTTAGCAGGATCCAATCATTATTAGTGCCTTTACCTCGCACAAATATTTGAAAAATCATCTTTAGTTGTCATTTTCAGTCCAAAAAAACTATAGTTGTTATCACTTTCGGAATCAATAATAGAGTACGGCAAAGGGGGAAAATCTGACAAATGCAAAACTAGATAAATCGATAAAGACCTAGCCAGCCAGGTAATTTAAACCAACATTCTCCCCAATTAACCGCATAGATTCGTCATGGTGTGATGTAGCCCCCGAGCCAATCCGCATATAGAATTTCATCTCAAAAGATCTCGGTACAATTTATACCACTTAATTAACCCATTTGTCGACTTTTTTAAATAAAAAAAATATGACATTTGTATTTGATTCACAATTCCGAACAAATTATTGTGCATGTTGGGCGTGATGTATATAAATTTTTTTACTGCTATGAGTCATGGCTGGCATGACCCAGAATGTGTCTGCCTCATGACATACTGTCACAGTCAACATTGACGGTGCTTAAAACGTGTGGTACACAATACATGTTACATGCTCATATTAGCTCCAACAACTTTTTACTCTCCCATGAAGCTAAGAGGTCAAAGGACCAAAGTGATTTAGGGTTTTTATAACATGCAGTTAGCAAATAGGGTTTTTGGGCCAACTCTAGGGACAAAGCAAAATTGAAAGAATCAAAAGCTGAAACTTTGTGTTCAATTATAATATAAAATAGGAAAATTCTACCATATTATAATTATAATTGATGTCCTAACAAACTTAAATTTATTTGGGTACAATGAAAACCTGACAAAGACACAATAGAAGATAAATATCCTGCAATTGGCCAGGCACTGCCCTGGTGACAGGGTAAAGCACTTGGAGAGCTGTCCAAATGAAATGAATGCATGCTGCCTATATATATACAAAGAGTTTTTATTGAGCTTCCATGTAAAGAGATGCTCATCTTTCATGCAAATCACAGTTTGACATATATATAAAAATAATTCATCAAAAGCACGAAAGGAAAAATTTATGCATGCATATCACATTGCTATTGACAACAACGTAAAAGCTCATACTTTCTTGGCATGGAGGGAAGTATTTTCCTTTGTTAAAAACTAGTTGAGAAATTCTAATTAATCTCACTAATCATGTAGATATGTTAGTGAATTAAATATATTTTTTAACAGACTATATGCGCGATTTAATGTTTGATATTAAAAGTCCTTAAATAATTCTTAATGTAGACTTTACCTCTATATTTATCCTAATTAGAGCATTGACTGTGAGTCCGTGACTTATTACTAGCCAAATCATTAAAAGGGAGGAGTAGGCTATGATGCTGATATTGGCATTTTTTTAAACAAACTAGATAGGGATTGTTCATCCTAAAGAGGAGAAAGAAAGGGAAGAGTAGATAATTGGACTCAATAGAGGTTGACAGAAGAGAAGAAGAAAGATAATTATAGTAAACCTAATTCTCTATTATCCATTAATAAGCAGCTAATACAAAACCAACTTATGATAAGGGCCTACTTGTATAGCTTAATCTTATCTTGGAATATCTAAATATTTTATAATATAACTAAACCTTGAATTTTACTCAAAAAAAAAATATATAAAAATAATAATTCAAGGTTCCTCAATTGTATCCATCATCAAAGTTAAACTAGTGGTTTGAATCCAACTTCAGGTACAAAAGTCAGTATATTGAGACATTATTGGTAGTTTTCCTTCCCCCCCCC
>NC_024126.1:8540512-8567339 GCF_000346735.1 Prunus mume | reverse complement strand
AAAAAAAACAAAACAAGAGTCTTCCATGTGCATGAGATGTTCCCTTGGTGGACCGTCATCCTAGCTCCATGTCTCCAATAATTATGGACAGGGAAATCTCCTTTAGCATGACCTATGCCATCTTACTTCATTTGCTCCATTTCATTTACTCATTTTTCTTTATAGTTTTCTCGAATGCGTCCATGTCAAGATCTTTTGGCTTTGCCCTTTTAATTAGCTCTAGCTTTTGACTAGTGCCCCCGAATGCCCGATTAATCTCTACACTAGGAGTGGCAGATTTTCTAGGGTGGTAACAAACTAGACAGTTCACTCATCAATTTAAAAGAACGGAAAATTTTGACTTACGTACAGTCATGTTGTTATATAGTGTTACTAATTTATAGCCAATAAAACTATGCGACTTTAATAAACTTGTAACACTATATGACAGTACGAAATGACCTTGCGCGTCCTCCCGAAGATTCTGTATATTGAGGCTTTCCCATGGCTTTTCTATGTTAACAACTCAAAGATTCTTGTGTATTGATGCTTCCCAATGGCTTTTTGTGTCAACTTAACCAATAATAAATTAGTGGATAGCCTAATGATGCGTACAAAATCTGCAAGTCACAGGTGAGACCTTCTAGATATATGAAACGTGTCCCATTGGTTGATTCCTTGCTTTGATTTCTGCTCAATTTCACGGACCCAAATTTCTGGTCAAACTTGGCGTTAAAACTTAAAGGGAAATGGCCCTCAGTGCCACCCATTTTATAATTTTTTGTCAAAATACCACACCTCCCCAAAATTTTTAAAACTATCACCTATAAATACATTTTTATTGTTCACTTATTGCCCACATAACACTTTTCTCTGAAATTGTGTTCTCTCTCTCTCTCTCTCTCTGAAACCCAGTTCTTCATCTTCCTCTTTGTTTTCTTCTCTACCCAAATGAAGTCTTGCAGCAACAGTGAAAAGGAATCGGGTGAAATCCCCAGTTTTTGAAGTTTCCCAACAAGGCAAAGAAGAACATGTTTACAATTGACAAAGTGGATTTGATAATCTCACCGGTGGGTTCATGGCCCAAACCCCAGATACATCTTAATCAAGACCCTTGACCAAACCCACATGAATGAAATTGTGAAATCTGATACAAGCAAACCAATCCTCCCCATTTTGCTCGCACAGAAATCACCAACGCTTACGCTTTGCACAGAAATGGTGGCTGGCCAGTGCCCATTCTATTTTTGGTCAACATGGAAGGACAAAGTAAACGAATCTTATTCATCATCAGCATCCCCTAGATGGACCTAGCAAAAAAAAAAAAAAAAACCTCTTTATTCCTACCCAAATCCTCTTTGTTTTCACTATAAACCACAAGAACAGCAATCGTATTGTGATTTTATTGCGGTTGTATTGTAGTCGTATTGCTTTTGTATTGCTATGGTATTGCGGTTGTACTATTTTTGTAATACAACTACAATACAACAATACTATAGCAATACAAATGCAATACGACTACAATACAACCGCAATAAAATCACAATACGATTGCTGTTCTTGAAGACCGTAAACCCAGACTTCAAAACCCCCAAATTAGACCAAAATGCTCAAACAATGGCCACCTAATGCCAACACATGCTGTCATATTCAGAAAAGATGGTTTTGTTTGGGTTTGTTTAGGTTGCAAAAGGGATTCGAAGAGAGATAGAAATTAGGGTTTGGATTTGGGTAGAGAAGAAAACAAAGAGGAAGAGGAAGAACTAGGTTTTGAGGGCAAAGCTGTGGGTTTTGCAGGTTGTTCTTGATCTTCTTCTTCGTGAGGAAGACGAAATTGGGGTTTGGATTTGGGTAGAGAAGAAAACAAAGAGGAAGAGGAAGAACTGGGTTTGAGAGAGAGAGAGAGAGAACTAAATTTCAGAAAAAGTGTTATGTGAGCAATAAAAATGTATTTATAGGTGGTAGTTTTAAAAATTTTGGGGAGGTGTGGTATTTTGACAAAAAATTATAAAATGGGTGGCATTGAGGGTCATTTCCCAAACTTAAATGCATCCTCCTCCTATAAGAAGCTTCCAAGGAGGGTTCCTTAGCCACTTTTAAAATTTAGCCAGACCAAATATATATATATATATATATAAATTAATCACAATTTATCAATGATTGTTGAAATTTGAATAAAAAATATATATATTATTTTAAAAGATCATACTCGTATGAATATGCTGCCGGTATGAAGCAACTATCCTTTTTATTCCTCTGCTAGCTCACTATCACTGGAGCAGAATGTTCAAACGTCTTACAATATTGAAGTGGAGAGGAGAAATATCAGTTGACTATATATAGCTAGTTGGTGCCGACCAGTGGAAGTTGGATATGTTTCCAAATCACATCCTCATCTCCTAACACTTTTTGCTTATATCTCATAGGCAATAAGAAGATTTTCCTATGCCAATATCACTTTGAGATATCAAAGTGGAAAGACCAAAGATGTCGAGAAATTTAAATAATAATATTGGATGCACTAACTATTTTCCCAACTCTTGTCTTATTTCTCTCACATAATATGAGAAAGTATGAAATCATATAAGACTTATGTACGTCTCATTCTATGTTAGAAAGTTCAAAAAATTAATTGATGTACGTTTAGCATTATTCGGATGCAAATCATGGGAGATGGTATCTTATCTACTTTTCCACATATGTGGAGTCTTCCCACGTGCCAGGCTTCGTCTCTCCCTTGGCTTTAGAAGGGAAACGATGACTGGAGGCTTGGACTTGGAGCATCATGAACATATAATAGTAGTAGGGGTAGTCTTTTTCCACGGACGCAAACCTCCTACAGTTAAGTTGAAAAGTAAGTTTGGCCCAAA
The DNA here is from genome assembly GCF_000346735.1 of Prunus mume. The sequence continues at coordinate 8,564,490 of NC_024126.1, read as the reverse complement.
GAAAAAGACTTTCGAAGTAAGCGGGTATCATTTTGGTGTTTGTCAAAGGCTCTCCAACGATGAAGTGAGTAAAAGCTTCAAAAGTTTCAAATTGCAGAGGCTATAATTTAGAGATAGAGGAAACTAGTTGCATGCATAAAAAAGAAAAAGAACTTATACTCAAGATAGAGAATGTCTCATTAGGGCTAGAGGTGTTGAAGAAGAAGAAGAAGAAAGTCTTGATTTCAGGTTGTAGGAAGAGATCAAAGCTTGTAGCTCGTTGTGTAAGGCTAAAGCTTCTCATAAATTGAAGAGTTTATTTGCTCTTCTAAGTTCTAATCTTGGATGTCTTCCCCCCATAACAAAATGCTCACTTGGAAATGAAACGCTCCCTTTATCAAGTTTTGGTTTTCCCATTATATGCATTTCGTCTATCAGGGCCCCACTAATTTGTCTAATATTTTTCAAAAAGGAAAGAACCTACCATATATAAAAACAGTTTCTCAAATGAAAAACGTGCTGTTAAAACGTACAAAGTAGTCTCATCTGAACCGATTATAAAGTTAAAGTCCGATAGACATCTCTCATATAAACTTTTTTATTATCCACGCTTGATACCAATTTGTCATAAGGGAATAGAATCTCGAGAGTACTTTAAACAAAAGTCATGAATTAGCTGTTAAGCATTATTATCCACGCTTAATGTATGCGTAATTTAAATTCGTTTCATTATAAAATAAAACACATATACAGACTGATAAATAATTGTGCCTGCATTGTTTCGTTCAAGATAGTTAGGTGACCATTATTTTATTCATGCCCTATTGAAACTCATTTCTTTTAGATTAGGCCATGTGCGGTATTGTGGTGGTGAAGATTGTCGGCTTTATGAAGAAATTTAAAAAAAAAAAAATCAATAAAGAAGTTTGTACCACAAGTGATTAAGAGTATTTATCCGTGCAACAGATGTTCTAAAATCAATTTCCCTTTACGATATCGCTTGTATAAAAAAATAAAAAAATAATAGGAGTTTTATGACCCCATTGACAGGTGTTGATTCAGTCAAAGTTAAAATTTGGTATTACTTATATACCAACTTGAATTATTTTATTATTACATAATTGGAATAATTCAAACTAGTATTAATATTCAAAACTTTCCCTTCCCCTAAGGGCCCAGTTTCTTCTTCCTCCTATGGATCCTTTTGCAGGAGCCAACCATCTTTTAACAAATTTCAATCATGGACTGAATATTTTTTTAGTAATAAAACTTCGATGCTTTTAGTCCGAATATCTGTCGCTTTACACCTAAAAAAGGTGTGGGGAGTGGATCTTTTAATCATGTTGAAGATTTTCTTTGCATTCTTGTATACATAGAGTGTAAATTAAGGATGACAATTTCCTAGGTGGCTTGAGAATTTAGTGGGTTTGAGTTAATATATGAGACAAACATTTTTGACACAAAAAATTAGTATAATCATGAATAAAAAAAGACTTAGAAAATGACTCATTTACCTTATTTTTCAATATCTATGGTACGAATATTTCCGTTACACAAATATGAGGAATTTGCTTTTGAAAGTTTGTAGTTTTAAAAATATGTCTGTCAACTTGAATATAACATAAATCATAAACTCGTTGGGTTAGTTATTGACGAAATTAAAAAGTTGAGTTATGCGTAAATAATTTTCAATATAAACATGAAATGACATGATGTGAATGCCATATGCTAACTCAAAGTGTCAACTCTAATATGATTATGACTAGGTTAATTGAAGGTGCCCCCTAATTTGCCTCGAATTCGCCTTGGGTAGTCGTGTATGTTACCTGTAATTTATCAAAGATTTTCATGAACAGGATACTATAAATTAGGATGTGACTAAAATGTGGGTTGTTACTATCATCTAGAGCGTTGGAATTGGGCAGACTTTATCCATATGAACACAATCACAATCCCTACCTTACATATATATATATATGTATGTATATGATGCATGCCCCATCAAATTAAATGGAGAAGACGTTAAAAAGCATCAACTTGCAGCTTGAAAGCGAAGCTCGAATTAATTCCTCCTAAAAAAAATCCAAGTTGATGAATAGTTCATGGATAAGAAGGGTTTGGATTGGGACCCACAAATAATTCGATACAAGCTTATTTTCACCCATTCAGCAGCCGCCTTGGATTAATTTTCTTTTTCTTCCAGTTTAATATTACGAAAAGGGACCCCACAGATTGGCAAGTCTCGGGTGGCTGGCTGTCTATGAAATTGCAAAATCTACGTAAACTCCTTCTCTTGCCAGCTCAGTTTGTTTGTTTGTTTGTTTTTTGTTTTTTGTTTCTAGAAGGCGTTGAAAATTATATCTGCCTACCGTACGTTGATTCATTCAAACAATTTAAAAAGTGTTACAGAGCATGCACACATTCGTTCCCATTACATTTTTCAGAAAGTAGATGCTTATTGAACGGCGTCTACGACTTTTTGTGTACTTTTTTTTTACTTGGTAATTGACAGTGTTCCGATTGTAACAGATTTGATATGAACTTTTGGTCGAAAATGAAACAAATGTCAATGTCACTTCGTCACATGATATTCATATCATCATAGAGTTACTCACTTTTAAGCTGTTATTAGTTGATCATTTGCATATACGGTTAGCATTTATGACATGTTTATTAATCTATAATTAGAATTAAAATAAGTAGTTGAATTCCTATACAGATACTCCTCTATTTACTTCACATTGAGGAATCAAAATGCGAGTGGGACCCACCTAAGCCTCCACCCTCATTTGAGCCAAAGCTGGGCGCCCAATGATGACATTGTAAGCTGTGGGGCAGTCGGCGATAAGGAAGGGAGTAGTGACTGTCGCCCGCTGGGGTGCTGAACCAATAGAAATAGAGATATGGATGTTGCCAAGGGGTTGGACAACATCACCAAATAAGCTCACAAGAGGTGTGATGCTTCGGTCTAGCAAGTGAGCAAGGACTTGGAGCTCGTTGAAAGCATCAACAAACAGCACACTGACCACGATCACTTGTCCTGGGAGGGTTGCTTCTGCTGGGCTGGTGGTGGTTGTCATGTCTGCCACGCTTGCTATTGCTGAAGGTATGCTGGTAGCTATCTTTTTTTTTGGGGTGCTGGGTACCCTGAGTACTTGGTGTGGGAGTAGAATGTTGGGGTGAGGCTGAGGTGGGTACTGAAGCAAATGGATGATCACCAAAAGTGTTACGTGCCAGGGTGGCTGGGCCATGCTTGGAATTGAAGTACTCAGCCTTGGCATGAACTGTTGCTTGTTTCATTAGCTCCGCATATGTGTTCCAAGGGTTACTGTGGACTAGGTACCAAAAGTTGGACTCGCGGAGGCCACTCTTGAAAGCACCGAAGGCAGTGCGATCGTCATCTCTGGGCAACAAGAGTATTCGTGGCTGAAGCGGGCTGCATACTCCTGAAGGGGTTCATCCTTACCCTGTCAAAGCATGTACAAGTCGTCTGCGAAGTGCAGACAATCAGTCTGGATCATGAAATGGTTCAGGAAGGTCTGCTTCAGACTGTCAAATGTGTTGATGGTGCAGAGGTTCAGCCTGTAGAACCAATTCAGGGCCGCGTCGCTAAGGATGGAAAGGAAGATGAGACACATGCCTTCGTCACTAAGACCCTTGCATCCAAGAGCAGACTGGAATGAGTGGATATGGGTGAGAGGGTCTTCTGTGCCAGTGTAGAAGGCAATGTAGAGTGGCTAGATGTCCTTCTCCTAGTGATAATTGAGGATATGCTCGGTAAAGGACCCGGGTCGTGGCTATGATGCTGCTCACTTTCTAGATGCCGAACCTTCTCAAAGAGAAGCCTCATGGCCGGGTCGGCATGAGGGAAAGTGTCGGGTGCTGAAAGTCTGGGGTGTGGGTGGGCAGGAGCTGGGTCAAGTTCCCACTCTTCATACGCCTCGGTGTGATAATTTTTCCAGTTTTCTGAATGATAATTTTCCTAGTTGTCCGAGTCCCCTGCACCTTTTCCAGCGGGTAGGTAGGTAGGCTTCGGTGAGGGGCCTAGGTCTTGGAGATTAACAGGGGTAGGAATATGATCTTACTGACGGTCCAAGAGACGATTTCTGCAATCTCTATAGACCTTCATCGGTTCATGGGGCCAGTCCTTTAGCGGGGAGATCTGAAGGAGCCTCGACTTGGTCGTCTTCGGATGGAGAGGGCCTTTACCCTTGCTGAGTCTAGACTGGACTGGGGCACTATGGCTAGTGTGCACGACTGATTTGGCAGGGTATGTTCAGCATCCTGGGTAAAGTCATGTTGGGAACCCTGGGCCTGAGTCTTCTCCCAGTTGCGCTTCAGGGTGCGATATTCATGTTCTAGTTCAATGTTCTTGGTATGAAGGTGTTCGTATTTCTCAGACATCTTGGCGACGCTGGCGTGAAGACGCTCGACCTCTGCTTGGAGGTTGACATTTGCCGAAGGTTTCCTTTATGAGGTATCCTCACGGGGGGTATGGTGCTGAGTATTGTGGCTATCCTCGATTGGCATAGCGGAATGTGGGGTGAAGAAGAGGTGGCGGGGCCTGATGGGAGAAGGAGGCAGCTGGGCTGGTAGAGAAAAATGGGATTCAGAAGTTGATTCCCACAGACGGGGCCAAACTGTTGATGCTATTTTTAGGAGGTCAACTTAGAGAGAAATGGATAGTCTTCAGTAGAGGAGAAGGTGAGGACCTTCAATAAGGGAAGAGCCTGCAGAAGACAAAGTAAAAGAAGCAGTCGTTAAGCTTCGGACACCAGTGTAGTGCCTGCCAAAGGCTCTCCGATGCTTAAGTCAGCTATGAGTGGTAAATTGGCAGAGTAACAGTAAAAGTGAGAGAGAAGTTACCCTTTTTATTTGGGTATTGTTCCTTATTTATAGGGAATTGTAAGTGGGAGGCTTGCACAAAGTTTCGATGTGGGACTTTGTGCAAGTCATTGTGGTGATGACACGTGTCTTAGAGATTAGGTTTGGCAGTTGAGAGCTTCGGCAGTCGAGAGGTTTGACAGGTGTCTGGCACCTCGGAAGAATGTCTTCCTTCGGCAGGGGAGAATGCGTGTTTGCCTTGGTGCTAGTCATTTTGAGGCTGGACATGCTTGGTTGATTATGGTGTAAACACAACTCCTGATTTTGGAGGAATTGAAATCTTGGGTGGGAGGTAGTATTCTAATTCATGGAGAACGTTCCATTAGGAATTCATCTTTTTTACCCATTATATCCTTACACAATTTTAAAATTTAAAATTTTTTCATCTACTTTAACTCAACAACAAGGGCATTTTAGTAGTCAATTTGGTTTCAATTCCAATTTGCGTGAATTTAGTAAACAACTTATAAAGAATTAGTACTGCTCCTACCCCAATTTCATACGGTTTAGTAAACAATTTTAATAGGAATTTGGAATCTAACTCTCCTCAATCCAACTTCTACTTAATTCAATTCTTTCTAATTCGATTACAGATTCATAAATATGCTTAAGGTTTAGAGTTGGAACGTGGTTTTTTTTTCCTTCTTATATTAATATCATCATAGAATTCTTCACGTTCATTTTCAAATTAAATAATTGTCATGACGCTAAGACTTCAGCCTTTAATCCATGTCAGCATTTGGCTTGTTAGTTGAGATGTCAAAAATGATTGTCTTTTGTCCACCATTTTTTTTGTGTGTGGCCATAATTAGGAAAGGAAATGAGGGTTTCTCACACACATTACTAAGATACTATGGAGGTTTAAATTCGAGACCATTAACTACAAGTCAAAGCTCTTTTATACTGGGTTAGACCCCATTAACCACCGATTCATTTGATATCTCAATTAGAGATGCTCTAAAACAAACATTATAAGTGAGTTAATTAATGGTGTAGAGTAGGTAGTTAATTCTTGGCCTTTTCTTTTGATGAAGTGGTGCAATCACATAGAAAGAGAGATGGGAGTACAAAATAACTAATTTTAATAATTCATCAACTTTTTTGACCCACATACTTTGGGTAGAATAAATAGTCGAACATCTATATTCATATAGAAATGATCGTTTAACAAGTCGAGCATACATATTTATATGGTTGAAGCAAGCTTGAATGTTGAGACATTTTTATCCGAAAAAAGTAGAAGAGTTAGAATTATTCAACTTTTAGTTCTTTGATAAAAAAAAGAAAAAAAAAGAAAAAAGAATTGAGGAGTCATTAAAGTGAGTTGTTTCATCTAAAGAGCTTGGCTTGTGATAAGTAAGGAGCCAAGCTTTTTTCTCCATCTAAATCAAATTTTTTATTATTGAGAAATTATGGAATTGCATTAATAATTCAGTCAAAAAAAGCTACTAGCTACAAATGGCCATTACAATAATGGAGCGATCTAACATCAAAATTAAGACAATCTATGGCTCTCTCACTAACCATCACGCAAATCGAAGAAATTCTGAAAATAGGCATCCCAACTAAGAGAGAAAATTTAGAATAATAAAAAATAGATAAAGCTTGAAAAAACCAAGTCATAACAATACAAATAAAACTCTTACAAAGGAGAGAGAAAATTCTTACAAAGGAGAGGTGAAAACTATACAGAAAACCCAAAAAGTCTTTGCAACTTATTCCAAACATAACATCTAATTCATATACAAAGAGTTTCTTGTCCTATACTTTGTGATAAGTAAGGTAAAAAAAAGTAAATGATATAAAAGTCATGGGTCATTGTGAAAGAGACTAGTAAAGAAAAATTAGGTAAAGTAAAAGGTCTAATTTGAAACTTGATCCCAAATTTCAACCAGACAATGAAATGAAAGTGATTTCATTACTACTTATTTCACTCCATTCTCATTCTACTGAAATAGAGCCAAACATGCACAATTTAAGATTAATTTATATAATATTATATAATATTTTCAGAAATTCAATGTTGATATAATTTTTTTTAGAGTAAGCGATAATTGTATTCATAACTTAGGTACCAAGGCCATCAATCACAAGGACATAAACTATCAAAAAAAATTTAATACAAATGTGGAAGCATAATAACCACGCAACGTTATTCCAGATACATAGAAATACATCACATGATATATCTCCACTAATAGTGGCATAAACCCAAATAAATTTCCGCATGAAAATCGCAAGTCTGAACAAATCAGGCATGGACCACAGTGCCCAAAACTATCCAATATAACTACAACTTTTAAACTCTAAAAAGAAAAAATACAAGTAGAGTCTCAACTACAAACAGAACACCCAACTCACAAAGAGTTGGTGTAATTATTACGACCCAAAAAACTCGAAAACCAACCGAGATGACAGAAAGTAGAGTCACTGCCGTCGCCACCAAAAAAAAAGAAACACCACCGTCGAAGTCCAGGTTGAGGGGAAAACCGCAACCACGCCGAAACCTACAACAGAAAAAACACAAAGCCCACATATTTGCAAAAAGAACCCAAACAACACCAAGACAAAGCCACAACGCAAAGGGGCAACATAAGGTGAGAGGGATTGAAATAGATATGGGGCAACAAAGCAACTAGCGGAAGGAGATTTATTTAATACAAGCTATAGAATAAACTAGAGATCTAGGTAGGTTAGCATTCTACCCATGAAATTATTTTTAAAAATTTATTTAATATAAACTACAGTTTAAACTACAAAATGAGGGAGATTTCTCACACACATTACAAATATGCCATGAAGATTCAAACTTGAGACCACTAATTTACAAATTAAGACAATTTTTCATTGAGCTAGACGATTAGCTTCTACCCCTAATTAAAGTCCTAAGCAGCCACCAGTGAATAGCCATTTATATATCTTAATATAACTGCAACACTTGATATGGAATGCCATTTAAATACTTAAATCTAATTCAGATGTAGAATTCTTGTTATCTGCCATGCAATTATGGATGGAAATGGAAGCCATTCTGATGTCTTCTAACAATCACATGTAATAAGTAAAGGTAAATTCAACCCCCACCTCACCGTTGGTTGACAGTAACACAAAAAGAATATTCCCACGAGCTCGACACCCGTGGATCCAATTTACAAGCTTTTTTCCACGAAGACAAGAAATAGCATTTCTTATTAAATTCAGAAAAAAGACAAAATGCAGCATTTTTTTGGTATTAATTTAATGTTTTTTTTTCCAAGAGAAGCAGAATTATTGAGTGTGGCGTTAACCACAGTTGGTCAGCAAAATACAACACTGGACAATTTTCCGGGGTCAAAATTTAGGGAGGAAAGTACACATGGCTTTCACCGTACACCCTCATTATAGTCCGTTAGATTCAAATCCTAAACCTCATCCTACGGTCAGAAAATATATATGACGTTCTTCTTTTTCCACGCTGATTCGCCGAACCCGTCCGCGGGACGAAGATATAAAGAAGCAGTCCCAGTTTGACCGACGACCATCAAACACACACAGGAAAAATTAAAAACACCAAAAAAAAAGAGACTTAAAAAATATTAAGAAAGTAAAACAAAAAACAGTTGGAGAGAGAGGAGACGACGACTCTCTCTATCTGTCTCACAGAAGACTTTCTTCTTTGTCCTGCTGGTCTTGTTGGTCTATATAAGGCTGACCCGAAACCCATGGCAAAAATATCTCTCTCTCTTTCTTTCTTCTCTCTTCTTTTCACATTTTCTCGTTCTTCACCAAAAACCAAGTGCAAAAGTGTGAAGAGTTTTAAGAAGGCAAGAATTAACAATTCATTCTTTGGGTGCAGATTTGATTTTTTTCAACTTGAGCAGTCCAAGCTGCTTTGAACATAGAGTTCAACCGGTTTCTAAAATTGGGTTCACCTAATTTGCTCTGTTTTTCAAACCCATCAGTTGAAATCTCGAGTTTTGAGTGATTTGATCGGTTTTGGGAATTAAAAATGGCGGCGGCATTAGCCGGAGATGATCTGGCAAGGCAGTCTAGCAGCCGGCGGAGCTGGCGGTCGACGAGTGTTCGGGAAATGTGGAACGCGCCGGACGTGTTTCAGCGGAGTGGGCGGCAGCAGGCGGTGGATGAGGAGGAGGAGCTCAAGTGGGCAGCTATAGAGAGGCTGCCCACTTATGACAGGATGAGGAGGGGGATGTTGAGACAGGCCATGAGCAATGGGAGGGTTATAACTGAAGAAGTTGATGTTGCAAACCTCGGAGCTCAGGATAAGAAGCAGTTGATGGAGAGCATACTTAAGGTTGTTGAGGAGGATAATGAGAGGTTCTTGCAGAGGCTCAGAGCCAGAAATGACAGGTTTGTCTCTATTTCGGTTTTCTGTAGTTTGGTTGATCAGAAAAGCATGAAGTGAAAAATTAGAGTTGGATTTGAAATTGTGAGAAAAGGGAAATAACTAAAATTTCCAATCTGAAATTGTTTGGTTTGGAGCTTGAGAAAACATAATCACTGCTTAATTGTCTGCATGATTCAATCAACTATAGCCTTCCCGGGAGGTCAAAGTTTAAATCTTTGAAAATAAAACATAAAGCAGATGATATAAAGATGTATTTTTCCTTTGGTTTCTTGCTAACCATGTTTGATTTGGATGACCTTGTAATTTGTGTTTTACTTTGGAAACAGGGTTGGTATTGAGGTTCCTAAGGTTGAAGTTAGATTCCAGAATGTATCAATAGAGGGAGATGCATATGTTGGCACCAGAGCACTTCCAACTCTGCTAAATTCCACCTTGAATCAACTAGAGGTATTGTTTCAGCGTTTCTTAATCCCAAACCTCACTTCTTAATCTTGCTTCTGCTAGTGAATCTTAGGTTTCTAAATTTCTATATCTGTGAATAGGGACTAATTGGATTGATTGGACTCTCACCGTCAAAGAAAAGAGTTGTCAAGATACTCCAAGATGTGAGCGGTATTATTAAACCATCAAGGTATGCTCATGGGTTTCCATATCTAAGATCTTTGCAGGACTAGTACAAGTTTTGTTGCATCAATGAAAAAAATCTAGTCAGTTATCATTAACAAAGTCATTTGTTCCTCTGAAAGATGATGGAAACTATTTTATTGGTATGCTACTCATGCGAGGTAGTTTTGTTTCTGAACTCCATCATGAGCTTATTGTTTTGTTTCTCAGGATGACACTGCTTCTTGGACCTCCTTCGTCAGGAAAAACAACACTGTTAAAAGCACTTGCTGGAAAGCTTGATAAGGATCTAAGGGTTTGTCATCCTCTCTATCTCCTTAGTTTTTTTTTTATCAGTTTATGTCAATTTTATTAGTGTGCATACATGTACACTGTTTAGCATGTATTAATAAGTTGGGGTTATAAACAGGAAACTGGGAAAGTGACCTACTGTGGCCATGAATTCAAGGAATTTGTGCCTCAGAGAACCTCTGCTTATATTAGTCAGCATGATCTTCATTATGGTGAGATGACAGTTCGTGAAACATTGGATTTCTCTGGACGTTGCCTGGGAGTTGGAACCAGGTATGATATGCTTGTAGAGTTGTCTAGACGGGAGAAAGATTCAGGCATCAAACCAGATCCTGAGATTGATGCATTCATGAAAGCCACATCTATGACAGGCCAGGAAACTAGTTTGATCACAGATTATGTTCTCAAGGTTTGTTGACTCAGTTAGAAGGTTGTCTCCTTGGCTTTCGTATTCTTATTGTACAAGGCTGACGTCTTATAATTATTTTGATAGATACTTGGACTTGATATCTGTGCTGATATTATGGTGGGTGATGACATGAGAAGGGGCATATCTGGTGGACAAAAGAAACGTGTAACTACTGGTATGTTACTCTGTCATGGAATTTTTGCTTGTTTACTTTTAAAACATTTCTTAGATTTTCTATATGCTTAGGCACCAATGCGGTTTATGTCCACTGGACCTTTTATTTCTTACAAACCCTTTTTAGTCTGGCTTCGCAGGGTAGGAATGATAATTAAGGTACAAACATATGTCCTTGTATTATAATCTGTTGTGTTTGCTCTGAATGCAGGAGAAATGTTGGTTGGACCAGCGAAAGCATTTTTCATGGATGAAATATCAACAGGGCTGGACAGTTCCACAACCTTTCAGATTGTGAAGTTCATGAGACAGATGGTTCATATCATGGATGTGTCTATGGTCATCTCTCTCTTGCAACCAGCACCTGAGTCTTATGATCTTTTTGATGACATTATCCTTCTTTCTGAGGGTCAGATTGTCTACCAAGGCCCGCGTGAGAATGTTCTGGAATTCTTTGAATTTATGGGGTTCAGATGCCCAGACAGAAAGGGTGTTGCAGACTTTTTGCAAGAAGTGACCTCAAAGAAGGACCAAGAACAATACTGGTATAAGAAAAACCAACCTTATAGATATGTCTCAGTATCTGATTTCGTTCGGGCTTTTACGACTTTCCATGTTGGCCAACGGCTTGTGGAAGAACTAAGAGTTCCATACGATAAACGAACAGTCCATCCTGCTGCATTGGTGAAGGAAAAGTATGGAATATCCAATATGGAGATCTTCAAGGCATGCTTTGCGAGGGAATGGTTGCTGATGAAGCGTAACTCTTTTGTATACATATTCAAAACTACCCAGATAACAATCATGGCTACAATTGCTCTGACAGTATTCTTAAGAACAGAAATGAAAGCTGGACAAGCACAAGATTCGGCAAAATTTTGGGGAGCACTGTTTTTCAGTCTCATTAACGTTATGTTTAATGGAATGGCAGAGCTTGCCATGACAGTTTTCAGGCTTCCTGTGTTCTTCAAACAAAGGGATGCTTTGTTCTTCCCTGGCTGGGCCTTTGGCTTGCCCATTTGGCTAACCAGAATTCCCATTTCAGTGATGGAATCTGGGATATGGATCATTTTGACATACTACTCCATTGGATTTGCACCTGCTGCCAGTAGGTGAGCTTTAATTTATCAGCAATATTATTCTCGGAAGCTTTAGTTTTTTGATACTAAATAAATGATGAAGGATATTGCAACCTAGTTAATTTTTAATCTTACATATGCCAATATGTTCAGGTTCTTCAAACAGTTCTTGGCTTTCTTTGGTATACACCAGATGGCTCTCTCCCTCTTCCGTTTCATTGCTGCCCTTGGTAGAAGTGAGGTTGTTTCTGGCACAATTGGTTCTTTTACATTGCTACTCGTGTTTGTCCTAGGAGGTTTTGTTGTTGCTAAAGGTTAGAAATCCTTCTCATTTCAATATCAAAGCTACTGCATTGACCAATTTGATACCAGCACTTTCTATGGACTTCTGAATAATTGCATTAATGACTGTTATTCCTTTCATATATTTTCAAATGTTCACAATATTCCATTGTGTTGTGCAGATGACATTTTGCCATGGATGATATGGGGCTACTATGTTTCACCTATGATGTATGGGCAAAATGCAATTGCTATCAATGAATTTCTTGATAAAAGATGGAGCTCTGTAAGTTCTCTTAAGCCTTAAATTGAATTCTCAGTATACCTTGAAAATAAAATAATTTTTTTTTTTTTTTTTTTATAAATCTAAGTTGATGTGTGTGTGTGCTTAATGAACTTTTTAATCCCTTTCCACAGCATGTCAACGGCACCATTGATGACACAGTTGGAAAGGTACTTCTGAGGGAAAGCGTCTAATGTTCTTTTCATTGGAGCACTGACCTTCTTAGATCGTAAGTGAACAATTTTCATTTGTCATTAGGTATAGTTATGGTAATGGATAAAGCACTGATTATTTGTTTCTTTTTTACTCAATTTCAGCTCTTAGTGAAACTAAAACTCTAATTGAGAATGACGACAACTCTGAAAGTAGGAAGAGGCGACAATCCAATCCAGAAGGTAAATAATAGGAGTTTCTAAAAGATGACACGTGCTTTATACATTTAGAGAAGTAGCCATTTTGCATCATTATGCTAGCTAGATAACATTATGCATCATTTTTTTTTATGTCATGTGGCAGGACAAATTCTATTGCATAACAATTACATCTTGAGCGTTAGCTTTGCTATCAAATTATTTTCTACGCCTAATAAATAGTGATCAATGGCAGGTATTGATATGCAAGTCAGAAATGCTCAAGGAATTGTTAGTGCCGAAAATAACCAAGCCAAACGAGGAATGGTTTTGCCCTTCCAGCCCCTCTCGCTTGCTTTCAACCATGTGAATTACTATGTGGATATGCCTGCCGTAAGTAACTTGCACATTTTTCCTCTGAGGTCTGAAGTTTTAATTTCAAGAATCTATATGGGAACTTATCAGAAGAAGCCGACACGGAATTGGAAATGAGACAGTGTCTTCTCTTCATATATAGTAGAAATATTTTACTTTAAAGCATTTTGCATAATTCGCTTTAGTTTAGGTTGACTTTTTTTTAATGAACAGTTCCGCTGATTTAAGTCATGAATTCTAGAGCATATGATATAAAACAAATGTCATGGTTTAATGTGATTCTTCTTGGTAACAATTTTTGTGTCCTCACCAGGAAATGAAGACCCAAGGGATTGAAGAGACCCGACTGCAACTTCTACGAGATGTTAGTGGTGCATTTAGGCCAGGTGTTTTGACTGCATTAGTTGGTGTCAGTGGTGCTGGAAAGACCACCTTGATGGATGTCTTAGCTGGAAGAAAGACCGGCGGCTATATTGAAGGAAGTATTACGATCTCTGGTTACCCAAAGAACCAAGCCACATTTGCCCGGGTCAGCGGTTACTGTGAACAGAATGACATTCATTCACCATTTGTTACTGTCTATGAATCTCTCCTATACTCTGCCTGGCTACGTATTTCCAAGGATGTCAAGACGGAGACACGAAAGGTATGCTATTTATTTGACACCTAAAACAGTTCTAACCTTTAATTTCTGATAATACAATGTAATGTGTCTACATCAGTCTTTTTCACCTAAAAAGAAGTCATAGTTAATCGCCAAAATGACAATCATGTTGCTCCATATTTAAGAACAGGATGAGACGGATGATGTTGCTGACCCTGATTTTCTTTTTCTTATCTTAGATGTTTGTTGATGAGGTTATGGACTTGGTGGAGCTTAACCCATTGAGGAATGCTTTAGTTGGACTTCCAGGAGTTGATGGACTTTCGACCGAGCAGAGAAAGAGGCTCACCATTGCTGTAGAATTAGTTGCCAACCCTTCCATCATCTTTATGGATGAGCCAACGTCAGGTCTTGATGCTAGAGCAGCTGCAATTGTTATGCGTACTGTGAGAAACACTGTGGATACAGGACGAACTGTTGTCTGTACAATTCACCAACCTAGCATTGACATTTTTGAAGCATTTGATGAGGTATGATTTGATTTTTAATCTGTTAAATCTGTAGCATTGTTCATTATTTTAAGTACTATATTTCACATTAGTTTTGTTTTGCATTGCAGCTTTTCTTAATGAAAAGAGGAGGACAGGTGATTTATGCAGGTCCTCTAGGTCGCCAGTCTCACAAGCTTGTTGAATACTTTGAGGTAAGTTTATGCTCAAATCATTATCCATGGATCCAAAAGTTAATAGTTGGTCTAAACCTGACTTAGACCCAACTTCAGTAAAAAAAATCTTTCAAACATCAATCTCACGTAATCCATATACATCTCACTCCCAACATATTTATTTGTGGGCTTTAATTTGTTGTTATGCAAATGCAAGTTTCTAGAACCATGAATATTATTAAGGATCAAATATGTTTCAATCATGGAAAAAGTTGTCCTCTACCAAAGGGGTTTTATAGTTAAAAGTTTGACTTTATCTATTTCACCTTGCAGGCTATTCCAGGGGTTTCCAAGATCAAAGAAGGTTACAATCCTGCTACCTGGATGTTAGAGGTCAGCTCTGCTTCAATTGAAGCTCAAAATGATGTGGACTTTGCAGAAATATTTGCAAACTCTGATCTCTATAGGTAAGTTGCATGTAACTTCGTTTTTCCTCATTTCTATCATTGCCACTCACTTGTCGTTGTGTGTTAAATTTTTCTTCATTTTTGTTTAATTTGTTCAGGAGAAATCAGGAACTTATCAAGGAACTAAGCATACCAGAACCAGGCTCCAAGGATCTTTACTTCCCCACCCAGTACTCCCAAAGCTTTTTAACTCAGTGCAAGGCTTGCTTCTGGAAACAAAACTGGTCATACTGGAGGAACTCACGGTACAATGCCATTAGGTTTTTCATGACAATTTGCATCGGAGTATTATTTGGTATTATCTTCTGGGGCAAAGGAGATGATATGTAAGTTTAAGAACTTTATTATGAGCTGGATCTTTCGTACATATTATTCTTTGAATTTTGTGATTCAGTTGCATGTTCTTTGCTATAAGTGTGACGTATATGATGTTTAACTGTATATTATCTTGTGAACAGACACAAGCAACAAGACCTGATTAATCTTTTGGGAGCTACCTATTCTGCTATTCTTTTCCTTGGAGCTAGCAATGCTTCTGCTGTGCAATCTGTGGTTGCGGTTGAACGAACAGTTTTCTATCGTGAAAGAGCAGCGGGAATGTATTCAGAGTTGCCATATGCATTTGCTCAGGTAAGATATTGGAAGTTATGCTTGGTTACGTCTTAGCTTTTATATAACATTAAATCTCGTATCTTTGTTATTGATACATATATTGGTGTTGTAGGTGGCTATTGAGACAATTTATGTTGCAATCCAAACCTTTGTCTATTCCTGTCTTCTATTTTTCATGATCGGGTATAATTTTAAGGTGGAGAAGTTTCTGTACTTCTACTACTTCATATTCATGTGCTTTACCTACTTCTCAATGTACGGGATGATGGTGGTTGCCCTAACTCCTGGCCATCAAATTGCTGCAATTACTATGTCTTTCTTCTTGAGCTTCTGGAACTTGTTCTCTGGTTTCCTCATCCCCAGGCCGGTATGTCATTTGAAACTCATTTGTTCTTATACCAATGATTAATCTTGTTCCAAACCATCTCTTTTATTTCTGCAATCATAACAATTGAATCTCACTCTTGCAGCTAATTCCCATCTGGTGGAGGTGGTACTACTGGGGCTCTCCTGTTGCTTGGACAATCTATGGCATCTTCACATCCCAAGTTGGTGACATAAAGACAGAGATCATAGTTAATATTGACGAAAGAAAAGCTGTTGATGTATTCCTTAAAGATTTTTTAGGTTTTGAGTACGATTTTCTGATCCCTGTTGTCATTGCTCATGTTGCTTGGGTCCTCCTCTTCTTCTTTGTCTTTGCATACGGCATCAAGTTCTTGAACTTCCAAAGGAGATAAGCAAATTCACTGTGCAGCAGTGAAGAACCTTAAGAATGTGAAATAGATAGCTTGAGTGTACAACATTATAATTAGAGAGACAAAATTTGTCCTCTCTTTTTGTCATTTCATTTTTGCTTTTGCTTCATACGTTTGTGTAATTTAGTTTGTCTTGGATACCTTTTCCTTAATACTTTGTATAGCTATTTTTATTCTTGAATATTTAATAGAAGGACCTTGTGAATGTTCTTTTCAACAAAAGATGTCTTCAACCTTGTCATAACTTAAAAAGGTTCGTGGTTTACTGCTATATTTTCCCCCACGGGAGGCCTGATGAGTAAGAATTTATTCAACCAAAGAATTCAGTAATGCCTCACTTGAGCTGAACAAAGAAACAGTAGATAATAGGCAGATTCTAATAAACTTGAGCTCTGAGAGGTTGCCACAAGAAAGTGGCAATATCAGTGCCCTCTTTATTTACACGAAGAAAACAATAAGCAAGTGATATGGTCTTACATTACTTATTAGACAAATCATAGCATAACCAATATCTCATAAACTTGAGCTGATATGAGATTCGCATAAGAAAGTTGCATCAGCATTCTCATCATTGCAATAGAGACAAGGGTGCTGCTCAAAGCCTTGTTCTCTCAAAACTTGTCTAGCAAGCATCACAACCTGTCTATTGCTTAGGTCAGCCTCATGCTCCTTCAACACCATTTGAACTGCATTGCTGAATGCACCACATGCCTTTCCTCTAGTCATGACCGGGTTCGTCATGTCAGCAGAAGTCTCATTTGCTTGACACCCACTTAGTAAGATTCCCTCATCAGGGTTCGATGACTCGAACATGTTGAGTAGTTCGAGCGGAGGCAAACGAAACTTGAGGCTGGCATCTGCTGCAAACAACTCTAACAAGTGGGTTGCAATGTCAGATGTGTTTATGCTTGTCAATGATGCGAGGTGGTGTAATATGGACTCAAAAGGAATGCCCTTAGGCTTAGAGGAAACTGATGGGGATGTGTTGCTAATTTCAGTGACATGAGAAGGTCCAATCTGCTCTTTCTCCTTGTCAATGAGCCCTCCACTGTGGCATGAGTCTGACAGGATTGTAAAGCTTGCTCCCTTTGGCAAGCGGTTTACTAGTTGTCTGAAATCCACGTCTGCACATAAAAGTTACCAATAAATTAACCACGTTATTTTCACCGACTTCCAAGTTTACAACTCGTCTCATACTCACACTTGCTATCCGTGCATGTTGTAATTAGTTATATATTTAACTAATTGAACAATAGCAAAAATTCATAAGGGTCTTACTGTGAATCAGGAAAAGATACCACATTGTAGACCACATCTCTATGATAGAGGCGGGATGTATAAAGCGAAATCTCACCTCTATAATTACTCATTAGAACATTAAATTACTAAAATTAACATGTATACAAGAGATTAAACAATTGAACAATTAGATTAAAAGCACCCACCAGTGATGAGATTGAAATCACAAGGCACAATAGCCTCATCCTGCCTGAAGTGGTTGCCTGGCTTCAATGAAGGGATCCTTGTTCCATGGCCACTATAGTGAAAATACAAGACATCACCTGGCTTAGCTTGATCAACCATTGCACCAAGTGCCTTCTTAATATTTGCACCTGTGGGCATAACTGAGGAAGAAGAACCTGCAGCTGCAGCATCAGTCAACAGCTGAATGTTTCCTGGATCAAACCCAAAGCGATCCACAAGCGTGCCTCTCATGGCCACCACATCATTTATGCAACCATGCAGCTCATTTCTGGTGTTTGGGTAATTGCAGCCCACCAAAACTGCCAACCTCTTCTTGTTTTCATTCTCCATAATTATAATTTGCAGGCAATAATCTGAGTGTAAATTGTAGACCAATAAATTAATTTTGTCACCCAATTTACAAGTTTTTGTGTCTGCGATTTGGTCTCTTCCTAAGTTTTGGTTTTATACATATTGTTGCTGGAGTGTCAATGCCTCGCTTGAAATTTCATTCAAGTTACATTGGCATGCTTTGGATTGGCTTCCAAGCCTGGGAAGGTTTCTGCATTTTAAAGTCTAGTCCTTCTTCCTTTCAAGAATTAGAAAATAAAATAAAAATAAAAATTCGGTGAAAATAATAAGTTAACAAAGCCTCGCAAATAAAAAGTGGAATTGTCTCTCTTCATCATTTGTGGGAATAAATTCCCAGTTTTTTTTTTCTTTGAATACATAGAATTTGCTACTTCTATATTTTCTTTACATGACTTATGTTCTTTCTCACCCTAGGTTTTCTATTATTTGGGTGAACATGATTTAATTTCCAATGCCCATGGAGCTAGTTACTCATTCGACTCGATATTCATACTCTTCTTGGTAAGAACGTTGTTGTGTTTTAAGATTGGAGAAAGAAAATATGTAAATTTTAATAAGGTGTTATGTGGAGAACAAAAGTAAAGTAGACCATGGTAATGTAAATCAAAGCAGATGATCCGAATCCATAGAACAATTGTCAATGGGCTGCATTAAATTCAATAATTATTTACTTTCTTTTTTATTCCCATAAATAGCATTAAATTATGCAATAATAATGGGTTAACACAATGTGTTGTAAACTCCTACAAGGTTATTTTAGCTAGTCCTTTTTGAAGAGACTATTCCAACCATGCTCTCATGATACCCATCATATGTGTGTTTGCCCGTTTTGCGTTCACTCCTGTGATGGAAGGGCAAAGTTCCTCACTGCCTTGAGAACCATAAACTGGTCGACAAGTCAGCTTTCTTTGGTGTGCGAGCGTGCCACTGCTAGCAATAAAAATTCTAGCAGACTTAGTTTGGAGTAGATAACTTGCGCCCCAAGTTACTGATTTCTGCAAACAAACGATTGTGAATTTGGGTGAGGAATATCTCCCAAGTAAGTTCTTTTCTTGCCTCAGACGGGTGAGGACTTTAACAATTTATCTCAGTATAAACAGGCTGCTCTGGCCAAAATGGTTGATGGAATTTAAACTGTTTCAGGCAGAACTGATGGAATTTAAACTGTTTTTAGGCAGAACTGATGGAATTTAAACTGTTTTTAGGCAGAACTGATGGAATTTAAACTGTTTTTAGGCAGAACTGATGGAATTTAAACTGTTTTTAGGCAGAACTGATGGAATTTAAACTGTTTTTAGGCAGAACTGATGGAATTTAAACTGTTTTTAGGCAGAACTGATGGAATTTAAACTGTTTTTAGGCAGAACTGATGGAATTTAAACTGTTTTTAGGCAGAACTGATGGAATTTAAACTGTTTTTAGGCAGAACTGATGGAATTTAAACTGTTTTTAGGCAGAACTGATGGAATTTAAACTGTTTTTAGGCAGAACTGATGGAATTTAAACTGTTTTTAGGCAGAACTGATGGAATTTAAACTGTTTTTAGGCAGAACTGATGGAATTTAAACTGTTTTTAGGCAGAACTGATGGAATTTAAACTGTTTTTAGGCAGAACTGATGGAATTTAAACTGTTTTTAGGCAGAACTGATGGAATTTAAACTGTTTTTAGGCAGAACTGATGGAATTTAAACTGTTTTTAGGCAGAACTGATGGAATTTAAACTGTTTTTAGGCAGAACTGATGGAATTTAAACTGTTTTTAGGCAGAACTGATGGAATTTAAACTGTTTTTAGGCAGAACTGATGGAATTTAAACTGTTTTTAGGCAGAACTGATGGAATTTAAACTGTTTTTAGGCAGAACTGATGGAATTTAAACTGTTTTTAGGCAGAACTGATGGAATTTAAACTGTTTTTAGGCAGAACTGATGGAATTTAAACTGTTTTTAGGCAGAACTGATGGAATTTAAACTGTTTTTAGGCAGAACTGATGGAATTTAAACTGTTTTTAGGCAGAACTGATGGAATTTAAACTGTTTTTAGGCAGAACTGATGGAATTTAAACTGTTTTTAGGCAGAACTGATGGAATTTAAACTGTTTTTAGGCAGAACTGATGGAATTTAAACTGTTTTTAGGCAGAACTGATGGAATTTAAACTGTTTTTAGGCAGAACTGATGGAATTTAAACTGTTTTTAGGCAGAACTGATGGAATTTAAACTGTTTTTAGGCAGAACTGATGGAATTTAAACTGTTTTTAGGCAGAACTGATGGAATTTAAACTGTTTTTAGGCAGAACTGATGGAATTTAAACTGTTTTTAGGCAGAACTGATGGAATTTAAACTGTTTTTAGGCAGAACTGATGGAATTTAAACTGTTTTTAGGCAGAACTGATGGAATTTAAACTGTTTTTAGGCAGAACTGATGGAATTTAAACTGTTTTTAGGCAGAACTGATGGAATTTAAACTGTTTTTAGGCAGAACTGATGGAATTTAAACTGTTTTTAGGCAGAACTGATGGAATTTAAACTGTTTTTAGGCAGAACTGATGGAATTTAAACTGTTTTTAGGCAGAACTGATGGAATTTAAACTGTTTTTAGGCAGAACTGATGGAATTTAAACTGTTTTTAGGCAGAACTGATGGAATTTAAACTGTTTTTAGGCAGAACTGATGGAATTTAAACTGTTTTTAGGCAGAACTGATGGAATTTAAACTGTTTTTAGGCAGAACTGATGGAATTTAAACTGTTTTTAGGCAGAACTGATGGAATTTAAACTGTTTTTAGGCAGAACTGATGGAATTTAAACTGTTTTTAGGCAGAACTGATGGAATTTAAACTGTTTTTAGGCAGAACTGATGGAATTTAAACTGTTTTTAGGCAGAACTGATGGAATTTAAACTGTTTTTAGGCAGAACTGATGGAATTTAAACTGTTTTTAGGCAGAACTGATGGAATTTAAACTGTTTTTAGGCAGAACTGATGGAATTTAAACTGTTTTTAGGCAGAACTGATGGAATTTAAACTGTTTTTAGGCAGAACTGATGGAATTTAAACTGTTTTTAGGCAGAACTGATGGAATTTAAACTGTTTTTAGGCAGAACTGATGGAATTTAAACTGTTTTTAGGCAGAACTGATGGAATTTAAACTGTTTTTAGGCAGAACTGATGGAATTTAAACTGTTTTTAGGCAGAACTGATGGAATTTAAACTGTTTTTAGGCAGAACTGATGGAATTTAAACTGTTTTTAGGCAGAACTGATGGAATTTAAACTGTTTTTAGGCAGAACTGATGGAATTTAAACTGTTTTTAGGCAGAACTGATGGAATTTAAACTGTTTTTAGGCAGAACTGATGGAATTTAAACTGTTTTTAGGCAGAACTGATGGAATTTAAACTGTTTTTAGGCAGAACTGATGGAATTTAAACTGTTTTTAGGCAGAACTGATGGAATTTAAACTGTTTTTAGGCAGAACTGATGGAATTTAAACTGTTTTTAGGCAGAACTGATGGAATTTAAACTGTTTTTAGGCAGAACTGATGGAATTTAAACTGTTTTTAGGCAGAACTGATGGAATTTAAACTGTTTTTAGGCAGAACTGATGGAATTTAAACTGTTTTTAGGCAGAACTGATGGAATTTAAACTGTTTTTAGGCAGAACTGATGGAATTTAAACTGTTTTTAGGCAGAACTGATGGAATTTAAACTGTTTTTAGGCAGAACTGATGGAATTTAAACTGTTTTTAGGCAGAACTGATGGAATTTAAACTGTTTTTAGGCAGAACTGATGGAATTTAAACTGTTTTTAGGCAGAACTGATGGAATTTAAACTGTTTTTAGGCAGAACTGATGGAATTTAAACTGTTTTTAGGCAGAACTGATGGAATTTAAACTGTTTTTAGGCAGAACTGATGGAATTTAAACTGTTTTTAGGCAGAACTGATGGAATTTAAACTGTTTTTAGGCAGAACTGATGGAATTTAAACTGTTTTTAGGCAGAACTGATGGAATTTAAACTGTTTTTAGGCAGAACTGATGGAATTTAAACTGTTTTTAGGCAGAACTGATGGAATTTAAACTGTTTTTAGGCAGAACTGATGGAATTTAAACTGTTTTTAGGCAGAACTGATGGAATTTAAACTGTTTTTAGGCAGAACTGATGGAATTTAAACTGTTTTTAGGCAGAACTGATGGAATTTAAACTGTTTTTAGGCAGAACTGATGGAATTTAAACTGTTTTTAGGCAGAACTGATGGAATTTAAACTGTTTTTAGGCAGAACTGATGGAATTTAAACTGTTTTTAGGCAGAACTGATGGAATTTAAACTGTTTTTAGGCAGAACTGATGGAATTTAAACTGTTTTTAGGCAGAACTGATGGAATTTAAACTGTTTTTAGGCAGAACTGATGGAATTTAAACTGTTTTTAGGCAGAACTGATGGAATTTAAACTGTTTTTAGGCAGAACTGATGGAATTTAAACTGTTTTTAGGCAGAACTGATGGAATTTAAACTGTTTTTAGGCAGAACTGATGGAATTTAAACTGTTTTTAGGCAGAACTGATGGAATTTAAACTGTTTTTAGGCAGAACTGATGGAATTTAAACTGTTTTTAGGCAGAACTGATGGAATTTAAACTGTTTTTAGGCAGAACTGATGGAATTTAAACTGTTTTTAGGCAGAACTGATGGAATTTAAACTGTTTTTAGGCAGAACTGATGGAATTTAAACTGTTTTTAGGCAGAACTGATGGAATTTAAACTGTTTTTAGGCAGAACTGATGGAATTTAAACTGTTTTTAGGCAGAACTGATGGAATTTAAACTGTTTTTAGGCAGAACTGATGGAATTTAAACTGTTTTTAGGCAGAACTGATGGAATTTAAACTGTTTTTAGGCAGAACTGATGGAATTTAAACTGTTTTTAGGCAGAACTGATGGAATTTAAACTGTTTTTAGGCAGAACTGATGGAATTTAAACTGTTTTTAGGCAGAACTGATGGAATTTAAACTGTTTTTAGGCAGAACTGATGGAATTTAAACTGTTTTTAGGCAGAACTGATGGAATTTAAACTGTTTTTAGGCAGAACTGATGGAATTTAAACTGTTTTTAGGCAGAACTGATGGAATTTAAACTGTTTTTAGGCAGAACTGATGGAATTTAAACTGTTTTTAGGCAGAACTGATGGAATTTAAACTGTTTTTAGGCAGAACTGATGGAATTTAAACTGTTTTTAGGCAGAACTGATGGAATTTAAACTGTTTTTAGGCAGAACTGATGGAATTTAAACTGTTTTTAGGCAGAACTGATGGAATTTAAACTGTTTTTAGGCAGAACTGATGGAATTTAAACTGTTTTTAGGCAGAACTGATGGAATTTAAACTGTTTTTAGGCAGAACTGATGGAATTTAAACTGTTTTTAGGCAGAACTGATGGAATTTAAACTGTTTTTAGGCAGAACTGATGGAATTTAAACTGTTTTTAGGCAGAACTGATGGAATTTAAACTGTTTTTAGGCAGAACTGATGGAATTTAAACTGTTTTTAGGCAGAACTGATGGAATTTAAACTGTTTTTAGGCAGAACTGATGGAATTTAAACTGTTTTTAGGCAGAACTGATGGAATTTAAACTGTTTTTAGGCAGAACTGATGGAATTTAAACTGTTTTTAGGCAGAACTGATGGAATTTAAACTGTTTTTAGGCAGAACTGATGGAATTTAAACTGTTTTTAGGCAGAACTGATGGAATTTAAACTGTTTTTAGGCAGAACTGATGGAATTTAAACTGTTTTTAGGCAGAACTGATGGAATTTAAACTGTTTTTAGGCAGAACTACTCGTGTTCTACCAATTCCCTGTCTAATCCTGGCATCTCATGATAATGCCAAGCAAAACAATCTTTGAACTCTTGCAGAAGTGCAACGAGTTCCTTCTTAAGTGGCTCTTTCAATAGTGCACTGAT
>NC_024126.1:8506231-8538882 GCF_000346735.1 Prunus mume | reverse complement strand
AAATCCATCATTATCGTGTGGACATCTTCATTCAAATCATTGAGTGGCAACTTGCAGAACTAAATCATCGCTTTAGTGAGGTAAATACTGAGTTGCTTCTTTGTTTGGCATGTTTGAGTCCGAATGATTCATTCATAGCTTTTGACAAACAAAAGCTTCTTCGTTTTGCTGAATTTTATCCACAAGAATTTACTCCTCGAGACCTCTTGGCACTTGAATATCAACTTGGGATTTATATTCATCATATGCGTACGAGAAGCGAATTTTCTCAATTAAAAGGGATTGGTGCCCTTGCAAGAAAAATGGTGTAGAAAGGGTTGCAGAGAACATTTAATTATGTCTATTTGCTTCTGACATTAGCCTTAACTTTACCAGTTGCAACTGCTTCAGTGGAGAGAGCATTTTCTGCTATGAATGTTATCAAGGGTCCACTTCGCAACCAAATGGGAGATCAATGGTTGAGTGATAGCTTACTTGTTTATATTGAGAAAGATGTTTTTGTTTGTATTGATAATGAAACTATAATGCAACATTTTCAAAATATGAAAACTCGTTGTGAACAATTGTAACTTGTATTATTGGTTTTGTTATGAATTATGAATGGAAGTACTATATTTCTATCTTTTTAGTATTATTTTCTTTGTATAAAAATTTCGGAACATTTATACTAAGACCCCTGGCCACATAATCCTGGATTTGCCACTGATTACTTTTAAACCAATTGACAAATACGTCAATCTTTGCATATTCAGGAGAATCTAAGTTGTATTAATTTGAGCAGCATGAACATATCTAATTTCCTTCAGTGAGGATGAACACAATGAAGAAGAATAGGTCGGAATACTAGACTTAACTCAGCCATCTTATGAGTACATGGTAACCCATGGCTGTATTTAATAATGGGGTGGTGCTAGAGGCACCAATTTTGGGCAACACCTTGGGCACCAACTCTCTAATAAAGGTGGAGCCTGCCAATACAACGGGTCTCACGCTCTATTAGAGAGTTGGTGCCCAAAGTTGGTGTCTCTAGTATTTTCCTTAATAACGCCACTGCATGTAGTGGGATCAGCCCCGACATATTTTATCCTCTTTGACTTAATATACCCAAAATAAGGGCTGTAATTATAAATAAAAAAAACCCTACATAGAATGCACTTTAGAAACACACCCAAAAAACATTTACTACATATGAAATTAGTATTGAAGTTCCTATAAATTACATTTATGTCATTGATTAACTTAAAACAAGCCCAATACAAAATTCCCAAAAGAACCCAAAACAAGCCCAGCGAGCCCATATTAGATTTTTTTTGCCAAAATTACATTGTTAATACCATGTCATAAAAGTGCATTGTTAATACCATACTATAGAAGTATATTGTTAATACCATGTCATAAAAGTACATTATTAATACCATGTCATAAAAGTGCATTGTTAATACCATGCTACAGAAGTATATTGTTAATACAATTTCATAGAAAAATATTCTTAATACAATTTCATAAAAAAAAACATTTTAAATACCATTTCATACAAAAAATCCAAAAAACCCTAACAAGAGATTCGATATCTTTTGCTGCCACCTCCAATTGTCCATAGTTTCACCAGATACAATTGTAAAGGCAAAAGGAAATACCTTTACAAGAAAAAAAAAAAAAGTACATTGTTAATACTATGTCATAAAACTATTTTCCTAGTAAAAATCACATTTTGCATATCATAAACTTCAAGTGCATAACCATATATAAAGCAAAATATAGAGTGTACTTTGTTACTGAAAATCTGTTAATACTATGTCATAGAAGTACTCTGTTAATACTATGTTATATAAATCAACTCAGTTGCAGGGTATGAACAGTATAACAGCTGTTCATACTGTTTGCCCGTTTCGGTGTTCACTCCTGTGATGGAAGGGCAAAGTTCCCCATTGCCTTGAGAACCATAAACTGGTTGACAAGTCAGCTTTCTTTGGTGTGCGAGCGTGCTGCTAGCAATACAAATTCTAGCAGACTTAGTTTGGAGTAGATAACTTGCGCCCCAAGTTACTGATTTCTGCAAACAAACGATTGTGAATTTGGGTGAGGAATATCTCCCAAGTAAGTTCTTTTCTTGCCTCAGACGGGTGAGGACTTTAACAATTTATCTCAGTATAAACAGGCTGTTCTGGCCAGAATGGTTGATGGAATTTAAACTGTTTCAGGCAGAACTGATGGGATTTAAACTGTTTTTAGGCAGAACTGGTGGAATTTAAACTTTTTTTAGGCAGAACTGCCTTTTACAAAACTATAACAATAAATACTCCTGCTAGAGAGATGAAGATACAATTGGAACTCCATTTCTGCCTGGATGGGAGGCTCTGTTCTGGGCTGGACTGGAAATGTCCGGGCTGGACTGGAATGTTGACAACTCTGATTGCTAAGTTTCAACTTTAAATCGATACCAAAGGTTGATTCTGGCAGAGCTTCAATGTACTTTAAGCTTTTGTGAAGCTTCTGAGTGGGCAGAACTGCGGCTTCTTGGGCAGAAGTGGCTGTTCTCGAGGACTTCAGTGGGCTAGAGACTGCACTGTGAAATTTGAATGACTTATTTTCTAAGTCTGAACCTTGGGAATTCTAATCTAAAGCTGGTTTTCACTTGGAATTCAAGTGAGCTTCTGGTTGAGTTGTTTGTTTGTGTCTTGGCTCAATGAGCTTTGGTTGCTTCAGTGTTTTGAAGTCATTTTGAGTTTTTGTTTTTGATTGATTTTTTGGTTTTTTGAGTGTGTCCTACCCTGTTCACTCCTTCTTGTATTTATAGAAAAACTGTTTCTTCTCTGGAGTAGGGTGATTGTGTTTTTTTTATTGGGCGGCAAATATATTTTCCCCCCTTTTCCTCCTCTTCTTCAATTCTGGCAGATAGGCTCTCAGATAGGTGATCACTTCCCTGTTTTTCAGCTGCCCCTTCTGGACAGCTCCCTGCTTTCCTGCTTATCCCTCTCTGAGATTGTAACCTGCTTATCTATCTTGGGAGATTTACCTTCTCTGTAAAGACAGAAAAAATCTCTGTATATACATATATAAGGGGGACTTAATCTTCAGTTCTTCTTGATGTCACGAACCCTTCAGTCACTTCTTCTATGGCAGTTGTTATTGCTGACTTTTTTCATTTCAGAGGCTGCCTTTGCTGACTTTTCATCCCTGCTGACTTCCGCCATTGCTGACTTTTATCCCAGAGGCTGCCATGTGGGATTGTTCCCTCTTCTAGTCTGGACTCCCTCTTCCTATTATGTTGGGCCTGTGAGGCCCAACTCAGCTTTGTTTGTTCTGATGGGCCTTGGGCTGGATGTGTCAATTTTTGGCCCAAACAATGTGATTTTACCATTTTTTGACTTCAAACTTGTTGGTACGAAGATTATATCAACTTTCAATCCACTTTTCTCTTGAAATTAACTTATGCGGCTAATAAACGGGGCATCTCTCTCCATATTGTAGAGAGCGTTTCCCCCAATTTTGTGATGGGTGTTAATTCTCCCCAGTTTTGTGCTGGGGTTTTTTTTTTCTCCCAGTATTTTTGATCGGATTTTTAAGGTTCCTTTGTCTTGCGAAGGTGGGAGTCATTAGATCTAGGTGTATCTTTCATTACTGGGTTCACAAAAAGAAAAGAAAAGAGGATTTATGTTTGATACGCCATCACCATGCATCCCCTGTTATAGTCCGTCTGATTCAATATCCCAACTCTCATTTCTAATCCAACGGTCCAAAATGTCCTATTATAATATAACTATCTTAAAAGCGAGGCATGTGATTCGTCGTTTTGTGCATTTCACGTTAAATATTTGAGGAAATTCAACTGTGGGATGAACTGGAAAGTTTTTGACCAACGACCCTCTAATCAAAACACACACAAGAATTGCCAATGGGTCTATAGCCTAATAGGAAATGACTTTGACTTGTAGATGTCTTAGGTTCTAATCCTCAGTGCGCTTTGATAGTAAAAAATAGAAAAAGTTAGAGAGAGAACTCATGAATTCTCATAGGGGTGTGAATTGGTTCGAAACTAATATAATTTAGTCAATTCGCATTTGAACGAATATAGATTGAATTATAATTTTTCCAATCGAATCTGATCAGATCAGAGGTTTAAATCTAATTCAATCTGATCCGTTCCAGTTGATATTAAATTGGATTGGATGATTGGTTTTCATAATGAAAAAAGAAAATAATGAAATATGAAACATTTCTCATCAAATTTAATATAATCATTTTAATAGATGTAAATGTAAAATATAAATGAAATATGATGCATCGGCACTTTGAGCAAGACGAAAGGATACACGTTTGAAACAAATCCAAGTTATGTTGAGTCTGGGGGTGTATTTAATTCTAACTTTTAAAGACGACTTTTAATGAGTTTAAAAGTCTGAAGGTAAAACTATGACTTTCAAATAGTCTTTAAAAGTTTAGTAGTATTCAATTGTGATTTTAAAAAGTCTTTAAAAGTTTTGTGGTATCCAAAAAATTAATGACTTTTAAAAACTTTGTTAAATGAATGATTTTTCAATACTTTTAAGCCTAATTCTTAACACCAAAAGTCTAGCTAATTTACCCAAGAATTTATCAATGAATTCAATCATGCTGCAGCTTTGGCCATTCGAGGGTGTGCCACCATGTTTGGGTCTCTAGACCCCCTCCCTCTTCAGTCGGTGTACTATCAAGAGATGGCCTACTACACCTCCAATTTGAATTTTTGTTTTTGGCTTCCATTATTTGTCTTGGGAATTGTTATGATGATGAGCCATTTCTTGCTTGTTTTTTTTTTCTTTTCAATGCTTGAAACAATTGCTACATACAAAGAGCTACGGTGGGACTGCATTGGTTTCTTCCATAAATTTTTTTTGCCTCCATTTGAAATTTTTAAGGCCAATCTGTAGGAACAGATGATTTTGTTACAAAACCCACATTCTCCAATAGCAATTTAGCTCTTAGCATCCTAGGGTTTACAGCTAACCCCACATTCTGGTGCTGTTATTTGGCTTGGCGCTATCACCATGCCACTTTACTGGTATCTCCCACCCAAACAAAGTATACTTCTAGAAGGTCTTGAGGATCTCAACTTCGTTCCAGCAATTAGATAATCTGTCCCTTCTTCCCCAAGACCCAGCACTACAAACTAAACTAATTAAATCCATAATATTGATTGCACACCTTATATTTGAGTTGCATCCAAGAGAAGCAGCCTTATTTTCTCCATACTTGACACTATTCTCAAGTGAAAAGTTCTTAGACATGGAAAAATATTTCTTTGCTTTTACAAAATTGTATCCAATTGTTTTCTTTTTTGGCTACTTGTTCCATATGCAGACTAGTTAATTCACCATACAAAACATATATATTAGAAGCAATTTCTTTTTTCGTTATACTACTCTATGATAAATATTAAAAAGATAAATACTATTCATAAATAAATGTTACAAAAAGTAGATAAAAGTATGTAAAACTCTATGAAAGTATATCACTTTACTTTATAAAGTATGTAAAAGTCATTAAGAATCTGTCAACTCTATAAAAGTCACTTACTTAAAAAAAGTCTTTAAACGTTAGAATTGGATACACCCCCTAAGAATACCCAGAACAAGAAGAGAATGTAGGTTTCCAAGCTTTGTTGATTCTAAGAATACCAAAAACAAGGAGAGAGTGTAGTTCTCAATAGTAGAGAAAATCTCAATTTGTTTCTATAACTCAAACTAACAATTCTAACAACTATTTATAGATAGTAGGAAGATGTCACTTACATTGAACCAAATCCCCCAATTTATTATAGACAATTATGTCACTAACATTGAACCAAGTCCCCAAAATATGAACTACAAGGCTAATACATGAATCTATGCATGAAACATTTATTTTAAACGCATGAATTCTATTCCAATCCTAGAGCTTTTTTTTGGTTTCGATTTTATACTATATAAAACATAACTCCACCAAATGACTTAAATGTTCATAACTTTCTATTTGCAATTATCTACATGAGCAAACTAAGCACTAACTTGATTGGATTGGATTTGATGTGATTGGATTCTCACAAGCAAATCCGTCATCCGATTCAATCATGTTGGTTTTGGAAATTAGGGATCCAATCCAATGCCAAGTTATCGAAACCAATTAAAATTGGATTGAATTGAATTGAATCGGTCAGTTTGGGTGGATTAGATTGGATCTTGCACACCCTAGAGTCTCATGAGTTTCCTCTGTTTTTCTTCTTCTATGTCTATAAAAGGGAGACCCAAGTCTCACCCCAAAAAAAAAATCTCTTTCGTTTTCTCCCATTTTCACATTCATCACCAAATACTAAGTGTGAGTGCAGACAAAAGAACAAAAAAGTCTCATTCTTTAAGTGTATGCATTTGTTCATTTAATTCAATTCTTTTTGAACTTGAACAGTCCAAGTTGGGGGGAAAAACTAGTGAGTTCAAACTTCAATCAGTTTCTTACATTGGGTAAGCCAAATTTGGCTGAAAAACACAAACCATTACCAGAAATCTTGAGTTGGGAATGATTTGATTGGTTTTTTGAGTTAAAAATGGCAGCCGCATTGGCCGGAGATGACTTGACAAGGCAGTCCAGCAGCCGGGGGAGCTGGCGGTCGATGAGTGTGAGGGAAATGTGGAATGCGCATGACGTTTTGGAGCGGAGTGGGAGGCAGCAGAGTGTGGATGGGGAGGAGGAGCTGAAGTGGGCAGCCATAGAGAGGCTGCCCACATATGACAGGATGAGGAGGGGGATGTTGAGACATGCCATGAGCAATGGGAAGGTTGTGAGTGAAGAAGTTAATGTTGCAAACCTTGGGGCTCAAGACAAGAAGCAGTTGATGGAGAGCATACTTAAGGTTGTTGAGGAGGACAATGAGAGGTTCTTGCAGAGGCTCAGAGGCAGAAATGACAGGTTTAATACTGTTTTTGTTTTTGCTACATTGGGTTGTTGATATATATTTGGCTTGTTTGGTTGATGAGAAAGCAGGAGGAAAATTGGGTTGGATTTTGAAAGTCCTGGTTCTTGTTTTTGGTTGATTGGGAACAGGGTTGGTATTGATGTTCCTAAAGTCGAGGTTAGATTTCAGAATTTATCAATAGAAGGAGATGCATATGTAGGCACCAGAGCACTTCCAACTCTGCTAAATTCCACCTTGAACTCAGTGGAGGTATTTTCTTAACATTTATTTACAGTAAACTTTCCTTGTTAGTCTAGTGTTCCGATAGATGGTAAATTCACAGATTTCTAAATTCTTATAAATGTGAATAGGGATTAATTGGAATGCTTGGACTCAGACCATCAAAGAAAAGAGTCGTTCAGATACTCCAAGATGTGAGAGGTATCATTAAACCATCAAGGTCTGCTCATGAACTTTGCAAATTTAACCTCTTTTCTGGACTTGTATTATATTTGTTGCACCAATAAAATCTCACATAATGGTTTTTAAAAAGTTTATAAATAAATAAACAAAAAGTGTTCGTTGAGCGAAAATGTGAACAAAATCTCCCAACACAATTTCACCCGCATTCAATGAATAGGGTTTTATTATTTTAAGTCCGACCCACTTGAGATTAAAGAATCTCTTGATTATACCCTTGTTATGAATTAAAAGAGAAGATCCTTTGATTAAAATTACAAACGAGTGTGATTTGGGGGGGAAAATGGTTTGTTTGGTTTTGTGGCTGCACTTGGAACGAACACCAAGTTGACTACGTCTCCTTTTGAGGGAATCAGGCCAACTCATAGTTAATTGGAATTTGTTTGAGATTTTTGGTGAGAAAATTTGGATGGAAATTTGTGTCGTTTAGGATATAGAAAGTGTTTGTGGCAAATTTGGTTAAGGTGAAGAGATTCTGTATGGGCTTGACTTTGGTTGGTTGGAATCAATGATTTAAATTCGGTTGCGGTTGTGTCTGGTGGGATGCTAGACTGCCTACGTACCCTTGGCGGGATCAAACCAACGTAATTCATTTTTGGACTTGGGTGGTTTTGTACCACTTGGGTTTTGGAGTGGTTTGCACGCACCACTTGGGCTTTGTGGTGGTTTTGTACCACTTGGTTTTGGTTTATTTGGGGAATTAATAGGCATTTTGGATTTAAGCACATTAATCCAAAATTTGTAGATATGAAAATTTGGACCAATTTGGATTTTTTCATTAGAATTTTATAGTGAGAACCTTATATATAGCCTTTAGATGATGCATTATCTCTTAACTGTTGGATCAAATTCGTTAGCCTAATCCAACAATTAAGAAATATGACCTCATCTAAGGGCCGTATATAAGGCCCTCACTATAGAATGACTCAATTTTTCCAATGAACTTGGGCTCTTCAGTGAATTGTTTGCCAATTGAAATTTCTTCCCTTGATGGGGTTTCTTTTCTTTACTTCCGGAGGTCCATTGGTCACCATGACTCAGTCCAAAATGTTTACTTTGGCATAGACTGTATTTACTTCCTCCTCCATTGATTTCCCGACACCATGAGTTTTTTCTTGGACATAGAAGTTAGTGCAGCGAGCCTTTAGTCCAACATCCAATTAATTCTTGGAGTTTCTAATTTTTTCTTTCCGGCGGCAATTATCTCATTTTTGTGCTTGGGCAGCATAGTGGTTTTGGAAATTGCCCAATGAATTATTGGCTTCGTTAAGTTATTCGTTGTTGCTGGTGTTATTTGTTTGGACCCACATCCTGCAGTGCATGTGCAAGTGACGAAGTTAGGCTCTACAGCTTCAGTGCCAAAATAGGGAGGATAAAACAAACAGCTTCTTTTATGTCTTGGGTCCTCATGAAGCTTTGTCTTGCGCATCAAGGAACGGACCAGATTTGGGAAATTTAGGATAAAACAAACAGTACCGTAAGGTACACTTTTTATGATGGCACAAGTCCACTGCAAATGGATTGAGAAATTTGTTTCGATGCTCAAGAGCATCAACTTTTGTTGTGATGACGTGCAATCATCAATTTGGCTCAAGAACCTGGTGGAGGGAGATGGAAGGGAACCGCCATCTACCTTGCTTTTTGCAGTTCTTCACGAGTTCTCTCCTTGCTTTGGAATTTTGCTCTCCTAATTTTAGTTTCTAGTAAAAAATTAATTTCCTTTCCTGCAAAGGATAAGTGATTGATTTCTAGTCAAGTGAAGTAATTTTGTCCCAGGTTGACACTGCTTCTTGGACCTCCTGCATCCGGAAAAACAACACTTCTAAAAGCACTTGCTGGAAAGCTTGATAAGGATCTAAGGGTTTGCCATCCTCTCTATCTCCTTACCTTTTATTGGTTTATTTTTATTGCCTTAGTGCACCTGCTTGTTTAGTACTTCATACGTATTTAACAAGATGGGGTTATAAACAGGTAACTGGGAAAGTGACCTACTGCGGCCATGAATTTAAGGAATTTGTGCCTCAGAGAACCTCTGCTTATATTAGCCAGCATGATATTCAATATGGTGAGATGACAGTTCGTGAAACGTTGGATTTCTCTGGACGTTGCCTGGGAGTTGGAACCAGGTATGATATGCTGGTAGAGTTGTCTAGAAGGGAGAAAGATTCAGGTATCAAACCAGACACTGAAATCGATGCATTCATGAAAGCCACATCTATGTCAGGCCAGGAAACTAGTTTGATCACAGATTATGTTCTCAAGGTTGGTTGATTATCATAAGATTGTGTGCTTGCTCTCCTATTGTACAAAGCCTAACAATTTTTGGTTCTTCTAACAGTTACTTGGTTTAGAGATCTGTGCTGATACAAGTGTGGGTGATGGCATGAGAAGGGGCATATCTGGTGGACAAAAGAAACGTGTAACCACTGGTATGAGACTTTACGCCATATTACATAACTAAAAGAAAACTGGGTTTCCATCATGGTTATGCTTTCATATGTGTTTCGAAGTGTGAGTGGCGGAACTCTGCATGAATTTATGTTCAAATAGGAATGATTATTGATGTGCAAACATTCTCTGCAATGATTTTAACTGGTGGTGGTTGGTCTGAATGCAGGAGAAATGTTGGTTGGACCAGCGAAAGCTTTTTTCATGGATGAAATATCAACGGGGCTGGACAGTTCCACAACCTTTCAAATTGTCAAGTTCATGAGGCAGATGGTTCATATTATGGATGTGTCAACGGTCATCTCTCTCTTGCAGCCAGCACCTGAGACGTATGATCTTTTTGATGACATTATCCTTCTTTCTGAGGGTCAGATTGTCTACCAAGGTCCGCGTGAGAATATGCTTGAATTCTTTGAATATATGGGGTTCAGATGCCCCGAAAGAAAAGGTGTTGCAGATTTCTTGCAAGAAGTGACCTCAAAGAAGGACCAAGAACAATACTGGTATAACAAGAACCAAGAATACAGATACGTCTCAGTGCCTGACTTTGTACAGGCTTTCAGCTCTTTTCATGTTGGCCAACGACTTTTGGAAGACCTAAGGGTTCCATATGATAAAAGAACAGCCCATCCTGCTGCCTTGGTGAAGGATAAGTATGGAATATCGAATATGGAGCTCTTCAAGGCATGCTTTGCAAGGGAATGGCTTCTGATGAAGCGTAACTCTTTTGTATACATATTCAAAACTGCACAGATAACAATCATGGCTACAATTGCTTTGACAGTGTTCTTAAGAACAGAAATGCAAGCTGGGACGGTACAAGATTCAGCAAAATTCTGGGGAGCACTGTTTTTCAGTCTCATTAACGTCATGTTTAATGGAATGGCAGAGCTTGCAATGACAGTTTTCAGGCTTCCTGTGTTCTTTAAACAAAGGGATGCCTTGTTCTACCCTGGCTGGGCTTTTGGCTTGCCGATTTGGCTAACCAGAATTCCCATTTCAGTGATGGATTCTGGGATATGGATCATTTTGACTTACTACACCATTGGATTTGCACCTGCTGCCAGTAGGTAAGCTTTGATTTGTCCAAAGTATTATTGTTGGAAGCTTCTTCTTTGTGTTGCTACATATGAGTGATGAAATATAAAAAAATCTAGTAATTCTTGCATCTGACGTATGTGCAATATGCTCAGGTTCTTCAAACAGCTCTTGGCTTTCTTCAGTGTACATCAGATGGCACTATCCCTTTTCCGTTTCATTGCTGCCCTTGGACGAACAGAGGTTGTTGCAAACACTATTGGTTCCCTTACATTGCTAATTGTGTTTGTCCTTGGAGGTTTTGTTGTTGCTAAAGGTATGGGGTCTTTTGCCTTCATTGCCAATGCAGGCACATATATCAGTTTGATACTAGCATTGTTATCATGTTTCAATCAATACAATGACAGAGTTTTGGATTTTTTTCATTTGATTTGACATTCACAAGATTCTCCTTTTGGTTTGCAGACGACATTGTTCCATGGATGATATGGGGCTACTATGTTTCACCTATGATGTATGGACAAAATGCAATTGCCATCAACGAATTTCTTGATGAAAGATGGAGCGCTGTAAGTTGTCCTAAATCTCAATTGAATTCTACTTATACATTAATATCAACTTTGAGCTTAACAAAATTTGTTATTCCTTTGTACAGCCTGTCAATAACTCCATTGAGCCTACAGTTGGAAAGATCCTTCTCAGGGGAAGAGGCTTGTTTACTGAAGAATATTGGTATTGGATTTGTGTTGCAGCGCTTTTCGGGTTCTCTCTGCTTTTTAATGTTCTTTTCATTGCAGCATTGACCTTCCTGAATCGTAAGTGAATAATTTTCATTATGTACCACTCATCAGGTACTACTAATTTTATGGACTTAAGTACTGATTTTTTGCTCTCTTTTTATCTAAATTTTAGCTCTTGGTGATACTAAAACTCTAATTGAGAATGATGACTCCGAAAGTAATAGGAAGCGACGACCCAATCCAGAAGGTATAATGTTATATTCTTGTGGGTCTTAACTTGCATATATTCTTGCTGTAAAACAATGTATAAGCTAGATAAGCACTATCAACCCATGTCCACGCTGCAAACCCCTTATTCACCACATGCACCGTTCTTCATGTATGTCATCATGGGGTTGTACCAAATCTACTGCATAAAACGTACATCTTATTTAGTGCCTTTGCTATCAAATTATTTCCCTTTTCTAATAAATAATGAGCAATGTCAGGTACTGATATGCAAGTGAGAAATGCTGCAAACAATCAAGCCAGAAAAGGAATGGTTTTGCCCTTCCAGCCCCTTTCCCTTGCTTTCAACCATGTGAACTATTATGTGGATATGCCTGCTGTAAGTAATGTTTTAATTATATTTTCTTTGAGGTTTTAATTTCAAGAAATCTAATGAGAGTTATATCTTTTGAAAAAAAAAAGAATAGAAATGAAAATGAAAGTTTCTGCTCATTTTTTTAAGAAAAAACAGAAGACGAAAGCATCTTATTTTAATGCATTTTTCAAAAGTCATTTGAAGTTAGATTGTCATTAGCTATGAATTGATTGTTATAGTCTCGAAACTATGAGCACGATATATGATGCCAAACACGTCATGGGTCTAATATGATTCTCCGAACCTTTATTAATATGATTCTCCTTGGTAACATTTTTTTCGGGTTCCTTACCAGGAAATGAAGAGCCAAGGGATTGAAGAGAACCGATTGCAACTTCTACGAGATGTTAGTGGTGCATTTAGGCCGGGTGTTCTGACTGCATTAGTTGGTGTCAGTGGTGCTGGAAAGACCACCTTGATGGATGTCTTGGCTGGAAGAAAGACTAGTGGGTACATTGAAGGAAGTATTACCATCTCTGGTTTCCCAAAGAACCAAGTTGCATTTGCTCGGGTCAGCGGTTACTGTGAACAGAATGACATTCATTCACCATATGTTACTGTTTATGAATCTCTCATATACTCTGCCTGGTTACGTCTTGCCAAGGATGTCAAGAAGGATACACGGAAGGCATGTTTATTTATTTAATCACTTTAATTTTAGCAGTTATCCCATTTTAATTTCTTATTATATGCATTTTATCTCTCTACAACCGTCTCATTCGTTCGCGTATAAAAAAGTCATGTTAATTAATTTATGTTTTCATTATTTTCTTTAGATGTTTGTTGATGAGGTTATGGATTTGGTCGAGCTTAATCCATTGAGGAATGCTTTAGTTGGAGTTGCGGGAGTTGATGGACTTTCAACTGAGCAGAGAAAGAGGCTCACTATTGCTGTAGAATTGGTTGCGAATCCGTCCATCATCTTTATGGATGAGCCTACATCAGGTCTTGATGCTAGAGCAGCCGCAATTGTTATGCGTACTGTAAGAAACACTGTAGATACAGGACGAACTGTTGTATGCACAATTCACCAACCTAGCATCGACATTTTTGAAGCTTTTGATGAGGTATTATTTGATTTTAATTCTGTTAATCTGTAGCACTGTTTATTATTTCATGTGCCATATTTCACGTTGATTTTGTTTTCTATTGCAGCTTTTCTTAATGAAAAGAGGAGGTCAGGTGATTTATGCTGGACCTCTAGGTCGCCAGTCTCACAAACTCGTAGAATATTTTGAGGTATGTTTTTGCTGTACCTTTTACGTTAAATTTCCTTCCAATGATCCAAACTGCAACATCTACTTCAGTAAGAATATTTTCGAACATGATTTCATGTAATCCAATATACATTTCACTCCAATATATTTCTGTCTGAGCAATGAATGGTTTGTTTTCATTACAACTTTCTCGAAGCATGAACGATTTATTAAGAATCAAATTCTCTGTTTCAGTGAAACATCAAAACCTCTTTTTTATACACCAATGGTTTCTGTAGTTAAAAAGTTTGACTAATATCCAACACATGTTGCAGGCTATTCCAGGGGTTAGCAAAATCAAAGAAGGTTACAATCCTGCTACCTGGATGTTAGAGGTCAGCTCTTCTGCCGTGGAGGTTCGACTTGAAACTGATTTCGCAGAAGTATATGCGAACTCAGAACTCTATAGGTTATTAGCATATAAATTTGTTTTCTTTTCATTTCTATTATTGCCAACTGCTTGTCCGTGTGTATTAAAATTGTCTTCATATTTGTTTTCACTTGTTCAGGAGAAACCAGGAACTTATCAATGAACTAAGCACACCACTACCAGGTTCCAAGGACCTCTACTTCCCCACCCGATACTCCCAAAGCTTTGGAACTCAGTGTAAGGCTTGCTTCTGGAAGCAACACTGGTCATACTGGAGGAACTCACGGTACAATGCCATTAGGTTTTTCATGACAATTTGCATTGGAGTATTATTTGGTGTTATCTTCTGGAGCAAAGGAGACCAGATGTAAGTTTAAGAAGTTTATTATGAGCTATCCTTCGTACATATTATTCTTTGGATTTTGTGATTCAGTTGCATGTTTTCTCCAATCTTTTGTTTTTGTGAAAGGTTCTTTGCTGTGTTTAACTGTATATTATCTTGTGAACAGACACAAACAACAAGACCTGATTAATCTTTTGGGAGCTACCTATTCGGCTATTCTTTTCCTTGGATCTAGCAATGCTTTTTCTGTGCAATCTGTGGTTGCGGTTGAACGAACAGTTTTCTACCGTGAAAGAGCAGCGGGAATGTATTCAGAGTTGCCTTATGCATTTGCTCAGGTAAGATATTGGAAGAAGTTTGCTAGTTTACATCTTTTAGTTTTCATATAACATTAATCTTTGTTATTGATACATATATTGGTGTTGTAGGTGTCTATTGAGACAATTTATGTTGCAATCCAAACCTTTGTCTATTCCTGTCTTCTATTTTTCATGATCGGGTATAATTTTAAGGTGGAGAAGTTTTTGTACTTCTACTACTTCATCTTCATGTCCTTTACCTACTTCTCAATGTATGGGATGATGGCGGTTGCCCTAACTCCTGGGCATCAAATTGCTGCAATTGTTATGTCTTTCTTCATGAGCTTCTGGAACTTGTTCTCTGGTTTCCTCATCCCACGACCGGTATGTCATGAATTTAACGCAGTTCCTCTTCTTATGGTCATGCCTGAGCATGTTGAACTGACGGTTTCTAAGGAAAAACGTCCAACACATTTACATTAGAAACACAATGTTCAAGCATTACAAATGAAATTTTCTGATACCGGATTTATCTTTTTCCGAAGTATCTCTTTTATTGTTGTAACCATAACATTTTAATCTCAATGTTGCAGCTAATTCCCATCTGGTGGAGGTGGTACTACTGGGGTTCTCCGGTTGCTTGGACAATCTATGGCGTCTTCACATCTCAAGTTGGTGACGTCAAGACCTTTATTGATATTCCTAGTCAAGAACCACAGAGAGTGGATCTGTTCATTAAGGACTATTTGGGTTATGACTATGACTTCCTAATACCCGTGGTTGTTGCTCATGTTGGTTGGGTCCTCCTCTTCTTCTTCGTCTTCGCCTACGGCATCAAGTTCCTTAACTTTCAAAGGAGATAAGCAACTTCACTCTGCACCAGTGAGCTGAACCATTCAGAAATGTGAGATAGAGAAAACAAAAGTACACAAGGCAAGTATTGACTAAGGAAATTTAAACAGATCAAAAAGTCTCCAAGCATTTTCCTATTACTTTTTCATGGGAATTTTCTTCATAACTGTTTCCAACATCTGCTCCTCTGTATGAATCTTTAGTCTAAATTATGTTATTTCTCTCAAGCCAACAGCATTTATATAACCTTTTTACCTTTTTACCCTTCACATTGTCATAGAAGTTGAGACTGACACTTCTCCACCTGTATCTTGAAGCTACACTTCTGCAGTAGAGCGACTGACTGTTAATTGACTGGTTGTAGGTTCGAATTCTACTTGGGGAGATTTGATTCATTCCGAATTAAGGATTTGCTTGACCGTTAAAAGTAGATAACACGTTCCCTGTGTCTTTGTTGCTATTGCATTCTATATCATCGTATCATATTTTGTTCTGCAATATTTGAGAATCACTGTTAATTCTAAATCTTTGGTAAAACTACATTCAGAAAACAAGTGATGAAACTTCCCTCTGTCCCTTCCCATTTTATAACCCCCCCCCCCCATCTTCTCTCTCTATTCTGACTTTTACTACGTGTGTGTGTGTGATCCGTCCATTTATAAAAATAAAAAAAATGAAAACCATTTCTTTCTCACATGGAAGCACATCAACTTTTACCCACGACTTTTCAACATCTCTTACATACTTTTCAACCCCCTTTCTAGAATTTGGAATTATCAAACCATATTCAGCTCCTCATCTCACGAAGTAAATAAATGAAAATGACAAACGTTCGAAGAAATTGAATGCAGTGTCATTTATCATAAGAAGCTTAGCAAGAAGTTTATCCATCATGATCTTGGTCCTTTTGCTTACAATCAACACCCTAAAATGACAACTGCTGTGTTAGTTGGATTGACTAAGACTTTCGATGTGCTCTCAAGTTGTCATGAGTTTAAGCCCCATGATACCTGTGGCATGTAGGCTAAATAATAAAATCAGTGTGTTTTGTTTAGTCAATAATTTGGCCCGGGTATTCAAATAAAGGAAGTCAAATATTATCAAAAAGATTTTTTAAATAAAGTATTAACCCTTGACAGTTGGAATCAAGAATGTTATAATACAGTTGTCTTAGTTCCCTCACAGAGGTGAAGCATGGGAATAAGGACAATGTAAAATTTGATGACCATCGTTTTCGTATGAATAATCCAAAGAGTATTTGATCAATTTAGACGAACCAACTGACTCTTTTTCTGATTGGTTCAAAGTACGAATTCCCTCTCCAAAATCTTTTGCGGGGAGGCTAGTTTTGAGAATCTCCTTGGTTTTTCAGACATAGACTAAAATTTTATACTAATTCCCATATTGAACGGAAAAGTTCAAACTTCTCTAGAAGATTTGTTGTGGTTAAATTAATTAATTAATTATTTTTAAAAAGTCAGATGGGAATTTTATAGTAATTCCCATAATTAAATTTCAAATTTGATTGGTTACTAAATAACCCCTCCCCTAAGATATGCAACTATTCATAGAATATGAATTTTCAATTTAAAATTAATTAACAATAGATGAAGAGAACTAAGATCTTTTAAGTATTTAAGGTTAATCTTTTCGTACTATGTGGGCGCCACATTGCCGATGATATGATTTAATGGTGGAACTATATACCTCCAAAGGCACTCATGTGTGACATGGGTTCTAGTCTAATAAAATAATTAATTTGTAATCCCTAACAGCTGTTCACTTTACTCATTAGGCATCAATTCTTTGAGTCTTCAATACAAGCAACATTTGTATGAAACGGGCATAACACTGTTTTGTTATTTTTATCCATTCACAGTATATGAGGTGGTGTTTGATGAAATGTCTCACATCACAGGTTAACTAAAACAATAGATAGTGATAAGATATGCGGGTAGATTTTTTTAAGATCCTTTTCATCTCGCTCATAAGAAGAAAACCTTAACTTTCAATATTGACGTTCAAACATTCTCATTGTGCCGTACAAGTAGTTTTTTTAAATTTTATATACAAGTAGTATTGGAGGGAAGGAAGAATCAAATCTGGAACTCGGATAAATGATCCTAACCACTAGAATTACAAATTCCTTACTGTAATAGTTGTATTTTATTCATACAATTTTGAAATTAGTTAATACCATGTTGTCAATCACATTACGGAAGCTTTTTAATAAATGTCATGACTATTGTGACAGTTGAATTACGCACATAAGAATAAGACCATCTAGAAATGTTCAGCTTCCGCGAACGTCAAGGGACTTTTGAAATTTCCTAAGCCATCATAAATCGCCTTTTTTCCAAATGAAAATATCTTCTATCGAGAATTTTAATAGAAAGAACGCCTCCACGGCAGCGGCAAAGATATTATTTTCACACGTAAAAATATGTTCAAGAAACAACGCGAGAAAGTCCCATTTGGTTGGTTTTTTTATTTATAAATATTTTGCTGACAATTCCCACCTGAGTTACACGAAGTAGATATTTTTCTCGCTTTTTTTATATATTAAAAAAGTTTAGAGACTTTTCTTCCTCACGTGTCTATAAATTCTCACCCAAAGCTCCTCACAAATGTAGTTTTTTCCTTGCATGTTCTCATTCTTCACCAGACAACAATGATCTCTGTGTGAAGAATTTTGAGAAGACAAAAGAAAAGCATACTCTGGGAGTATATTTGATCATCAATTCTTTCAATCACTTCCCAAACAATTGGGTTGTACTTTTCCAACCCATCATCTGAAATTTTGAGTTGAGAGTAATTATTTGATTGGTTTCGGGCCATCAAAATGGCGGCGTCTTTGGTGGGAGATGACTTAGCTAGGCAGACTAGCAGCCGGAGGAGCTGGCGTTCTTCCAGTGTTAGAGAAATGTGGAACACACAGGATGTGTTCCGGCAGAGCAGCAGGCAGCAGACGGTGAATGAGGAGGAGGAGCTCAAGTGGGCCGCCATAGAGCGGTTGCCAACGTATGATAGGATGAAAAGGGGGATGCTCAGACAATATATGAGCAATGGGAGGGTTGTAGCTGAAGAAGTTGATGTTGCACACCTTGGAGATCATGACAAGAAACAGTTGATGGAGAGCATACTTAAGGTTGTTGAGGATGACAATGAGAGGTTTCTGAAGAGGCTAAGGGCCAGAAATGACAGGTTTGTATTGTCTTCCCTTCTGTTATGTATAGTTTGTTTGGTTGATGAGAAAGCAGGAGGAAAACAAAAGTGTTGAACTCTGAAAGTTTAGGTTGTCTTTGGCTTCATAAAACATACAATTGAAAGATGTATTTTTGCTATGTTTGATTTGGATTACCTTGTAATTTTTTTTTTCTTGGGAGACAGGGTTGGTATTGACATTCCAAAGGTTGAGGTTAGATACCAGAATATATCAATAGAGGGAGATGCATATGTTGGCACCAGAGCACTTCCAACTCTGCTAAATTCCACCTTGAACCAACTAGAGGTATTGTTTCAACATTTTTTCAATACCGAACCTTATTTCTTGATCTAGCGTTCCGCTAGTGAATTCCTAGATTTCTAAATTTCTATACGTGTGAATAGGGACTGATTGGATTGATTGGACTCTCACCCTCAAAGAAAAGAGTTGTCAAGATACTTCATGATGTGAGCGGTATTGTTAAACCGTCAAGGTATACTCATGTTTCTTTGAAAAGAAGATGGAAACTATTTCTGAACTCCAACCGTGATATTGCTTGTTTTGTCTGCTTTTCAGGATGACACTGCTTCTTGGACCTCCATCGTCAGGAAAAACAACACTGCTAAAAGCGCTTGCTGGCAAACTGGATAGGGATATAAGGGTTTGCCATCCTCTCTGTCTCTTTACCAGTTATCAGTATTAGTGTGCATACATGTGCAGGGACTTTTCATATGTATTGACAAGTTGGGGTTATAAACAGGTAACTGGGAAAGTGACTTACTGTGGCCACGAATTCAACGAATTTGTGCCTCAGAGAACC
Source organism: Prunus mume (assembly GCF_000346735.1). Next base: position 8,519,481 of record NC_024126.1, on the reverse strand, counting down.
TCTGCTTATATTAGCCAGCATGATCTTCATTATGGTGAGATGACAGTTCGTGAAACGTTGGATTTCTCTGGACGTTGCCTGGGAGTTGGAACAAGGTATGATATGCTAGTAGAGATGTCTAGACGAGAGAAAGATTCAGGTGTCAAACCAGATCCCGAAATCGATGCATTCATGAAAGCCACATCTATGTCGGGCAAGGAAACCAGTTTGATCACAGATTATGTTCTTAAGGTTTGTTGATCCAATCACAAGATTATATCATTGCTCTCTTATTCTACAAGCCTAACAAATTTTTGTTCTTATGACAGATACTTGGATTAGACATCTGTGCTGATATAATGGTGGGTGATGGCATGAGAAGGGGTATATCTGGTGGACAAAAGAAACGTGTAACTACCGGTATGTTACTCTATTCTTTCCAATCTGTTTCTGAATATGAATATGTGTAATATATTGACCATGATATTTCTGCATATGTAGTTTTAACCTTAAATATATTTTACTAGAAACGTAGGTACTAATGCAATTAATACCAAGAAGTGAAATTTTTTTCTTCTTCTAATAATAGGAATGATTATTGATGTGCAAACATTCTCTGCAATGATCATAACTGGTGGTGGTTGCTCTTAATGCAGGAGAAATGTTGGTTGGACCAGCGAAAGCTTTTTTCATGGATGAAATATCAACGGGGCTGGACAGTTCCACAACCTTTCAAATTATCAAGTTCATGAGGCAGATGGTTCATATTCTGGATGTGACAATGGTCATCTCTCTCTTGCAGCCTGCACCGGAGACGTATGATCTTTTTGATGACATTATCCTTGTTTCTGAGGGTCAGATTGTGTACCAAGGTCCGCGTGAGAATGTGCTTGAATTCTTCGAATATATGGGGTTCAGATGCCCTGAAAGAAAAGGTGTTGCAGATTTCTTGCAAGAAGTGACCTCAAAGAAGGACCAAGAACAATACTGGTATAAGAAGAACCAAGCATACAGATATGTCTCAGTGCCTGACTTTGTACAGGCTTTCAGATCATTTCATGTTGGCCAACGACTTTTGGAAGACCTAAGAGTTCCATATGATAAAAGAGCAGCCCATCCTGCTGCCTTGGTGAAGGAAAAGTATGGAATATCGAATATGGAACTCTTCAAGGCATGCTTTGCAAGAGAATTGCTGCTGATGCAGCGTAGCTCTTTTATATACATATTCAAAACTACCCAGATAACAATTATGGCAACAATTGCTTTCACGGTATTCTTAAGGACAACAATGAAATACGGGGAAGAAAAGGATTCGGCAAGGTTTTGGGGAGCACTGTTTTTCAGTCTCATCAACGTCATGTTTAATGGAGTGGGAGAGCTTTCAATGACAGTTTTCCGGCTTCCTGTGTTCTTTAGGCAGAGGGATGCCTTGTTCTATCCTGGTTGGGCTTTTGGCTTGCCCATTTGGATAACCAGAATTCCCATTTCGCTGGCGGAATCTTTTTTATGGACAGCCATAACATATTACACCATAGGATTTGCACCTGCTCCTAGTAGGTAAGCTGTAATTTTTTCTCACATTGTTGTCACAAGTTTTAGCTTTGTGATGCTAAATAAATGACGAAAAACAAAACAATTTTGTGGTGGTGGATCTTCTGTCTGACATTTGTCCAATATTATCAGGTTCTTCAAACAGTTCTTGGCTTTCTTTGGTATACATCAGATGGCAGTCTCCCTCTTCCGTTTCATTGCTGGCCTTGGTAGAAGTGAGGTTGTTTCGGGCACACTCGGTTCCTTTTCACTGCTGTTGGTTTTTATTCTAGGAGGTTACATTGTTGCTAAAGGTTAGAATCCTTCCCTGTTTACTGTTAGAGTATTTTGTTTCAAAGTAAGCTACTGTTTAGATCAATTTTCCTGCTAGATTTTTTTATATGTTTTGAAATGTTCAACATATTCTCATTTTTCTGTGCAGATGATATTGAACCATGGATGATATGGGGATACTATGTTTCACCTATGATGTATGGACAAAATGCAATTGCTATCAATGAATTTCTTGACGACAGATGGAGCACTGTAATTTCTCTTAAATCTCTCTCAACTAAATTCTCACTCTACATTAACAATTATAATTTTGAGTTTTACATTCAGGTTCAACTAGTGTTTTAGCTTAATCAAACTTTTTTATCCCATGGCGCAGCCTTTGAATAACTCCCGTATGCCCACTGTGGGAAAGACCCTTCTCAGGGAGAGAGGCCTGTATACAGAGGAATATTGGTATTGGATTTGTATTGGGGCACTCTTCGCGTTTTCAGTTCTTTTTAATGTTCTTTTCATTGCATCACTCACCTTCTTAAACCGTAAGTAAACAATTCATTTATTTTCCTTGGACTATTGTTATGGTAATATGGATTGAAGCATTAATTACTTCTTTTTCTTTTTGTGACTCAATTTTAGCTCTTGGCGAAACCAAAACTCTGATCGAGAATGATGACTCTGAAACAAAGAGGAAACAGCAATTGTCCAATTCAGAAGGTTGAAATATTATATATCTTGTGGATTTTAACTTAGATGGTTTCACTGTTTCTGCAAGATGGGATGCGTTTCATATGTTTGATAAAGAATTACTTCAGCCTTTGCTAGCTGCAAATTCTAGTTACCACTTGCATATTTTTCTTTGGTGTCATCACATTGTGCTTGTAGTACAAATTCTACTGCAGAAACCTTACATATCGTGTGGCAGATTAGCTAACAAAATAATTTTTTGGTCTCATATATGATGAACAATTACAGGTATTGATATGCAAGTTCGAAATGCTCGAGGAAGTACTAGTTCAAATGTTAATGTTGCAAGCGGTCAAGCCAAACGAGGAATGGTTATGCCCTTCCAGCCCCTTTCACTTGCTTTCAACCATGTCAATTACTATGTGGATATGCCCGTGGTAAGTCGTTTTTTCTTTTTGCTCCACTGAGCTTTATATTTCTAGAGTTATTATATGATAACTTATCTAAAGAAAAGCTAACTCTAGTTATAAACTGGAAGAACATTGTTTCATCTTTCACATTAGTTACTTTCTATTAACCGTTGACATGAATTTATGTCTAAGAAACTATGACCTTGATTTATTGATGACAAATACTGTTCTGTGTCAAATATGATTCTTGGTAGTAACGATTTTTTGTGCTTTTCAGGAAATGAAGAGCGAAGGGATTGAAGAGACTCGACTGCAACTACTTCGAGATGTTAGTGGTGCATTTAGGCCGGGTATTCTGACTGCATTGGTTGGTGTTAGTGGTGCCGGAAAAACCACCTTGATGGATGTCTTAGCTGGAAGAAAGACTGGAGGGTACATTGAAGGAAGTATTAGTATCTCTGGATACCCAAAGAACCAAGCCACATTTACTCGGGTCAGCGGTTACTGTGAACAGAATGACATTCATTCACCATATGTTACTGTTTATGAATCTCTCGTATACTCTGCCTGGCTGCGTCTTTCGAGGGATGCTACGAAGGATAAACGAAAGGCATGTTTTTTATTTAACAACCTCAATATTTAGCTGTTCCAACATTTAGTTTCTGACTACATGTCACTGAACTGACAATCATATTGCTCCATATAAGAACGGGATGAGATGGATGATGTAGCTGACTTTGATTTTCTTCTTCTCTTCTTTAGATGTTTGTTGATGAGGTTATGGATTTGGTTGAGCTTAATCCATTGAGGAATTCTTTAGTTGGACTGCCAGGAGTTGATGGACTTTCAACTGAGCAGAGAAAAAGGCTCACTATTGCTGTAGAGTTGGTTGCAAATCCATCCATCATCTTTATGGATGAGCCAACATCAGGTCTTGATGCTAGAGCAGCCGCTATTGTTATGCGTGCTGTAAGAAACACTGTCGATACAGGACGAACTGTTGTATGCACAATTCACCAACCGAGTATTGACATTTTTGAAGCTTTTGATGAGGTAGGAACAACTAATACAATTTATTGAATTTGTAACGTTGTCATTTCATGTACCATATTTATGATTTTTTTTCCCTTGCAGCTTTTCTTAATGAAAAGAGGAGGGCAGGTGATTTATGCTGGACCTCTTGGTCATCAGTCTCATGAGCTTGTTGAATATTTTGAGGTAAGTTTATACTTTACCTTGTATGTTCAGTTCCTATTAACTAATATCCAAACAGATTATACTGGAACTGAATTTGTTTAGCCCTTTTTTTCCTAAATTTTCTTAGGTTAGCCCTAACTTACTCTGTCTCCTAAGGACGCATTTAGACTCTGGTGCATATTGTTGAATATATTAGTGATTGAATCCTCCATCTCAATGCAATTCTATGATCTTATCCAGCAAGAAATATTATCCTTGGACCCATGAGTTTTAGAGTTGCAAAGTTTGAATAATATCTTAATCCTCTTGCAGGCCATCCCTGGAGTTCCCAAGATCAAAGAAGGCTACAATCCTGCTACGTGGATGTTAGACGTCAGCTCTGCTGCAGTTGAGGCTCAAAATAACATTGACTTTGCAGAAGTATATGCAAACTCTGAGCTCTACAGGTAAGCAAGATGTACTGTATTCAATTAATTTATATTTTCTTTTTCCCACAAACCCCTTCATTGTATGCACAAAAATTCTTCAACAATTATTTTCAATTGTTCAGGAGAAATGAGGAACTTATCAAGGAACTAAGCATTCCACTACCCGGCTCCAATGACCTTCACTTTCCCACCCAATTTTCTCAAAGCTTCATAGTTCAATGCAAGGCTTGCTTTTGGAAACAACACTGGTCATACTGGAGAAACTCGCGATACAATGCCATTAGGTTTTTCATGACGGCTGTCATTGGCATAATCTTTGGTGTAATCTTCTGGAGCAAAGGAGACTCGCTGTAAGTTTAAGAACTTCATTGTGGGCTACATTTTTTGTTAATATATTCCTTTGAATTTGTGATTATACGATTTAAGTTGCATGTTTTGTTCAATCACTTATACTAATTTTATCTTGCAAACAGACATAAACAACAAGACCTGATCAATCTTTTGGGAGCTACCTATTCTGCTGTTCTTTTCCTTGGAGCTGGCAATGCTTCTGCTGTTCAATCCGTGATTGCAATTGAGAGAACAGTTTTCTACCGTGAAAGAGCAGCGGGAATGTATTCAGAGTTGCCTTATGCATTTGCACAGGTAAGAATACTGGAAATTATACTCGGTTATGCGTTCGTTTTTCATATTATTAAAATCTCATTATTGATGCATCTTTTGGTGTTATAGGTGGCTATTGAGACAATTTACGTTGCAATCCAAACCTTTATGTACTCGTGTATTCTGTATTCTATGATTGGGTACACTTGGAAGGTAGAAAAGTTTTTGTACTTCTACTACTTCGTATTCATGTGCTTTACCTACTTCACAATGAACGGAATGATGATGGTTGCACTAACTCCTAACCATCAAATTGCCGCAATCGTTTCGTCTTTCTTCACGAACTTCTGGAACTTGTTCTCTGGTTTCCTCATTGCCCGGCCGGTATGTCATTTGAAACTCAGTTATTCTTCTTATTTTCATGTCTTGAGAATGTTAAACAGGTGTTCAAATTTCTAAGGAACCCAGTTCGAGTCGTTGTCTTAATTTATCATTGCAACCATAATAACAATTCATGCTTAATTTTGCAGCTAATCCCAGTGTGGTGGAGGTGGTACTACTGGGGGTCTCCAATTGCTTGGACAATCTATGGCATCATGGCATCTCAATTTGGTGACAATAAGACCTTTATTGATACTCCTGAAGGATCTCAGAGAGTGGATCTATACCTTAAGAACAATCTAGGTTATGAACATGACTTTGTAGTACCTGTGTTCTTCGCTCATATAGGTTGGGTCCTGCTCTTCTTCTTTGTCTTTGCCTATGGTATCAAGTTCCTTAACTTCCAAAAGAGATAAACAACTTCACGCTGCAGCTGAGCTGGGTAACCTTCAGAATGTCAAATACATTTTTCAGGGTAAAATTAGCATAGTAGTGAGTCAGAGAGAAGAAATCTCATCACTACTCTTTTTGTCTTTTTTATATATACATTTTGTAATTTTGATTGGCTTGGACAGCTTTTCCCTATTAATTTGTATAATCAATTTTATTCTTCAATATCTAATAAAAAGCCTTGTGATTTGTTGTTTTTAATATGAAAATACTGGTTATGCTCTTCATTATCACTTGTGGTGTGAAAGTATGATGAATAAAAGGATCTACACCAAAAGCTCTTCACTTGAGCTGTACAAAGAAAAACATAGAATAATCTGGTCTAATATTGCAGAATATACATCATCAGATTTTGGTTGATAAGGATTGATCCTGAGATGGCCATCCAATCAACCAAACAGAAACACAACAGATTTTGACCTAAGCTACTGAAAAACATAAAATTACAGATGAAGACTAGAAATTAAGATTTAACTCGGAATGAGGCTGATGTTGTGGGTCTTGTAGCAACATGGTTTGAAGAGGCGCCAAAAATTCACTCAAGTCATTGTCACAGAACTGCAAATCTTCTTGCATCAACCCAATCTCACAATCAGTCAACAGCAACCTAATGTCATCATGCTCATCATCAGTAATATGATAAGTGCTATGAGGTTGCACATCATCTTCCATTGCATTATTATCATTTTGATCTTCATCACCCAATACCCAACTGAGAAAATCATAAATAGTATCCACAGTTGGCTCATAATCATCAAGATCATCACAAAACTGCATATCATCTTCCATCAAACCAATCTCACAATCACTCAATAGCAACTTCATATCATCATCACTAATTTCCACACTTGGCACAGAAGGTGATTGCGACTGCAGCTGCTCTTGTGGTTCTTCTGGCAATTCAAGATCATAAAGTTGCAGATAATCTTCCATTAGACCAACATCATTATGATCATCATTATCCAATACCAAACTGAGATAATCATTTGCATCCACAGTTGGTTCATGAATTGATGAAAGATAATCTTGCTGAAATTGACCAATTAAATTGGGTTTGGGTGTGGGTATGACGACGTTATCTGGATCAAGATTCAAATTAATCTGACCAATTAAATTGGGTTTGGGTGTGGGTATGACGAGATCACCTGGATCAAGATTCAAATTAATCTCACCAATTAAATTGGGTTTGGGTCTGGGTTCGACGAGATCAGTTGGATGAAGATTCAAATTAAGATTAAGAGATGATAGTTGTTGTTGATCTGCTGGATCTGGTTCCATGATATTCTTGTACAAGTCCATGAAACTGCACTTACCGTCATCCCTCATCATCATCTCCATCGTCACAGCTCCGATCCTCTCATTCAAAGACTCCAACTTGGCCCCCAAGCAATTATCCTGAATACCCAAATCCCGATTTTCTCGATCATCAACAATTTCCAAGAAACCCTTTTCGACGGAGAACAGACCCTTTTCAATTCGATCTTTGAAACCCCTCTTCAGATTCTTGTACTTGAGTAGAACTGATTTCAAATCTTGTTGGTTTTCCGGCCAATCGTTGATCTTGCCGTCGGCACCAAGAGCGATCATGTAAACGGCAATATCGCACAGCTTCGAGAGTCGGCCGGCCTTATTCTTCAGAGTGGAGCCTCTCTTGGCCATGGCAGTTTTCTGAGGCTTCATAGCATCAGAGACCCTTTTCATCTTCATGGACGCTGAAACCCTAGGGTTTGATTTAGGAAGAGCCATAAATCAATAAATCAATTTCGAGTGGAAATTAATTGAATAACAGAGAGATTAGCAATATAGTCAGTGCGATTAATTAGCGACTGATCAAAACTTGTAGAGAATGGCAGTGAAAGGTAGCGAATGTAGCGATCGTGAGAAATGAGAGAGTGTGAGCGAGGAAGGCGAGAGTATGGCGGTATTTATAGAATCTGTGACCGAGGGTATAGTTGGTATTACAAGGAAAGTAACCGTTACGCGGAAAGTAGCATATCATCACACTATCGGTATTACAATAAATACAGTATTTTATTGTCTTATTTTATTTTGTAGAGTTTTGTTTTTTTCCTCTTTGCAATTGAATAAAAAACAAAATTTGTTTGTCGTTTCAATATTATTTAGGTATATGGTTTGTTGTATTTAAATTGTTGTACATAATTGTATTATTCCAGTGAATGTACAATTTGGTACTTATTTTATATGTATTTCTTTTAATGTTAAAGTCTTTCTTATAGTATATACATTAGCTATAAAGCGTGACTCGTTTGGTTGAGTTAGTAGAATTAGAGTGCTGCTAAACGAACTCTAAAATTAACTAAGTACACCATATTTACAAACTATTTATTAAATTACTAATTTATCCTAATATAAAATGACTAAAAAGGATATATCAACAAATATAATTTTAATAAATACACTACTCACCATATTAAACTTTAATCAAATGTAAAGAAGTTTTCATATTGCTTGATGCCCAGGAATAACCCATCGAGCACTGACAAAGGCATAAAGAGGTGTCGTTAAATGTTCGAAGGAGCAAGGAGGTGGGTTCTAATACCGACACTCATTTCCATCCATTGCTGGAAGAGATTTGTGTAGCAGTACAAGTTCAACGCCAAAAAAAAAAAACAAAAAACAAAAAACAAAAAAAAAAAAACAAAACCCCCTGAGGTTGACTTCAGATTCCTATGCTTTGATATTCTTGTAATTTCAAGTTTTGTTAGTTATAATATCTTCAATAATAGTTATAATTTTATTAATTTGTTTACTCATATGAGATCATGAAATAGTCATCTAAGATTTCAATATGTAAAGACAAATATTCATTTGAAGTTCTGATCACAAAACTTTACAACCAATCAATGAATGGTTTCTTGTTCTATAAAAGAAGTGCAGAACACTTTCATTTTACCCTGTTTAGGCCTAATTTCTGCACATCAGCCCATTTGGCTATTGGGTTATTTTTAACAAAACAAACTTGCGCTCTATTTGCCAAAATTGGAAAATAGCCCAGGTCATTTCAAAGAAGGGGGTTAAAATAAACATTACCCAAAGTAATTTTCACAGGATAGATTTTAATTACCATCAATGGTGATTTCATCTAATACCCAAATTTAATTAGTTTATTCTTTATCCAGTTTCCGGATTACATATTTTGAGCTTGAGGGTTTGATCATCACCGTTGGTTACCAACTCAAAACCAAATTAGCAACTCTAGAGCTAGAAAGGTAAAAGCAGCACTCGACACTCTTCTCAACCACAGCCAGGGGGCTTCCTAGGAAAATAGGCAACTACAAGCCAAGGAATAATCTACCGAGATGAGGCTTTTGCGGAAATGGGTTGAGAAAAGCAAAGCTAGAAAGCTAATTTATTCTCTTAGAGCTACCAAGGGTTAGTGGGTTAACACTTTTCAGCAGTTGTGCTCTAGTTCTCATCATGCATTTCTCTATAAATACAAGAGTACGTGAACTGGAGCAAGGATAGCCAAAAATCAAATCAACACAATCAAATCAAACCAATAAAAACAAACAACCAAGAATTCTCAGTCAAATTGACAAAAATCAAGCACGATCATACGATCTCAAAAGCCTTCAAACTCAGAAGCAATCAAGCTATCTAGCTTACAAAAGCCATCCAGCTCTCAACAAAACAAGTAGAACTTAGATTTTTGACTTTAATCCAGCTTAGAGAAGCAGCTAACCAACAGGAAAAACGAGATTTCTCTCGTTGCAAATATGATGCAGCTCAAAAGAATCAAGCAGAACTCAACTTTTTGTTGTTACAAATTCAGTTAAGAACATGCGAACCAGGCAAAACTCAGATTGTTCATCATATGGAAACCTTGACAAATGCTCAGAAACACCTTGATGCCCTAAGCTCACTAGAATAACTCACGAGTGATCCTCAGTCAAGCAGAACAAGTACTGAAGTGCAATTACATGCCAACAGCTGCCAATTCTGCTACTTCCCTATTAAAATATTTTTGACATATTTTGCTAGTTTTATTATGTAATGTTGCTATCTTTCTACCTAAATTAGGAATGAAATTGCTAGCATAATTTGATAATTCTAAAAATGATTGTAACTGCTTTTTATCTTCTAATTCATCTAAAAATTTCAATATTTTTTTTGGGAAATAGCTCTAAATGCCACCCTTTTTATAATTTTAACTGAAAATACCACATCTCCCCAAAAATTTGCAACTATCACCTATAAATATATATTTATTGACTACTTATTGCACACATATCACTTTTGTTTTCTCTCTATTGCGCCTCTCACTCTCTTTGTTGCTCAACTCTCTCTGTCTCTGTTGCTTAGGTCTCACTCTCTCTTTGGTCAGCTCTCACTCTCTGTTCTCTCTTTCACAGTCGCAGGAAGCTCTTGGCCCCTCTTGCACAACTCTCTCTCATGTAGCTTTCTCTCTCTCTCTCTCTCTCTCTCTCTCTCTGACGCAGTTATCTTCCTCTTCCATCGTTCACCTGCAAAAGATACTGTTCATCGTCAATTTGAATTGGTTGAGGGGTTTCTGTGAAGTTGGTTTAGGGTTTATGGGTTTCTATGAAATTGGTTTAGGGGTTTGTCTGAAATTGGTTTAGGGGTTTCTCTGAAATTGGTTTAGGGTTGAGGGGTTTCTTTGAAATTGTCTGATTTTGATGATTCCTTGTTTGAAACATTGAATGGGTTTGTTCTTTATGGATTGATTCTTGCGTCTGATTTGGGATTCTGTTGCTTTGCTGTTGTTATTGATGTTTTAGTGATGTTTTTTGCTATCGTATTGCCAATTTAGTGGTTTTGTATTGGCATTTTATTAGTGCTGTTGTATTGCTAGTTTATTATGATTTTATTCCCGTTCCATTATGGTTTTAATGGTTTTGGCGATTTATGCAATTGAAGTATGTGTTTCCTGTTGTTTTTTTCATCCAAAGAAGGGAAATTGTAGGTGCCATTTATAGTCTCTACATTACCTATTTTGTGGCATCCAATGCTTAGAAATTCCAGTAGGTCATTCTTCAAGATATTGAATATACCAGAATGACAACATTGAGTTGCAGAGACTATAAATGTAAAAGTTGCCTCAATGTTTTGATACTTGTTTTTTACATATCGAATCGGATGCCCAATACTAGATGGCTGCTTGGGCGGTGGGATACCCTGCAACTCAATCTTTATGTGCTTCCACTCATTCGAGGCCACCAAAACTGAGAACTTTAAGCAAACCTTGTGTTCCATGTTGTTTGTATTACCAATCTGATGCATATGATCCAATAGTTCAGCAAATGTGCTGGTTCGTGGAACTATTAAGCCTTTTGAGTCACCCCCTTCGTATTTGCACATCTTCTTTGAGGTTACTCATTTTTCATTGTAGCAAACCAGAATAACAATTGTCTCCATTTCTGACCATGACAAAATAACATTTCATTAACACAATACAACCACAATAACCAGGCAAGACAATGACAATATAACAGAATATAACAGCAATATAACAACAACATAACAACAATATGACAGCAAAATAACATGAACACAACAGCAATACAACACTAACACAGCAGTGAACAAGGATTCATCACAATCACACTATACAAATCTACTACATCAAATGGAAAAGCCCAAGTTTCAAGATTCACATATCCAAAATCTAAATGAGATTGGTAAAAACCCAGATGGATGAGCATGAAGATTCAAAAAATCTAACCAAAAGCAATTAAAGCCAAAACCAATTTAATAGAAACCCAAGCAATCAAAATAAAACCAATTTCACAGAATCCCACAGATATTAAGAAAATAACCATCAACGCTACCTATTTGAGGTCAATGATCCAGTAAAGCTTCAAGGTTGCAAGCAGCTATTCAGAAGACATACCTAAAAGATGGGGTCGTGGGAGGGTTTCACGATTCAAAAAAGAGAGAGAGAGAGAGAGAGAGAGAGAGAGAGAGAGAGAGAGAGAGAGAGAGAGAGAGAGAGGGGAAAGGTTTCAAGCAGCTATTCAGAAGACATACCTAAAAGATGGGGTCGAGGAAGGGTTTTGCGATTCAAAAGAGAGAGAGAGAGAGAGAGAGAGAGAGAGAGAGAGAGAAAGCAAGCGAACACAGAGAGAGTGAATAGGGAGCTGAGCGAGCTGAGAGGGAACAAAATTTCAGCATAAGTGATATGTGTGCAATAAGTAGACAATAAATATATATTTATAGGTGATAGTTGCAAAAAAATTGGGGAGGGGTTGTATTTTCAGTTAAAATTATAAAAAGGGTGGCATTTAGAGCTATTTCCTTATATTTTTTTTTAACTATATGTTCTTGCAATTGTATGGTTCCTAATTTAATATACATGACTAAAAATTCATGACTTGTTTGTAAAGTTCTACTTGATTTCTACTTATAACTATGGACAAGTATATCATCTACATATACACTGCAAAAGCTATTATATTTTTAAAAAATTTGATCCATCTTTGTTTGAATGATCCTTCTAGGGTTAGGGTTTTAACAATTTATTTCCAACATGAGAATAATGCCCTTACATTTCCATTGATCATAACTTTTTCGCTACAACTCCGATTCACATGCAGTACACGTCTACCAAAAATCGTCCCGAACAAAAGTGGACCAAAAAGTCACCATTTGAGAAGGGCAAAACGATCAATTTCCTCAAAAATTTCAAAAAGTAAGAGAAATTTTGGGACGGGTTGTTACAATGTTCTATTCAAGCTTGGTGGGTATGGAGAATAAATTAAAGTGATGGCATATGTTTCATGATTATCCAAAGCTTGAGAAATGTATAATTAAGTCCAAATCAATGGCTTCAAGATTTCTAACAATATTACAAATGTGAAACAACCAATTTCATCGGGTGGTCAGGTTACAAATTTCCTCAATTTAGTCTTCACTACATGGCAAACCTGCTAAAATATGAAAACTATGAGAGAATATTTGTTTGTGGGAATTTTCTGTGTATTCTTCTCCTTGTAGGAGGTCATATTTATAATATAACGAAACCTGAATGGGCAAGTAAATAATAAATTCCTAAATATATTTACAGTAGGAAATCAGAAATTAAAGTAAATCAATTACAATTATGATAGGAATTCTTGGTGTGTAAGGAAAGTAAGTCAATATCCAGAAGTCACGCCAACACTCCCCCTCACGTTGGTGCATAGATGCCGTCAATGCCCAATTGATCCAGTGAATTGTGGAATGCTTTATAGGAAATCGCCTTTGTCAAAATATCCGCCAGTTGATCCTCGGATTTCACAAAAGGAAACTGAAACACTTTAGCCTCAAGCTTCTGTTT
>NC_024126.1:8493087-8506192 GCF_000346735.1 Prunus mume | reverse complement strand
TGAACCGTATTCTGTGCAATGGCTGTAGCAGCCTTGTTGTCACAAAAGAGATTCATTGTGAATGTAGGTTTATACCCAAGTTTAGTAAGCAACTTTCTTAACCAAAGAAGTTCACAAATCCCTTTAGTCATGCCTCTGAACTCGGCTTCTGCATTGGATAAAGCTACTACATTTTTTTTTTTGCTCTTCCATGTCACCAAATTACCTCCCACGAATGTGAAATAACCCGATGTGGATTTTCTATCTGTTACATTACCTGCCCAATCTGCATCTGAATAACCATCAATATTTAGATGACCATGCTTTGAGAACATAAGTCCTTTTCCAGGTGTAGAGTTCAAATATCTAAGTTTCCAAAGAACTGCATTCATATGGTCTTCACTTGGAGAGTGCATAAATTAACTGACAACACTCATCGCATAAGCAATGTCTGGTCGAGTATGTGACAAATAGATCAATCTTCCAACTAACCTTTGGTATCTTTCTTCGTTAGTTGGAACTTGATCCGGATATTCTCCAAGATGATGATTCTGAACAATAGGAGTGTCCGCAGGTTTGCAATCTAGCATTCTTGTGTCTGTCAACAAGTCCAAGACATATTTCCTTTGAGAGAGAAATATTCCTTGCTGCGATCGAGCCACCTCAATTCCCAAGAAATACTTGAGTCCACCTAGATCTTTCATCTCAAACTCAGTAGCCAAATAGTCTTGTAACTGTGATATTTCCTGTTTATCATTCCCAGTAATAATCATATCATCAACATAGATTATTAATGTTGTTACCTTCCCTTTCTGATGTTTCAAGAACAGAGTATGATCTGAGTTGCACTGTTTGAAACCATTGTTTTTCATTGCCATGGTGAACTGTCTAAACCATGCACGTGGTGACTATTTCAATCCATACAATGCTTTTCGTAACCTGCAAACTGTTCCAATTTGAGTAGTATTATATCTAGGAGGAATGTCCATGTTCACCTCCTCCGTGTGTTCGCTGTATAGAAAAGCATTCTTTACATCAAACTGGTGTAGTGGCCAATCCAAATTAGCTGCAAGGGACAATAAGGCTCTGACGGTGTTTAACTTTGCAACTGGTGCAAAGGTTTCTTCATAGTCTATACCATAGGTCTGTGTATACCCTTTTGCCACAAGTCTTGCCTTGTATCGCTCGATAGATCCATCTGCATTGTGTTTTATAGTAAACATCCATCTACATCCGATAGTCTTTTTTTCTCGTGGTATAGTCTCCAATGTCCAAGTCTGATTTTTCTCAAGAGCTTTCATCTCCTATTTTATAGCTTGGACCCACTTAGGATCCTTCAATGCTTTAGAGACCTTGGTTAGAATATTGATAGTAGACAACTGATGCACAAAAGCCTTGAGTGGTTCAGACAGCTTCTCAGTGGATACATGATTTGCAATTGGATACTTTGATGTCTTGCCAATATCAGATGAATAACGGTTTGGTGGTTCCCATGATTTTGTTTGAAAGGTAATTGATATCCAATAGATTTATCCTCTATATGCACAAGTCTATTAGGAGTAGTTACCTCAATGATATTCTCAGGAGATTGGTCCGTTGGTACTGTTGAGTGAGAGGGGGTCTTCATCTTATTGCTCTGAGTTGTCTATAGGAGTATGACTCGAATCAAAAACAGCTTCACAAGGGTTAGGTGATCGATCGTTGTATGGCAGAGAGCATTCACACGTGCCAGACTCAGGAGCGTGTAGGATTTTGCGAATCTTAATTCGGATATCGTTTGAACCCCGAACGGATCCCGCCTATTGTCCGATTTCTGGGTTCAATATGTTTGAACCGTTGGATCGTAGTTAATTCCAAGTATGTTAATCTAGACTTTCCCAGGATCGTATAGTATTTGACGGATCGTAAAACGGAGTCCTGGATACTCCACAATGGTCAGCCCTAGAGCAGTTTTACTGTAAACAGTTCAGTTACATGTCAGGAATAGAGGAAAGAACTACGTGTGGCTTGATCCCTCAGAAAGGGTATGTAGGCAGCCTACAGTTATCAAGTGCAGCCATGAATCAGAGTCCCTCAGTTGTGCTTTTGTTTTCAGCGCATTTTGGTCATTTACAACCCACGTTTACCAGGTGTCAGTTTTAAATAGGTTTCGACCCGGATTCCAAAGTGGAAATTGGGTCAGGTCGTTTCATCATGTATCAAATCTGAGAAAGGCATTCCTAACAATGAGACAACATAAACTGAAAATGAACCCCAAAAAGTGTGTTTTTGGAGTTCAAGTAGGAAATTTCTTAGGATTCTTGGTCCACTAGAGAGGCATAGACATTGACAAGAACAAAGCAAAATCTATCATAGAAGCTCTACCACCTCGGAACAAGAAAGAATTGCAGAGTCTCCTAGGAAAAATTAATTTTCTAAGGAGATTCATATACAATTCTGCAGGAAAGATCCAGCCTTTCTCCTCGTTGTTAAGATTGAAACAGGAACAGAACTTCAAGTGAGAAGAACAACACCAACAAGCTTTTGAGAAAATCAAATATTACCTCTCAAATCCACCAGTTCTGTCCCCACCAAAGAGAGGCAGATCACTCAAGCTCTATGTGTCTGCATCAGAAGTATCCATTGGGAGTCTGTTAGTCCAAAATAACAAGGAAGGGAAGGAACATGCAGTCTACTACCTGAGTAGAACTCTGACAGAAGTAGAGAGAAAATATTCTACAATTGAAAGACTTTGCCTAGCCTTATACTTCACGGCTGTAAAGCTCAGACACTGCATGCTGCCATATACCATCTACATCATTGCCAATACAGATCTAATCAAATACATGCTAACAAGACCAATGCTGAGAGGCAGAATTGGAAAATGGACTCTGGCTTTGACAGAATTTGCCTTCAGATATGTTCCTCAGAAAGCTATCAAGGGACAAGCTGTGGCAGATTTCCTAGCAGACCATCCAGGAAAAGAGATTGAAAACATGGACTCTCTGGACATAGCAAATGCAGATCTGTTGACCAAAGCTCACACTTGCCTTAACAATCCTATCTATGCAGTTCATCTCACGCCTTGGAAGCTATACTTTGATGGGTCAAAGACTGACATAGCTTCTGGGGCAAGAATTATTTTGGAAGAACCACTTGGAATCAGACACTGTTATTCTTTCCAGTTAGATTTCCAGTGCACCAACAACATGGCTGAATATGAGGCTCTAATCATTGGCCTAGAAATGCTGGTGGATTAGGAATCCAGTCTGTGGAAATTTTGGGAGATTCTATGCTTGTGCTAAAATAGATTGCTGGAGAATACAAGTGCCTAAGTCCTTCTCTAGGTGTTTACTTAGTAGCAGCTAGGAATCTTCTAACAGAATTCAGAGAAGCTACTTGGGAACATATCCCAAGAGAAGAAAACTTTGCAGCCAATGAACTGGCTCAGGTAGCAACAGGCATACAAATGCCTGAAGACTGTGTGCAGAGGATCATCAAGGTAGGGAAGAAAAGTCTACCATCTATTCTAACCAGAGGAATGGAGATAGACGCCAATTCTGCCATGATCACTGAAGATGATTGGAGAAATCCTATCATAACTTACTTATAATATCCAACTCTGCCCTTTGAAAAGAGAGTCAGAATCATGGCTATGAACTACCTTATGTGGAATGAAGATTTGGTCCGAAAAAGCAAGGATGAGGTACTATTAAGGTGCCTCTGAAGGATAGAATACCTGAAAGTCATGGGAGAGACTCATGAAGGGATCTGTGGAGCTCACCAAGAAGGAAGAAAGATGTGCTGGTTAATCAGGAGGTATGGCTATTTTTGGCCAACCATGATGAAAGATTGCATTGACTATTCCAAAAGGTGTGAGTCTTGCCAAAGGCACGGCCTAATCCAGCAGGCTCCTTCAGTTCTCATGAATCCAGTGGTAAAGCCATGGCCTTTCAGAGGATGGGCAATGGATCTCATTAGCAAGATCTATCCAGCCAGCAGCCAGCAGCACTGTTTTATTATTGTTGCTACAGACTACTTCACTAAATGGGTGGAAGCCAAGCATGTTAAATCCACTACATCTCAAAAGATCATCACCTTCATAAAAGAGCAGATTATACAGAGGTTTGGCATTCTAGAATCAATCACAACTGATATGGGATCTTATTTCATATCTGGAGAGATGCTGGATATGGCAGAGGCATTCAAATTCAGGCTGCTTCAATCCACTCCTTACTATGCTCAAGCTAATGGACAGGCAGAATCAAGCAACAAAGTGATCATCAGCATTATCAGAAAAATGCTTGAGAAAAATCCAAAACAATGGCATGAGAGGCTATCAGAAACTCTGTGGGCATATAGAACTTCAAAAAGAGAAGCAACTGGCATGATCCTTTATGCTCTAACCTATGGCTATGATGCAATTCTACCTATGAAGATAGTTGTTCAGTCCCTCAGAATTACTCACCAACATGATCTGGTTGGAGAAAACTACTCTCAAGCCATGCTGCTAGAGTTGGAAGGATTGGATGCAAGCAGAATTAACACCCTCAATAAACTCCTGGCAGGAAAGCAAGCTGTATTAAGGGCCTACAACAAGAGAGTCAAGAACAAGAGTTTTGAAGAGGGAAAGATAGTCTGGAAAGCAGTTCTACCCCTTGGAACACATGTAGCTGGTTATGGAAAATGGTCACCTACATGGGAAGGCCCTTTCATAATTAATCAGATCCTTGGAATAGGGGCATACAGGTTATAGGGTCGAGATGGAGAAGTTCATGCTGCGCCAATTAATGGCAAGTGGTTAAAGAAATTCTACCCAACTTTGTGGGATTCACAGGCTGTGCAAACAGATCCTAGAATAGAAGGACAACAAAATTAAAAAAGTGTTGTCTGAATTCCTGCTCGAAGTTTGTTTTTATTATATTATTATTTCATCTTGTGAATTGTTAATCTTTACTATTTCTGCTTTCTTTTATGTTAACAAAGGAAATCGCAAAAACAAAAGTTCCACAAAAATAGAGTTTATATTAAAAAAATAGTCATTTCCAATGACTAGAGTTTTATTACATTTTCTTTTGAAATTCGAAGACCTAATTTCCCGAGAGTCTTTTGCAATCCAGCCTTCTTGGTAGAGATTTCTTGCTGAAAAAGCATCCCTTGATGAAGAGAGGCCTCAGCAATCTCCAAAGCAGGTTTGGAAGCTGCAACCATGTTCTGCACCAGAAAAGTAGCTTTGGTCTTGGTACCCAAACCAGCTCCCAGCTTGTTCTGCTTACTCCTCAGGCTAGCTAGCTGCTTCTGAAGTTCCTGAGTGTGTTTTTCCAGCTTATCAGCAGCAGTCTTCGTTTCTTTGTAATCCACAACCATCATATCCAACTCTGCCTTCTGCTTCTGATAGTCAGCCAGGTTAGCTTCATGAGTAGCTTGGCAGAATTTAAAAGCCTTGAATGAGGGTTTGAGATCTTCATAGTGGTTATGGAGATTAAGCACGTCTATTGCCAAGCCAAGACTGATCTCAATAATGGGCCTGGGAGCCACATTCTGCCTATGCAGCAGATCCAGATGCTGCATCAGCTGATTTATGGCTTCCCCACCTTCATCCAAATCCAGCTCCGTTGTCTGCTATATCCTCACTCTGTCCACCGCCTCATCCACTGCTCTAGACTTGGCCTTACTTGGGTTGGAACTAAGCTGCTCCAATCAGTCTACTTGGGCATCCAGGTCCATGGCTTCAAATTCTGCTAGCTCTGGATCCGCAAAAGAAGCAGTAGCTGGTAAGCTGGGAATGGAGTGGATCGGCATCTGCAAAGAAATAATTTTTGTAAAACTCCAGACTAGGCAACTACAAGGAAGCACATTAACACTTACAGCCACAATAGGAGGTTTGAGAAGACTGGTCACCACAGCCAGAACCCCAGCAGTCTTGACCTCTGCCACCTGGAGAAAACAATAAGTAAAATCAGAAAATGTTAAAGTAAAACAAGGCAGAATAGAGAGAACATGACAGAAGAATATACCTCGGGAACAGGACCAACAGAAGCGGTAGCAGGATGTTCTGCCTCGGTATCAGGCACAGGAGCAGCAGTAGAGTGTTCTGCCTCCACCTTATCAAGTAAAACTAATTCCGAGCTTGTGAGTCCTGCCTTTTGAGCTTCCTCTTGCCAAGGTAATGTTTTCTGCTATCACCTCAGCTGGAATCTCCTATTCTTCATAGCAATCTGTGTCCTTCTTTTTTAGAGGAACTTCTTCTTTTTCTTCTTCTTCTTCTTGTCCCTTCTCTTGCTCAACAGCCTCAAAGGCTTCTCGCAGCTCTTCATCAGTCTTTGTGGTTTCAGTAGGAACTGATGCAGGCTCTTCCCTCTCTTCAGGCTCATTAGCAACCCTCTTTCTCAGTTTCTTTGCTTTGGAAGGAGGTGGAGGGGAGTTTTCAACTGCATGGAGAAAGAAAGTCAGATATAAAGAACATAATTGATCAGAAGGAATTCACAGAAGCTAAAGATATATACCTTGGGGATCAGGCTGGACAGCACTGTCCTGAGTCTGTGTGACTTCTTTCCTTTTGTTCTTTCTGGTAGGAGGAGTCACCTCAGAACTAACTTCTGCTAAGGTCTCATAATCATCCTTCTCATCACCAAAGGGAGGTCTCCAGCAGCAATCACAGAAGTGACTACACAAAAAAACGAGATCTCTTGTTACAAATTTGGTTCAGCAAATGCCAAGACAGGCAGAGCTTGAGTTTTTCCCAAATATGAAAACTTCAACAAATTTCACAGTGCAGTCCTTAACAGACTGAGTCCTCAAGAATAGCCACTTCTGCCCTTTTAGACTGAAGAAGCCGCAGTTCTGCCCACTAAAAGCCTCACAAAGCTTGAAGTAGATTAAAGCTCTGCCAGAATTGAACTTTGGTATCGATTTATAGCTGAAGTTTAGCAGTTGAAGTTGTTGACAGCCCAGTCCAGCCCAGGCATATCCAGTCCAGCCCGGATCAGAGCTTTCTATCCAGGCAGAAAGGAGTTCCAATCCTCTTTCAATCTTTCTAGCGTTGATATGTATGTTTATAGTTGTGTAAAGGGCAGTTCTGCCTAAAAACAACTCAATTCCTATCAACTATTCTGGCCAGAACAACCGTTTTTATACTGAGATAAAATATGAAAGTCCTCACCAGTCTGAGGCATGAAAAGAACTTACTTGGGAGATATTCCTCACCCAAATTCACAATCGTTTGTTTTTAGAAATCAGTAACTTGGGGTTCGAGTTATCTACTCTAGAAGAAGTCTGCTAGAATTTTCATTGCTAGCAGTGGCATGCTCATACACCAAAGAAAGCTGACTTGTTGACCAGTCAATGGTTTTCAAGGCAGTGGGGAACTTTGCCCTTCCATCTTAGAAGTAAATGCAAAACGGGGTGAACACTTATAGGTTACAAGCACTAATTACAAATACTTAGTGCATATGTTACATAAAATCCAACGGTGGAATACTAAGAGGTATGGTGGTCATCTACCAACTCACGCATTTACAACACTCCCCCTTGGATGTCCACCATACAATGACATAGTTCTCTCATTAAAAACCTTGCTTGGAAAACCTAATGGGACAAAACCAAAGTGAAGGGAAAAAGAGTGAAACTTTCTTCTGGATCATTGATATGGTGTTGGATACGCTTATGTTGCCTCGTTAAAACCTTGCTAGGAAAAACCCAGTTGGACAAAAACCTGATCGAAGGGAAAAGGAGTACAACGCGTATATGTCTTGTATGTAGTAGAATTGGGATGCTCCCCCTGATTGATATCTCCCCCTGATTAATATCTCCCCTTCTCTGATTTAAGCAATACAAGCAACATTGTCTTCATACATGATTGTCTATCACATTATTCGACCTGCTTTTCACTTTTCAAATGATTGAAATCTTTAGGAGCATCAACAACTAATTTAATCGTTAGAATATGTTACAATAATATCAAATTTGAATTCAAAATACTCAAACTCTTAGTGTTAACTCTTAACTAAGAATATTGTGGTACTTTATATCCTTCAAGGGGTCACTTCATTCGATATATCTCAAATATTTCATGAGCTTTGAGGATTTTCATGTACCATATAGTCTTAATAAATATGCATTTAACACATGCTATAAGTTTTGTGTTAAAATAACAACTGCACTTATAGAAATGTGGATGCATCTACAATGAGATGGGAGACTAAAACCATGTCTCTACCAGGAAACCTTATGTCATATTAGTGATCTTATTTCACTTCACAAACACCAATTCGTAACCTTCATACTTAACATTTGTAATTTGGTGTTTGAGCTATAGGTTCAATATCCCACACTTCATATTTAGTGATAAATGGAATTGCCTATTTCCATTTTGGCCAATCACTTAACTTGTCGACATTCATAAGGCGATTTAATATAATCATAGCCCTTGATGAATATTGTAGTAGCTACTAATAAACCAAATGTATCATCAATTCGTGATCCCACAATTCTCATGTGCATGCGCATGCATAATTTGTAAACATCTCATTGCTTTGGGATACCAATGCCTCTTTAGGGGCTGATGTTGTCACTTATGGGATAAACATCTCTTTTACGATGAATTAATTAGAATATGTGGATCATAACCTCATATAGAGCGTTATTTTTTATAGGGCCTGAATTTTTCAAATAATATCCACTTCTAGGGAGTTAAGTTTTTAGAACCTATATTTTTTTCATGCTCATAGTCACTTATTGTCATGTTAATGGATTGTGATACATGAATATCAATCCATGCTTGTATATGCATTATCTCGATGAGACAAAAGCGGACTAATTCAACACACTATTTCACGACGTTCTTTAGAAACTGTCATTTCTCCCCCTAATGGAGGAAAAATTGTCTCAAAATGTAGGAAAATAAACTCACCATCATTATCAATTCAAATTGACTGGATTGGATAATGTGGGAGTTGTGCTGGTAAGCGTCTTGACAAGAGACAAATATGTAACCATTTTAGTAGGCCCATTCAATAAAACTCGTGAAGTGATCCATAATTAAATGTTGTATAGGCTCACAAATATCCCCTTAAAATTATTTCAGGAAAGAGGGCTCAAAGTCAATTTTTGACTGAGATGATCTTATGACAGCTTTTATTTGTGAGCATTCTTTGTAATGATATTTGTTGGACAAGACAATATTTTGAGTCTTTAAATGATGTCCTTACAAATTTATAAAAATCTTATGTATCATTGTGGAACATGGATTGCCAAGATAGTCATGCCACAACATAAAAGTTATCCGGTCAATGAACTTCTAGTTCATGATATCATAATCTTCAACTAATTTAATAGTTGTGTAATATTGGGGCCTCATGAACTTTTGGTTCATGACATCATAAACTTCAACTACTTTAATAGTTGTGTAATATTGGGGTCTCATGAATTTTTGGTTCATGACATCGTAAACTTCCTTCCCACAAAAGAAAGTAGGAAGTTTCTCCAATGGACTTCTCTAGATGTTAATATTTGGGCGGTAATACAAAACATTACTATTGTAAAACGAAATTAACTAATAACCCAACATAAATAAAATAAAATGAGTAAAGTGGTATAAATGAGGAATAAAATAAATAAATTAAAGACTACGAAATTCCAAGATAATCCAATATTGATGTGGATTCAATATGTAGATAAAACTACAAGTTTAAGAATTGGATTTCCAACCAATTCAGGTTCATATAGGCACAAATAAGTAATGAAATTCAGGTTCATATATAGTATAAGATCCATGAAAAACTATGAACTTCAGGTTCATATCAATATATATTCGAAACTTCAAGTTCGAATACGTAGATCTAAATAAATTGAATTAATAGTTTCGCTTTGAACTTCATACTCATATCGATGTATATGCACTCGAAACTTCTGGTTCGGGTTCTTGACATATGTAGGTCTCATGGAATTCTGATTTTGATTAATACAAAATAAAGTTTCACCATGTTTATTATTCTCTTAATCTTTGGTAGAACCACCTATTTATAGGCTTACAAGATAGGAGATTGAATATCATCATTTACAATATACTTATAGGTTACAAGCACTAATTATAAATACTTAGTGCATAGGTTACATAAAATCCAACAGTGGAATACTAAGAGGTATGGTGGTCATCCACCAACTCATGCATTTACAACATGTCCTAATAAATAATATTTTAAGCTTGCAAGAGAAGTTGCTCATTATTGTGGATGTCTAAAATCTGTATGTTCAGAATATATATCTGTGGCTGGAAGTATAGAATGTATATCACTAAATTTTCAAGAGGCATATCTACAGAATTTTTCTTCATATTTAGGTTCCTCTTTATGCTTTTTCTAATATAGAATTCATGTCTATACTACTGATGATGCATCTATCTCTACTATATATTGTAGTATTATTTGTCTAATGCTAATGCTAAGGGCTTAAGCTGAGTTATATCTTGCTTAGCATTTTGAACTAGTTCGATATGTTCCCTATTAAAATATTTTTGACATATTTTCCTAGTTTTATTATGTAATGTTGCTAGAATGAAATTGCTAGCATAATTTGATAATTCTAAAAATCATTGTAACTTCTTTTTATCTTCTAATTTATCTGAAAATTTCAAGCTTTTTTAGCTATATGTTCTTGCAATTATATGGTTCCTAATTTAATATACATGACTAAAAATTTATGACTTGTTTTTAAAGTTCTACGTTATTTCTATTTATAACTATGGACAAGGAATAGTGTTTTTATAGTCCCTTCCTCCAAGGTTAGGGTTTTAGCGCCGCCAATCTCCAATACAGGTTGGTTAGGGTTTCTAGGTGATTGCTTGTGGTTTACACCTGCTTTCAAGGGTGTCTGTCTCATCACATGTACAGTGTGAAATACGGCGGCATTATTGTTCAAGCGGGTTTTGGGTGTTGTCTTCGGCTTACAGAGGGAAGCATCGAGTGGATGAGCTGTTGATGATTTGGTATCTGGTCTCACCTCTTCCTTGGCAATTTCAGAATCTGAATCAGTGGAGGTTGTTGGGTTAGAGGATCTGGGAAACTTAAAGGCTGAACGGTTCTTGCTTGTTGGGAAATTGCTCACTTCAAAGGCATTTCATAAGGAGGCTTTATTTGGCACGTTGAAGAGGATTTGGCATACCAGGGAGGAGTTCACTGCGGTGTCTCTGGACGACCCCAAGAGGTTCCTGTTCTCTTTCAAAACAGATTTCTATAGGAAGAAGGTGATGAGGGGCTTCCCTTAGACTTTTGATAGGAGGTTGTTGCTATTGATGAGCACTAATGGTGAAGTGGATCCTATGTCCGTTTCGGTGGATTCGCAAAGTTTTTGGGTGCGCATGCGCCGTATTCCGCAGATTTTTCTGACCCCGACCATGGGAGAAAAACTAGGTAATCTTTTGGGTACATTCTACATGGTGGATCGTGGCTTAAATGGAGACTGCTTGGGGAGCTTTCTACTTATTATGGTGGGTTTGAAAATCAATGAGCCGCTGAAACGGTGTGTCACACTGCGTTTGTCAGCAGATGAACCAGCTAAACAGTATGAAATCGAATATGAGCGGCTCCTGTATTTTTGTTTATATTGTGGGCGACTGGACCATGTGGGTGCTACATGCAGTGTCAAGGCCTCAGGGGCTATTGAAGTTGAGCAATACGGACGGTGGAAAACGATAATGAAGTATGTGTATAGTATCCGGGCAGAGAATCATTTAAAATGCAAGCGGCTAGGTTTGTTTGATGACGAACCTCAACAGGATGATACGGCTTCGATGCCGTCCAAGCATACGGGGGTGGTTCGATCCCTCGACGAGGCTTTTGACGAGCAAGGAATGATGGAGATGGATAGTGGGATGCATTGCCCCTGGCACAAGTCTTTAAAAGGCATCGAGTGCACAAGGAAAATGAGGTCACGGTCTCCTCACAAAGGGCCAATGGTGATGTGGTTGGCCATAGGGAAGGTAGGGTGCATCTGAACCAAGGGGTCTCTGAGGCTGCGCTGTAGGATATGGGTCACCTGCGGCCGGATGGGGATATCTCATAGATCCTTCCTACTGCTCCAAGGCTTTCAGACAAGGGAAAAACAGTTTTGGGGGAAGATATCACTGCGGCTTCTGCTATCTTGGGGTTGCCAACCTCATTCTGCAAAGGTAGTATACAACGTGGCTTTCAATTGGGCCATGCCAAGCCTCGGGGAAGTCCTGTGATGACTGATAATACATCTGGTGCAAAGTGCATGCACGTGATGGGTCCCGGGGGTCCAGCCCATCACGAGAAATGACAATATTATGCTAGAATGTTCGGGGTCTGGGCAACCCACGAACATTCCGAGCTCTGAGATTCCTTCTCAGAGATAAAAAGCCTCGTATCATTTTTTTGTCGGAGACCAAAAAGACGGTGCGCCAGATAGAGTGTGTGCAACGACAGTTAGGTATGATGGGGTGCTTCAGTGTTGGACGAGAAGGAAGGGCGGGGGGTTTAGCTTTGTTATGGAAACACGGAGTGGAAGTATCTATTCTTTCTTCTTCTCCAGGGCATATTGACGCTATTTTAAAGGGTGTGGACATGGAGACTTTCCGCTTTACTGGGTTTTATGGTAATCCTGAAATAAGGTTACGTCGGC
This sequence comes from Prunus mume, assembly GCF_000346735.1. Next base: position 8,493,595 of record NC_024126.1, on the reverse strand, counting down.
ACTCTTGGGATTTGCTACGATTAGTTGCAGGGACTGTTCAAGGGCCATGGCTTGTAGGTGGGGATTTCAATGAAATACTTGAGGCTCATGAGTACTTTGGTCGCCATTTTCGACGCATGTCACAAATGAGGGCCTTCCGGCTGGATAGGATGGTGGCTAATGGTGACTTTGTTAGGACCTTTCCTGAGGTCACAACACATCATCTGAATTCTATGGTGTCTGACCATCTTCCTTTGTTGTCATATTTGAGACCAAGTACTTGAGCACGGAAGCATAAGCGGTTTTTGTTCGAGGAAATGTGGACTACTGTTGAAGGTTGCCAAGACGTCATTACACATGCTTGGGAGTCTGAGACTGGAACTGTCATAGAGAAATCGAAGGCATGTCAAGGGTCTCTGCGGACGTGGAATAATGACCATGTAGGTCGAATATCCACAAAGCTCCGAAGTCTGCAACAGAAGTTAGATGATACCCAAAGAAGAAGGTTTTCTCCATTAGTTGAGTCTCA
>NC_024126.1:8460755-8493042 GCF_000346735.1 Prunus mume | reverse complement strand
GGGAAATGGATGTGTTACTGGAAAGAGAAGAAATGTTGTGGAGGCAGAGATCGTGGGTCTTATGGATGAAATATGGGGACAAAAATACAAGATTTTTCCATGAACATGCAAAAATGCGGAGACGACGGAATCTAATTACAACTATTGTAGATGATCAGGGGATATGGCGTACATCTACTGAAAGTATTGGCAGTGTTTTTTGTGATTATTTTCAAGGCTTGTTTGCTTCCAATGGACTTCATGAGGCAGGGGCAGTCACTGAGGTGGTCAAGCAGATACTCACTCCATCTCAAAATTTGTGCCTCAATCAAGTTTTCTTAAGGGAGGAGATCGAAACTTCTTCGGGTCAAATGTTTCCTACTAAGTCTCCAGGAGTGGATGGTATGTCGGCACTGTTTTATTAGAAGTATTGGGGGGTGGTAGGCAATGATGTGGTAGGGTACTTCCTTAATGTATTGAATGGGGGTGCCAGTGTGAAAGAAATTAATCACACACTTTTGACGCTCATCCCTAAGGTTGACAATCCGGTAAAAGTTACGGAGTTTCGGCCAATTAGTTTGTGTACGGTGATCTATAAGATGATTTCCAAGACTATAGTTAACAGGTTGAAGCCTATTATGCCGCTTATCATCTCCGAGTTTAAGAGCACGTTTGTCCCTACACAGCTGATTACGGACAACATTATTGCTGCTTTTGAAAGCATCCATGCTATTAAACGGCGTGGTGGGAGTAAGCTAAAGAAAATGGTATTAAAGCTGGATATGTCTAAAGCTTATGACAGAGTGGAATGAACCTTTATTGAGGCTATGCTTAAGCGTTTGGGCTTTACCGATATATGGGTGGAGATAATAATGGATTGTATATCCACTGTTACATATTCTATTCAAGTTCGGGGGGTGGCTTTGAGAATGATTGTGCCATCAAGGGGGCTGCGTCAGGGAGATCCTCTCTCTCCTTATCTGTTTTTAATTTGTGTGGAGGGACTGTCTGCTTTGCTTTCTAACACACTCAGAATCAAGCATATTAGCGGCATTTCCGTGACTCAGGGAACACCTACTATTTCTCATTTATTTTTTGCAGATGATAGTCTTTTTTTTTTTTTTTTTGTAATGCCCATCTTGCTAATTGTGCTTATTTGCTTCAGATTCTCAACATGTATGAGAGAGCATTTGGTCAGAAATTTAATTTTGATAAGTCTGCAGTATGTTTTAGCCCTAACACTGATCCGGTGATGAAGCAACTAATTGCTGAAATGCTTGGAGTGCCGATTGTTACATGTCATGAATGCTACCTTGGGCTGCCTACCTTAGCTCAACGCAGCAAATCCCGGATGTTTAATCATGTGCGAGAACAAGTATGGCGCAAGCTTAATACTTGGGATACAAAGTTGCTGTCAGCGGTGGGCAAGGAAGTCTTAATTAAGGCAGTTGGTCAGGCACTACCTACTTATACAATGGGAGTTTTTCAGTTGCCAAAATCTTTGTGTCAAGAATTATCTACTATGATTGCAAGGTACTGGTGGGGGAAGAGTGGTAGGAAAGGAATTCATTGGTTGGGTTGGAGGAAATTGTGTAAACCAAAATGTTTGGGAGGCCTTGGTTTCAGACACTTTGAAGCTTTTAATAAAGCCATGGTAGCAAAACAGGCTTGGCGTATTTTAGAGAACCCCACCTCTCTGGTGGCTAAGATACTTAAAGCCTGATATTTTCTAGAGGATGATTTTATGCAGGCTAGTTTGGGGAGCTCGCCGTCAATGATATGGAAATCTATTCTGTGGGGACGTGAGGTTATTAAGGATGGCTTGCTTTGGAGGGTGGGCAATGGAGCTTCTATCTGTGTTCTCCAAGATAGATGGATTCCAAAACCATTTACGTTTAAACCGTTGATGACTAGATGGCTGGAGCGGACTTCTATGGTCTCTGACCTTCTAACGGCTTCTGGCTCTTGGAATTTACCATTGTTAGAGCAACAATTTAGCTTGGAAGATCAAGATATCATTTCTAGCATCGCTTTGGGATCAGTTTCACAGCTAGGTGATAGCAAATATTGGTTTTTCTCAAAGAACGGGAAATATTCCGTTAAAACTGGGTAATGTGTGGCGGTAAGGCAGTGCGATGAGGATTTTGGAGTAGGGGAATCGAATCAGAGTGCTCAAGAAGGCTTCTGGATGCAAATTTGGAAGGGCATGTACTAAAATTCTACCAACTGCAGTCAATTTATTTAAGAGAAGGGTGCTTCCGTCTCATGTGTGCTCAAGGTGTGGGAATTATCCTGAAGATGCTTACCACGCTTTGTGGTCTTGTAAAATGAGTCAAAAACTATGGAAGTGTGCCCATTTTATCCGGCGAATTAATATGGCGGGGGGCACCTTCGCTGATGCTTTTGAGGCTGTGGCTTCAATGATGTCGAAAGCTGACTTAGAGCGCTTTGCTTGTTGTGCGTGGAGTGCGTGGAAACTTCGTAATGATTCTTTGCATGGGAAATAGATTACACGGGTGGATAATATGGTGGAAAACACGATGGAAATGTTGGAAGTGTTTAAATCTTGTGAGAAGCGGTCCAAGCTCCCCCTCGTCTCTCCACAGGTCCGTTGGTTGAAACCACAGGTCAATACTCTTCTCCTTAACTGTGATGGGGCTATGGGACGTGAGCAAGGTGGTCGGGGTCTGGGGGGATGTTGTCGTGACCACGACGGAAACTTTATCTGTGGTTTTGCATCTTTTGGTCCACCTGGTCTGGATGTTTTGGGCACTGAGTTGGTGGCTGTCCGGGAAGGTTTATTGATGATGGGTTACATGGGTTTTACTCGGTTTACCATTGGTCTTGATTCTCAAGAAGCTGTTTCTATTCTTAAAGATGGGTTGGATTGGTGGAGTAATATTAGTAATGTGGTGGAGGATGTTCATCGGTTAATGGTTGATTGAGAGGTGGCTGGAGTGTTCTACCAACACCGGAAAGGTAATGGGGTGGCACATAGTCTAGCCCAGCATGGGTTGAGAGTGAGATCTTGACTTTTTTGGAAAGACCGTGCTCCTCCATGGTTAAGCATTCTTTTAGATAAGGATATAGCTATGGTGTAGTTCATTGTTTGTATTTTGAGATGCGGTGGTACTCTTTTTCCTTGACCGGATTTTCCCTCATTGGGGGTTTTGGATGACAAGGTTTTAATGAGGCCACACTAACGCTCTCCGTTCGTTTGTAAACTTTATCGTTGGTTGGTGCTACGGTTGAATGAATCTTTATATTTGATTTTTATTTATTATTTTTTTTTTAAAAAAAAAAAACTATGGACAAGGATATCATCTACATATACATTAATTGCAAAAATTATATTTTTAAAAATTTTGATCCATCATTGTTTGAAAGATCCTTCTAGGGTTAGGGTTTTAACAATTTGTTTCCAACATGAGAATAATGCCCTTGCATTTCCATTGATCATAACTTTTCGCTACAACTCCGATTCACACGCAGTACACGTCTACCAAAAATCGTCCCGAACAAAAGTGGACCAAAAAGTCACCATTCGCGAAGGGCAAAACGATCAATCTCCACAAAAATTTCAAAAAGTAAGAGAAATTTTGGGACTGGTTGTTACAATGTTCTATCCAAGCTTGGTGGGTGCAGAGAATAAATTAAAGTGATGGCATATGTTTCATGATTATCCAAAGCTTGAGAAAGGTATAATTAAGTCCAAATCAATGGCCTTAAAGATATATGACAATATTACAAATGTGAAACAACCAATTTCATCGGGTGGTCAGGTTACAAATTCCTCAATTCAATCTTCGCTACATGGCAAACCAAGAAAACAGAGAGCATGTCATCATTTGGAGGGTATCAAAATGCTAGTGCAAACAGAATACTGAAGTCGGAGCACCTCCCAAGCTGTTCATTTTCTAGATCATGTTTTCTAGATCATGTTTAAGCAGGAAATCGCCAACTACTAGAGAAAAACTTCATAATGGAGTTAAGAGATTGGTTTCTAGTAGGTGTGATTGTTTATCGGTTCTTTCTTTTTTTATTATAAGGAAATTTGTTTTTTGTTTTAAAGGTTATGTGTGAGTGGAATAGTTGTGCCGTAAAGTGAATGAGAAAGGCAATAAGGGAAAGGCAAGAGGAAATGTAGCCAGCATTCCTCTTTAAAAAAATTAAGCTTGCTCATCATTTACGACTTAGTTCCACATTCTTTTCTGAAATATAAAGTTTCTGAAAATTTTTGTAATAACAAAGTAAGTAAGATTAATAACTTTTAAAAAGAAAAGTGGATTCAAGTAAACAATAGCATTTTGCATTGAACACTGTTCTTTGAAATATGAAGTTTCTGAAAACATTTGTAACTTTAATTTTAAAAAGAAAAGTGGATTCAACTTTCAAGTAAACAGTAGTCTTGCATAAGCAAAAATCTATTACCAATGTTCGGATCACACTTGATAAGGACACAACAGATAAGGAATTTAACAGAACAAGAACAGTGACAAACAAACAGCATGTACTTTTCATTATGTCCAAATATAGCAAAAAGAACACTAAACTCGCTCGGGTCATCATCACGAAACTGCAAATCATCTTGCATCAAACCAATCTCACAATCACTCAAAAGTAACCTCATATCATCATCAGTAGTAATAGTATCCATACTTGGCACAGAAAGTGGCTGCTGCTCCAGCTGTTCTGGTTCTTCTGGCAATTGTGTCAAGATCATAAGAGTTGCAAATCATCTTCCATTACAGCAATATCATTATGATGATATCACCACCCAATACCCAAATGAGAAAATCATCAAGAGTATCCACCGTTGGCTCATAATCATCCAATTCGAAACCATTACAAGGTACGATGAGATCACCATGATTAACAGCTCCAATCCTCTCATTCAAAGCCTCTTAACTTGGACCCCAAGCAATCATCTTGAATACCCACATCCCAATTGTCTCCTCCATCCTCAACAATTTCCAAGAAACTCTTTTCGGCAGAGAAGAAACCCTTTTCAATTTGACCTTTCAAAACCCTCCTCAGCTAAGAGAGTTCGCTGGTCTTCTTCTTCCTAAGAGTGGAGCATCTCTTGGCCATGATCGTTTTCTAAGACTTCATAGCATCGCTAGTAATCCTTAAATGTTTAAAATGGTTTAATATATTTGTCTCTTAAAATCGGCATATTTGTGGAAGGTCCATAAGTCAAACCATTAATGCTTGAAATATGCTTAATGATTACGACTGGTCAATATTTATCATTGAGTTGAACATTGTTCTCATAAATATACAAGTTCACAAAAATATCTGTTAATTACGTAACTAAGATTAATAACTTTAATCGGTTTTATACATCACTTAGAATTGTCAAAATTATGGATATAATATACCAAAATAAAATATGAATTATGACAAAATTTGAAAGTTGAGGATCGCAAAGTGATCATCCTCAGCCTTCATTGGCTCCGCCGATGCTAGCTTGTAAATTATTGTAAGATCATTAGTCACTAATTCTTGATTTGTTACCAAAATTGACTTTAAGCTATAAAAATAATTTAGTCTCAAGAGATTTTGAACTAAACTAGTGGTTTATATTTTTAGTTTCTAATTGAAAAATAAAATGGTTACCAACAAATTTAATAATTCAATGTAGGGTACATTTTAGAGTGACTTGCAATCACTGTCCTACTTGCGATAGACTGGGGTAAATTGCTAAAATGTAAACCATTTTTCTTCCCTTCCTCCCTGTGTAGGCTTAGGTCTTAAATGAGAGATCTCTATCACAATCCAACGTTTCACACTCTAAAAAGGCATTTATAATTACCACACATTATTTGGTAAATAAATTTAGTGGAAAAAGTTGGTGTGCCTCTACTCAAAACTAATTAGGGTTTAAACTGATATGTTTATTCTTCTCTCAAGGAGGGATATATATACTACATATAGAGTGAGTACAAATAGGAAATATACACAAATTAGGTAACTATAATAAAAAACTACAAATAATTACATAATTCTATTTCTAATAAGACTAGTTGACTCAAACCAACATTCTATTCCAAATAAGACTAGTTGACTCATGATAACACTCCCCCTCAAGTTGGTGCATAGATATCGATAATGCCTAACTTGTCAAGTGAGTCTTCGAAACGTCGTTTTGACACGACATAGGTTAACATATCTGCAAGCTGCTCTGAAGTTAAGGCACAAAAGGTACATCAATTAGCTTATGCTCCATCTTCTCTTTAATGAAATGCCCATCAACTCCTACATGCTTAGTTCGACCATGTTGCATAGGGTTATTTGCAATTTCAAATGCAAACCATTATCAAAGTGGAGCTTTGTAGCACTGCTCTGCATAAACCCAATTTAAGTAAGCAACTATCTCAACCATAGGATCTCACAAACCCCTTGGGAAATCCTTCTGTACTCGGACTCTGTAGAAGAGATACAATATTTTGTTTCTTGTTAGGCCATGAAACTAGGTTACTAACAACAAAGATGAAGTAACCTGATGTAGAACGCCTCTGTAATATTCCCTGCATAATATGCATCAGTGTAACTTTCCAAGTCTAAATGACCATGTTTTCTAAATAATAAACCTCTACCAGAAGCAGACTTTAAGTAACTCAGAATATGCATCAAAGCAGCCATATGATCCTTACTTGGTGAACACATAAATTGGCTAGCAGCACTTATCGCATAGGCAATGCTAGGACGTGTTAGTGATAAATAGATCAATTGCCCAACCAACCTATGGTATATCTCTTTGTTAGTTGGGACCTGATCCTCATAAATCCTAAGTTTGTGATTCTCCACAATAGGTGTCTCATATGGTTTACAGTCAAGCATTCCAGTATCTGCTAACAGGTCCATGACATACTTCTTTTGTGAAAGAAATAAGCCATGTTTAGATCGAGTGGCTTCCACTTCTAGAAAATATTTTAGACTGCCCAAATCTTTCATCTCAAATTCAGATGCTAAACGTTTTTGCAACTCATCGATTTCTATAGTATCATCAACAGTTACAATCATATCATTAACGTAAATAATCAAAAGAGTCATCTTACCAACCTTATGTTTAATTAATAGAGTATGATTAGTATTGGGCTGTTGGTAACCAAACTTCTTCATGACTACAATAAATCTGCCAAACCATGCCCCGAGGAGACTGCTTTAAGCCCTATGTCACCAGTGATGCCATATGCTAGTTGAAGGTTCATCTACACCTCTTCTTCTAGTTCATCATGTAAGAATACATTTTTTTACATCAAATTACCTTATGGTCCAATCTGGGTTTACTGCTAAGTACAGCAAAACTCTAATAGTATTCATCTTAGCCCCAAGTGCAAAAGTATCTTGATAATGAACTCCATATGTCTGAGTGAACCCTTTAGCTACTAATCTACATTGTACCTTACCACAGTACCATTTGCATCGCATAGGCTTTGTTCCTTTTGGTAGATCAACAATATCCCATGTTTTTTTTTTTTTGCAACGCCTCCATCTCAATATTCATGGCTTCAGCCCACTTTGGATCATTAAATACCTTCTCAACATGGGTTGGAATTTTAATACTATCCATTTTGGTCACAAACGCCTTACACTCAGGAGATAACCTATGATCAGACACATAATAGGCAATAGCATATCTTGCTTTGCCTTCTAATAAGTAACGGTCAAGTGGAACCCCACGGTTCTGTCTAGGTGGTAAAATATAAGAATTTTCAGCAGTAGAAATGGAAGTGCTTACCTCAAGATTATTAAGGAGAGCTTGATCAGGTACTCTTTGATAATCAGAGGGCGGAATAAGTTCAGCACCAAAGCATGAGTTTCGGTCAAATCAGTAGGTTCAGCCAAAATAGTAGGTTCAATTGGTCTCCCCTTAAAAGACATGCTCATGTGTATCAAAAAAGAACATCTTATTCTCAATGAAGGTAACATCCATAGAGACATATATACGTCGAGTAGTACGATGATAGCACCTATACCCTTTCTGGCGAGGAGAGAAATCCATAATGACACAGCGGAGAGCACAAGGGTCCAACTTGCTCATTTGATTCGTATGGAGGTGAACATATCCGACACACCCAAACACTTTTCGAGACATAGTCATCATAGAAGAGACCGAAACATGGTGGGTAAGTACCTGCATAAGAGTTCGAAAATTCAAACTCGTGAAGGTAGACAATTCAAGAGATAAACTACGTAGGTCACACATTTCATCCAGAAACGCTTTGGAAATGACGCACCAAGCAATAGAGCAAGGACAGCAGCAAGGATCTACCCATTTTTACGTTCAACAACCTTATTTTGTTGTGGTGCCTAAGGACAAGTAGTCTCATGAAGAACAGTTCGAGTTTGGAAAAACTAAGATAAAGCTGAATTTATAAATTCTCCACTACTATCATATCGAAAAACATTGATAGAGAGCATAAATTGAGTCTGAATCATCTTATAAAATCGCTGAAAGATAGTGACCAAGTCACTTTTATATTTCATCCCACATTACCACATCACAAGAGTGCATTCATCCACAAATAACACAAACTAGTGAATACCCAAGGCAGTAGAAATAGGGGAAAGATCCCAAATATCATAATGAACTAAATCAAATGGCATAAGCCATTTATTGCAACTTGGAGGATAGGATACCCGATGGCTCTTAGCTAAAATACAAGTCTGACATTGGAAGCAAACTTAGAGACGCCACTAAATAATGCAGGAAACAAATTTTGTAAATAATCAAAGAAGGCATGGCCAAAATAGCGATGTAGCAACCAAATCCAGCGAAGCTGAGAAGTTTCGGCCCTACCAGCATGAAGAACTCGAATAATTGCCACGTTATCCACATAATAAAGCCCCTCATTTAGAGTACTAGGACCAAAGATCTCCGAGTCTGGATATCTTGTAGTAAAACAACATATGGATATATCAGCACAGCACAATTTAACTGCTCAATAACTTATGGTACAGATAATAGATTGCTCGACAAAGATGGAACTAGTAACACTTTGTCTAATGGAAAAGTAGGTGTTAAGAGTACAGAACTAGCCCATGTGACAGGAGCAGTAGCATTATTAGCAGTTAGAACATGATCACGATGAGGCATGATAGTAGTAAAGAATAAATCAGAATTATATGTCATATGGTCGGTACACCAAAGTCAATAATCTAAACTGTATCGCGTGCATCATAAGTAAGGAAAGCTATGCCAAAGTTACCTGAAGACGACGAAGGTGCATGGGATGGTGGGATACCGGAAGATGTGGACATGGCCGGAGCAGAGGCGACAACCAGGTGGCCATGGCCAGTAGAGATGTCGGCTACAAGGGTGATGGCATCAGCCATATGAACTTTGTCGCCAAGTTGTTCCTTCTTCTAGCGCATCCGTTCTATTTCCCACTCTGGGAACCTATGAAACACCTAGTAGGTGTCCATAGTATGCCTTCGATCACTACAGTGTTCACACTTCAATTTGTCTTTTTTTGCAGAAGTCAGACGACAGGACGGAACAACAGAATAGCCAAATCCTGAAGGTGAGAGACCAGAGCAATGTTTTTGGAAGCAAACATAATAGCAAGTTCCCCGGGTTTGGTACTAAATCCAAGCATAGTAATCTGACGTTGAGCCTTGCAACTAATCATAAAAAATACATTCTCAATACTTGGAACCTTATAACTCCTTAGAATATCACTGCACACCTTATCATAAGTATCATCAAGGCCAGCTAAAAAATCATACACACGATATGTCATAACATTAGCCTGAAAAATCTTCATATCATTAATACACTTCATCTGAAAAGGACGTCTCTTGTCCTGTTCAAGCCAGATGGTCTTGAGTTCAGCAAAATAAGTGGAGATAGGATGACCCCCTTGCTTAAGATAGGTAACCTAGCACTATAGTTCATAGAGCTGGGATATGTCCGAGCCATCATAAAACATCTGATTAATAGCATCCCAAATATCGTTGGCAGCAGGGAGAGTATGAAACATACTCAACAAACTAGGTTCCATAGTTCACAATATCCAACTTTTCACAGAATCATCAGCAATCTTCCACTTCCCAAATTGTGAGTCTTGGGAACTCAGGGCAGCAGTATTGTCAGTTAGGTAACCCAATTTGCCCTGTGTAGTAGCATGGTGTTCGATCATTGAAGCTCATATCTCATAGTTGGGCAGATTAGGGGATGACTCAATGTGAATCGTCATAATAGGGGTAAGAGTAGCAATAGGTGAATTAGGTGAGACAATGAAGTTGTTCACGTCCGACATGGTGATAGGCGACAGCGGCATCGATGGAGAGGGATACGGAGACAGTGGAGTAAGGGACGGCTAGATGCGTTAGCGGCGGAAATGGGATTAGAGCGGCTATGAATATAGTGTAGCGGAAAAAAATAGGTAGTGTTTAGGGTTTGTAGAAACGGTTCGTAAACCGCTCTCATACCAACTCAAAAGTATTTAGGGTTTAAATTGATAGGTTTATTATTCTCTCACAGAGGGATATATATACTTCATACAAAGACAGTACAAATAGGACATATACACAAATTAGTTAACTATAATAAAGTACAATAATTACATAATTCTATTCCTAATAAGACTAGTTGACTAACGCCAACATTCTATTCCTAATAAGACTAGTTGACTCACGCCAACATCTCTTGTGTTATTGCATTAATATTATGCCAAAACATGCTCCCTACTCAAGAACTAATGTTCTTTCTTTCTTTCGCTTTGTTTGTTAATTACTTGTCAATAATTATGTTTGAATAGCCTTGTGATTCATGAAATTTCACGATTGAATTTTCAAAAAGCAAAATTTGTGACGGATTTGCTCGCTGACCCGAGTTGATGATCAATGTGCTTTTCTTTTGTTGTTACATTTCCTTTCTTTTATGTTGCCAGTAGGGCTTGTTTAATGTAATGCATTTGGAATGCTTTAAAACCCAGAGAGATTTAAAGAGAAAAGGAGGGGGGAAAGAAAAAAGAAACAAAAACCAGAAAAAGGTGGAGGGAAAGAAGAAGAAAAAAAAAAAAAAAAAAAAAAAAAGAGGGGGGGGGGAAAAAAAAAAAAAAAAAAAAAAAAAAAAAAAAAAAGAAGAGGAGGGGGGAATTATAAGGAGGAAGGGGAGAGGGGAGGAGGATCAGCAATCACGTCCCTCCTTGAGAGGCGCTAAAGAAAGGGGGCTAGGGTTGGGAGCCAAAAATGGCTCTGTTTAGAGAGAGCATTTGTGAGCTGGCTGGAATCCATTTAGAGCATCTCTAACATGTAAACTTATTGTAAGATCATTGGTCACTAATTCTTGATTTGTAACCACAATTGACTTTGAGCTTGCAAAAATAATTGAGTCTCAAGAGATTTCGACCCCAAAAAAAAGAAGAAGCTCTTTTTACCAAAATAATTCATATCACTTTTCTGGAAAAAAAAAAAAAAAAAAAAGAGAGAGAGAGAGAGAGAGAGAGAAATTTTTTTAAGTTTGATTAAATCAATTTTTATATGCTTAACAAACTCTATTAAGAAATAGGTAGTGCTAAACTCGCTATATCTGTGTATCAAAGGAAATTGTTAGGGAGACCACATTTTATATACCCTTTGTGACAATCTAAATTGAAAACATGATTATTAATTGATTATTATTATTTTTTTTTAGCTTTTCCTTTTCCTTTCTAAAGAAGAATAGTTTAAAAAATTAAACTGATTTTTGAAAAGAATTTTGAAACCTTTTTTTTTTTCCTATTTGTAGACAAAAATGAAACTGCTATTTTCTGCTCTCCTAATACCTGCAAGGAAACTAAGCAGAAAATGCATTTTCATTTTGGAAAATGCTAGGAATACCAACTTTAGATACCAATTTGTGTATCATCTCTCTAATAGAGCGTGGGACCCATTGTATTGGTGGGCGCCACCTCTATTAGAGAGATGGTACACAAGTTGGTATCTAAAGTTGGTATCTCTAGCATGACCTGGAATGGAGGAAAAGTAAGGAAGTTCAACTTTAATCTTGTGAGTTTTTGTTTTTTTCTTTAATGTGGTCTCAATTTGGGCTAATTAGGGACTTGTTGGCTTTTTTGAATAATTTTTATTTCTGGGAAATAGGGTGGGAATTGAGGTTCCTGAGATTGAAGTGAGATTTGACACTTACTCAAGTTACCAGTTGAGGGATATGCATATGTTGGGCCAGAGCACTTCCAACTTTGTACAGTTCCACCTTGAATGCAATAGAGGTATAAATTTTCAGAACAGGAATTTTTAGTTGTTGCTACTTACGCAGAATTGCCGTTGGTTGTTTTTTTGTTTTGGTTTCTGAAGTTCCTTTTTTATTTATTGTGAATTGTTTTTCAGAATGTGTCTGCTTCTTGGACCCCCTGGCTCGGGTAAAACAACTTTTTTAAAGGCACTTTCGGGGAAGCTTCATGGATTTAAGGATATGTCTTCCTCTCTCAATTTCTTTCACTGTGTGTGTGTGTCTCAGTCTTCGTTTGTGTATGTGTGTGCTTGCACCTATTGTGGCCATGAGATGTCAGGACTTGTGCTTATATTAGCCAGCATGATCTTCACTCCATTTTCAGTACTAAAGGAAAAAAAAAAAAAAAAAAAAAAAGGACTTAATTTCTTATTCGATTCAAGGGAAAAAAATACAAAAACTGGAGTGCAAGTTGGAAAACTAAGTATAAAGAAAAAGAACAAAATTAATGTAAGGTAAGGGTAGAATAGGAAAGAGAGAGAACAAAATTAATTAAAAAGTATTAAAAAGCAAAAAAGAGTAAGGAAATCATATCCTTATTACGAAGGTGAAACGGAAAATTTCATCCGGTGGTCAGGTTACAAATTTCCTCAATTCAATCTTCACTACATGGCAAACCAAGAAAACAAAGAGCACGTCATCAATTGGAGGGTATGAAAATGCTAGTGCAAACAGAATACTGGAATCAAGAGCAGCCCTGAACCTGTTCATTTTCTAGATCATGTTTAAGTAAGAAATCGCCTACTACTAGAGAAAAACTTCGTAATGGAGTTAAGAGATTGGTTTCTAGTAGGTGTGATTATTTATCGGCTCTTTATTATTATTATTTTTTTATTATAAGAAAATTAAAAAGCTTCGTACAGAAGAAGAAATTACTGATCAGTTATAATTGCTTCATGTCATGACAGAAGAAAATAAGACAGAGAGTGAGGGATATTATACAGATTTTCTTCCTGTAAAAATCCATACGAAGAAAATGTTTGGGTTGGAGAGGAGCAACGCAAGCCAAATTACCTCATTGTTGAACAAATCTAAAACAGGGATCTAATAGAATCTGTCTCATCCTCTTAGGACAAACTGAGCTGGAAAAAGAAGAAGTTTACGTAGATATTAAACTCTAGCAATTTCATAGATAGCCATCCGACCGAGACTTGCCAATTTGTGGGGTCCTTTTCGTAATATTAAACTGGAAGAAAAATCCAAGGCGGGTGCTGAATGCAGTAGCGGATCCAGGATTCAAAAGTCAAGCAGGTGAAACTTATCTTAAAAACTCGACGGTACGAGTGAATTTTATTCATAAAAATAAAAAGATACACCTAGTTAGTGGGGACGTAATGAGCCTTACCCTCAAATATGCATATCTACATATAAATAAAAGCTTAACAAAAAAAGAAAAAAAAAGAAGTGAATGCAATGCAACGCAAAACTAAACTATTTAAATCTAAAACTTTACCCTACGAGGCTTAGAAATTTTAAATTCCTCAATTATCTCTTCATTATCGATATTATTAGCAAACTCTCTTTCAATGTGGAGAATCGTGCAATCAGCAGGGAATTCATCAGCTATGGTGCTCCAAAGTCTATTCTTAATAATTCTCATACATGAAAAAGCTCGTTCTATTGTTGCTGTAGAAACAAGAAGAGTCAACATCAACTGAATCAACCTGTAAAGCAAATGGTAGTTTTCTGCCAAAGTTGTTTCCACCAATTGTTGACATAACTGAGGAAGAGTGGTAAGGTCCTTAATGTTGGAAGTTTGAATGAAATTCAAGAACCTTAGTCCCACATTGGTGGAAAGTAGAAAGAATGAGGTCTTCATAAGTGTGGAAGTCTCACACTTGATAAATGGAAGTGGGCCAAGTGGAAGCAATTTGGGCTTCAAAAACAATTTGGGCTTTGAATATTATATAAAATTATATAATATTTTGGTTTCGAATTAATAATTTTTTATTAATTCGGATTAGTTTTGTTAATTGTTTTCTAACAATTGTAACTCTTCTGATAAGGTTACAGAAGTTTATTTAAATCAAACAAGGCCTCATACGTTCAATACAGAAAAAAGCATTCACAAGCATCTCATCTTGTCTGAGAGGAAAACAAACAATGTTCACTAGATTCTAAGTCTAAGTGCTAGGGCTTAGAATACAGATAGTTAAATCCTAGGAGGCAGTCACCTGTAGAACTTCAAGCACCGAGAAGGGGTGAAATTACTGTCTTTAGGACATTGCATCAAATCTGCAAGCCTCTATCTAGAATCTAAGTCAGTTTCATTTATTTTTTATGTACTGTATTCTGTATTATAGTTTATTATAAATTCTGTTATATAATTGTTTTAATTAGTCACTGATTGTTGTTTTTCCAACACCTTAAAGCAGGAAAGGCGATGCATATCATTTTGAAAATACCGCAACTCAATTTCTAAAGCTTTCAAGTCACTTGGAATGAAAATCAGTAGGATAGAATTTCTCAGCAAGTTTACATAGATGCCCAATATCGAATGATTTGAAGGAATTACGAAAATCTAATGTTAAGCTAAGAATAAGAAGTTCAATTGTTTGCTTTGGAAATTTGTCATTTAACTCCCTCAACATGCAATCTATCACATCATTAAATATATCAATGCGATAGTAATGTTCAACTGTAATAAAATATTTTTGTTGACAAAAACAACGTGTGCCCAACATATAACGAGAACTCATATGAGGAACATCTACCATGTTGTTCACAAAATGATACCACACTCATGAATAAATCACCCCAGCTATGTGTCCTCATATCTTGGAACTGTGATTTTGTGTTTTCAACAAAGTTTAAAGCACTTACAATATCTTGAGTTTTTGTTTGAAACACTTGACAAAGAAAGTTGGTCAATCCCATAATTTTATCCATCAAAGGCAATGAAAACACAAACTCAAAAGACATCATAGCAATATAGTTACTCTCTACATTGCCAAAAAATTGTTGGTTAGGTCCATAATCACTGATTTCCTAGATAAGTATTTTAGTCTCTTTAAATAAACTCATCAAACTTGTAATAGAGGCAAAGTGAGATCCCCAACGAGTGGCTCCAGCTCGTTTCAAACTATGACCTTGATTAAGTCCTCTACTTGTCTCAAATTCCCCAGAATCCAACAACTCTTTGAGTTCAACTTTTCGAATTAAATTTAACTCATTACGGTGCTTAGCAGAAGCACTAACAAAATTCACTATGTTCGTCAACGCTGAAAAAAATCTCCATACAACTTTCACATCTTTCACATGCTTATATTGCTTTTTATTGTTGTTGTTAAAGGAGAAAGTTTGAGTGGGTTGGGCTATTATTTTTGTTAAAGGGAAAAATTTGAGTGGGTTGGGTTTGTGTAGGCAGAAGAAATTTGATTGTATTAGGTACACTGGCAGACCCATAAATTTTTTAGCGGAGGTGCAATATTGACTAAGTATGAAAAAGGGTTTTTCGGAATAATCATTTTCTCAAGATAATTTTTGGCAGCTTTTATTCCTTACACATCAAATAAGAAAACTTGATTTTATGGGATTTTAGTATGAAGTATATATTGACTTAATGAGCCATCATTTTTAGCCTAAATTGTATTTTGCACTAAAACCGATTTTTCATATTTTGATTTGGTGGGAATTTGATTTTCTAATATTTTTATTTGAATCCAAATGAGAGGTACTTCCTTATTTACATTGTAAGCTTAAGTAAATGGAGTAATATAAAAATAAATGAAAGTAAAAGAACAAAGATATTTACTTAAATGTTGAAAATGGAAATAAGGTCATTTATACACCAGTTGAGCAAATAGGCAATTTGAAGCACCTACAATGGTTTTTCCGACGAGGGGAGGTGTAGTTGCACCTCCTTGCGCCTACCTTAATAGGTCACCTAGTGATTAGGTATTTGGTAATTTTCGGTTTGACAAAAAATGGAGTAGGTGGCTACCTACCCTGCTCTTAGGGTGGGGGTTAGGTTTGAACAGGCAAAATTGATTGTATTGGGTATTGGATAATTTTTAGTTTGGCAAAAAATAGAGTACGCGGCTGCCTACCCTGCCCTTGGGTTAGGACCGCACCTAGCTGAATGGGTTATTATAAGCCGCCCTATCCGCGAACGATTCATCAACTTGGATACTTTTTAGCAGGAATTAATTTGAGTCGCTCTCTATTTGTCTTCGTGCAGTTTTTTCCTGTTTGCTTCGCTTTCAAGCTGCGGCAAGTTGGTGCTTTTTAACGTTTCTCATTTAATTTGATGGGGCATGGCGCATGCATATGCATGGGGACGTGATATATATTTTACAAAAACAAATATATATATATATATATATATATATATATGGATGTATAGGGTTAGGGATTGTGATTGTGTTCATATGAATAAAGTCTGCCAAAAATCAACGCTCTAGATGATAGTAACACCCCACATTTAGTCGCATCCTAATTTATAGTATCCGGTTCATGAAAATCTTTTAGAAATTATAGGTAACATACACGACCGCCCAAGGTGAATTTGAGGCAAATTAAGGATTAACTAGTTATAGTCAAGGTCTAAAATATCAATGATTTTGGAAATATCGGCGGTCTAAAAAACGGAAATTTTGATGGAAATATCGGGAAATTATCGATATCAATAAAAATTGATTTTAAAGCACGGAAATTGTAAGAAAAATTTCAAATTTTCCTTGAAACTTTGGAGGATCTTTATTTAGTCAATTATCTATTACCTTGTCACAAAAAAATGGAAGAAATGCATTGCATGATAGATTTAGCTGATTTAAGTTGATTATAGAGCGAGCTAACAAATAGTAGGAGTGTAGAAAATATGTAGTCATTAATGAAAGAAGATTAAACACACCCACGGGCAGAACCAAGTTAATGACTAAGGTGCCCAATGATGTTTTTGGGTGGAAAAATAAAAATCAAACCTACATATTTTGTTTGTCTTAAATAAAATCCAGTATGTATTAATTTAATAAAGTCCAAAAAAAAGTTTAATTATTTATTAATTTAGTTGCAATGTAGCAATAAAAATACATATTGAAATAGGTATACTTTCAATTTTGTTGTTGAACATATTTTCATTTTGATAATATCTTTTTGTTGTTGTGCATTTAATATGTATTTGTTTTATGTGAAAACACAAGAAACCTTAGGGGGTGTTAGAGTAAATAACTCTTCAAATTTGTCATTGTCTTCATCATCTCAATATTATCGATATTATAGTGATATTTTGGCCAAATGTTGCTGAAGTGTGAGAGAAATTATCGACATTTATATTTTTTGATATTATCAATATTTATACGATATGTGTATGGATATGTTCCAAAATATTCTTTACTTGGAAAAACAATACTATCCTCGACATTTTGTCGATATTATTGATATTTTAGTCCTTCGTCACAATCATATTAGAGGTGACAATTTGAGTTAGCATATCGCATTTACGTCATGTCATTTCATGTTCATGTTGAAAATTATTTAAGTATAACTCAACTTTTTAATCTTGTCAATAACTAACCTAACAAGTTAATTATTCATGTTATATATAGACTAACATACATATTTTTAGAACTAAAAACTTCAACAACAACAAAAAAAAAAAAAAAAAAACAATTTCCTTTTTTTTTTTTTGTGTAACTGAAATATTCGTACTATAGTTTTTTGTTTTTTGTTTTGGTGTAACGGAAATAATCATACTATAGCTTTTTTTTTTTTTTTTTGTGAACGAAAATTTGGGGGGAAGAGAGGCTACACCATCCCAAGATCAGAGCATACCAAAGCCTCTTTGAGAACTTATAGAGGGGGTCATAGCCCCTTTTTTGGTTTTTACAAATTATCTACCAAGAGAGATCGTCGGCAGCAAAACTTGAACCTAGGCTTTGATAGCGAAGAGAACAATCCTTACCAACTCAACTAACCCACCTTATAGATATTGAGAAATAAGAGTAATGAGTCATTTTCTAAGTCATTTTTATTCATGATTTACTTCTCCTTTTTTTGTTAAAAATGGGTCTCATACGTAGATTCATGTCAAATATAGTACCTCAAACCCACTAAATTCGTGCCAGGCTTCTCAAGCCACCTAGGAAAAATTGTCATCCTTAATTTACAATATCTATATATATAAAGTAAAAGACAGAGAATGGTGAAACATTTAAAATACCAGAAAATGCATTTGGTTAATGCAAACATTAAGAATTTAAATTATTAATTAAATAAGAATAATATGGTAAATTCACATTTTTAATATTAAAAAAATTAAAATTAAAAACAAAATCAGATAATAGGTCCTACTTTTATAGAACATAACAACCTATGTTATCTTTTCTTAATTTTAAAAATAAAATAAAAATAAAAAAAGAAAACCAATTGGCACATGCGTGAACATGTGCCAAGGGGCTAGTATACAAGAATGCAATAGTACTAGTGGACGGTTTTCATAAAATCTTCAACATGATTAAAAGGTGCACACCCCCCCATCCTTTTTTGGTATAAGCGACAGATATTCGGACTAAAAGCATCAAAGTTTTAATACTAAAAAAATAGAGATATTTAGTCATATATCCACTTTTAGCACTAAAACTATAAATAAACCCAACATCATTTAAATCTTATAAACATACCCAAAAAATGACAGCTTGACCTATTGAATTTAATTTTGATTATTAAATTACTTTGATTCCCTATTGAGTATTTTGGGCTTTTTTTTTTAATAAGGTTTTGGGGTTGGGTTTGTTTTAAGAAATCAATGGCAATTTTGTAATTTAAAAGAAGTTAAAAATCTTTTGTTATGTTGTAAATGGGCTTCGGTTGTGTTTCTAAAGTCCATTTCATACAAGTTTTTTTTATATAATTTAGGCTCCTATACTGGATATAATAGTGAATCTCCCAAAAAAATATTCAGTCCATAATTTAAAGGGTTAATAGTTTTATTAGTCCCTAAACTTAGACCTGATTTGCATTTGAGTCCCTCAATTTTTAAAATCGTTCCCGTGGTCCTTTAACTTCACTTTTTTTTAGAACAAATGGTTATGCCGTCAATTTTGTTAACTTTTTCTGTTAAATGTAGAGGCAAAATAGTATTTTTTATATTAAAATTAAAAAAAGAATAAAAAATCATATTTTTAGCAAATAAAAAACCAACAAAAAATAAAGAAAATTAAATTTTTGGGAGAGTAGAAATCGAGATAGAGGGGGGAGGGAGAGAGAGAGAGAGAGAGAGTTTAATTTTAATTTTTTTATTCATATTTTAATCAATTTAATACAAAAATACCATTTTGCCCCTGCATTTAATAGCAAAGTTAACAAAATTAACGACATGACCATTTATCCCAACGAAACTGAAGTGGAAGGACCACGGGAACTATTTTGGAAATTGAGGGACTCAAATGCAAATCGAGTCTAAGTTCAAGGACTAATAAAACAATTAACCTAATTTAAATTTGTTAAAAGATGTTTGGCTCCTGCTAAAGGACCAATAGGAAGAAGAAGAAACTGGGCCCTTATGGCAGAAAGGAAAGTTTTGATGGTGTATTTACTAATTATGAATTTGAATTCTCATCAGAAATTGAATTTCAACTGTGGAGAATTTGTGCGTTTACTTCACATTAAGGAATTAAAAAGTCAGTGGGCTCACACAAAATTACGAATTGAATTCCTGATTTTGGAGGTAATCAATTCTTGAGTGAGAGATGGTATTCTAATTCATAGAGAATTAATCCATTAGGCATTCATCTTTTTTATCCATTATAAATTTTAAAATTTCCAAATTTGTCATCTACTTTAACTCAACAATGAGAACATTTTAGTAATTAAAACTACTCCTAACCCAATTCCATATAATTTAATAAACAACTCCAATAGGTATCCGAAATCTAGCTCTCCAAGATAAATATCTTCTATCAAGAATTTTACTAGAAAAAACACCTCTTAATATCAAACAGGCGGAGGGCTTCTCATGAAGTCGCACAGTCAGTTCAAGTGAACCTCCAAATTTATTTCTATGAAATGCATAGGGTCGTTTGACCCCGTGGCCCACTGTGGCCCCGTTCCTATACCAACGCTACCACTTCAATTTTTCATCAAGACAGTTAACACGAAGTAAATTCTCACCCAAAGCTCCTCACAAATGTAGTTTCTTCCTTGCATGTTCTCATTCTTCACCAGATAATAATGATCTAAGTGTGAAGAATTTTGAGAAGACGAAAGAAAAGCATACTCTTGGAATATATCACTTCCCAGAGTATTGAGTTCAATCACTTCCCAAGCAATAGGTGAACTCAATTTGGTTATACTATTCCAACCCATCATCTGAAATTTTGAGTTGAGAGTAACTATTTGATTGGTTTCGGGCCATCAAAATGGCCGCGGCTTTGGTGGGAGATGACTTAGCTAGGCAGACTAGCAGCCGGAGGAGCTGGCGTTCTACCAGTGTTAGAGAAATGTGGAACACACAGGATGTGTTCCAGCAGAGCAGCAGGCAGCAGACGGTGAATGAGGAGGAGGAGCTAAAGTGGGCCGCCATAGAGCGGTTGCCAACGTATGATAGGATGAAAAGGGGGATGCTCAGACAATATATGAGCAATGGGAGGGTTGTAGCTGAAGAAGTTGATGTTGCACACCTTGGGGATCATGACAAGAAACAGTTGATGGAGAGCATACTTAAGGTTGTTGAGGATGACAATGAGAGGTTCTTGAAGAGGCTCCGGGCCAGAAGTGACAGGTTTGAATTGCCTCCCTTGAAAAGTTCAGGTTTCGTGGAAGTTGTGGGGAAAAAAATGAGTTGGGATTTTGAATCAGAATTTTTATTTTTTATTTTTGTTTGAGGCTATAGGAAACAGGGTTGGTATTGACATGTTTGTTTTGGATTACCTTATAAAAAAAAAATTATGTTGCTTGGGAGACAGGGTTGGTATTGACATTCCAAAGGTTGAGGTTAGATTCCAGAATATATCAATAGAGGGAGATGCATATGTTGGCACCAGAGCACTTCCAACTCTTCTAAATTCCACCTTGAACCAACTAGAGGTATTGTTTCAACATTTTTTTAATGCCGAACCTTATTTCTTGATCTAGCGTTCCGCTAGTGAATTCCTAGATTTCTAAATTTCTATACCTGTGAATAGGGACTGATGGGATTGATTGGACTCTCACCGTCAAAGAAAAGAGTTGTCAAGATACTTCATGATGTGAGCGGTATTGTTAAACCGTTAAGGTATGCTCATGTTTCTCTGACAAGAAGATGGAAACTATTTTATTGGTATGCTACTCTGTGAAGTAGGCTTGTTTCTGAACTCCAACCATGAGATTGTTTGTTTTCTTTTCAGGATGACACTGCTTCTTGGACCTCCGTCTTCAGGAAAAACAACACTGCTAAAAGCACTTGCTGGCAAACTGGATAGGGATATAAGGGTTTGCAATCCTCTCTGTCTCCTTACCTTTATCAGTATTAGTGTGCATACATGTCTAGGGGCTTTTCATATGTATTGACAAGTTGGGGTTATAAACAGGTAACTGGGAAAGTGACCTACTGTGGCCATGAATTCAACGAATTTGTGCCTCAGAGAACCTCTGCTTATATTAGCCAGCATGATCTTCATTATGGTGTGATGACAGTTCGTGAAACGTTGGATTTCTCTGCACGTTGCCTGGGAGTTGGAACAAGGTATGATATGCTAGTAGAGATTTCTAGACGAGAGAAAGATTCAGGTGTCAAACCAGATCCCGAAATCGATGCATTCATGAAAGCCACATCTATGTCGGGCAAGGAAACTAGTTTGATCACTGATTATGTTCTTAAGGTCTGTTGATCCAATCACAATATTATATCATTGCTCTCTTATTCTACAAACCTAACAAAAATTTTTTCTTATGACAGATACTTGGATTAGACATCTGTGCTGATATAATAGTGGGTGATGGTATGAGAAGGGGTATATCTGGTGGACAAAAGAAACGTGTAACTACCGGTATGTTACTCTATGCTTTCCAATCTGTCTCTGAATATGAATGTGCAATATATTGACCATGATATTTCTGCATATGTAGTTTTAAGCTTAAATATATTTTACTAGACTAATAATTGGAATGATTATTGATGTGCAAACATTTTCTGCAACGATTATAACTGGTGGTAGTTGGTCTGAATGCAGGTGAAATGTTGGTTGGACCAGCGAAAGCTTTTTTCATGGATGAAATATCAACGGGGCTGGATAGTTCCACAACCTTTCAAATTGTCAAGTTCATGAGGCAGATGGTTCATAATCTGGATGTGACAATGGTCATCTCTCTCTTGCAGCCTGCACCGGAGACGTATGATCTTTTTGATGACATTATCCTTCTTTCTGAGGGTCAGATTGTGTACCAAGGTCCACGTGAGAATGTGCTTGAATTCTTCGAATATATGGGGTTCAGATGCCCTGAAAGGAAAGGTGTTGCAGATTTCTTGCAAGAAGTGACCTCAAAGAAGGACCAAGAACAATACTGGTATAAGAAGAACCAATCATACAGATATGTCTCAGTGCCTGACTTTGTACAGGCTTTCAAATCATTTCATGTTGGCCAACGACTTTTGGAAGACCTAAGAGTTCCATATGATAAAAGAGCAGCCCATCCTGCTGCCTTGGTGAAGGAAAAGTATGGAATATCGAATATGGACCTCTTCAAGGCATGCTTTGCAAGAGAATTGCTGCTGATGCAGCGTAGCTCTTTTATATACATATTCAAAACTACCCAGATAACAATTATGGCAACAATTGCTTTCACGGTATTCTTAAGGACAACAATGAAATATGGGGAACAAGTGGATTCGGCAAGGTTTTGGGGAGCACTATTTTTCAGTCTCAACAACGTCATGTTTAATGGAGTGGCAGAGCTTTCAATGACAGTTTTCCGGCTTCCTGTGTTCTTTAAGCAGAGGGATGCCTTGTTCTATCCTGGGTGGGCTTTTGGCTTGCCCATTTGGATAACCAGAATTCCCATTTCGCTGATGGAATCTTTTTTATGGATAGCCATAACATATTACACCATAGGATTTGCACCTGCTCCTAGTAGGTAAGTTGTAATTTATTATCACATTGTCGTCACAAGTTTTAGCTTTGTGATGCTAAATAAATGACGAAAAACGAAACAATTTAGTGGTGGTTCTTCTATCTGACATGTGTCCAATATTATCAGGTTCTTCAAACAGTTCTTGGCTTTCTTTGGTATACATCAGATGGCAGTCTCCCTCTTCCGTTTCATTGCTGCCCTTGGTAGAAGTGAGGTTCTTTCGGGCATAATTGGTTCCTTTACACTGCTGTTGGTTTTTCTTCTAGGAGGTTTCATTGTTGCTAAAGGTTAGAATCCTTCCCTGTTTACTGTCAAAGTATTTTGTTTCAAAGTAAGCTACTGTTGTTAGATCAATTTTTTCATATGTTTAGAAATGTTCAACATATTCTCCTTTTGGTGTGCAGATGACATTGAGCCATGGATGATATGGGGATACTATGTTTCACCTATGATGTATGGACAAAATGCAATTGCTATCAATGAATTTCTTGACGACAGATGGAGCACTGTAATTTCTCTTAAATCTCTCTCAACTAAATTCTCACTCTACATTAACAATTATAATTTTGAGTTTTACATTCAGGTTCAACTAGTGTTTTAGCTTAATCAAACTTTTTTATCCCATGGCGCAGCCTTTGAATAACTCCCGTATGCCCACTGTGGGAAAGACCCTTCTAATTTATTTATTTTCATTGGGCTATTTTTATGGTAATATGGATTGAAGCATTGATTTTTTCTTTTTCTTTTTCTTTTTCTTTTTCTAACTCAATTTTAGCTCTTGGCGAAACCAAAACTCTGATCGAGAATGATGATTCTGAAACAAAAAGGAAACAGCAATTGTCCAATTCAGAAGGTTGAAATATTATATATCTTGTGGATCTTAACTTGGATGGTTTCACTGTTTCTGCAAGATGGGATGCATTTTATATGTCTGATAAAGAATTACTTCAGCCTTTGCTAGCTGCAAATTCTAGTCTCAACTTGCATATTTCTTTTGTGTCATCACATTGGGATCGTAGTACAAATTTTACTGCAGAAACCTTACATCTGGAGTAGCAGATTAACTACATAAATAATTTTCTCGTCTCATATATGATGAACAATTGCAGGTATTGATATGCAAGTTCGAAATGCTCAAGGAAGTACTAGTTCAAATGTTAATGATGCAAGCAGTCAAGCCAAACGAGGAATGGTTATGCCCTTCCAGCCCCTTTCACTTGCTTTCAACCATGTCAATTACTATGTGGACATGCCTGTGGTAACTCGCTTTTTCTTTTTTCTCCACTGAGTTTTATATTTCTAGAGTTTATATGAGAACTTATCAAAAGAAAAGCTAACTAGAATTATAAAGTGGAACAGGCTTCAAAGGCTTAAAATTTTAGTTTTACTTCATCTTTCACAATAGTTACTTTCGATTAACTGTTGACATGAATTTATGTCTAAGAAACTATGAGCTGGATTTATTGATGACAAACACTGTCTTGTGTCAAATATGATTCTTGGTAGTAACGTTTGTGTGCTTTTCAGGAAATGAAGAGCGAAGGGATTGAAGAGACTCGACTGCAACTACTTCGAGATGTTAGTGGTGCATTTAGGCCGGGTATTCTGACTGCATTGGTTGGTGTTAGTGGTGCCGGAAAAACCACCTTGATGGATGTCTTAGCTGGAAGAAAGACTGGAGGGTACATTGAAGGAAGTATTAGTATCTCTGGATACCCAAAGAACCAAGCCACATTTACTCGGGTCAGCGGTTACTGTGAACAGAATGACATTCATTCACCATATGTTACTGTTTATGAATCTCTCGTATACTCGGCCTGGCTGCGTCTTGCGAGGAATGCTACGAAGGATAAACGAAAGGCATGTTTTTTTATTTAACAACCTCAATATTTAGCTGTTCCAACATTTAGTTTCTGACTACATGTCACTGAACTGACAATCATATTGCTCCATATAAGAACGGGATGAGATGGATGAGGTAGCTGACTCTGATTTTCTTCTTCTGTTCTTTAGATGTTTGTTGATGAGGTTATGGATTTGGTCGAGCTTAATCCGTTGAGGAATTCTTTAGTTGGACTGCCAGGAGTTGATGGACTTTCAACTGAGCAGAGAAAGAGGCTCACTATTGCTGTAGAGTTGGTTGCAAATCCATCCATCATCTTTATGGATGAGCCAACATCAGGTCTTGATGCTAGAGCAGCCGCTATTGTTATGCGTGCTGTAAGAAACACTGTCGATACAGGACGAACTGTTGCATGCACAATTCACCAACCGAGTATTGACATTTTTGAAGCTTTTGATGAGGTAGGAACAACTAATACAATTTATTGAATTTTGTAACGTTGTCATTTCATGTACCATATTTATGATTTTTTTTTTTCCTTGCAGCTTTTCTTAATGAAAAGAGGAGGGCAGGTGATTTTTGCTGGACCTCTTGGTCATCAGTCTCATGAGCTTGTTGAATATTTTGAGGTAAGTTTATACTTTACCTTGTATGTTCAGTTCCTATTAAATTATATCCAAACAGATTATACTGGAACTAAATTTGGTTAGCCTTTTTTCCCTAAATTTTCTTAGGTTAGCCCTAACTTTACTCTATCTCCTAACGACGCATTTAGACTCTGGTGCATATTGTTGAATATATTAATGATTGAATCCTCCATCTCAATGCAATTCTATGATCTTATCCAGCAAGAAATATTATCCTTGGACCCATGAGTTTTAGAGTTGCAAAGTTTGAATAATATCTTAATCCTCTTGCAGGCTATCCCTGGAGTTCCCAAGATCAAAGAAGGCTACAATCCTGCTACCTGGATGTTAGACGTCAGCTCTGCTGCAGTTGAGGCTCAAAATAACATTGACTTTGCAGAAGTATATGCAAACTCTGAGCTCTACAGGTAAGCAAGATGTATTGTATTCAATTGATTTCTATTTTCTTTTTCCCACAAACTCCTTCTTTGTATGCACAAAAATTCTTCAACAATTATTTTCAATTGTTCAGGAGAAATGAGGAACTTATCAAGGAACTAAGCATTCCACTACCTGGCTCCAATGACCTTCACTTTCCCACCCAGTTTTCTCAAAGCTTCATAGTTCAATGCAAGGCTTGCTTTTGGAAACAACACTGGTCATACTGGAGAAACTCGCGATACAATGCCATTAGGTTTTTCATTACGGCTATCATTGGCATAATCTTTGGTGTAATCTTCTGGAGCAAAGGAGACTCACTGTAAGTTTAAGAACTTCATTATGAGCAACATCTTTTGTTAATATCTTCCTTTTAATTTGTGATTATACGATTTAAGTTGCATGTTTTGTTCAATTACTTATACTGATTTTATCTTGTAAACAGACATAAACAACAAGACCTGAACAATCTTTTGGGAGCTACCTATGCTGCTGTTCTTTTCCTTGGAGCTAGCAATGCTTCTGCTGTGCAATCCGTGATTTCAATTGAGAGAACAGTTTTCTACCGTGAAAGAGCAGCGGGAATGTATTCAGAGTTGCCTTATGCATTTGCACAGGTAAGAATGGTGGAAATTATACTTGGTTTTGCGTTCATTTTTCATATAATTAAAATCTCATTATTGATGCATCTTTTGGTGTTATAGGTGGCTATTGAGACAATTTACGTTGCAATCCAAACCTTTATGTACACATGTATTCTGTATTCTATGATTGGGTACACTTGGAAGCTAGACAAGTTTTTGTACTTCTACTACTTCATATTCATGTGCTTTTCCTACTTCTCAATGAACGGAATGATGATGGTTGCACTAACTCCTAACCATCAAATTGCTGCAATTGTTTTATCTTTCTTCACAAGCTTCTGGAACTTGTTCTCTGGTTTCCTCATTTCCAGGCCGGTATGTCATTTGAAACTCAGTCATTCTTCTTATTTTCTTGTCTGAGAATGTTAAACAGATGTTCAAATTTCTAAGGAACACAGTTCGAGGAGTCGTCTTAATTTATCATTGCAACCATAATAACAATTTATGCTTAATTTTGCAGCTAATCCCAGTGTGGTGGAGGTGGTACTACTGGGGATCTCCAATTGCTTGGACAATCTATGGCATCTTTGCATCTCAATTTGGTGACATTAAGACCGTTATTGATACTCCTCGAGGACCACAGAGAGTGGATCTATACCTTAAGGAAAATCTAGGTTATGAACATGACTTTTTAAGACCTGTGTTCTTCGCTCATATAGGTTGGGTCCTTCTCTTCTTCTTTGTCCTTGCCTATGGTATCAAGTTCCTTAACTTCCAAAAGAGATAAACTACTTCACTCTGCAGCTGAGCTGAGTGACCTTCAGGAAGTCAAATAGATTGTTGAGGGTAAAATTAGCATAGTAGTGATCTTCAGGACAGCTTTTTCCCTATTAATTTGAAAATACTGGTTATGCTCTTCATTATCACTTGAGTGCCAAACTATTGCAGAATATACAAACAGTACTTGAATTCTATAATCTGGTCTTCATTAAGTGCCAAACTATTGCATAATATACATTAGATTTTGGTTGATAAGGATTGATACTGAGATTGCCATCCAATCAACCAAACAGAAAAAAAACAGATTTTGACCTAAGCTACCGGAAAACATAAATTTACAGAAGACTAGAAATTAAGATTTAACTCTGAATGAGGCTGATGTTGTGGTTGCTAGACTAGAAATTAAGATTTAACTCTGAATGAGGCTGATGTTGTGGTTGCTAGACTAGAAATTAAGATTTAACTCTGAATGAGGCTGATGTTGTGGTACTTGTAGCAACATGGTTTCAAGAGGCGCCAAAAAATCACTCAAGTCATTGTCATCATCTTCTTGCATCAAACCAATCGCACAATCAGTCAACAGCAACCAAATGTCATCATCAGTAATAGACATACTTGGCCCAACATTAACAACATCAGGCCCATCAATTTTCAAACCCTCCGTACTGGAGACGCCATTATGATTAGTACTCTGAGGGTGCAGATCATCTTCCATTACACCATTATCAATTTGATCTTCATCACCCAATACCCAACTGAGAAAATCATAAATAGTATCCACAGTTGGCTCATAATCATCAAGATTATCACAAAACTGCATATCATCTTCCATCAAACCAATCTCACAATCACTCAATAGCAACTTCATATCATCATCACTAATTTCCACACTTGGCACAGAAGGTGGTTGCGGCTGCAGCTGCTCTTGTGGTTCTTCTGGCAATTCAAGATCATAAAGTTGCAGATAATCTTCCATTAAACCAACATCATTATGATCATCATTACCCAATACCAAACTGAGATAATCATTTGCATCCACAGTTGGCTCATGAATTGATGAAAGATAATCTTGCTGAAATTGACCAATTAAATTGGGTTTGGGTGTGGGTATGACGACATTACCTGGATCAAGATTCAAATTAATCTGACCAATTAAATTGGGTTTGGGTGTGGGTATGACGAGATCACCTGGATCAAGATTTAAATTAATCTCACCAATTAAATTGGGTTTGGGTGTGGGTATGACGAGATCAGTTGGATGAAGATTCAAATTAAGATTTAGAGATGATTGTTGTTGTTGATCTGCTGCATCTGGTTCCATGATATTCTTGTACAAGTCCATGAAACTGCGCTTACCGTCATCCCTCATCATCATCATCTTCATCGTCACAGCTCCGATCCTCTCATTCAAAGACTCCAACTTGGCCCCCAAGCAATTATCTTGAATACCCAAATCCCGATTTTCTCCATCATCAACAAATTCCAAGAAACCCTTTTCGACAGAGAACAGACCCTTTTCAATTTGATCTTTGAAACCCCTCTTCAGATTCTTGTACTTGAGTAGAACTGATTTCAAATCTTGTTGGTTTTCCGGCCAATCGTTGATCTCGCCGTCGGCACCAAGAGCGATCATGTAAACGGCAATATCGCACAGCTTCGAGAGTCGGCCGGCCTTATTCTTCAGAGTGGAGCCTCTCTTGGCCATGGCAGTTTTCCGAGGCTTCATAGCATCAGAGACCCTTTTCATCTTCATGGACACTGAAACCCTAGGGTTTGATTTAGGAAGAGCCATAAATCAATAAATCAATTTCGAGTGGAAATTAATTGAAAAACAGAGAGATTAGCAATGTAGTCAGTGCGATTAATTAGCGACTGATCAAAACTTGTAGAGAATGGCAGTGAAAGGTAGCGAACGTAGGGATCGTGAGAAATGAGAGAGTGTGAGCGAGGAAGGTGAGAGTATGGCGGTATTTATAGAATCTGTGACCGAGGGTATAGTTGGTATTACAAGGAAAGTAACCGTTACGCGGAAAGTAGTACATCATCACAGATCACACTATCGGTATTACAATAAATACAGTATTTTATTGTCTTATTTTATTCTGCAGAGTTTTGTTTTTTTCCTCTTTGCAATTGAATAATTTGTTTGTAGCTTTCTTTTTGCTTAACAATTTGTTTGTCGATTCAATAGAAGTTGCTCATACTGTAAATAACTCATAAACTTTCTAAATCTGCGGCTGGAAGTATAGAATGTATATCACTACATTTTCATGAGGCATATCTACAAATTTTTTATTTTTTTCAGATATAGGTTACTCTTTACACTTTTTCTGATATAGAATTCATGTTTATCCTATTGATGATGCATCTATCTCTACTACATATTACAATATTATTTGTCTAATGCTAATGGTAATAGTAATGCAAGGCGGAACTAGGAATTTTTCAACGATTGGGCTAGTTAAAGTTATTAGCTTAAAGAATTAATATAAGTAGATGATCTTAATTAAAGGGTTATGTGTGAGTGTTTGTTTGAAATATTCTGAAATATAAAGATGATCTACTTATAACTATGGACAAGTTCTCTTCTGAAATATAAAGTTTCTGAAAATATTTGTAATAACACAATAACTAAGATTAATAACTAAGGACAAAGCAGATAAGGAATTGAACAGAACAAGAACAGAGACAAACAAACAACATGCAGTTTTCATTATGTCCAAATATAGCTTTTAGGATCACACTTGATAAGAAATTCAAACATAACAAGAAGAAAATTACAGATAAAAACTAAAACTTAATAGGCTGCTGCTCCTGTGTTACATTGTTTCAAGAGGGGCCAAAAAATGGCTCAGGTCATCATCACAAAACTGCAAATCATCTTGCATCAAACCAATCTCACAATCACTCAAAAGCAACCTCAAATCATCATCACTAGTAATAGTATCCATACTTTGCACAGAAATTGTTTGCTGCTCCAGCTGTTGTGGTTCTTCTAGCAACATTGTGTCAAGATCATAGAGTCGCAAATCATCTTCCATTACAGCAATATCGTTATGATGATCACCACCCAATACCCAACTGAGAAAATCATCAAGAGTATCAACCGTTGGCTCATAATCATCAAATTCGAAACCCTTACAGGGTAGTTGTTGATCTGCTGCTTCCGGTTCCACAGAACTCTCCACGATCCTCATCTTCCTCATAACCGCTCCAATCCTTTCATTCAAAGCCTCTAACTTGGACTCCAAGCAATCATCTTGAATACCCAAATCCCAATTTTTTCGATCCTCAACAATTTCCAAGAAACCCTTTTCAATTTGACCTTTCAAAACCCTCCTCAGCTTAGAGAGTTCGTTGGTCTTCTTCTTCCTCAGGGCGGAGCATCTCTTGGCCATGGCCGTTTTCAGAGGCTTCCTAGCATCAGCAACCCTCTTCATCTTCATGGCTTCTGATTTCTTAGGGTTTGATTTAGGAAGAGCCATTGATGAATTAATTAATCAATTTCGAGTTGAAATTAATTAAATTACCAGAGAGATTAGAGATGCTGCAAGTGATGATTAATAACCAGACGATCAAAAACTCAGACAAATTTAACTGTTGTGGAAAGTAGTGAATATCGATGGTGATGAGATGAGACAGTCACAGAGAGCTATAGCGGCATTTATAGACTTTGAGATTAAGGGCATAATGGATATTATACCATACTCCTTCCAACGGGAAAGCAGCTGTTAGCCATAAGGGAGTAATGACCAGTCTGTCCTCTCCTTATCCTTAATTCATAAATTGATTTTGTACAGCTAACAAGTAAATGAGAAACTCAATTGGACAACTAACACGTTTTTAATTTATTTCTCTTCCATTTTTTTTTCTTTGTAAGAAAGGACAATTTGTTATATTTATTCTGAACAAATTTTCAAAGGAAAATCACAGTAAATGCAAATGATACATATATAAATTTGTAATCCTATGTTTACGATGGTTTAATGTTTGTCTCTTAAAATGAGCTTATTTGTGGAAAGCCCATAAGTCAAGCCATTATGTTCGATCTTAGTGAATATTCAGTACTTGAAATGTGCTTAATGATTACGATTGGTCAATATTTATCATTGAGCTGAACATTGTTCTCATAAATGTATAAGTTTATGAAAATATCTGTTAATTATGTAACTGAGATTAATAACTTTAATTGGTTTTATACAGCATTAGAATGGTCGAGATTAAGGATATAAACCAAAATTAAAATATGAATTATGACAAAATTTGAAAGTTGAGAATCGCCAAGTGATCATCCTCAGCTTTCATTGGCTCCGTCGGTGACTTCATCACAACAATAAACTTAAGAGATTTTGACCCCCAAAAAAGAAAAAGCTCTTTTTACAGAAATAATTCATATCACTTTTCTATTTTATTTTTATTTTAAAAAGAGACAATTTTTTACCTTTGATTAAATCAATTTTTATATGCATAGCAAACTCTATTAAGAAATAGCTAGTGTTAAACTTAGGGGTGGGCACGGTTCGGTTTGGACCGGTTCTTGGAGAAAAATGGAACCTGATCCAATAGTGCAATCCGGTTCGGTTTGGACCGGTTCTGCTCAATATCCATACAGAAATCCGAACCAAACCGGACCTGTCCGGTTTCGGTTCGAATCCAACGGTTCCGGGTTTTTTTTTTTTTTTTTTTTTTTTTAAAAAAAAAAAAAAAAACCCCAAAAAAAATTTTATATAAAAAAAAACCACACATTAAA
>NC_024126.1:8402880-8453733 GCF_000346735.1 Prunus mume | reverse complement strand
CTTTCTTTGGAGTGCATCAGATGGCTCTCTCCCTCTTCCGTTTCATTGCAGCTGTTGGAAGAACAGAAATAGTTGCAAGCACAATTGGCACCTTTACCTTGCTAATGGTCTTTGTGCTTGGAGGCTTCATAGTTTCCAAAAGTAAGGATTAATCTCTCTCTTTTAGGGTTAGAGTTGTCATGAATTTGAAGTAAGCTGCTACATATATCAGCTTTATACCAGGAATCTTGCAAATATTGATCAGTATGTTCACAACTCAAAAAAAAAAAAAAAAAAAACACAATGGCGGGTTCTTTGATGAGTCTATAAGAGTTTTGAATGAGTTGCAAGAATAAATATTACTTTTCTTTGTGCAGATGACATTAAACCATGGATGATTTGGGGCTACTATATTTCTCCTATGATGTATGGACAAAATGCCATTGCTATCAATGAGTTTCTTGACAAAAGATGGAGCACTGTAAGTTATCCTAATGCCTAGGGAAAAAAACACACTCACATATTTCTTTTTGAACTTCAGTTGGCTCATATATTTGGCTATTGCCTACATCTCATGTTATTCTCTTGTCCCAGCCCATAAATGGTTCTAGCCAACCCACAGTGGGAAAGACCCTCCTTAAGGAAAGAGGACTGTTTGTAGATGAATACTGGTATTGGATTTGCATTGGAGCACTTATGGGATATTCTCTCCTTTTTAACATTCTTTTCATTGCAGCACTGACATTTTTAAAGCGTAAGTCGCGGTTTCCCCTCTCTAGTTTGGTTCTTTGCTTTGAATAAAATGAGGAACCCTGTACTCATTGTTCCTTTCCTGCACTCAACTTCAGCACTTGTTGATTCGAAAGCTATAATTGCGGATGAAAACTCTGAAAGCAATATTAAGAAGCAAGTGACATCCAATCCAGAAGGTTGGTGGTTTATGCTACTTCTGCTCCCAGTAATTGATCATTTATTTGAAGCACTAGTTCTAACTTTTCTAATTTATATCTGCAAATGTAGGCACTGTTAATCAGGTGAGAAACGCTAGAGGGACTGCTAGCTCAATCAGTTCTTCAAACAATCAATCTAGAAGAGGAATGGTGTTGCCCTTCCAGCCCCTTTCACTTGCTTTTGGCCATGTGAATTACTACGTGGATATGCCTGCTGTAAGCAATGTTTTACTTATATTTCCTTTGAGGTTTTCATTTTAAGAAATCTATATGAGAACTTACATCTTTAAACAAAACATTAACAGAAATTAAAAATGAGAGTTTCTGCTCATTTTCTTTAAAAAAAACAACAATGCATACTAATAGATATAAACTTTATATAAGACGAGGTATAAAGTTTAATAGATATGTTATTTTACCATCAGGAAATGAAGAGTAAAGGGGTTGTAGAGAGCAGACTGCAACTGCTACAAGATGTCAGTGGTGCTTTCAGGCCTGGTGTTCTAACCGCATTAGTAGGGGTCAGTGGTGCTGGAAAGACTACCTTGATGGATGTTTTGTCAGGAAGGAAGACTGGCGGATACATTGAAGGAAGTATTAGCATTTCTGGGTACACAAAGAACCAAGCTACATTTGCTCGAGTTAGCGGTTATTGTGAACAAAATGACATCCATTCGCCTTATGTGACTATCTTTGAATCTCTTTTGTATTCTTCGTGGTTGCGTCTTGCTTCAGATGTAAAGAAGGAAACAAGAGAGGTACTAAATGATTATTGTATGGAAAAATTTATCCTGTTACAAACTTACAACTTACTTTTCCAACCTAAAGTTTGAAATATCATCAACTATTTGAAATATGCTTATGCCATATCATAATTTACAGTAATTTTCGTCTATTTTATAGATGTTTGTTGAAGAAGTCATGGAACTAGTTGAGCTTTACCCCTTGAGGAATGCCTTAGTGGGACTTCCAGGAGTAGACGGTCTTTCAACCGAACAGAGAAAGAGGCTCACCATAGCTGTAGAGTTAGTTGCTAATCCCTCCATTATCTTTATGGATGAACCCACATCTGGCCTTGATGCTAGAGCTGCTGCAATTGTAATGCGAGCGGTAAGGAACACAGTAGATACTGGTCGAACCGTGGTGTGCACAATCCACCAACCAAGCATAGATATCTTTGAAGCTTTTGATGAGGTAAGTTTCATCCCTGGAATCTATTGTATTAGTAAATGTTCTGTTCGCAACCCTTTTCAGTTTTTATGCTCTGTCTCAAATTGATGTTGTTTCTTTTTGCAGCTGCTTTTAATGAAAAGAGGAGGAAAAGTTATTTATGCTGGACCCCTAGGTCGTCATTCTCACAAACTTGTTGAATATTTTGAGGTGAGTTTTTGTATATATGCTTGTCTCAATTTGAATATACTTTGAGGTGAGTTTTTGTAAGAACTTTGGATGGAACATTAGTGATAAGATAGTTAAAACAGAAGATAAAGACCAAGAGGCCACAAAGACTACTTGGGAAGAAATAGCACAAAAGATCTCAAGAAAAAAATTAATTTAATAGGAGATATTGCATGTATTATTTTAAAATGGAAGACGGGATTTTACATATTGGCCGAGTTCATTTGATTAGGACAAGGCAAGAATGATGATGGTGAACATATATGCAAGTTTGACTGGTATCTGAAACCTCTTGTAGGCTATTCCAGGGGTTCAAAAAATAAAAGAGGGTTACAATCCTGCTACATGGATGTTAGAGATCAGCTCCACTGCAGTTGAGGCACAACTTAAAATTGATTTTGCACAAGTTTATGCCAATTCTGACCTCTATAGGTAAGTAATATACTGCATCTTATTCTTCTCAAAATCCTTCCCATCGTGTGTGTCCTGAATTTTCTCATGATGTTTTCCCAAATTTTTCAGGAGAAATCAGGAGCTCATCAAGGAGCTAAGCACTCCACAACCAGGTTCCAAGGATCTTTACTTCGCCACGCGGTACTCGCAAAGCTTCATAACTCAGTGCAAGGCTTGTTTCTGGAAACAGCACTGGTCTTACTGGAGGAATTCACGATACAATGCAATCCGGTTCTTCATGACAATTGTGATTGGTATCTTATTTGGTATAATCTTTTGGGGCAAAGGAGACCAGATGTATGTCCGAAGTTTCTTAAAACAAGCTACACTGCTTTATGTTCCCATAAACAGATGCAAAAACTTAGATAGCACATGGAAATTCATATGAAGCTAAATGGCATAATATATTGTCTGCAGACACAAACAGCAAGACCTGATCAATCTGCTGGGAGCTACTTATGCTGCTGTTCTTTTCCTTGGAGCCTCGAACGCTTCTGCAGTGCAATCTGTTGTGGCGATTGAGAGAACAGTATTTTATCGCGAGAGAGCAGCAGGGATGTATTCTGAGTTGCCTTATGCATTTGCTCAGGTAATAGATAGGTGCACGTCTATCTGTTTCACATTTTATCCACTCCGTAAATCTAGATGATGATATTCGTTCACTCGTATGTTCTTCATTTTGTGCTGCAGGTGGCTATAGAAACAATTTATGTTGCAATACAAACCTTCATCTATGCTCTTCTGCTCTATTCTATGATTGGTTACGACTGGAAGGTGGAAAAGTTCTTGTACTTCTACTACTTCATATTCATGTGCTTCACATACTTCTCAATGTACGGTATGATGGTGGTTGCACTAACTCCTGGCCATCAAATTGCTGCCATTGTTATGTCCTTCTTCCTCAGCTTTTGGAACTTGTTTTCGGGTTTCCTCATTCCTAGGCCGGTATGTCATTACAACTAATCTTCATTTATTAGGATGAGAAAGCAGATAAGATACAACATTGCAGTCTGAAAAACAGAGCAACTAATCATCAATTAGATGGCAACATAGTAACCATCCAATCAATAACAATCAAGCCGTACCAACAAACTTAATCTGTGACCAAAGTAATTCATGCTCTACTGTTGCAGCTAATCCCAATATGGTGGAGGTGGTACTACTGGGCTTCCCCAGTTGCTTGGACAATCTATGGCATTTTCACGTCTCAAGTCGGCGATAAGAAGACATTACTTGAAATTCCTGGTTCAGCACCAAAGCCAGTGGATGCATTCCTTAAGGAATTTTTGGGCTATGACTATGATTTCCTTGTGCCTGTAGTGCTTGCACATGTTGGTTGGGTCCTCCTCTTCTTCTTTGTCTTTGCCTATGGCATCAAGTTCCTTAACTTTCAAAGGAGATAAAAGCCTCCACATGCTTCAGATAGGTGTATCAGTATATGTCCTCATTTGTAACTGTAATTTCTTCTGCCTTTCTGTGAGTCAATTTTTCTCTTGCATGTAACTTTTGTATATGAGAGACAAAGGAAAAACAAATGTTTAATATTAAACATAGTGGTTTTGCTCATTTTATTTGTTGCACTAACAAATTTATTAAAAAATGAGCATTAAGTTCAGAATATAAAATTTTGATGAGGATGTCGCAACCCTTGAGCCCTAAACATTGCGAGTGCTTTTGTCCTATTTCTCAATGAAATAACCACAAGTAATAACAAAACAGGTCAGCTCATAAACCTTGAGCTACATTCATAAACTGAATTTTTGATTTTCCATTGAACAAAAACCAGAAGGGCTCATTTGAGAGTTAAACAAAATTCATAGATATATAGTTAACGTCATTCGTTTCTAAGCGAAGTACAAGCAATAGCCTGGATCTCTCTCTTGCTCTTCACCACACACCGCTTCTTGGTCTCAGTTTCGAGTTTATCCAAATCCTCTGCAATTCCCAAATAGCCATATAAACAATTTGCTTCATCTGCCAGCAACTCTTGCTTTCCGTTGCTGCTGTTTCTGAGGCCAGCAGAACTGATTTTCTGGAACTCCACCCTCCCGTGTTTGTTCTCAGCGAAAAGCTTGTGAAGTCTTTCTGCTTCTCGTAAACCAGAAAATGTGGCATTAAATGTCACTACCAAGATACTTTGATTTGCAGGTTTCCCGCAGCACACCTTGGTCTTCCCCCCACCAAATCCTATACCTACACAACAAGTTGGGATGAAAAATACAAAGCAAACAAAAACATGTCATGCAAAAAACCAACAAAGCATTACACCAGCTATAAGGTCGACTAGAGAAAGCATGTTAAAAGGGAATAAAGGCAGCAAGTTGGTTCCTGAGATAGACAGATGCAACTGCCCTGATAGCTTCATGATTTAAATATTGACCTTACTAAACTAGGATCATAATGAAGATTTTAAATTTGGAAAACCAATCCCCTCCCCAAAATATTGTAACTGATCAAAAAGATTTTTGCAAGTCAATTGGTGCTGAGAAGAATTCGGAATTGGGAGGAAATGATAAGTGAAAGACAAGTTGATATCATAGAATGAAACAGAAATATGACAAGAAACATAATCTCAGTGGAGAAGATGGAAATTACATTAAACCTACCTGCTACAGGAGTAGCCAAAAAGAGAGTCATTGATATGTGGAAGATGAGGAAATTTTAATTAGTTACTTACCTTTAAGAATAGCCCTAAGCCCTTCAACACTTACAATCACCCTTTCATCCGGTTTTTTATTTGCTATGGAACTGTTGTGGATGACAACAACTGGAGGCCAGATAACTGCATCCTCCTTCAGAGCCAAGGCTTCAGCATCAGGCAAACACCGTTGAATCCATGTACCATTGGAGACTGCTGCACTGTCCCATCCCAACAGCACACAAAGTGCTTTATGAAAACCCAAGTGCTCTGCTCTGGAACCAACCATAGGTGACATGAAGGCATGTGTTGCCAAGGGTACCGTGCCTGCAAATTCTTTCGAGTTGCTGATACAACAGGCAGACAGATTGAATAGTCATTAAGCAATTCCTTTGAAGCCTAAATCAACAAAACGTGGGACAAACTACAGAATCACTTCAATCATTTTTTGGTCTGAATCACTTCAGAATTAGTTTGTAGGACATGAGGTGAAATGGGGAAAAACAGAGCCAATATCTTGGTTCAGATACTAGAAAAATATCCCTAGAAAGTGAACCATGCAGTAGTACATGGATAAAGTTCCTACACTATCAGTGACACTACTAAATAAGTGCCTTCCTAATCCAACTTCAAACCCGGAGGAGTGAAGAGTTACTAGGTTACAGGATTTGAAAGTGCAGAAAGCCGAAGACTCGGAATACTGGGTTATCCAGGCACCACAGATGACACAGAAAATGTAGCCACCTACGAAGAAACAAATATGGATTGCCATGGAGGGATCTCTTTATAAAGTAGCAAGCAGGAACTGCAGATTACTAGAGGATGGAAAACCTACAGCAAACATCTTTCAATCTAAGTCTCTGCAACCATTGGTTCTCCTCTGCCACTATAGTTCAAATGAAAGTAGTCCATCCTATTCAAGTATAAAATGCATAAGCAGGATTATCTGCAAAAATGTATTAATCACTTACTTAAAAGCTTTACGTCTTAGAAAAATGCTTCCTTTGAAAGCCCAAAAATTCCTTATTAATAAACAAGGCACACTCGCCACCCTGGGTTTCAAGCAGCATAGAGGTAAATAGAACACTCAGCTGAAGAGATGCCCAAAAGAAAGGAAAGGACATTCTCCCTGACACCATAACCACCTAAACATAGTCTTCTAGGCTCTAATTTCCAAACGCTAATGTACCACTCTGGCATCAGCCGTTCAATAAATAATATTTTCCCTGGCAGAAGGATCTCATATGCCAATTCTGGTAGCCCAAAGAAAGCATTAATTCTGTGTGCAATGCACACGGATGCAATTTCAAAAATGTCGCTACTACAAGAAGAAATAGACTGATAAAATTCAATAATCTAGCAGTTAGAGTATGAACTTTAAATCGTGGGAATAACATCCCTGGTTGCCTACCTTCTGCCAACACATCACTACCCATCATAACCAAGACTGTAATTATCATCCTGAGATTACTAACGCTGTCGCCATGACCATAAACTTCATCAGCATTTCTTCTTATGAAAAAATAAAATAATAGATGTGTTCCATCATTTTTCCTTCCATCTACAATTAACATCCTCTTCATCTTATAGGTTGTGGATGGGAGAATTCACACTTGGTCATGTTACACGAGCATCATGAAACTAAAATAAAACCATTTCAGGTTTGCTCCTCCAATAGCACTCACCAACTATAAGGAAACTGCAACTCATGCAGTGGTAGTGGGAGTTAAATTTTTGGACATCCTGAAAAATCTTCTAGGCCAATAATTAACCTTATCTTCCCATGGCAGAGAGTTCAAAAAGATTTAACCTTAACACTCGCATTTTCAGTCACCCAACAATTAAGAGCCACAAAGTCAAAGCCTCAAGACAACCAACATTTGGAAAAGTCCCTCCAAGACAGCCAATACTCAGAAAATTCAAGAACTAAAACTTAAAACTACCTAACGGCAGTTTTATCCTATATTAAATTTCTATAAGTTCTAATCATACCCGAATCCTTGTTCAGCAGAAAGAGCAAAATTTAAACTTAAAGATAGAAACATATTACGTCTTAGATGACAGACCTGGCACATATGCAACACTTTGTAGTAACAGTTTCTCCTTCCATGAATTTCCTTTTTAGAGCTGGGTTCTCATGCAAACCCTTCATGTACTTAAGAAAGGCGCTATCTACCAGCCTCTTGAACTCCTCAGAATCTTCAGGGAGTGCTTTTTTTGCAAGTTTCCCCTCAACTTTTGGAAGACCACCCCCTTGAAGATGAATGCTTCCACTAAAATCATATGTTTCTCTTATTCGAGATTTGTATTGATCTTCAAGTTTATGACCTAAGTATTTGGGATCAGGAACATTTTGAGCAGGCGCCAGATGTTTCTTTACACTGCCAGGCGATTTCAAAGGTCCCAAACGTTTTTTTACACTGCCAGGCGTGTTCAAAGGTTCCAAACGCTTCCTTATACTGCCAGATGATGTCAAAGGTCCCAAACGCTTCTTTATATCTACCCTGGCAGATTTGAATTGTTCGCCATGATGCTCTTGCATTTTAGAGGATGGTAACACATTGTCAGAATTCAACTTGTTGATATCTTCAGCATTCCATTGGGACTCTCGATAGCTCACATCTTGTTCAATGTTCCATTGATCCTCTTCGCAGGTCACATCTCGGGCAATGCTCGGTTGATAGTCTCCAAAGTTCATATTTGGGTTAATATTCAGCCGATCCTCTCCCAAATTCAGAGCTTGGTCAATGTTCCACTGACCCTCTCCAATGGTCGCATATTGTTCTACATCATCATTAGTCAACTGATTGTCCCCATAACTCAAGTCAGGTACATTGCAAGAGTCGCTCAAATCATGGAACAACTCAGATTTTGAGTCATTCCCTCTTCGTCGCTTAGCCAGAGCTCGTTTTCTCATTGCGCACATTTCCAGAGTGGTCACATCGTCCAAACCTGGATCACCCTCAAGCCGAGCTAATCTCTTCAATGCACCCTCATATGACAAAGCTTCAAGCCCTCTTTCAAGAGCATCATCTCCCCCAAATCCGAAGTCCCGGGTTCTCGAACTGGAACCCAAAGCTTCAGAATAATCAGGCAATGATTGTTCAGTACCCAAGGATTGATAACTGGGTATAGTCGGTTGTGTCTGTTCTGTAAAGTTATGATATTGGTTCCACTGGCTAATCTCCTGAGTACCTACTCGAAGTGCGCCATTGGCACCATCAGTTCTGTCCATAATGGAATCCACAATGCTAGGCCTCAAATAGCTTGGAGGTCTGATGTCTTCTCCAACACTATTTGCAATATTTTTACAGAGAAGGTCACGAATGGGAAAGGTACCCATTTCACCATGCTCGCTTCTCTTCACTCCAGGGTCATTGTAGTCCCCATTTGGGCTATGCTGAGCCCAATTTGAGTCCAGCAACTCATTCAGTCGTGGTGCTTGACCTTGTGAAGAATACCCACCAAGGCCAATACGTCCCTCCGCAGCCATTTCTCTGCTTCTGTTGAATTGATCTGAAAGGCCGCGAAAACCCTCCTTTAAACCACTTGAACGCCCCGGTCCGGAGCCAAACACGGTCTTATCTTCTTGACCCATGTATTGACGGTGGTCCCCATGCCTAAAGTCGTCAACTTTTGGAACACCCACATGGGATTTTGCCAATGGCGACGTCAAGCCACCATGAAAATACCCATATTTCCTGCTGGGGTCCACACCCGGATCCGGAACCCCACTTTTCCCGCTTCCTCCGGCATAATCATTTTCAGCATTCAGCCTGTAAGAGCTACTGTCGTTGCCCAAACCAAAGCCGGGTCGGTTCAAACCCGGATTCATGGTCGGGTTCGAACCGTCGGGTTTCTGGGCGAGCAAATGGTTCCATTGAAACTTCATCGACGTCGAGTGGGAGACAGGCACATCCGCGCTCAACCCTGACAGTTTCAGCGGCTGCCTATCTCTGCCGCCGTCATGATAACGACGCGTATCGTGCTCCACCCGGGCTTCCGGTTCGGGTCGTGAATAACGAGAAACCCGACCCGAGTACGATCGACGATTCTCGTCGGTCTCCTCGCCGTCCCTAGCCGAAGACCGACTCGGATAGTCCCCAAACCTCCGCCTGCTCATGAAAAGCACTACAAGAGAAAAAGCAAAACACTAACCGTACGCCTAGACAGCAAAGTCTACCGTAACAACGGCGTCGTAAGAGGACGACTGAGTTCCTAAGCTGATGACAAAAACGGGGAATGAAACTCAAGAAAAAGTAAAGGTGTTAAATGACGTTGTGTGCATGGAGAAAGATGAGAAAATTTTGTGGGCGGTGCAGCTGCTGGCTGCGGTTGTTTTCTTTTTTGTTTGGTAAAGAATAGAGCTGTTGCTGCTGCTGCTGCCGTAGTTTTGGGGGGATTTTAATGTTTGTGGGAAGCGTGGAGAAGGAGGTGGTGATCAGGTAGGAGATGGATTGGTGAGTCTGGTGATGTGGCGGGCTGGGAGTGATGGACCTCAGATGGCAGGAGGTTTGATTGAGAGCATGGGATTGGACCCTTGCATTTTGATTAGCGGGATTTTACATTTTTCGGCTTTTTTAAGTTTTTGGATAGACTAGGCCGTTAATTATGGACGGATAATCTCTGGCAACCGTCTACTTGGGCTGGATTTTGGAGGACCAGTTGTGGGCTGCTTTGGTTTGGCTTTACCCACTTAGGATTGGGCGGAGTGGCTGATCTGTTTTTGGTTTGAAGAAGCGGTGCTTCAATTTGGATTCAAATTTTTTTAGATACCTCTTGTGGGTTTTGACAGAGGAGCCCTATGCCTTGTTGATTAAAAATAGCCAGGAATAAAGGGCTATATAGCTTATTGAATATCTACTTACTATTAGATAATTACACCTAGATAATCCCTAAACATGAAAAGACACTTAAATATGCATAAAAACTTGTATGAAACGGGAATAATACTGTTTTGTTATTTCCAGCCAATCACAGTCTGTCACGTAGAAAAGTTATGGGAGACTTTGGAAAAAGCAAAAGGAGAGAGAAATTTTTTAAAAGAAACCAAAATTGACAAAATTGCCCTTATTTATTTTTGAATTTCCTAATGAATCATTTACATTTGTATGTCTTTAATTTAAAAGTTGAGATGTTTTTCTGTCTTTTTTGAAAAAACTTTGACTTTTTTCAAAAGTGAAAGTTTTTTTTATGGCTAAAACCTAAATTTCTCACGTGTGGGGGGAGACATATTGTGATTGAACGAGGGTAGCAAAATAGTGATATTTCCGTTTCATGTAAGTGTTTCTCCTTAAATATGACCAATGGGGTATAGCTTAGTTAGATGAACTTTTTCACCTCCACCCATAAATATAAAAAAAATTGTGTAAACCCTTATTCTCCAATTGCTTGTACTAAAAAAAATATCCCTAACTATGTAAAGACACAAATTAATTAGAACTAATAACATGAACCTTGATAATCCCCAAA
Source organism: Prunus mume (assembly GCF_000346735.1). Next base: position 8,442,843 of record NC_024126.1, on the reverse strand, counting down.
TATGAAAAGACACGTATTTAGTATATATAGTATATATATTTATAACCACTTTGTATGTAGTATATATATTCCTCCTTGAGAGAAGAATAAACATATTAGTTTTAAACCCTAATTATTTTGAGTTGGTATCAGAGAGGGTTCCGATCCGTCTCTACAACATCAAAACCATAATCCTAAAAATACCTATTTCCGCTGCACCTAGCCTATACACCTAAGCATGTGCTGTCTTATATCTCTTACTGTCGTCGTCGTCACCTAATCTTTTGCTGCCGCCGCTATCTATCACCATGTCAGATGTCATTGACTCTTCTTCTTCTACTCCTATTGTGACGGTTCATACCGAATCGTCCACCAACCTACCTATGGGATTCAAATTGAATGGATCCAACTTTAAGATATGGGCTTCGATGATCGAACTCCATGCTACTACACAAGGCAAATTGGGTTACCGACTGGCGAAACTGATGCCCCTGATTCCAAATACCCGAAATTTGGGAAGTGGAAAATTATTGATGTGTTGTGAAAAGTTGGATGTTGCGAACTATGGAACCCAGTTTGTTGAAGATGTTTCATACTCTAACTACTGCTAAGGAAATTTGGGATGCTGTTAATCAGATGTTTTATGATGGCTCTGACATATCCCAGCTCTATGAACTGCGGTGCCAGGCTACCAGTCTCAAGCAAGAGGGTCATCCTGTCTCTATTTATTTTGCCGAACTTAAGGCAATCTGGCTTGAATTGGACAAGAGACGTCCTTTTCAGATGAAGTGTGCTGATGATATGAAGACTTTTCAGGCTGCTGTTATGGCAGATCGTGTGTATGATTTTTTGGCTGGCCTTGACGATACTTATGACAAGGTCCGAAGTGATATCCTACGAAGTGATAAAGTTCCAAGTATCGAAAATGTATTTTTTATGGTTCGTTGAGAGGCTCAATGCCAGATTACTATGCTTAGATCCAGCACCAAGATTGGAGAACCTACTGTTGTGTTTGCTTCCAAAAACACTGCTTTGGTTTTTGAGCGTGCAGGGTCTGGCTCTTCTGCTGTTCTGTCTCGTCACCTGACTTCTGTATAAAAAGATAAATTGAAGTGTGATCACTATGGTGAGAAGAGACATACTATTGACACCTACTGGGCATTACATGGGGTACCAGATTGGGAGAAGGAGCGGAGGCGTTTCAAAAAGGAACAATTGGATAGCAAAGCTCATGTGGCTGTTGCCCCCACTTCTGTGGCTGACATCACCACTAACCACGACCACCTTATTGCTACTCCTCCTCCGACTTTGACCGCCGTCTCAAGCACTCTAACACCTCCTCCTCTAGGTAACTTTGGCAAGGCTTTCCATGCCCATGATACCCGAGATACAGGTTGGATTATTGATTCAGGAGCTACTGACCATATGACGTATAATTCTGCTTTATTGTCTACTACTCTTTCACCTTATCATAATCATGTTCTGACTACTAATAATGTTGTTGCTCCTGTTACGGGGGCTGGTTCTATACTCTTGACACCTACTTTACCATTGGACAAAGTGTTATTGGTTCCATCTTTATCTAGTAATTTATTATTTGTATCGCAAGTTACTGAGTAGTTAAACTGCATTGTATTGATGTATCTGTCTTTTGTCTTACTACAGGATATCCAGACTTGGGAGATCTTTGGTCGTGGTACTAAAAAGGGGGGGCTTTATTATGTGGATGATGTGGCAACTAGTCGGGTTCTTCGTGCTGGTAGCGCTGAAACTTCTCAGCATCGCCGGATTTGGTTGCTACATTACCAATTTGGTCATGCCTCATTTGGATATTTACGGCATTTGTTTCCTGCATTATTTAGTGGTGTCAACGAGTCTGATTTCCAATGTCAGACTTGTATTTTAGCTAAGAGTCATAGGGTATCCTACCCTCCAAGTTGTAATAAACAGCTTATGCCATTTGATTTAGTTCATTCTGATATTTGGGAACCTTCCCCGGTTTCTATAGCCTTGGGAGTTCGTTGGTTTGTGTTATTTGTGGATGATTGCACTCGTATGATGTGGTTATATGGGATGAAAAATAAAAATGATGTGGTCGAAATTTTTCAGCGTTTCTATCAGATGATTCAGACTCAATTTATGCTCCCTATCAAGGTTTTTCGATCTGATAATGGTGGAGAATTTTTTAATTCGGCGTTATCCAATTTTTTTCACACTAAGGGTATACTACATGAGACTACTTGCCCTCAAACACCACAACAAAATGGGGTTGCTGAACGTAAAAATGGGCAAATCCTTGCTGCTGCCCGTGCTTTGCTGCTTGGTGCGTCAGTTTCGAAGCGGTTCTGGATGAATGTTGTTACCTATGCAGCCTATCTCTTGAATCGTCTACTTTCACGAGTTTTGGATTTCCAAACTCCTATGCAGGTACTCATCCATCATGTCTCTGCCTCTTCTATGTTGACTCTGTGTTCAAAGGTGTTTGGTTGTGTCGTCTATGTTCACCTTCATCAGAATCAGAGGAGTAAGCTGGACTCATGTGCTCTCCGTTGTGTCTTTCTGGGTTTCTCTCCTCATCAGAAAGGTTACCGATGCTATCATCCAGCAACCCGACGTCTATATGTCTCTATGGATGTTACCTTTGTTGAGGATGAAATGTTCTTCTCTGATACACCCGAGCATGTCCTTCAGGGGGAGACAAGTAGTGAAGGACATAGCTGGCTAAATTTACAATGGGGAGTAGTATTGGATAGTTTGATACAAAGGGAAGAACCGACCGAACCTGCTACACCAGCAGAACCTACTACACTAGCTGAACCTGCTATTTTAACTGATGTCACTACTGTCACTGAATTGATTGCCCCCATGAAGCTTCTCTAATAGTACCCGATCAAGCTCCCCTGGATATTCCTGAGGTAAGTGCTTCTATTCATACTTCTGATAATTCTTATGTTTTACCGCCTAGACGGAACCGTGGGGTTCCACCTGATTGTTACTCACCAAAAGGCAAAGCGAGATATGCTATTGCCCATTATGTGTCTGATCACAGGTTATCTCCTGAGTGCAAAGCGTTTGTGACCATAATGGATAATATTAAAATTCCAACATATGTTGAGGAGGCATTTAATGATCCAAAGTGGGCTGAAGCCATGAATATTGAAATGGAGGCGTTGCAAAAAAATAATACATGAGACATTGTTGATGTACCAAAGGGAATGAAGCCTGTAGGATGCAGATGGGTGTTTACAGTTAAATATAATGCAGATGGTATTGTGGAGAGGTACAAGGCAAGATTAGTAGCTAAAGGGCTCACTCAGACATATGGAGTTGATTATCATGATACTTTTGTACCTGTGGCTAAGATGAATATTGTTAGAGTTTTGTTGTCCTTAGCAGTAAACTTGGATTCGACCCTGAGGCGATTTGACTTAAAAAAAAATGCATTCTTACATGGTGAACTAGAAGAAGAAGTGTACATGAGTCTTCTACCAGGGTATAGGGTTACTGGTGAAACGGGGAACGTATGCAAATTGAAAAAGACCCTGTATGGGTTAAAACAGTCTCCTCGGGCATGGTTTGGCAGATTTACCACAGCTATAAAGAAGTTTGGTTACCGACAGGCCAATACTGATCATACTCTATTCATTAAACACAGGGCTGGTAAGGTGACTTTGTTGATTATTTATATTGATGATATGATTGTGACTGGTGATGATACTGTAGAAATCGAGGAACTGCAGAAACGTTTAGCATCTGAATTTGAGATGAAAGATTTGGGCAGTCTGAAATATTTTCTAGGAATGGAAGTCACTCGATCTAAACATGGCTTATTTCTTTCACGAAGAAAGTATGTCATGGACTTGCTAGCAGATACTGGAATGCTTGACTGTAAACCAGCTGATACACCTATTGTTGAGAATCATAAACTTGGTGTTTATGTGGATCAGGTCCCAACTAACAGAGAAAGATATCAAAGGTTAGTTGGGAGATTGATTTATTTATCATTGACATACCCTGATATTGCCTATGCTGTAAGCGTTGCTAGCCAATTTATGCATTCACCTAGTGAGGATCATATGGCTGCTGTAATGCGTATTCTGAGTTATTTAAAGTCTGCTCCTGGGAGAGGTTTATTATTTAAGAAAAATGGTCACTTGGATCTGGAAGGTTACACTGACACATATTATGCCGGGAATATTACAGATAAACGTTCTACATCAGGTTACTTCACCTTTGTTGGTGGTAACCCAGTTACGTGGCGTAGCAAAAAGCAAAACGTTGTGTCTCGGTCCTCCGCAGAGTCTGAGTATAGAGGGATTGCCCAAGGGGTTTGTGAAATACTATGGTTGAGGTGGTTACTTGCTAAAATTGGGTTTAGACCGAATGCTGCTACAAAGCTCCACTGTGATAATCAGTCTGCATTTGAAATTGCTAACAATCCGGTGCAACATGATCGAACTAAACATGTAAAAGTTGATCGGCATTTCATTAAGGAGAAGCTGGAGCATAAGTTAATTTCTATACCTTTTGTGCCTTCTTCAGAGCAGCTTGCAGATATGTTGACCCATGCTGTGACAAAGCGCCGATTTGAAGACTCACTTGACAAGTTGGGCATTACCGACATCTATGCACCAACTTGAGGGGAAGTGTTGCTGTGAGTCAACGTTCCTATTATGAATAGAATTTCTATTTTATTGTAATTATCTAATTTGAGTAGAATTAAGATATTTTGTACATATTTCCTATTTGTAACCACTCTGTATGTAGTATATATATTCCTCCTTGAGAGAAGAATAAACATATCAGTTTTAAACCTTAATTATTTTTAGTCATTAAGACACTTCCTCATACATGAGTCTTATCCCAATGATCCATGTATGTAGGAGCCCTTCCATCCGTTGCCTCTAGCCCGAGCAGGACAGGGCCCAAGGCAAGGGAATTGCTTCCAGCGGGCCACGCTTGCCAGGACAATCTGTGGGACCCACACAAGGTCAAACCAGCCTGACTTCTAGCCTGGGTTTGCTGACGTCAGCAACAATTTTTTTTTTTTTTTTTAAATCTAAAAAAAACCTAGAATTTTCAGAAATTTTTTATAATAAATACTTAGTCATATTCTTCACTTCCCACACCAAAACTCTATACAAATTCATCTCCTCATATCTCATACGAATAGTGTTTGCCATGGCAATTGGTGGAAACACCACAACCTTTTGCAATGATTGCTACTTTTCATGTGAATAGTAACAGCCATTGCCTTGCCCTTTGCCATGACAAATGGGTGAAAGTGCTCTAAATACTAATCTCACAACATCATTTCTTTTCTTTTTTTTCCTTTGAAACTCTTATGAAATCTAAAATTGATCAACAAGTCAACAAGTGCAGAATTGATATTACATAAACTTTATGGGTGTGATGAGTGAGATTAGTTTATAAAAGATAGAGGACGAGGTGAAGGGGTGGCCGGCAATGGGGGGGAAGGGGAAGGAGACGGAGGGGGAGGTGCCGGCGACAAGGGAATGGTAGATGCCTCTTCCTTCCTCATTGCCTTTTTGCTCATTTTCGCTTTAGTTTTATATGATTTTTTCTTAGGGTTTGGTCTATTTTGTTATGAAAAATCGAGTGTTTCTAGTAACCTTTTAATTTTAAAGGTCCATAGATTTTTATTTGAATGAAATTTTGATGAAGTTTCCAATTGAACGAGACTCTTAATCCGAATCTTCCAAACCAGGTTCTTAGTCTAAATCTCCTGGCCACATGTAAACAAAAATGAAATCAAGCAAATTCTGGCTCTTCTTTTGGGTGAACATGCGGACCCTGCTGGCTTCAACTGGTCTCTGACCACCCTGGCCCAGCACAGGCCACCACCAACAAAAGAGCAAGAGAATCACTAGGAAATGGCAACCAAACAAGCATAGACATTTTGCCACATTGTTCAAAATCTAGTCCCGCCACCACCAAACTCAATCAAAGTGGTCAAATTGTTCCTTTCTTTCTTCTCTTTTTATTATTTTCTTTCAGAATCTTTGCAAATTTGATATGGACCCAACAACAGGGCAGACATGGATAGATTGGTTTAAAGTTAAAACAAATTAAAAACCCAAAAAAAACAAAGTGGATGTCGCAATACTAATCATATAGTCCACCACCTGTACTGTATGGAATGAGAGAGAAGAAAAGATTGATGCATTTATAAGATTGGTTTTAAAATCAGGACCATACTGTGTTATGCTGGAAAGTCTTCATTAGCATGATATGTACTCATAACCAAGTGCTCATAGGGTCCCAAATCCTATCAACTAATCATGTGGAATCAAAAATAGTACAAACGCGTGGTGTACCTAGCTTTGGAAATTTAAAACAATATCAAATATGCATATATATATATATATATATGTATATATGCCTGAGAAAATGAAATTGGAAATTAAGAATGTTAATTACAAAACCCAAATCAAATCTTAAGTTTCTATACGGTAGACGCACTGCGTTAGGCTCTAATAACAATCATGTAATATCTACCGTATAAGAGTGGCTTTTGTTCGTGTCCTACGCAAAACACCAAACGTATGTGTTTTGAGTCTTTTCCAAACATTCATAATTTTACCTAAACCCTTGGTGTAATTAGCCATATAATTATGTTTTTAAATGGAGATTCTTTCTTGTAGGAGAGAGAACTTAGTTGCAATGACACTGTTTTGCTATCTTATGTCACGTGAAAGTGTTATGCGTGTCATAGTGTTATTGACCAGGGATAGCAAAATAGTGGCATCTCCGTTTTATGGAGTTCTTTCTCCTTTCTTGTATGCCCAAGCTGGAAGGAGAACTATATGTGACAAAGGAAGCTAGCTAGCTCAGCCTGCCAATCTCTCCTAATCTGTCTTGTTCCCTAAGGCTCTCATCAGTATTGATGTGTAGGTGAGCCCTTACAGTCCACTCCTCAAAACAAAACTTCCACCCCAAGCACCTCTCTTCAAGGACAAAGAATAATTACCAATACTCTGTTAGACCCTTCAACCAATTTTCACTTATGCAAATCATATCTGGCATACAAGTAGACTTCATTTTAGAATTATTATGAAAAACTGTTTCTGCATATTACACCGTAGTGTATTTCTTCATCTGCACCCTAGGTGGTTCATCTGCACCCTAGGTGGATAGTGGGCTAATAAAGTATAATATAAGCAAAATAAACAGTGTAATTTTGTACATAAAGACATGAGAAATGAAGTTGGTTAGCTGAATCTGCCAAGATACCAACTTAAGAAAATAGCTACCTTACCAAAACAGCTCCATCTAGACCCTTCATCAAAGTTTATATTTATTTAAAAGGGAAAAATTGATGCATTTTATCAATAATTAATTTGAGTAAAGGTGGAAAAGAAGATAAGAGGTTTTTGAAGTCCTCATTCAACAAAGGTAAAACCCACCCTTAAACTTTATGATTATAAAGGAAGTAGGTGTTTTTTGTCTTTTGAGGTAATTGTAATAAGTTAATGCTGTAAAGTAAGTTGGGGGGGGTTCCATACCTTTAAAGCTAGCTTTGCTATAACCAACTCCAACAGGAGAAAGATAGCCATCATTTGAAGGAAAAAAGAGCAGAAGAGAGAGAGAGAGAGAGAGAGAGAGAGAGAGAGAGAGAGAGAGATAAGAGAGTTTCAATGAGACCACAAGTTTTGTCAGCTGTCAAGCTGCAACAATTCCCATCAATGAGACTACCCTGCTTCCACTGTGCTATTGACAAGTTTTGTGTTTAAATAATGGGATAAAGTTGGATTGTGAATTGAGAAGGTCAAACTGGGTCAGAGAAACAACATGAGAATAATTTATATATAAAAATAAGAAAATTATTCAATTCATAAATGAGAACAGGTACACGAAAGGTCAGTGCTGTAAGGGAGAGAAGAAAGGGTGTTGCAGAGGAACCAATGGCGACGCCGAAACAGATGTGGGAGCAGCAGCAATCGCAGATGCAGCGAGTTAAGAACTCCGGTATTGTCAGTTACAATGGGAGCCCTGTAAATGATGACAAGGAAGAAGAAATGTCAAGGTCTGCGGTTGCTTTGTTCCTGGCAAAGGAGGAAGAGATTGAGAGGAAGAAGTCGGAGGTGAAGGACAAGGTCCAGGCTCAGATGGGAAGGGTTGAAGAAACAACTAAGCGCTTGGCTGAGATTCAAGAAGTAAGTGATGAACTAAAATTGCCAAACTATGCTAGAATTCAAATGGTTTATTTTCCAAATTACAAGTTTCTATCTCTTCCACTTAGAATGGTCAAGAGTTTAATATTTTAGTCGTTCTCTTGTCTACAATGATGGCTTATGATTGAGAAAAAGAAAAAAGATGTATATATAGATTTCATGTGATGAAAAAATATGTGTTATTATTTATTTGCTCATCTGAAACTTGTCAATGATGAGATATGGAGGTTGCTTCAAGACTATGTTTCTATGATATATTTTAGGAGCTTGAAGCACTGACAGATCCAATGAGAAAGGAAGTTGCAAATGTTCGGAAGAGGATAGACATAGTTAACAAGGAGTTAAAGCCACTAGGCCAGAGCTGCCAGAGGAAGGTGAAACTTTGTCACCATTTTCTCTATAAGTTGGTTTCTTTATGCTATAGCTCTCATGAATTCAGTTGTATGGCAATTACTCATGTTATCACAGAAGAAATTGAAATTACTCAGTGGTGAACCGCCCCTACTTTTAAGCTGTAGATAATTGTGGTACTTGTCCGATATAGGATCATGGTCTTTTCCACATCTATGACTTGTATCGAGCCACACAACCCCAACACATTTCGTGCAAGATTTTATTCGCGTACTAAGCCCCTTGATGGCTCTATAAATTTTTCACAGGAGAAAGAATACAAAGAAGCACTCGAGGCTTTAAACGAGAAGAACAAAGAGAAAGCTCAACTAGTTTCCAGATTGAAGGAGGTGAGTATTCATTCTTGCCTGCAAATACAAGCAATTAAATCTAATAAGAGCTTTCATATAATATAAAATATGTACATGTTTTCTGTCAGCTTGTGGGTGAAAGTGAGAAGTTGAGGATGAAGAAGCTGGAGGAGCTGAACAAACATGTAGAGACTCTGCGTTAAGATGTGCTAATCAAGGATTAAGATGGGCTGCCTGTGCGTGTGTGCTGTAATTAGGACCCTTGTGCTTACACTTGATATCATTTTTTTGATTTTTTTGTCTCTTTATTTCACTGGTTATATTCAAGAAAGGTTTTCTCTGGCATTGACATAAACACCCCCAACAATATTGCCACTGAATGTATGTGTAGAATTGTGAGATATGTTTGTCTGCTAATGAAATTGTGAAATGAAAAGGGAGCTATTTTTATGAAATTAATCTTAATCACCAAAGTGATGTGTCATCAAGAATATTGCTAAGTGGGGGCTCACACACATTATTACGTGTTTTGCGGGTTCGAATTTAAGACGATTGGTTTATAAGTCAAGACCCTTTTCCACTGAACTACACCCCATTAGCATATGCCCTGACATGTTAGCTAATCTTTTTACAATGTAGTACACCGTGCACAATAGCACTACTTGAGATTTGGCCTAGAAGTATTTCACCACACAACAACAAAGTAAAAACTTTTCTTTTGATTAGAACTTGAAAACCTCTTTTAATGAAGTGGAAAGAAATAACTCCATACAAGATTTCGAGCTTTAACATTTAGCATCCACGCATTTATATGCATTTAAAAAATCTTAGTCATTCAATTATTCCGCCTCAGAATAGTTGTATTATATTTAAACTCACAATTTGCATTGTATCAAAGAACAAAGTGGCACCAAAATGGCAATAAATAATCAATGTTTGTTTTGGAAAATAGTAATAATGATGTTGACAATGTATGAGCCAAAAAAAGGTTTTTTTTTTAGAGAAAGCAGGAGCTAAAAAGGTTAATTGCTTGATATCAAGCCTAACAATTGATTGCGGTTCAATAATTTTCAATAATTTGCTTTCCTTGCATTTCTTTTCATGGTCCTAAAAGTCAAGGAGAGAAGCATGCGTCTTTCCCCCTTCTTGAGAATCTGAAAATATTTCCATGGTTGTATGGTTTGTTGGTCGATGTGCAATTAGTCTAATTGTGGTTCGACCAAAAAATACATGGTTCATAATATATATGGATGAAGGGAACAATTTACGGATTTGGATAATAATGAAAATTATATAATTATTAAAGTGAATGAGAAAGAAAGACTGTAAGAGAGAAGAGTAAGTGATTCAATGTAACGAGTGAGTTTTTAGATTAATTGAATGGTTAAGATTCTTTTCAATGCGCATAAATCTGTGAATGCTAAACATAGAGAGGGAGAGGGGAGGAGTATTATATTGGGTTATCTCAAAAAAAATTCCTATGTGAATCGAACCCAGATGGACTTGGGGGGAGGGAGAGTTTGGCCCACTTTTCGACTATGGTGCTACCTCATGTGCTTTATTGATGTATTCTCTACTTAATAAATTACTAATTTTGACAAAAATAAGCAATAAAAACATATTATGGAATTTTACTATTTTTTTTAATACTTATTTTTCCATATATTCATATCAAATTGTTACCATGTTCTATAAACCTCATGGATTACCATAAAAATGCAAATCATACACAATTTCTTTTGAGGCCATATGGTACCAAATTATCAACTATAAAAAGCATGATTTGTCATAGTGTTTTTTCACCAAAACAAAAACTAAACAATCATGGCTTCGTTCATTAGAAATGCACTCTGGTTTTGTTGTTCACATTACAATTTGTGGTGCAGATATTGGTCCCAAGGAAAGACATGTTAAGAGTGACAAATGATTTGGGCGGAGGCTTGACATCACCGTTCACTGCAAATCCAAAAACGACGATCTTTCTTGGTGTCAAAGTGCTCCCCCCTCCTGACTTCTCCTTCGAATTCAGTTTTAGACCTAACGCCTTCACGGTGAATACACTATTCTTCTGTAGTTTTGAGTGGCCAGGTACATCTCACTATTTTGATGTCTATATAGACACGAGAGACGGACCAAATTGCAGTAAATGTTTCTACAAGATACGACCAAATGGGCCATGCAGGTTTAACTTTGATACCAGCCAATACGACACATTTGCTTTAAATGGAACTAACCAATTGCATCGTCTGGATTCAAGTGTGATGAATTCTCAACTAATAAGTCATTTTTTGTTTGTGGTAGTTGAGTGAGATGAAGAATGAGCACCAACCAACCATCATGTATTTACTTATATCTTGAACCAATAATAAGTTCGATTGTCTTTATATTACCTTTTCAAATGAATTTGATTGTTGTGGGTGGGGAGTGGGGATATACAACATGATTCATATAATTTGATTTTTGAAAATTCAGTTCAAATTGTGGCACGAAATTGGAGACGGTCTATACCTAGTCATATATAACATGAATTTATTGATAACACCAAAGTCACAACAAAAGTAATACGTATTCTGTTTTTGTCCTTAATGTTGTTCCGTGAATGACATGTATGTACCTGCTTTTAATTTCAATGATCCATGCATAATTATTAATTAAGGTAACTCTTGGAACTTTTATATTCTTCACATTGCAATCTTGAAGAAAAGTCATGAACTTACTAAAGAATGATCGAATGGAATAAGCAGTGTGGAACAATAAGATCCCTATAAACATAATCTAGATTGGAAGATGTTTGGTCATCCAAAATACCACAATTCTTTGAGCTTATTTTTTTTAATCAAGACGTACCTACGGTATAAAACTTCATCTTCATGATAATATTTTTCTTTCATTTTTCGCAAGGTTGAATGAACTAGTAAATAAACTAAAAGTATATATATATATATATATATATATATAGAGAGAGAGAGAGAGAGAGAGAGAGAGAGTTTTTCCACGCTAAAGGAATCTTTATTGTAAGAAAAGTCTACACATCATCCCCATCCCTATGGCTACCCAATAATGTATTTCAACAATTGGAAAATGTCCACACGTCATCCCTAAACCCTAAATTGGTCGATAGGCTAGGATTAGGATGTCTATGTTTTAAGGGAAATAAGGACACCTTATTTCTAATTTGTAATTTAAGAGAAACTTTTTAATGTGACGGTCACACCATCACATGGTGTTAATAATCCACAAATTATAATATAGGTGAATGATGAGGCTAATACGTCATGAACTTACGTATAATAATATGAATAAATATGTACACATATATAACATGAATGGAGTAAATATCACGTGATGCTGTTACCCTCGCAATGAATCTAATCATTAGAATGATTTAATTTTTAGGTTCTCTTTCAAAGATGACCCATGCAAAAAATAAGCTAAATCATGAATTGTTTAGCCATTTGATTATCCGCAATCTTGTTTCAGTTTTATCTACTGAACTATGTTATTTTGCACATTTTAGAAACCCTTATTCAATAAATCCTTTCTTTTCTTGTTTATTTAAGCTCAATACTTTAGAGCACTTCCACCTATTTACCATGGCAAATGGCAACAGCTATTATTATTCACGTGAATAGTGGCAGCTCTTGCAAAAGGCTTGTGGTGTTTCCACCCATTGCCATGGCAACCACTATTCACATGAGATATGAGGAGAGAAATTTGTATAGAGTTTTGGTGTGGGAAGTGAAGAATATGACTAAGTATTTATTTTTTTAAAATTCTTAGATTTTTTTGTTGTTGCTAACGTCATCGTTGACGTCAGCAAACCCAGGATAGAGCACGGGCTCGTTTTGCCTTTGGGCTGCCCTGTTTTCGTGGGACCCAGCTGCTGCCTGCGTAGCTTAGGCCCGCTGGAAGCGAAAAGCAGGGTTTGGGCCCCCTCCTGCCTTGGCAAAGGTAACGGCTAGAGTTGCTCTGAGAGATGGGAATGGAACGAGTTAGATTGGGTTGGACTTTGCCATTATCATCCAGACCCTCCCGTCTAAATGAAGAGTCCACTAGGCAATGGCAAAATTAGGAATTTCCAAATGAGTGGGCTAAATTTTATTAATTTGATATATCTCAAAATTGAAGATGCATATGCGTAGAAATTGTAGTACAAAAGAAACCATTACAGGGAAAAGAAAAAAAAAGACAGCTTTGACAAAAAACCAATTATATGAGTGTTAGAAAGCATTCAAACCACGCAGTTGAGAATAACAAAGCATTAAAAATCTTAATTTATGAGTGTTAGAAAGCATTAAGGAGCATTAAACATCATTCGAAGGAAAAACGAAGCTTAATATCTTTTAAAAATGAGTTAAAATTGGAGACAATGAAATCTTAAACAAACCACGCAGTGGCTCATTATGCCAAATCCTTATCCCACGGTGATGACTCCACTGCCAAAAAAAAAAAGTGGCAACAATCACTATTATTTGGTGACATTTGTCTTTTTTTTTTTGTAGTGCTCATGTGGTACAAGGGTAATGATTTCCCCACTCCTATTTTATCCACTTACACTCCTTTTTTAGTTATAAAAAAAGAGTGTAAGTGGATAAAATAGGAGAAAAATGAGTGGGGAAATCACCACTCTAATTAAAATACAATTTCAAAATTTTGCCTTGGGAGCCCATGGGTAGTTCCACCGTTGCCATCAGGTATATGATAACCTTTTTTTATTAAATATTTTCCTAATAAAATGGTAAAATTTTATTTTATTTTGTCAATGGTAAAAAAATCACAGTCTAGTACATGTAAAATGCAATAGCCAATTGTTCTTAAAAGATTGCCTAATTTTCATGTCCTTTATTTGATTAAATAGAATGTACATAGTTACAAATTGCTTTTTCTTTTCTCCTTTTTTTTTTTTTGTTAGCCGATTTTTTCCCTTGCTTGCTCTCTAATTTTGGTATTTCCTGGCTCGTGGGATACTAGGATTTATGAGATACTATATATTTCAGTATCTTGCAGATTTTTATTGACCCGCGTACTAGGAATTAATCACGATCGCTTTCTTTGCTTAGTATATATGATGATGCAATTAAGGATACATAATCCCAGAAGTTTACGATTTATCAATGAATTAGACGAACACGAAATCTTGATGAGCTGGAGTGGATTATCAAAATCTCTAATAAGCACTGAATCTGAAAGGAGGCCCTATATTCTTCCTTCCGGAGATGTTCATGTAAAAACACACATTTTATCATATCATATCATATCATGTATAATATATATATCACAACAAACACCTAAAAACATGACAAAATATCTGTGACAATTTGATCTTTCTCTGATTTTTCCCTGATTTTGTACGCCTTGTTTGGTTATATATTCACCTAAGGGCTGTGTTTGTTATTTCGTGGCTTAATTTGTCTGGGCTTCGAGAGATTTAATTGAGAATGGCTGCTGTTTCTGCTTCTCCTTCTTCTTCTTCTGCTGCTGCATCAATGGGGTTGGACAGTGGCGATAAAGTACCACATGTTTTGGCTGTTGATGATAGTTTTGTGGACCGCAAAATCATTGAAAGGTTACTCACCCACTCTGCTTGGAAAGGTATATTTATAATCTCTCTTTTTCTTCTTTTTTACTAGTCTATCTCTGTTCCTTTGAAAAATTAATTAGTGGCCGTAACGTGGTGTTACAAATTCGTTAAAATTATAAATAACATATGTCGGATTTTAGATTTAGTCGTAATGATTGTATACCTGTGATATAATTTAAGTGAACTCGTAAAAATATCGGTTCGCCTTAAAAGAAAATAGAGAAGAAGCTTTAGCACCACCAAACTAGTGTGGTTTAATATGAGGAGCGTCAGTTAATAGGGAGCTGGCTATCCCTTGTTGGTATTTTCTATGATTTTGATCTTTGCCAATATCGTTTAACAGAATTTTTTTTTAAAAAGAGAAACGGAAAATTTATTTACTCATTGTATATATAATTATGGTATAAATTTTAGTAATAATATTGGGGTTCCTGTTATGGCAGTGACCACAGCAGAGAACGCACATGGAGCATTGGAACTCTTGGGCCTGGCAGACGGGCAACAAAACTTTAGCAACACGGTAAGTCAATTTACCATGAGTAGATTTTGTCAACCTCATCTGCCTTTATTATTATATTTTTTTTTCATTTGAAAATATTTGGGGGTGTAACTATCACACTGCCACGTGATGAACGTTCAGAAATTCAATGTGCATTCGTGTTTTTGCAGGTTTCAAATGTAAACATGATAATCACGGATTACTGTATGCTGGGAATGACAGGGTATGAGCTTCTAAAAAAAATTAAGGTAATGTTAACTCTTGATTGAACCCTAACATTGCAAAACTGATCACTCATTTAATCATGACTTGAACATTTAACATGCCATGTGAAACACGAAATTCATGAGATAACTATTTGGTATGCCATTATAGTTGACTAATTAATCTAATTAATCTAAGCCTGCCAATTATCTCTCCATCTAAACAGGAATCGCCAAAAGTGAAGCAGATACCAGTAATTGTTGTTTCATCTGAGAACATACCCACCAGAATTGAGAAGTAAGAACTTGCAATTTAACTACCAATTTATATATTTTCTCTTTTTTTTTCTTTCTTAAATGATGAAATTAATTAGCAGTTTAATTAATGATCCCTCACATTTATTGGCCTGAATAGGTGCCTTGAGGAAGGAGCTGAGGAGTTCTTGTTGAAGCCTCTCCGGCTATCGGATGTTAAGAAATTGAGATGCCATTTGACGTCGAATGCCGGAAACAGTAGTGATGAAGGGCTAATTTGTGTAGGAAGATGATTATAGAGACAAGATTTATACAAGAAAATAATGTGTAGGAAAGGCTTAAAGTAATACCTAGCTAGCTATCAATACTTCAAACTTGTTTGATGCAATGCCATCATTGTTAACTTCTTTTTTTCCTTTTTTTGGTCAGAAGGAAAATTCCATTCAAAGAGTGATCATTGTTAATTTCTTTTCTTCGAATCCCATTATGATTAGTTTTCTTACAATAGAGAAGTTTAAGGAGATATTGTGTCTTGCTCCTATTTTGCTACTTGTGGTAAGAGTTTTCATTCCTCCATTATGCCGTTGTCTTGCAGCTTTCTTTCCATGGTCCCATTTCTGTTTTTAGTATTTATATTTTGGATATTTTTTTTCTTTTAAATCAATTTTTTTAGCTTTTAAAAAAAAACTTTTAAAGCATTTTTTTTTAAAATTATTTATTTATTATGTAATTCACATTGCGCTTTATATCAACAAACTTAAAAGGACCAAAATTGAGGATTTCAAATACCTCATATGCGTGGAGGACAAAATTGATCGATTAAAAATATAAGGATAAAAATTATGAATCAGACTAACCAATTTAATTCAACAATTAAAAAATAAGACCTTACCTAAAAGCCATATATACAGCCTCACCCTCACTATAGAATTCTTGCTCTAGGGAGATCCTTATTAAAATAATATTCAATGAAATGGGCTCGAGTAGACGAGAATGCTATTGGGCCCAAAGCCTATGTTCATGTAGAAAATTCAAAGTCCATATTCCAGTCTCCTCTTAACTAATTTTTATACCTCGAAACGCAGACACAGAGGAGGGAGAGATGGAGAGAGGCGTTGCTTCCATTGAAACGCAGAGAAACCCTGGACCCAATGAAGAGAAGCCGAAGGTGGTGGTGATAATGGGACCCACAGGCTCAGGGAAGTCCAAGCTGGCCATTGATTTGGCATCCCACTTCCCCATCGAGGTCATCAACGCTGATTCCATGCAGGTCTACAATGGCCTGGATGTTCTCACCAACAAGGTTCCACTGCATGAACAAAAAGGTACTTACTTTCTTCCCATCCTTCCTTTCTTTTTTATTTTTGAAGAAAGTTAAATTAAATTGTAAGTTTTGATTGTGCAAATGGGTTGGTTGCATGATGCAGGAGTGCCTCATCATCTTCTTGGGACTGTGAGCCCAAACGTGGAGTTCACAGCTAAAGATTTTAGGGACTTTGCCATACCTGTAAGTAATCCCATTTCTGTTTATAGTATTTATATTGTGTTTTTATGGGTTGTTGTTTCGTGTCTGTACAGTATAGGTACCCAACAATTCACATGCGCTTATATGTAATAAAATGCTACACTTTGGAGCCCTTTACGTTTTTTACTCTGACCAACTTCTGAAATCTCGATGATAATGGTTGGTATAATATTGATTTTTGTATTGAACTCGAGGCATTTGCCAAATTCTTGTAGCTTTAGGTTAGACATTCTTGGTATTAGTCTAATGTTTGAGACTTCTCTATAAAATTATTGGTGAGGGGCCTAAGACCTGGGGAGGCGAGGCAAGAGTTGAACTTTTGTCATAGGTGTGAGGGTAATAGCTCCTTCTAACTGGGCTGTGACGGGTACTTTCTCGAAAGTCACCCATCCTAGTTGAATTCTTTCCTAAGGCTTTGTGAAGCAACATGGTGTTGGTTTTGTTTATATTGTTGAATAAATTTTCAGTTGGTTAATCTGTCTGGTATTGATAAATTAATGAAGATTATGTCTTAATCATCAATCTTAATAAAAGTGAAATCACAAATACTAATGTGAAATGTAATTAGACCCTATCTGGTATAGTCCAATCTTACACCAACATAATTGGAATCCTGTCCAGTCAAATTCAATGTTATTAGACGCAATCTGGTGCTGTTTGCTAGTATGGTGATTTTAGGTCAATGAAGTTCACGATGTCCATTTTCTTTGACTTAGCAAACAGTTAATTTCTATTTCCAAGACTTTATTTTCTGCCCTAGGATATGGATCAGATCGGACTGTAGTCAGCTTCTCTCTATGGAAACAACTGCAGATGTAGAGTTTTAGTGTTTGAAAACATGTTTGATTGCATTTGCGCATTCTTTGTACCTTCTTATATTTTCTGTTTCATTCCACTCTTTTCCTTCTATTTTCACGTTGCAAATCTTCATCAATATTGCAGTCTGTGTATTTTTGAAATTGACTCAGCATATGGGTTTTCAGCTCATCAATGACATCTTGTCTCGCAACTGCTTGCCAGTCATAGTTGGGGGCACAAATTACTACATCCAGGTAGAAGCCTGTTTCATTCTGTCATTTGGTAGTACATAAATTTCATATTATTTTATTATTTTTTGCAATTTAATAGTTGATGGATCATGCTCTGGATAACGTTCAACTTTTGTTAGCTTGTTAAATATTTATTGGTGGATTGGCCCAAAACATGATTGAAGCCATCTCTTTGTGCATATTCTTGAATCTAGAGTATAGTGATGTGCTGGCTTTATCTGAAGGTCATGTCTTATTTTTTAAAACACCAATTGTATACCCTAGAATTATTCTTAGGCATTTGAAAATTGTATTGATCCAATGCTTAGAACCTAAGGCCTCGTTTGGTTTGTGGAGTGAACATTTTTCATTATCCAGAAGAGTGTTTTTGTTTAGAAAGCTAAGGCATTTGAAAATTGTATTGATCAAGCAAAACTTTTTTCGTTTTCAGTTTCTGAAATTCTTTAAAAAACTGTTAATTAGTAGAATAAACCAAAACAAACAATTTTTTGGTTGGTTTAATTTAGCTTTTGGCATTCAAACCAAAATGAACTTTTTGCCTTTTGAAAATGGTTATCAATTACAAAGACAAAATTTGGGTTTTGAAAAACAACTTTAATGATTACCAGACCAATTGGTAATCTGTCTGTTTTTCAAATTTTGAAATATTAAAAAAAATGTCAGTATTTTTTTTCGATAATGTTAGAATTGTATGCAATTAAGAGTCTAATATAAGTTAAGGGTTCCAATTAAGTATACTGTATTATGGCAATTAAGAGTTTTAGAACTTGTAATACATATATCATATGCTCACAATATATCGCTGAATGTTTCGGTAAATTTCAATTTTGGCTTTCTCAACTTTGATTTGTGAAAATGTTTAGCAAAACCAAAACAAAGCCCTTCGGAACTAAACCGGTTGGATAAAAACCAGACGAAACATAGTCCTAACTCTTATATAGGACTCCATTCTTCTACTTTCACAAAAAGCACAAGACGTTCATTTCTTCGACCCAAAGTTAAAACTCTACCCTTGGACTTGCTTGAAATCTTATTAGTGATGGCCATGGGAACCTCAATCTTTCCATATTTTCTGAACACAGTTCTCAGGGTTTTGATGGTGATGTCCCAATCAAGGCCATGCACGAAGTATTTACGGTGGCCATGTCTTTGTCTTTGAGCTGGTGCATCCTCTTGATCAAGTCCAGGTACTTGTTGGTAGCTTGCTTCACAAAATAAGCCAGGAGCTCTCTCTTGATAAGGGTTCCAAAGGTTTTCCAAAAGTGACTAGTATTTTTTTTAAGTAAATTTAGGTTTTAGCCATTAAAAAGTGCCTTGTTTTAGTTGTCAGTGAAAATGAAAACTGAAAAGTGATTGCTTTTCAAGAACCAACGGGGCTTAAGCACTGACTACTTTCTTTTCCTCATGAATAGAAGGGTGTTGTTACCTATATATGTGTGTTGTGATTTCATGTTGGGCAAATCTTAGTGATGACATGGAATTTTAGAAAAATCAACAGAACTTTTTTTCATTTAACTTATATGTTTGCCAGCTCACTTATTCTGGTTTTTTTTGTTTTTTGTTTTGGTGTTTCCCTCTTACTACTCTAGGCTCTTGTTAGTCCATTCCTTCTAGATGACACAGTAGAAGATATGGATGAAAGCTTTATAGGTGATCAACCAGGTGAATAGCTACTTTTATACTTCAAACTTCACTTTACTTTTTCATAATTAAGAATATTTCATTTTCACATAGTTATTTATTTTTTACTTTTTCTAAGTACATGATTTATTCGGATAAAAGAAATACACTCACACTGCCTTTTTATTTATTTATTTATTCTCCCAGGAGATGGACAACCACAGGCTGACCTGGTTGCTGAAGTAGACAGTTCCAGTTATAATTATGACCATCTTAAGGGCATTGATCCAATTGCAGCAAACAGAATCCATCCAAATAACCATAGAAAAGTAGGTTTCTGAATTATTATGTACTGTCCTCTAGTTGTATGTGCATAGTGATTTGTGTGTTTGATATGCCTCAGTCTAACAAATTGGATGCTCAATTTAATGTTTCTGCTAGAGCCATTAAGCAATCAGTGATCATGAATATGGGGTTGCCTTGAGGTTATCTAGGTTTCCCCGATTTTGGGGTCATATATTGTGCATGTCAATATTATATATAGGCAGAAAATGTTGTATGGACATTATGCATGTTACGATAGTCAAATTTTAGATTTAACATCGTGTGCCTTTAGGGTGGTTCCAATTGCCAACTTTCTCTTCATATGTGGAAGTTATTGAATAGGTGATCAAATAGTGAAGTAGCAATTCCTTCAATTTAGATTGTCTTTTGAAGTAATCACTGTGTTACAGGTCAAGAACTTTATAAGTGTTTTCTTAGATTCTTTTGGATAAAGGTTACAAAAGATTTGACCCTTCAGTAGATAATCAGCGTGGAGTGGAGTAGTCCTTTTGGTGTAATAAAATTTTCATATTGTGCCTTTAATCTAGTTGTCACCCAGTAATTCACAATTTTTGTTGTCCTAAATGGTTATTTAGGAGTCCCGTCTTTGTGTAATGAGTTGAAAAATTTTCTACTAGCTTTTATGTGCTGTTCATTTGTAGGTATGGTACACCTGATGCCTTGTAGCAGGCAGGTGTATTTCAGTGGCACATCTTATATGTGGTTGAATCTTTTGCAGATTAGTCAGTACCTTAGTCTCTATGCTCATCATGGTGTTCTCCCTAGCCAACTTCTTCAGGGAAAGGCTGCTGAAGTGTGTAATCTTCCTTTTCCTATTCTTAGTATATTCTGTGATATTCTTGTCTGTGTGCAAATTTTGGTCTGTATTAATATGATATCTGTGTTTCACTGTCAAACTGAACCTTCTGTGTCCTTCCTAGAGGAGCTATGTTTGATTTTGGACAGGCCATTTATTATGTTTTTCCTTGGATTTTGACGTGTCGTTTATGACGTCATTCTAGCTTGAGCATAATGCACCATTTCTGTTGTCCTTCATTTTGTTTAAACCAATGCGTTCACTGTCAAAGTTTGAATTGCAACAGGACTTGCTTATATAACTCCAAATTCCTGGTTGCTCATATATTAGTTTTCTGATTTTTCTTGATTCATACTCTTCCCAATCTTAAAGCTGCAATATAATTGCCCTAGTGAACATTGAGATTGGACCTCCTTACATTGCCAATATACTCATATTGATAATAATATTAATAAGATGAAGCCAACATGATCTTTAATCTTGCATGCGGCTTGGCAGAACTGGGGTCGAGTTGATAATTTCAGATACAATTGCTGTTTTATATGCGTGGATGCTTCTCTCCCTGTGCTGGACCAATTTGTGGAACAAAGAGTAGATTGCATGATTGATGCTGGTTTGCTTAATGAAGTCTATGAAATTTTCACTCGGAATGCAGATTATACTCGAGGTCTGCGGCAGGCCATTGGTGTTCGGGAGTTTGAAATTTTTTTGAGAGCTTACATTACTGAAGCCAATGATGAAGCACATAATTTGATAGATGAGCCAATGTCCTTGAAGTCAGTAGACCTGCCTGATAAGATACTGAAGCAGGACATGAGGGTAATCCTTAAGTCCTTCAGTGACAGCCAACCCAAAATTGCATTAAACGAAGCTATTGATAAGATGAAAATGAACACCCGAAGACTAGTTCGTCGTCAGGTAAATTGATTTTGTCACATATTTTACTGGAGTTTTTCATGTATGAATTTCTGTTGAAATTCTTTTCTTACTTTTCAATATAGATGTTTACACCGTAGAAAACATTCCATTGGCTAAACTTTTTTAACTTCTGGCCATTGTACTTTTTCGGTACAAGTACTCCCAATTTATGAACAAACCTTGTTTATTTGAGCACCTTTTCTGCCGTTATTCATCCATGGAAATCCTTCAATATTTCAAAGATTTATATGTTTAATGAACATGACGCCCTTGATATTTTCAGTGTTTTAACAACCAATTCTAGATCTTTTGAGGTATAAGTTATCTCTTGCACTTCAAAAGTCTTTCCTCTTTGTTAAATTCCTTTGATCTCCCAAACTTTTTATGGAATCTATAGGCTACCCGATAGTCACTAAGCTAAGGTTTGTTTGTTTTTTTTTTTGGAAGAGAAAATATGGTGAATAATTGTAAGTCTTACAATGTTGATCAGTTCATGAAACAAAAGTGAGAATGCTTATAATGTAATTTGTTGTTCCACAGAAACGAAGGATAAACCGACTGGAGGCATTGTTTGGATGGAACATACATTTCCTTGATGCAACGAAATTCATATTATGTATGGCTTCTTGGGGCCTTTTCTTTGTCCTGCTGTTTTTTGTTTGTTTCTATGTTGTTCTGCGGGGCTGGAGCCTAATATTGCTCTTGTATGAACTTATCAACTAAACATTTTCTGCCCTTTTAAAACATATTGTAGGCAAATCAGATGATACATGGGCTGCAGAAGTGGTTGTACCTGCAGTGGAAATGATAAGATCTTTCCTTAATCGGGATGCGAGTTTGGTGCCTGATTTGGATACATCAAACAGCAGTGGGATGAATGTGATTCAGAGGGACTTATGGACTCAGCATACATGCAAGGTTAGGAATGGTTGAATACCAAGTGGCATAGTATTTATTCGTTCAATTTCTCTGTCCCGCATTTTTGTTTTTTTTATTTATTGTTGGTTGTGCTTATATACTGCTGGTTCAGTTGAATTTGGCTAAGTTGGTATGCAAATGACTTTTCCATTGCTAGGCTTGTGGTGACAAGATCCTCAGGGGAGCACACGAGTGGGAACAACACAAGCAGGGTCGTGGCCATCGCAAACGAATGTCTCGGCTTAAAAAATCTCAAGGATTTTTCTCAATGGAGCAGCAGCAGCCGCCTCAACATAGAGGCAGTAGTTAGTGATCTTCAGTTTTCATTCTAGTGCAACCCTCTTTTTTGAGAGTTTAAGGACTATTAAGAAAAAAGGCGGCGTATATTTTAGCTGGGATGTAATGTTTTGTAATTTGCTCCACTGTGCCAGTGCAACATTAGAAACTATCAATGCAATGTAATGGTTTGTATTTCCAGTGGGTTGTTTCAACTGTTCAACATAAAATTGTCCCAAAAAACCTGTTTCGAGATAGAAAAATTTGCAGACGCTTGTTTTTTTTGTTTTTTTTTTGGGTCGAAGAGAAAAGTTTGAGAACAAAAGTTTTTTCATTCTGGAAAATTAGCAAAAATATTTAAACCTGACTAATATTTTTAACTTTTGTAATTCTGAAGAAAAGGATTAGAAATTTCTTGATGTCATGTTGTGTCAACCAAAAAACAGATAACTAGCGATTACTAGAACTTTTATTATTCTTGGAAGTGTTGTCGGATTATGGCTGATGCGTGGCAACCATAAGGCCGGTCCTGGGCCAGAACAGGATGGTATATAAAATAAAATAAAAATTATTTATTAAATTAAAAAAAAAAAAGGGATTTTGAGGTCTGGAATGATGTGAATAAAAAAGGATATTTTAGGTCTGGTTGATTCGGGGTTGTTAAAATTTTCTTTGAAAATTCTAATGGTTGCAATTGATGTGTATGTAAAAAAAAAACAGGAGATTTTTGGTCTGATGTTTTGAGAATCTATCTAAAAAACAGTTTAATCTTTTTAATTGGAAAGGAATTTGTAAAACTATTGTATAGAAAAATATTAGGGCTCGTTTGATAACTATTTCATTTTTCATTTTAAAAAAATTAAAAAAAAGTTACTAAATAACTTTTAAATAATTTTTCAGTTTTTCTAAAATCTAAAATTTGTTACTAAACAAAAACTCAAACTAAAATATTTGAGTGGACTTTATGCTTATTAAATGTAAACAAAGAAAGCCTCTGCAGTCGGTGGTTACTTTGTCTAGAGGGGAACATAATTTAGGCCTTTGCTCTGAACTTAAAAAACTCAAGACCAACCATGCCAACTTTGAAGCATTAGTTTTGGTCCCAACACAGTGGTGGATCTAGGATTAGAAAGTTGAGTGGGCAAAATTTACATACTAAACTTTATGAGTGAATTTCATTAATAAATATAAAAAGATTCACATAATTAGGGGGAACGTAACGAGTCTTACTCTCAAAGGCATCTTTATACATAAATAAAAGTTTTAAAAAAATATTAAAACAAAAACCACAAG
Source organism: Prunus mume (assembly GCF_000346735.1). The sequence goes on along the minus strand of NC_024126.1, from coordinate 8,418,690 downwards.
TAAATGTAATGCAAAACAAAACAATACTATTTAAATAAAAAAATTACCTTACGAGGCTTAGAAGTCTTAAATTCCCCAATTATGAATGCATTATCCATATTATTAGTGAACTCTATTTCAATGCGGAGAATCATGCAATCAACAAGAAATTTATTTATTTTGACCAAAAAAAAAAAAAAAAAAAAACAAGAAATTTATTAGCTATGGCGCTTCGAAGTAACTCGTTAACGAAAAAACTTATTTTGTTGTTGTAGTAGAAACATGAAGAGTCAACATCAATCGAATCAACTTATTAATCAAAGAGTTTTCTGCCAAAGTATTTTTCAATATGAAAAAAATGAGTTTTTTAAGCTAATCCACTTTTGCATAGCAAGATGATGTGGTGAATTTAGCTTGCCTACATGATGTTGAAATGCACATTGACTCTCATCAATTCTCTTCCAACTTTGATATCCATGAATAATAAAGGTTGGATGTATCTGATTCCTATCAAAAGAGAAGCACGGAAAACAAAATACATTATCCTTAGCAACTGAATAGTCAAGTCAAGGGAATTGACCGAACCATTTTTTATTAAATTGACGAAAGTTCCACCATTCTAAGTGGCTTGGATAATCTTCTAACTCGGGTTGACATGGTCCTAAAAGAATATATGCTCTTCGCACATTATCTTGTTCATTGACCGGATATTTACATATTAGACGACGTAATCTTGAATCACACTCAATATAACTGATATTAAAATCTTGATTATTATCGACTCTTTGAGACTCAAGTCTTTCAACTGGATGATGTGATGCATGATTACGTTGTCTAATATGTAAATTAAGGACAATAATAAAAGATGACCTATAAATGATGTGGCAGAAGGAATTTTATTGGATGATGGCATATATTATAGATCATCTTTTATACGTCTTTAATGTCTGACATAATAAAAGATGACCTATAAATAATCAAACACACAAACAAAAAATCAAACAAATTCTCATAATAGCATCTTAACAATACCAAATCAAACAAATTCTTATAATAGCATCTCAACAATATCAAATCAAAAATTAAAGTCCTAATTAATTTCAACAAAATCCCTAACTTATAATTCATTTCTAATTAAACCCTAGAATACTCAATTTTAAATTAAAACTAATATTAAACATATTGGGTTAGGGAATGAGAGAAGAATACTTGTTGTGTACAAGAGGAGGAGAAATCATACAGTGATACGAACTACCACGTGGTAGTGCCAGGTGGTAGTACGAACTAATAGAATTATGACATCTGGCACTACTGTTATTAGAGAGAGAGAGAGCGGTTTCATTAGCACGATTGTTAACGCCATTTACTCTCTTCCTCTTTTTTGTTTTTTGTTTTTTGTTTTTTTTTTGTTTTCTTTCAAAGCAAAGTAACCCTAACACATGAATTGTCATTGGAGTCTACACCAACATTCATAAAATACTTCAGAGAAAAAGAACACCTTTTTCAGCCAGAAACTATGGATCTTTTTTTCTTACAATCTCTGCTGATTTTGTTTCCCCATTTTTGCAGATCTTTTCCTCTTCTTCTTCTTCTTCTTCCTTTTTTTTTTTTTCCCCTCGTTAGTTCCTCGATTTTGTTTTGGACAAAGACTTATGCGAGATCTCATCCCAGGCTCCAACTCCTCTTCTCTAAGTTTGAAAGTAAGGCTACCTTCCATTTCGTAAGATTTTCTCACCAGTTTTCCAACTAGACTCTCTGTATTCATTTATTTTGGTAGTCTTTTAGTTTAAGCTTCTTCAAAAAAATTTCGAATTAGAATCTTACTGCAATTTTTTGTTTTATATGTTTGGCATGGTTTGCTTCACTTTTGGGGTTTTGGTTTTGTTTCAATTGTTATTTGGAATGTCTTGATTTGTGAGATGGAAGGAGTTTGATTTAGATTTATTTTTCGTAGCATAACCCGCAAATTGGAAAATGATCTGGCACTATTGGGGTTTTATTTTTCTTGCATTTCCTTATTGCAACTGATACATGATTTTATTTCTCAGTTTTCCAGGGCGATGAGTAAGTTAATTTGGTTTGGGTATATTGTTAATGGAACGATTTGGTTAATTCTATATGTCCTAACAGATTTTTTGTTTCTTTCATATGATTTGAGTAATTGCTCTGTTTATTCAAACACAAACAATTTGGGCAGCAAGAGCAACCCTTTTTCTGTTCTTTTGCTATTTTGTTGTACCTTACAAACAATTTGAGCATATTATTGCTTAATTGAGCTTGTTTCTCTAATGTTTTTAGGGTGCAAACTATTGGATATCCCTTGTTAGTGGAGTGAAGGTGTATCTGGTGTTGATTGGTAGCAATAATTCTTCTCTATTTGCTGTTGTGATTGACAATATCAATTAGCTTTATAGATGGCTTGTGCTTTCAGCTGGCTTGTGTTTTCGATGTGCACTGTGTGCATGTGTGTGTACTTGTGTCGCACCACAGAGAGAGAGAGAGAGAGAGAGAGAGAGAGAGCAAGGCAGAGAGGAGAAATGTGAGGGAGTGGACGCTTGTGAGACGCAAGCAAGCAGTCCCACGAACTTGAGGAAGATGTTTCAGCTTGATGGGTATGTTTTTGGTACGCTTTTCAATTTATATGGTTTAGACCCATACTCTACTAAAATCTAAATGAGAAATTTTGTAAAGATTAGTAAAAATAAGAAAAAAAATTTATGCTTCCAGTGATTGTAGAACAAAAATATGATCATAATAGTTCATTGCAAGTTATACGATAGAAAAAACACCAATAACAAATATTGATAATAAAGTATATTCGAGTTTAAATCAAAATGAGTCCGGATTTCCAAGCATAAACAACTCTTGTACCTGCACCCAAAATTATACATAAAGTTGAGTCTACGAATTAGATAACTTTTTATTTTTGGTAAACGAATTAGATAACTTAAAATATAAGGAGGCATTACTTATATTGAGTAGACAATAATTATAACTATTTGTTCTTACACAATACCTTATAAAATATGAGGAGGCATTACTATGTGGATTATGTTGCTACTCATAACCATAAGATTCTGAATTCTGCATTACATATAGCTTCATCAACCAAAAACTCCTAAGTAGGCATAAGGTATAAGCTACAGCTATATAATCATGATTGAATTATTACCCGATTCAGCTGTGTCATCAAATCACTACTTTGTAGTATACTTGTGAAAGAAAAATTGGATTGATATAATGTCCCTGTAGAATTGTAATCCCAAAAGAAATATATATATATATATATATATTACACCATTAAATTTTCTAGGTTCATAAATGAAAACACAAAACTTGATGTTTAAACTAACAAATTGGATTACTTGGTTAGATGGAGGCAAATATGCATGACCGTTGGTAGTTAACAAGCTTATAGCTGGATAGACCTATATAATAGTGGTAACATAATATATACGATTAGTCGAATTTACTGTAAATAATAAGATAATTTTAAGAATCTTAAAACATACATGATTGTTAACATTTGTACTCATGGGTACACCATCAAGATGAAGAAAATTTGAACTGAGTGGTGCATGGGATGAGTTATATGAAGGGCCTATATTGCTTGGTTGCTTGGTTTTTCCTTAAAAAAAAAAAGAAAGCATCATTGTGGAGTATTAATAAGAAGAGACTAGTGGGATTTTATGTAAATCAAAGAAAATATGAAACTTTCTCCATAACGCTTTTCAATCTGGCATTGCTTATACCTTTTGGCCTTACACTAGAGGGATTTTGTACTGGCGTCTCATCAAATGTGGTTGCATTACAATCATCAAGACTATCATGAATTTTTTCATTAACTTCTCCCTTTGACTTTATCATTTCTTTTTCAATCAATCCTGCTATCTCTCTCAATTTTTGCAGAGCAATTCTAGTAGTATTTTCTGTCTCTGATGCCTTAGTCAATATACATCATAAGCTGTTTGCATCAAAGTATTTCGCTGCAATGTGACCGATGATTTACCCTTTATTTGTAATAATTCACCATGCTCACTTGCCTCCAATCCTTTCTTTGCATCTTTTGTCCATCGCTTCAATATATATTGTTTTGGTATTTGACTCCAACATTTCACATTTAATACCCTTAGAGTGTGACGACACAATAAACCCATATACTCAAATATTTTGCAGCTACATGAAATACTGCAATTTAATGAATTTAGTTGGACAATATAAACTCTTTTATGACCTTCTTCATTAAGTTCAAATGAGTGTATTGTACCATCACTTCCAACTTCATGCATCATCACTCCCAGACTATCTACAAACTCATTTTCAAATAATTTGAATATTTTTCTTGTGTAGACAGTAGTAGCATCATTCAGAAGGTCACTGCTTTTGGAAATTCTAGAAGGGAGTTCTTGATTGCAACGAAAAGATTCTTCTAATTCACTTGAACGCATTTTTTCTGCTTGTTTATCATAGTGATGCACAAATTGAGTAAGACTTATTGTCTTAGTAGACATCTGATGAAAAATATTATTTGTGCTCTCACTTCTTTGTGAAGATTTTATCTTAGCAGTGAAAATATGTTGGCTAAATACTGGACACTATTTCGCACGAAGACTATACAATGTCTTCAACCACAGGTTGCCTGTAAGGTTGAATTTTGCCAATAAGTCATCCCAAGTAGACTGAAATTCCAATTCTGTTTCACAATATCCTTGAAGACACTTGTTGAACATATGGTTAAACTCAGGATTCCCATAATAACTTCCCAAATTTCTTGTAGCATTTTGAGATATATGCCACGAGCATAAACAATGACATACCCCAGGAAAAACTTTTTCAATGCCATTTGCCATTGCCTAACATTGATCAGTAAAAATAGTCTTCGGTTTTCAACCTCTCATTGATTCTAAAAATGTCTCAAATAACCAAATAAATGAATCAGTTTTCTCATCCAATAAAAAAGCACAACCGAATAGTACGCTTTTCCAATGGTGGTTGACGCCAACAAAAGGAGCGTGTATCATGTTATACCTATTAGTTTGATATGTAGTATCAAATACTACCACATCCCCAAAACAGTCATAGTCAATTCATGACCTTCCATCTCTCCAAAAGAAGTTTGTCATTCGGTTTTCTTGATCCACTTGCACTGTGTAAAAGAACATAGGATTTTCAGCTTGTTTGCGCATGAAAAGGTTTATCAAGCTTTAAGCATCACCTGCTTCAATCATGACCATTTTCTCCTTATTGACAACATTGTAGCATCTCTTTTTGTAAAACCAACATTTTGAGACCCACCAACTTCTTCTGATAAATAAGAGTATGTATTTGTGGTCCTTATTCCTGCATCCACCATGGTTTTAATCACACCCAAATGAGCTTTTGACACTTTTCCATTTGATCTCAAAAATTGCCCCTCTTCCGGCATAGCAAGTTCATGGTTATGTTCAGAAACAAAATGAGAAACTTTCCACATACTATTGTCATCTTGGAAGGCAAATCAAATTCTAGCTTCGCAACCTGTTCTCGTCTCAAATTTGTTAGCCATGCTCACTTCTGAAGGGTCATTATCTAGTCGAAAACCTTCTTTTGAACAAAAATAACTAAATTGCGGTAAATTTTTTTTTTTTGGTATTATATCTCTTTTGTCCCCTCCGAACACTAAATCCAGTTCTCGTAGCATAACTGTTGTAGAGATTATAAGCTTCCTCTTCAGTGGACACAACTTTTCCTAACAAATCTTCTTCAAAACTTTCCATACGATTGACGATCATTGGATTTTCTTCTTCACTTTCAATATAAAAAACTGCTTGCACATGCCACAACATCATTTTAAAAACAAAACAAACAAAAATTAGGAGTATAATTGTTAATAAAATACTTATTAACAAGTACATCTGTGTGCTACTTAAAAAAAAAAAAAAAAAATTTCATGCAAACGGCCAAGTTAACGAAATAGATATGCAAAAAGTAATTAGACTATATATGTGCAACTAACTATATGTGTGAATGTAGTTCCACTTTATCGGAATAGTAAAAAGAACAACCTACAGAAATCGAGAAAAAAAATTATAGCCTGCAACAATCGGAAACAACATGCAGAAATTAGGGGAAAAAAAAAGGGAGCTGTTTAAAGTAAAGGATTGTTTGATTGATTTACCATTATCCATTTTTGTCAAAGGCAAGTCTTTTATTTTTTTGGGGCGGCAGGTGGTCCTTTTCTTCGGCTGCAGAAGTATTTTCTGAATGTTGGTGCATACTCCAATGACAATTCATGTGTTAGGGTTACTTTGCTTTGAAAGAAAAAAAAAACAGAAAAAAAAAAGGAAGAGAGTAAACGGCGTTAATATTCGTGCTAATGAAACCGCTCTCTCTCTCTCTCTAATAATAGTAGTGCCAGATGTCATAATTCTATTAGTCCGTATTACCACCTGGCACTGCCACGTGGTAGTACCGTATCACTGTAAGAGAAGCTACTGCCAAAGAGAAGATGTTGCTGCCGCCCAACCCAAGATCTTGCTTCCCAACGCAAGATAAAGAAGAGAATATGAAGCTAAGAGAGAGAAGAAGATGATGCTGCATATAGCCAAGAGGGAGAAGATATGGGACTCGGGTGGGCAGCATGTGTATACGGAACCTTTTTTAAGTTTGGGCTGCGCTTATGTAGGTTTTGTTTTGGTAACCTTTTTTTTAAGTCGGGACATAGTTCCAGTTTTCTTTCTTTCCTTAACCCGAAATAACACCATGAATGCAAAGAGTCAACAAGTCAACCCAAGGCCCCACCTGTTGTTCCTCATGTCAACCTCCATCCAGATCCAGTATGAACGGAGGACAATTTCGACGTTGCTACAATGGTGGAACCAGAAACGGAGGACAATACTAAGAGGCACTCACGTGGCCTCCAAACCAAAAAGTAATAAAAAACAACTTATATTAATATACATGCAGTGGGAGTAGGAAATACCTTATAAAATTGACCAAATCAGTATACCAAGAGCAAGAAATCAAGTCAACAAGTCAACCCAGCTGGAACCTGTCTTTGGAGGACAGAGAGATCATCATCTTGTTCTTTCATGGCGGAGGGAGAAACAACCTTGGAGTACACGCCGACATGGGTGGTGGCTGCGGTGTGCAGTGTCGTAGTGCTCATCTCTCTAGCCGTCGAGAGAGTCCTTTACTACACTGACAAGGCATGCATTCATTTCTCATCTCATCTCATTTCATGCATATATATATTTATCTAGGAATTGTTTTTTTGGTGGGTTGAGATGAAGAGGCTAAGTAAATTTCAGTTGCTTGCTTTCGTGCTTGCGCTTGCCTCAGCTTCTTTGAGGCATTTTATCGAGCAGCTTCTTGGGTCAATTCAATGGGTAGAAAGAAGGTTGAGTGGGGGCAATGGCCTTCACTCGGCCTTATATGGATCCTCCAGTAAGTTACTGTGTAGGTTTTTGCAACTGATCTATGCTATAAAGAATCATATGTATACTTCATATCTGCAAATTGCAATGATGGGTTTTTTATAAATAAAATGATTAAATGTTTGCAGTATCTCAAGAAAAAGACCCAGAAACCTGTCTTTGAGGCCTTGCAGAAGATCAAACAAGGTCCACCCTCCACTGATCCAATTGATAGTTAATATATGAGGCCTACCCTTCTGTTGTAGATATATGCGTATTAATGAATTACAATCAACTAGATGATGATGTACATTCACGTTGCAGAATTGCTTTTGGGGCTTATAGCACTGCTGCTGACGACGTTCCAAGACCGTTTAGGAAAAATCTGCATAACGGAGAAACAGGGCAGCCAATGGCTGCCTTGTAAGAAACAAGACATGAGTACTAGTACTACTGCTCCTCGCTACTGTTCAGAGGTGCTTCTTTCCCTTTTTCTTTTTATTGATTATACATATTGCCAATATCCCATTTGCAACTAAAAGTGGTTGCTTTTCGATTTAGTTATGAATTTATGATTAGTTTCGTGGATGGATCAAGGTGATATTGGTACCATTAAACAAACATTGATCTTAGCAGCAGCCACTAGTGCATTGTATGATTTGTGTGCAAAAAATGAAATCTTCTCATCATCCCTTTCTCTTGAAATTACCATAAAATGAACTGCCATAGAGGGCAGCTCAGCAGGTATCACCTGACGTTTGGAAGAAGATTAGCTAGCTAGTTGCCCGGGACAGTTTAGGTATTGCAATAGGGAGGTTTCAAGAAATTTTCAGCTGAGGATATTCCTTACAAGAGAACTTGGAGATTCTTATATCATTTTCTTTAATCAATTCCTGAACTTCTAGTTTTTGTTAACAATCCTTTTGAACCGTCCACATTTTTGGGCAGAGAGAACACTTCAGAGTAACTTGGCATGATTTATTTTCTTTTCAAATTCATTGGTTTGATAAAAGAAGGAGAAAAAGAAAAAAGAAAATGGGAGTAGATGCCTGCCTAAAGAAAGCCTTTAATTATAAATTGTTAGGGTAATTTTCCTGTGTGTGTTTGTGTGTGCTCGCTTGCTCTCAAATAATGTTGGCATTTGATTGCGTCAGTAAGTAGTACATATCCAATTGAGTTATTTTACGTCTTAAATGGCTTATAGATGCCCTTGCTTCATTCTTGCACTGGACATATCATGCTATCAAAGGGTGATCACGCACCTAAGAAATAGGAAATCTGATATTTTATCCTTTTATCCAATTTATTTTCCAGGGAAAGGTCCCATTGTTATCCGCCATTGCATGGCATCATCTTCATATCTTCATCTTTGTGCTAGCTGCGGTGCATGCAACTTTCTGTGTTCTAACCATTCTTTTTGCAAAGGCAAAGGTAACTTCTCATCTTTTACTCTTCTTGTCTGTCTAATCGATTAATTCTATATGCCATCAAGTTTCTCTGTGCTTACAAATTTTTATTTTATTAATTTTTTTAAAAAAATTTCTTTTCTATGCTTTCAATGGAGTAGATGAGTCAATGGAAACGTTGGGAGGATTCTATCAAAAGTGATTACCATCCAGAAGAAGGTAATGCTGTTAACAATTACATTCTTCATAGTTTCATAGCTTCATATCTCAAGTGCTTCAATTCTTTTGTTTTTCTTTCATAGCTAACTCTGATTGAGTGGTGAGTGCTTTTTTCTAAAATATTTTTTTGTTACTAAAATATTATGTGCGCAGTTTTGAAAATGAAGGTCATTGCCGTCCATGATCATGATTTTATCAGGAGTCGCGTTCTGGGTTTTGGAAGGAACTCAGATTTCATAGGTTGGTTGGTGAGTCATAATATCTTTTTGCATCAAGTTACTCCATCTTCCTGGTAGATAAAGTTTAAAACTTAAGTAACTAAAACACTCTTAAAGTATTTCATCAATCTTAACACAGTGAAACAACATTACAGATAATTTTTCTTCTATATCACTTTTATATTTCAGTGACAATAATTCTTAAGAGTTTCTGAGATTCTGACAAATGTGGATCATAATATCAAAATCTGATAAACAAACTAATTGAAGGAAAATATACTATGCTCTGTAAGGAACCTTTCCTTATCAATAATTGATATATCAAACACTAATTTCAAAAGCCTACCTATGCAATGTGTTATAAGCAATATCGCACATTTTGATCCATCATCTCATGGCTCCTCATTTTTCAGTTTGCATTTTTGAAACAATTTTATGGGTCTGTGAGCAAAGAAGATTATTTGACAATGCGACATGGCTTCGTTCAGGTAAGTATTTTAATATTTAGATTTCCTATCATATGTTTTCTTTAATTCTGTTTCTTCTTTTCCAGTAATTCTATTATAAATTTTGCTTCCACAAGATACCTGTCTCAAAATTTATGGTACTTAATTCTTTGGTAGACCCATTGCAGGGGAAATCCGAAATTTAATTTCCACAAGTATATGATACGTGCCCTTGCAGCAGATTTTAAGAGTGTAGTAGGAATAAGGTATCACATCATGCTCTTAATTTCATTATTTGCTCCTTTTTCAAGGTTTGCTCACTGCCTCACTCTTTAAGGATAAAGTCACAACCTAGAGGTCACAGGTTTGAAGCACACGAGCACCTCTGCTAAATCGGGGATAAGGCTATGTGCATCTGATGACCTTCTCCCGACTGTTTCCCATCCATTGCATAAAAAATATCTCAAATGTTTAAACAAGCACATCAAGTGCAGCGAAAATATCTCAAATGTCTCTTCCATGTTCTCTCTGTTTATAAAACATACTACTTTTAATTAATCATTCTTACTCTATGGATCTTGTAAGTTTTGAACTGTCATTTGCAGTTGGTATCTTTGGATCTTTGTGGTCATCTTCTTGTTGCTGAATGTCTGGGGTAAGATTTTACATTTTGGTTTATTTTTGGTTCATCTACACTGTTTTTGTTCTTTCTCAATAAAATTCTGCTAAGCTCATTAAAGGTTACACTGTTGTTTTACGATGTTTAAATGGAAATGAATATTTTGATGAGCAAGTTGTACAGTTCATTTTCCTTCCATAAGATACCCCATCTCCTTGCCTAGAAGTGAAATAGATATTTATGGTAGAGGTCTTTATTGACAAGAATCCGAAGTTGATGGAATTGGCATTTAACAGGAACCCAGCATGTAGACTTGCCATAATCTTCACTTGCATTTTCAGTCTGTTGAACGAAGGTCGTTACCGACACTTATTATCTTTCTATGCAGGTTGGCATTCCTATTTTTGGATAGCTTTCATTCCCTTAATTGTAAGTTTTCCAAATTTATGCTTCTAATGCAGTGCTGATTTTTTCTTTATTACAACTTTGATGTATGATGCGATATGTGCTCTAAAACTTAAAATGCTTTTTAATGCCTTTTTTGTGTATGAACTTTATTTGACTTAAAATGTTTGCATAATTAATCAACTACATGTTGAGAGTATTTATCCCACATTGAAAAGTTAAGGGAGCAAGCCTGGGTTTGTAAGGAGTTGGGCTACTCCCCCCATTGCCAATTGGTTTTGGGGTGGAACCTCAACTTCCTTCATGGTATTAGAGCAAGGCTTGATGTGTTGTGCCCAACGGCCACACATGCTCTCATGTCACCCAATATGTGTTGTCCACGTGTTAGGCTTGAAAGTTCGCCCCACGTGCGAGGGCGTGTTGAGAGTATTTGTCCCACATTGAAAAGTTAAGGGAGCAAGCCTGGGTTTATAAGGAGTTGGACTACCCCCCCATTGCCAATTGGTTTTGGGGTGGAACCTCAACTTTCTTTAACATATCATAATTACAAAAAGATAAAACCACTGATATGATTCTCTATGTAATTTCTCAACTATAAATGAATGTCATTAATAGGTGTTTTACCTAAGTGATCATTGAGCCTTACTTGTCTTTTAGTTTCAACATTAACACACACACACACATGCACATATCAAATGAAGAAAGTCACATCACTCCTTATAAGTGATGGGGAAGAGTAGTTAAACTAGTTTTCACATGAAGGAAAACCAGAATGATATTCAGAAAGTCATTCTTGGCACTTTCTGTTAATTTGGGTTACAGAGCATGAGACAGGGAAGACATGGGAAAGGCTATTATTGGTGGTTTGACACATCTGATCGTATCTGTTTTAGCATATGCTCATTCTTCGTAGTAGTGATGTATAATTGAAGCCACTTGATGCATGAGGTCTATTTTCGCTCATTTGTCTTGTCTTCCAGTCATCCAAAATTTTGTGCGTTTTCTCCCCAAATATGTAGACTAAACCAAGGAACCTAAGGATAGGGAACTTAATATTTATGGTGATTTCTTTCCTACAGCTATTACTTGCTGTTGGCACTAAGTTGGAGCATGTTATTACTCAATTGGCCAATGAGGTTGCTGAGAAGCACATTGCAATCGAAGGGGACTTGGTTGTTCAACCTTCAGATGATCAGTTTTGGTTCCACAGGCCCAGACTGATTCTCTTCCTGATACATATCATCTTGTTCCAAAATTCTTTTCAACTGGCATATTTCTTCTGGTTATGGGTGAGAATGGATTCTAAAAATTGCCCACTAATTAATTTTTAATCCATATCAAAATGGTAATGGTAGATTTATGATATTTGGTGGCTCAATCTCTTGCAGTATCAATATTCATTTGATTCCTGCATAATGGGGAAAGTCGGTTATATTATCCCAAGACTCATTATTGGGTAAAATCATGTTCATATGTGTGTTTTTACGTGTGTCCCAACAGAGTTTCATAAATCTGATATGTACCTTTTTCCCTTTTCTTCCTGAATGCCAATATCCATTCTCAGAGCATTCATTCAGTTCGTCTGCAGTTACAGTACCTTCCCGCTGTATGCAATCGTCACACAGGTAATGCAGGATTAAATAGAACTGCTGCAATTGCATTCCTTTTCTTGTTATCCTTTTCCAGATTTTAGAATGAGATTTCTATCTTTTGGTTGCAATGATGAAGATGGGAAGTTCATTCAAGAAGGCTATATTTGAAGAACATATACAAGAGGGCCTTATTGGATGGGCTCGATCAGCGAAAAGGAACAAGCCGTTGAGACGTGTAGATCCCAAAGAGGCTTGTGTGACAGTTAATGAGTCGTCAGTGGAAGTTGGCACCACAGGAGAAATTGAGCCTGAACTGCCACTGAGGTCACCAAAATGAAAAATCTCACCGTCTCACTCAACCCCAAAGTGATAAGTAGCAAAACTTCAACAGAAGGAAGTTCAGCCATCTGATGTACATGCAGAAAGTGGAAGGAAACCTCGAGAAGATCACTTGTTCCACGAGGTTTTGAAGATTCATCTCCTTTTTCTTGTAATATTTTTCATCCAGATGCCAACTTTATATATTCACATATAATCAGAAACTATTAGAAGTATTCTATTGCTGAATACATGTCAGCAAGTCAACCCTATTCCTTGTTTCCACCTCCTAAATTCCTAATTTAAGACCAATTTGGACATAGCAAGCGCAGTGAAACCCCCACAAAATGAGCAACATTGTCCTACATGTACAAAAAAGAAAAAGAAAAAGAAAATTTAGGAGTCTCCGCAATGTATATGGATGGAGTATATAGGGACCAAGAAACCAGTTAATATGTGTTTGGAAGAGACACAACAGAAACATAAGATAGATCATCTTGTTCATTCATGGCAGAAGGAGAAACAACGTTAGAGTACACGCCGGCATGGGTGGTGGCTGCAGTGTCTTGTGTCGCAGTGTTCATCTCTCTAGCTGTTGAGAGAATCCTTTACTACACTGACAATTCACATGCATATCCACATACATATATCTGAGGTCTCATCTCATCAGTCATGCATGCATGCATATATTTGTGTGTGTGAGAGAGAGATTAATTGATTTATAATCACCTGTTTGCATGCAGTATCTCAAGAAAAAGACCCACGAAAACGTGTTTGAGGCGTTGCATAAGATTAAACAAGGTCCTCCTCCCTCCACTGATATCAAATTGATCGATATTGAATATTTGAAGTTCCATAGACATATGTATTTATATATCACCGCCGGTGTGTATATATTGTGCAGAGTTGGTTTTGGGGATTATAGCACTGCTGCTGTCGGTGTTTCAAGATCGTTTAGGCAAAATCTGCATGACGGAGAAACAGGCCAGTCATTGGCTGCCTTGTAAGAAACGAGGTCCTCTCTCCAAGGGCGACTGTTCAGAGGTACTTCTTTATCATTAATTTTTGTGTCTTTCTTTGCCTTTTAAATAAACTTTTCATATATATATATATATATATATATATATATATTTATTGATACTTTTTTAATGTTGTCTTTCTAAAAGTATATATTTTTATATAGTTTTATTTGTAAGTTTATGGTTTAGTACATGGATTTTTATCTTACCATATCAAAGGGAGCTTCATTACTCAATAATTATTTAACACTAGTGACTTTTGCACACTCCAAACTGAATTCTATAAATTCTTTTACACTCACAGGTACAATGAATGATTCCAACTAAAAGAGGAGTGTTGTCATTTTTCTAGATACAAAGAGTAGTGTTAAAACTACTGTCTTTAAGATAGAATTGAATCTTAAAGGCCTTGTAAATCGAATTACAAGAAGATAAACAATACATCAATGACATGTTTAGTTAATTGGAATGAAGGAACTAATAAGGAATTAGGGAACTTAAGAATGGGGGATTAACAAATTGAAATTTGATCAACTACCCCCTATAGTTGATCAATTTCCTCGTTTGACGGTATTGGAATACTAATTTTAAGGTGGCACACATAAATTTTTTTATTTCTTGTGTGTTAGTAAACCGGGGGGTGTTTATATGTGCTTCAAGTTGTTCTCAAAGAATTTTGGGATTTCATTACATCACAGGGTAGTACATATTCAATCAAGTGGTATAGTCTTGAATGGATGGCCCTTGCTTCATTCTTGCACTTGAAATATCGTGCTGCCAACGGGTGGTCACACACCCAAGAACCAGGGAATCTGATATATTTTCTCCTTTAATCTAATTTGTTTTCCAGGGAAAGGTCCCATTGCTAACCGCCACTGCTTGGCAGCATCTTCAGTTGTTCATCTTTGTGCTAGCTACCGTGCATGCGACTTTCTCTATCCTAACCATTCTTTTTGCAAGGGCAAGGGTAACTTTCTTATATTTATTACCTTTTGCTGTTCTTGTCTGTCTAATTGCCTAATTATATCTATACTGTCATGATTTTCTGTGCTTTCAAATTCTTTACTTTTCTTTTTTCTTTTTTACATTTGCCTTTTCATGTTTTCATTATTGAAGTAGATTCGTGAATGGAAACATTGGGAGGATTCTGTCGCAAATGAGTACTATACAGAAGAAGGCAATGTCACATTTTTCATGAGTTCATATCATTATCAAGTGCCAATTCTAAGCTTTTCTTTCATAGCCAACTTGTAATTGCTTCATCAGTGCTTTTTCCTATTATGTGTGCAGTTCGGAGAAGGCAATCAACACGCCCGTCTTTTTATCCGGGTTCGTGGTGGAAACAATCCAGCTTTTCTAAGTTGGTTGGTGAGTCATAACATCTTTGGCCATCAAACTTTAAAACTCAACTAAAACACTCTTGAAGTACTTTATCAATCTCATCGCAGGGCAATATGGCAGATGTGCTTCCTTTTCTTTGTTTTGTTTATCATGTAGTCATATTAGTATAGAATTCTTATATAGTTTCTTAGACTTTGACAAAAGTGGATCATAATATCAAAATCTGATGAGTTAGAGACCAAACTATAGTATGCATTGTAAGGAACCTTTCCTGATCAATAATTGATGTATCAAACAGCTGATGAAAAATCCCTTTCTATCCAATGTCTAATAAGCAATGTTGCATATCCAATGTCTTATAGAGATCCTCCTTTTTTCAGCTGGCATTTTTCAAGCAATTCTTTGGGTCTGTGACAAAAGCAGATTATAAGATGGTGAGGCTAGGCTTCATTGATATAAGTTTTGTTAACTTTTAGATTTTCTATCATACCTTTTATTTAATTCTGACTCTTCTTTCCTCCCTTGCAATACACAATTCCTGTTTCAAGATTTAAGGTAATTCTTCTGTAGGACCATTTATGCAGAGGTTCAAAATTTAATTTCTACAATTACATGATCCGTGTCCTTGAAGCAGATTTTAAGAGAGTCGTTGGAATAATGTTAGTTACAAGTTAAGATTACATCACGCCCTTAATTTTCATTAGTTGCTTCTATTTCGTAGTTAGCTCACCACCTCACTCTTTGCGGATGAGTCACAAGAGGTTGCATGTTTGAAACAAAAGACAGTGTCTCTGCTAAAATGGGGATAAGTCCAAAACCCTGTGACGGCTGGAGCCTCATTGGCAGGGCCGCCC
>NC_024126.1:8376218-8402824 GCF_000346735.1 Prunus mume | reverse complement strand
TACTTTCAACTAATTTCCTATTTAATTATAAGCCATTGCTACTTTGTTAATAAATCACACTACTACTTTGAATCTGTCATTTGCAGTTGGTATCTTTGGTTCTATGTGGTCATCCTCTTGTTGCTAAATGTCTGGGGTAAGCTTTTACATTTTGGTTTAAATTCTGGATTCATAATGACTACACTGTTTGTTTACACCATAATTAACCAAGCGTGCCTAGCACCAAAGTGACTAACACCAAGGCAGACATGCCTTCTTCTCTGCCAAAGGAAGATGCTCTAGGGAGATGCCCTTCCGAAGGGACAACCACCTGCCGAAGCTCCGAACTGCCAAACCTAAACACAGGAGACACGTGTCATCCTCACAGCAACCTGCACAAAGTCCCACATCGGAACTTTGTGCAAACCTCCTCCTTTTACTTCTCTATAAATAGGGAACAGTAACCAAGAAAAGGGGTAAGAACTTCTCTCTCACTATTATTGTTACTTTGCAAAAGTCACTACCCCTAGCTGACTCAAGCATCGGAGAGCCTTAGGCCGACACCACACCGGTGTACGAAGCTTAACGACTGCTTCTCTTGTTTTGTCTTCTGCAGGCTAGCCCTTTATCGAAGGCCCAAGCCCTTCTCTTGCTAAAGACAAACCCCTATCTCTAAGTTGACCCTCTCCGAAAAAGAGCATCAATAGCTTGGCGCCGTCTGTGGGAATTTGATACTTAAAACCCATTTTTCTCTACCAGCCCAGCTGACTCCTTCACCTATCCGGTCATGTCGCCTCTTCTTCACTCCACACTCCGCTATGTCTACTGAAGATAGCCACGATGCCCAGCACCGTACCCCCCAGGAAGGTACCTCCCAGAGGGGACCTTCGGCGGAGGTCAATCTCCAGGCTGAGGTGGAGCTCCTCCGCGCCAGTGTCATCAAGATGTCCGAGAAGTGTGACCATCTTCTTTCTAGAAATGTTGAGCTGGAGCATGACTACAGCACCCTGAAGCGTAACTGGGAAAGGAACCAAGCCCAGGGCTCCCAACGTAGCCTTACCCAGGAACCTGAGCGCACACAGCCAAACCAGCCAGAGCATTCCCACCATAGTCCCCCAATCCAGCCTAGGCCCAGCAAGGGTAAAGGCCCCCTCCATCTAGAGACAACCAAGTTACGGCTTTTCCATATCTCCCCGTCGAGGAACCGGCCTCATGAACCAACGAAGGTCCACAGGGATTGTAGGGACCGGATCTTGGACCGTCAAACGGGACCCCTTCTTATCCTCGTTAATCTCCAAGACCTAAAGGTGACACACCTAGGCCCCCCACCAAAGCCAACCCATGTGCCTGCGGGAGAGGGTATGGGAGACTCGGATGACTGGGGGCATGATTACTCAGAGGAGCACGAGTCTTATCACACCGAGGATTTCAGTGGACCTGATCCTTATCTAGCCCCTGGCCACCCACACACCAGACCTCCAGCACTCGAGACTCTCCCTCATGCCAACCCGGCCATGAGACTTCTCTTTGAGAAGGTCCGGCGTCTGGAGAGTGAGTAGCAATACAACCACCAACCCCTCTGGGCAAAGCCACGACCTGGGCCATTTACCGAACACATCCTTAATTACCACCAGGAGAAGGAAATCCAGCCCCTCCGCATCGCCTTTTACACTGGCACAGAGGATCCCTCACCCACATACATTCTTTCCAGTCTACCCTGGGATGCAAAGGCTTAACCGACGAAGGCATGTGCCTCATTTTCCCATCCACTCTCGGTGGAGTGGCCCTGAATTAGTTCTACAGGCTGAGCCCCCGCACCATCAACACGTTTGACAGTCTGAAGCAGGCCTTCCTGGACCATTTCATGATCCAGACTGATCGCCTCTACTCTGCGGACTACCTGTACATGCTTAGGCAGGATGAGGATGAGCCCTTTCGGGAGTATGCAGCCAGGTTCAGCCACGAGTACTCCTGCTGCCCAGAGACCGATGATCGTGCCGTCTTTGGTGCTTTCAAGAGTGGCCTCCGAGAGTCCAACTTTCGGTACCTAGTGCACAACAACCCTTGGAACACATATGCTGAACTAATAAAGCAGGCAGCAGTTCATGCCAAGGCTGAGTACTTCAACTCCAAACGTGGCTCGGCCACCCCGGCATATCATCCTTTCGCTGATCCCCCACCTTCTTCAGCACCCAACTCAGCCCCACCTCAACATTCTACTCTTGCCCCAGGTACCTAGGGTACCCAGCACCCCAAGCGGAAGGATAACTACCAGCATACCTTCAACAATAGCAAGCGGGGCAGACATAGCAACTACCACCAGTCCAGCGGGGGCAACCCACACAGGACCGGTGATAGGGCTCCACTCCCCTTCTCACCCAAGCCTAGGTTCGAGGTCTTCACTACCCTGAACACTACCTACGAGAATGTCCTGGTGCATGAGGCATCTATCATACCCAAGCCTCCCCCCCGGAGACCAGGCAGCAAGCCCATGCCCAACACGGGTGTCTTCTGTCGCTTTCATCAGTTCGGTGGGCACGACACCAAATCTTGTGTTGCCTTGCGCAACATCATTGAATGACTTATTCGTGAGGGGAAACTGGATAAATACGTGCACAATCTCCCACCCCCACCTTAGCCTCACCAACGACAGATCAACATGATCTCAACTATCAGTGGTGGTCTCACCCTGGCTGGAACCTCCAACAACTCCATCAAGCATTATGTCCGCTCCACCTACGCGCACCAAGTCTTCAGCGCTGAGCAGGGATGCTTGCCGAAGACCCATAAATCAGGCTGGGCTCCCATTACCTTCTGCGAGGAGGAGGAGCGCAATGTTATTCTCCCCTACAATGACCCAATTATTATCCGCGCCGACATTTCTAACTTTGATGTCGGGCGTATCTTGGTGGACACTGGCAGCTCGGTCAGTGTGATGTTTGCTGAGGCCTTCAATAAGCTCCAATTCCCATCTCACCTGCTCGACCGAAGTATTACACCCCTGGTGAGCTTCTCTGGTGAGGTGGTCCATCCCATTGGAAGCATTCATCTCCCAATCTCTATTGGATCGGCACCCCAGCGGCGGACAATCACCACTCCCTTCCTCATTATCGACTGCCCCACAGCCTACAATGTCATCCTCGGCCACCCTGCCATGGCCCAAATGAAGGTCTTCATCTCCACCGATATGCTGCTGCTCAAGTTTCCTACGCCTTATGGCACAGGCACAGTGCGCGGAGACCAACTTGGCGCCCGAAGCTGCTACGCTTCAGCAGTGAAGTCCACCAACCGCCAACATCAGGGCGAGGCCCTCACAGTAACCCAGGCTCCAGCCCCGATTCAAGCTGGCACCGAGCGCCCAGAAGACCCCAGGGAGGAATCTGTGCCGAACCTATGGAAAACCTTGAGCTGGTTACTCTCGATGAAGACATCCTGGACCGGCAGGTCAGGATCGACACCTCCCTCTCACAGAAGCTTCGTTCTAATCTTGTCGCCTTTCTTCGCCTTAATTCTGAGGTCTTCGCATGGTCGTACAATGACATGCCTGGCATATCACCTGAGATCATATCCCATCGGCTAAGCATTAATCCTGCCGTCCGACCCGTTTAGCAGAAGGGTCGTGCTTATGACCCAGAGCGATATGAGGCCATGAGGGCAGAAGTGGACAAGCTAACTAGCATTGAATTTATCAAGGAGGTGGACTATCCCACCTGGCTGGCCAATGTGGTAATGGTTCGAAAGGGCACAAAGGGCTGGCGCATGTGTGTAGACTACACCAACCTCAATCATGCTTGCCCAAATGATAGCTTCCCCCTACCCCGCATCGACCAACTAGTTGATGCCACAGCTGGCCACGCCCTCCTCAGCTTCATGGATGCTTACTCTGGGTACAATCAGATTTTCATGCATCTTGAGAACCAAGCCCACACCTCCTTCATCACGGATCGTGGCATTTACTGCTACAAAGTCATGCCCTTCGGCCTCAAGAACGCCGAGGCCACATATCAGCGTCTGGTGAACAGCATCTTCGCTCCCCTAATTGGCAACACCATGGAGGTTTATGTTGATGACATGCTCGTCAAGAGTCGCACTACTGACCAGCACATTCCCAACCTCTCAGCCATGTTCACCATTCTGAAGCAATATAAGATGAGGCTCAACCCCACCAAGTGTGCATTTGGGGTAGCTTCAGGCAAATTCCTTGGCTTCATGATCAGCCAGAGGGGTATTGAGGCCAATCCAGAGAAGATCAAGGCCATATTAGACATGGCAATACACAAGACGATCAAAGACATCCAGGACCTTACTGGGCGTGTCGCAGCCCTGACCAGATTCATCTCCAAGGCCATTGATCGCTGCGCCCCCTTCTTCAAGGCACTTAAGGGTAGTAAGCGGAGTATTACCTGGACCGCTGAGTGCGACAAGGCTTTCAAAGAGCTGAAGGCGTATATGGGTCGGGCCCTCTTATTGTCAACACCTGAGCCTGGAGACACCCTCATGATCTATCTCTCCGTCTCGGTTACAGCGGTCAGTTCTGTACTTATCCAGACAAAGGACGGGGCTGAGCACCTAGTGCATTACGTCAGCAACGCGTTACAAGACACCGAGGTTCGGTACCCGGACATTGAGAAACTGGCATTTGTCCTGGTGGTTTCGGTTCGGCGCCTCAGGCCATACTTTCAAGCTCATACCATTCATGTCTTAACCAACCAACCACTCAGGCAAGTGTTGTAGAAGCCGGAGACTTCCGGGAGGTTAGTCAAGTGGGCCATTGAACTTGGCGAATTTGATATTCAATACAAACCCCGCCCAACCACGAAGGGCTAAGCCGTGGCTGATTATTTCACACCCAACCACGCTACAAGCCTAAGTGGGCCTAAGCCACTCAAATGCTCTGGGCTTGCTTGAGTGGGTTGTGGTATGGATGGTAATAAGTTAACATGAGGCCCGTTGATAGGCCAAGAAATGGAAGTCCCGGCGTTGCTTGGGAGCCTCAGAACTCAAGCTCATTTCTTAGGCCCAAATATGTGGGTGAGCATAAAGAGAGAAAAATAGCCCATTACTTCAACCAAAGTAGCCCATTAACTCAACCAAAATAGCCTAACTCTTGATAAGGTTAGCCCATTTACTTGGTAAATCAACTTGTTTTCTTAGAAGGCCCATACAGTTACAATAAAGACCTACAAAGCCCCAACACTTGGCTGGAGAACAAAAGCCACGAAGGAAAGTCTGGAGGTCCACTACGCAGAGCTGCTGGGAGGTTCCAACACATGGGGGGGGGGAACAAGTTTCAAGCAAAAAAATCTAAAGGACCAGGGGATATTGGCGTGCAGACTGCTAGGAGGGGAATCACCCTTTGAACCAGCATGCATACCCATTTCTTTCCTTCATTAGACCTGGCTATGGAAGAAGGAAGGAAAGAAATGAAGGAGATGGCTGGGAATAGAAGTTCTCCACTGAGGCAGCTTCGGGAAGAGCATTGAGCTCCCAAAAATCCCTGATTATGTGAGATTGGGCAGAGAAGATCTTGCCATAATAAGATAAGTCAAAAGAAGGGAGGAAAAAGGAAGGAAAAAGCTTGACCAAATAGGATAGAAACCATTAGGGTTTCTTGGAAAATGATAGCTTTCAGCGGCTATAAAAGAGACCTCTTCTACCCAACCTGCAACAACCCACATCTAGATAGCAAGTTTCATCTCTCATCTTTGAAACTCTGCAATTTCGTACCTTATTCCTCCATCTCCTCCCATTTCTCTTCTGGCAAGCCATTCTAGAGTTTGACATAGCTTTTGTTAGGCTGCTGGAAAATTACCCAAAACACCCAATACTTCACCACTAGCCACAACCCACATCCAGAGAGCAAGCTTCCTCTTTCACCTGCAAAACCCAGCAAATTCGTGCTCTATTCATCCTTTTACCCCATTTTTCCTCTTCTGGTAGACTGTTCCAACACTTGACAGAGCCTCTGTCAAGGTGTCGGAAAAACACTTAGGCCATCTATTTCTCTTTCCTCTCTCTTTCCCTCATTCTCAGCCAAACCTTCCTGCAGACCCTTTTTCTCTTACCTCAACACCCCTTTTTCCCTTAAGAACGCATAACTTTCTCTTCAGTGCTAAACTCATGTCAATTTTGCTTCCATGCCACAAGCCTCTCATGCCAAGCTAGAAAATATATTTGTTAGCTGTTGTTATTTTTGTTGGTGAAGGTAATCAAGGTGTTTCCTAAGACATCTCTTTCCTTTCGAAGCATTTTTGGGGCTTGATCTTCAAACTCAGACACATGGGATAATTTCATCCATCTGCCCTTTACGGCAGCCCAACCCATTTAAATCAGCTCAAGACTTAAAGGGGAGTGTTGAATTATAAGCCTTAAGCTGATTTAAGAGTTAGCTTAATTAGTTTCTCATTTTATTTCTTTTAAGACAAGTGTAAGCCTCCTACTGGTTGCCTAAGTGAACAGCTGAGATCACCTTGTGATGTAAGGGATCCAACTACTGTGCCTAACGGATATATTCCTCACACTATGTGTGTGAGGTTGTAAGAGTGAGAATAGTGAATGGAATAGAACATTCTGCTGCTACATGTTTAGCACAAAAATCTTTGCTCTCAATTCTTCTTTTCTTCTTCATCAGTCTGCCCTTCCAAATATGTGAAAACACTAACACATGCTTCAGTGTTTGTCCATTGGAGGATGCAATAGTTGTTCAATACATGGTGGTAGATATCTGTAGGAACATCTTTCATGAAGAAAGCAACTTCATTTGAGAATAGAAATATACTGTCGGATACAATGCAGCTGACTGCAGCTATGCTTGATCATGCTTGGCCATTTTTTTGGCTATATTCTTGTTCAAAGAGCAATATCTCCTATTCTACGGTAAAAATGCTATTTTTGGTCCAAACAAATTCAAATTAATTCCATAGATATCCCAACTTGATAGATTCACATATAATAAAAAACAATACGGAATTTTTACTACTTAAAACTTCTGTTGTGGAGAAACTAAAGAAAGCAAAGTTATAGGTAAAAGAGGGGAGAGCCAAAGGGATGCACAATAAAGAAAGAAGATGCATAACCTATTCTATTCTCTGATGCATAATGGTGCCCACAAAAGTTCTTTTCGAGAAATTCTAATTGGATGATGATGCGACGATGGTGTCAAAGCGAGCAACTAGGTTGTGCTCTGTTAGGTGGTGGTATGTCTTGTTCAGTTGGTTGAGCCTCTTTTGGTCATCAACAAGAATAATACGCTGCATGGCTTGTAAGTGGTTAAGAGCAATTAGCACTGCACTGAGATTCAACGTGAGTAAGTAATATGTTGGTACCATGGACTTTATTTTGCTTAAGAAAATAATAAGTGAGGAAAAGTGATAAGATATGACATAAAATTATTTTAGCGTGGGGGTAAAGGTAGTGATATACCATGGCAAACCAAAGACGTACATTTTTTTCAAGGAAATTTGGAATTTTCGGGCTACATGTTTTCACTGGTTACATTAATAGTGGCCGTTTGATCTAGGAATATGGACGATTTACATGATTGTCAAGAAAATGTAAATGCTTGATAATTACCAAAACAATCAATCTATATATATAAAGTAAAAGGTAGAGAACGGTGAAAAAATCAAAATACCAGAAAATACCCTTGGTTAATTCAAATATTAAGAATTAAAATTATTAATTAAATAAGGATAATATGATAAATTCACATTTTGATATTAAAATTAAAAACAAAATCAGATAATATGTCTTACTTCTATGGAACATATATAACTACCCATATTACCTTTTTTTAATTCTAAAAATAAAATATAAAATATAAAATAAAACCAATTGGCACATGCGTGAGCATGTGCCAAGGGGCTAGTATGAGATTATGCAAATAAAAAATATAAAAAAGTTTCAAGGAGTTTTCGTGTAATTATGAAACTTATTATGCAAAAAGAAGACAAATCTAGCTATATTGTTAGACTTGACAAGTTTTAGTCTAATTTTCCACATTTTTGGCCGCTGCCAAGCTTTGTTGGAGCTTTGTTGGATGTTGACCACCTACGAATAAAGATTTTATTATATGGCACGTGTATTTCTTCTTCTTCTTTTTTATATTTTTATTTTATCTTGTATGGAAATAAGCCGCATATACGTCAAGACGCCGGACTTCCGTCAAAGAAAGGCAGTAAATGAAAGCCAGGTCAAACAAGACAGCCATGGAATACATTTTCCTTTTGGTGTGAAGTAAATTAAATATTTAAAGATACCATTAAACGAACCCAAAAATGAATTGAGTACACCATACTACCAAATTATTTATTGAATTATAAGCTTATTAAAATAACCAAAAAGGATCCCTCAAATAAGCTTATATGAGAGACAACCCTTGTAGGGCCCACTTCAGATTGTATTTCACTAATCTAAACCTTCTATTTTGTATATACTCATTCAAAGATCATCCCTACAAAAAAATCACTTGAATCCGATATCATTTGACCACTCAATTAAGTTATTGAAATTTTAGTACTTTCTTGAAGCACCGTGTTCATTGAAATTTTAGACCTTAATCATAATAAGGTGGGTTTGGTTGTCTGATAGTGTTAAGCTCTTGAGCGAGTTTGTCGTTATTTGATACAGTGTATTGGGGTGTACTAGGAGTATTTTTGGTAGTTAAATAAGGTTTACTTAGTTAATTTTATATTTTCATTAAAATATTATAGTGTACTCACTTAATTTTAGGGTTCGTTTAACAACACCAATATTAAACACGACACATATATACTAATATCTCATGGTGGTGATTTTATACTCCTACAAACAAATTAATCATGATTTTTATCATAATTTTATTTTTTTAGTTCACATAGTAAGTAGCACACATTTGAAACAAAAAAAAAAAACAGTGAGTGGCAAATACTGAAAGTTTAGGTCATATATGTGGAAATGATATTGTTTGCCTCTTTTCCTGGGAACTTCATATATGGTTTGACATATCTGTAAAAATAATTAATCGAAAGTACAAAAAGAAAAACTTATGCACACATGTCAAACTGTCATTGATAAGAATGTAGAAGTTTCTACTTACGGAAGAAGGAGGGAAGTATTTTCCATGTGGTAATCTCCTTTTAAGTCAAAAATTTTAAAATAAAAGTTGGTGTTATAGGGCTAAAAGTCTAGGTAATATTGTTAGTTCAAATTTTCTATAATTTAAAAAGAGAATTTATCAAAAATAGCCAAAACCTTGATCCTTAATTTCAAAAATGTCAGTTTTTGTAAAATATTTCAAATATAGCAGAAAACTCACTTAAATAGACACAAATGCCCTCAAATTAAAAACCAGTATAAACCTAAAAAATAAACCTTATTAAATAAAATTTTGGAATATTTTTAACCCACATTTGTACAGAAGAACAGAAGTTGAAATATATCATCCTATTTATTGATATTTTAATCAATTTAAATTTAGTCCCAATTCAAGCATCACCAAACATTGGTTAAGTGCTATTCAACTTAAGCCAATTCAAGCCAAGACAATTTATGAGAATAGTTCATGCCAAGACAATCTTCTGTAACAAATGAGGCTGAAGGGACCAACTTGGCAAATGACTGAAAGCCTTGTTGCCGGATCAATTGCCCAAGTCTGTTCGAATGACACCATTTTTTTGTCTTCTCTGATAGATCAATCTACCGAGTGTTCCCCACATGCATAAATGCTGCACCGGCTTCTCAAAGAAGCTAATAAGTTTCAAAATTGGTAGCTCATCCCACAGGTCACGTTGCCTTTTAAAAGCCACACAACCACATATTTGTACAATTTGAGTGACAAAGTCAAAAGAATTTTCCACAAAAAAGAATTGATTTGTAGGCCAAAGAAAAATCAAATCATGATATAAGTCAGTGTTCCCAACATTTTCCACTACAAAATTATATCCTTGATGTTGAGCTTTGTTGGATTTTACTTTTTGTTGTATTGTTGTGCCTTTTTGTGGTTTCTTAATAAAATTTAGGGTTTGTCCAATATAGATTCCTACAATTTTTATTTCCTAGACATATACCCATCATTCTATAAATCTTTGTGTAAAACCCAATTTTAAACTTAAACGACCAGTAAGATATAAGAGGTCATAATATTCCTAGGTTTTTACATCGTTGCCATCAAACTTCATATTTTATTTATAATGTATTCCAAGCATTTCATTAACTGCCATAATTGTAATTAAAACTCCATATTAATACCTAAAATGCAAGTGAAATATAAAAGGGAAGTAAAAACCATGGAAGTTAGGCAAGGAAGTTTAAAGTGCAGTAATCTGCAGACAGAGAAAACTTTTATCTTGATGCGAATGGAAAAAGTCGGGCTTATGTCTCTTATGCTTCATAATTCAGATTTACACCAACAAAAAAAAAACAATTGTTATTGGATGTCTACCCTATATGTAATATAATATAGTATGAAGAATAGACGAAGAAGAAACTGAATGAAGAATCAAGGAAGAACTACACTCATTGTTTGACTAGGACAGCAATACGTCTGCAAACGTATGTACAAAGATTCCCAATCTAATAAGGTTTTCTTTCTTCGGTGTATGTGGGTTTTAAATTTGAGGGCTTTTGTGCCTATTTAGGTGAATTTTTTGCTATGTTTGAAAATTTTTACAAAAACTGACATTTTTTAAATTGGGGGTGAAATTTTGGCTATTTTTGATAAATTCTCATTTAAAACAGAGGTTAGTACAGTGCAAGGTGTACTATGCTAGCTATAAGTAAAAGGGTTGGGTTTAGAATTCGAAATGTAGCTCTCTCACTCCTTACAAAATCAAAATCACGATTTCCTTGGAGCGTGAAACTTGCTTAATTAAAGCTAATTGCTTTCTAATGTCCATCCTTCCATTATAAATAAGGATCCAAATATAATTAAGTAGATCAAGCATAATGGAGGAGCTGCCCATGATCCTAATTAGTTCTGTGCTTGTGTGTGTATCTCTCTACTACTACATTTTTAAGATTCGTGTCAACAGCACGAAAAATGAACGACTTGATCAGCATAAACTCCCACCGGGAAGCCCAGGCTGGCCAATCATAGGTGAAACCCTCGAGTATCTAAGGACAGGAAAAAAGGGTGTCCCAGAAAAGTTCATAGCAGACAGGAGGAACAAGTACAAGAACTCTTCCTCCTCCTCCTCTGCGAATTGCAAGGTCTTCAAGACATCGTTGCTGTTCGAAGACATGGCCGTGCTCTGCACTGCCGCCGGAAACAAGTTCCTGTTTTCAAACGAGAAGAAGCTGATCAAGTCGTGGTGGCCGCCTCACTTGGACAAGCTCATATTTGCCGACTCTGCTCCTGACAAGAAAGCGAAAGCATTCATCACCGAAGAGTCCACCCGATTTCGCAATACTATGGCTCCATATCTCAAGCCTGCGGGTCTCCAAAAGTATGTTGGGACCATGGACACTTTCACCAAAAAACATCTGGATATGTACTGGGAAGATGGAAAAGATGATGATCAAGGGATCAAGGCTCACCCGCTTGCAAAGAGGTATGCGGTCACAATGGCATGCAGGCTCATGTTAGACACAGAGGATCAACAAGTATTTAACAAACTAGAAAATCTAACGAAGGATTTGTCTTCAGGGTTCACTTCATTGCCAATCGATCTGCCCGGCACGCAGTTTAACCGTGCGATTCGAGGGTCCAGGCAACTCAGGGAAGAAATTAAGAATATTGTCACTCAAAGGAGGATACATCTTTCCACTCGTAAGGTGGACGAAGATGTTGATGGTTTAGATATTTTGTCCAGCTTGATCATGGACACAAGTAGCGACGGGCAAGGGCTGAGCGACTCGGAGATTGCCAGCAAGTTGTACGGCGTTATAGTTAGTGGCTATGACACTTTCAGCAGCACGTTGGCTGCCATTGTCATGTGTCTAGCAGAGCTTCCTCATGTCTATGATGCCGTCCTTAAAGGTAACCTATAAAATCATTCATTCTTATGGATTTCAATTAACTGCTAATTGATGAAGATCAAGATCTAATTAAGTCGTGCTCAAAGATTAGTCATAGTCATGTATTGATCCCTCAATGATGATCATGATCTAAGTCATACTTATATTTACGACCATGAATTGTGTAAGTGTTGACTTGAGTTGTAAATGTTAGATGAGTTATTTCTCTAATTAAGTTTGAAGTCACAAACACATAAAATGTAGCATGTGGTTAATTTGACCAGCAGCTGCATTTTTAAAATATTAATTAATTGAGGTTTATGGTATATTTATCCCTAGTTCCCTACTTAATTGTCTATAATGATAAGGTTATAGTTGTCGGTTGATATAATTGTAAATAAAGAATTTAGTTTCGAGTTGCTGGTTGATATAATTGTTGGTTTTTTTCTTTGAGAAATTTTGAGACTGCATTTATAATTCAGCCGAAAAAGCCACTAGTCACAAAATGTCAATACAAAACTAATCACAAAGGGGAATCACAATAATTGTTTATTGGTATAATTATTGGTTAGGTAGTCAACTATAAATTTGTTTTAGTTATCTTATGATATTTTAATGTGGTCGATCAAATTAGACTAACCCTATTTTATTTGATCGATCCTTTTCTTTTGAGAGAATCTTTTGACTATCGAGATTTGGTAGCTGTCTTAGGGCCAATTCCAAGATTAATAAATATTTATAGAAATAAACACATTATTGCAAGTATTTCAACTAATATAATAGTTTACGTACTTGAATGAAGATATTGTGAATCAAATCCTTGATTAATTATGTGTTTTGTGACTAAAAAATTTGGGATTAATTTGTGGGTGGATAATGAAACTGAAACAGAGCAAAGGCAGATTGCAGAGTCAAAAGCAGCAGGAGAGCTGTTGAACTGGGCGGATATACAAAAGATGAAATATTCATGGAGCGTGGCATGTGAAGTTATGCGATTGTTGCCACCAAATTCCGGGACTTTTAGGGAAGCCACTTCCGACTTCGTCTATGAAGGGTATCTGATTCCAAAAGGAATGAAGGTAACATAAAATATAATTTTATTTCATTTATAATTTAAGGAATCTTTATTTACAATCCAAAAAAAAGTCATAATTTCACTCATTAAAGAGCAAGACATTATGTTTTTATAAAAGGGAAGTACAATATTATTGTTTTTTAGTGACAATAAGAACTCAAAAAGTAATAATATTGTATCACTGGAGTATTGCCACGTATAACTCGTTCACTTGTTATATTTTTTGGACCAAGGAGCTTTCATTGATAGCAAAAGAGGCGTACAAAAAGATACTAACCTGAAAAGCTAATAGAAACTCAGGGAAAAAAACTAAACTCACAGAGTCTAGAAACCAGTTTTTCCCCACAGAGACAAAAACACTGAAAACAAAAATTACAATTAAGGGGGACTAGGAAGTCCATCAGAAGCCAGAACCCGCACCAGGGACGGAGGTGGCTGGTTAGCCCATCCTTGCGGACACACCGCCCTTAATCCTATCGCCGCCGTCACATGAGCCGCGCGATTTGCTTCACGAGGGATCCAACGCCATTCCACATCAGAGAACCCTGTACTCAGGCGTCTGATCTCATCTAGTAAAGGAAGAATGGTCCAGGCCTTCGTGCATACATTACCTTTGATATTGTCAATGAGGACTTTTGAGTCTGATTCCATCTCCACCTTTGAGTAGCCTCTCAGCCTTGC
This sequence comes from Prunus mume, assembly GCF_000346735.1. The sequence continues at coordinate 8,389,155 of NC_024126.1, read as the reverse complement.
ACATCTTAGAGCCTCTATAGCTGCTTCAGTTTCTGCATTCAGTGCATTATTACAACATCGTTTACTAGCAAAACCATAGCAGAAATCCTTGTTCTGATTTCTCATCACCACACCCAAACCTGCCTCATGGTTTTTCCAAGCGGCATCGAAATTGATCTTAATTGCACCGTTAACAGGGGGTTTCCAAATACCGGCGGGCTGGGAGAGGACACCAGCCCCGTTTCTGGTGGAGAATGCATGATGCCTCAGCGCATCAAATTCCTCTGCTGCTGAGGCAGCCCGTTCCACCACACTTCTGGGATCGATTGTAATGTCTTCAAAAAGAAACTTGCACCTTGCTTTCCATATCTCCCACGAGATAAAACTAACCAAAGACAAAACCCATACTCTATCAGATTTTGAGAACATCTGACTATTTAACAGCCCATTGAACCAGCGATCAAAAGTAGTGAGGCTTTGCGGGTTCACACGGTAATTTAATGGTGAGCCAAACCAGACAGCTTGGGTCCAAGGACACAGAAAGATAGCGTGTTCCTCAGATTCTTCATACTGATTGCATATGGGGCAAAGTGAAGATGAAGTAATTCTTCTGCGATACAGATTCAACTTAGTAGGCAAGGCCCTAACCATCATGCGCCAGAGGAAAAACTTGATTTTTGGGAGAGTGGGAGACGCCCAAATATCCTTCCACACACCTTTTTCAATCACATGGGACGACCGGTTATTCCCTCCGCTGTAAGAAGCAGAGACCACCTTCAGATTGTAACCAGACTTCACAGAATACAAACCGGATTTGTTCCAGGGCCAAACAATTCTGTCATCCCTGTGCAAGTTACCAATAGGGACCTCCCTGATAAGCATAATGGTGTCCTGGCTCACATACTGAGCTAGAGCTTGAGTGTTCCATGTTCTGGTCTGGCCATCTAAAATCTCGCTTACCAATTGGGGAGCATTCATCGGTACATTGTTCAGCGGCACAACAAAACCGTTGTGAGGAGGCAGAAGCCAACGATCCTGCCAAATCTTAGTATTGAGGCCATTGAAAACTTGATGCCTCATATTTTCCTTAACAACCTCTCTGCCTTCCAGCAAGCTAATCCAACCCCAAGAAGGACGGTGACCAGCCACAGCGTTTATAAAATCACAATTTGGAAAGTACCTGGCCTTAATCAATTTTGCCCAGTAGGAATTAGGCTCATGAATCAGTCTCCATGCCTGTTTACCAAGGAGGGCTAAATTGAAGGTATTGAGGTCTCTGAAACCCAACCCACCCTCAGATTTAGGAAGGCATAAATCAGACCAAGACTTCCAATGAATCTTAGTGTCCGAGTCAGGCTTTCCCCACTAGAACTTGGCCATCTCACTGTTGATTTCCTCACATAGACCTTTTGTAAATTTGAAACACTGCATGGGGTATAAGTGTGGATACTCTCAACATGCGGGAACTCTTAACATTGTGGTCCACCCATACTATAAAATTAAGAAGCATGGATTAGCAACATATTGACCGTAAACTAGGGGACAGATATTGGACTGAATGGTTGGCTTAATTTAAATTATCTTTTCTTGTGAGACTTTAATTTTGAATTAATTTGTATATGTATGTATACATGGATATGGATGGATGCAGCTGAAGTGGAGCGTGCATTCGACACATAAAAACCCAGAGCACTTCCCAGATCCAGAAAAGTTTGATCCGTCGAGGTTTGACGGACAAGGACCACCTCCTTACTCATTTGTTCCGTTTGGAGGAGGACCTCGGATGTGTCCAGGCAAAGAATATTCTCGACTCAAAATGTTGGTGTTCATGCACAACGTTGTCACCAGATACAGATGGGAGAAGGTTTTTCCTGACGAGAAATTTGTGTGGAACCCAGCGCTTGTTTCTACCAAAGGACTTCCAATTCGGGTTTTCCCTCACAATAAATCACAGTCCAACTAACAGCTAGCGAATTCATGGATGGATGAACCTATGAATATTATATATGTATTGATCGATGCGAATATTTGTATTTGGTTTTGCTATTATGTGTGTGCACATCTCTGTTTAATAAGTAATCTTTTTTTTTTTTTTTTTTTTTTTTTTTTTTTTTTTTTCCTTTTGGTCTGAATACTAGTAATCTTGTTTTTTCTTGTTAGATTACGTCAAACTAAGCCAACATATTTCTCCCAATCGTGATGTCTTCGAGTTAATACAAATCTCAAAAATAGACTTATCTTTTTAGTCTCAAAATGAAACTCATCAGTTATATACACCCAATAAAACAAAATTTTAATCAATCCAAAACAAGCAAAATCCTAGGCCTGTGAAAATGGTCCGGCAAAACTCGATCCCTGCTGTACATGGAGATTTTTCCTTAGCTATAGGAGTTAACCGTCCTAGACCTATGTCCTCAATTTGAGCAAGAGGACCTGTTTGATCGTCGTCTTCGTTGCTAGGTCCTCGCTCTTGCGCCACAATCTGTGAGCACCACTCTGGCTTAAGATTAAGATCAAACCCAACTCCTATATCCTTCTGCATAATCAGATACAAATTCAGTAAGATGTATAGTCAAATCATGAGATTAATTAAGTAATTAATGCAAATACAATCAACACGATACCTCTTCAATACCCAGGCTGCGTAAGACTTCCGTCTGGGATCGATACTGTTCTCCTTCTGGCTTATATAATAGGGGTTCTTAGATCTAGGTCCAAAACGATTAATCAATTGAAGTAAAGGCCCACATATTATACTAATCAATTAGGCAAGCATCCACATTAAATTATGTACCTAGCATACGGGTAAATAGTGTTCTTATTAGCAATGAAAAAAACTTAGTGATAAATCGTGTTACCTATAAGTCATGAACTTAAATTAGAATACTACCTATAAGTTAGGAACATAAATTAGAAGACTACCTATAAGTCAGATACAAAAATAGACAAATAAAATTGTATGTTACCTATAAAAAATGTACATAAAATACTATTATTCATTGTCTAAAATATGAAAATATATATATGCAATAGGCAATATGACAATATACCTACACCATAGGATAATTTATCTACAAGAGTATATACTAGACCCCTACCATAGGGTGAACAAAAATAAAAATAATTGCATATAAATTCTCATCTTACTCATTTTAGACAATAGGGATATAATAAGAACAAAAAAATTTAAATACAAAAGTTTGAATCAACATGTCAAACTAATCAATGGATTTGTATCAATAAATAATAATTCGAGGACTAGACCCAATTATTAGTTGGATTTTTGAACTTCTATCAACTTTTCATATATAATACTGCACACAGATATTAGGTATGACAGAGTCTTAGTTTTGTCTATTGTATGAAAGAATTAAATTCACTGACATGAAATATATGAATCAATATGTGACAAATATAACATTATTAAAAAAAAACTTGTTTGACCTTGTCTTTGCGACCAGCAGTAGCAGCCTTCCGGCGGGTTCTAGTTTGTATCTGCCAGTCTGCTGACAATGTGTGTATACGACTAGGTTTGGGTCTTCCCGGGCCACGCCTCGGTTTGGGCTGATCTTGATAATCAGTACTAGTAGTCACAAGCACTAGCTGATTCTGCCCTTGGGGTGGGTTGACTCCTAAGGCAATAATATTTGGTTCTTAAGGTGAACTACAATTGGGTCTTGTAGCACCACCACAACAACATAATTTTTAAGAGAAAAATAATGTTGAATGTGCGAAAACATCATAATCGGAAACACCATCATGGTTGTTCTGGTTCATTACTTTGATTTCCTCAAGAAAACTTAGGAAAACTCAGAAAATATTGACAGAATAACAATGTCGAGTAGACCATTCAGTGAGGGTAGTAGTGCTATAACTACATACCAAAGAAAATAAAAATACATGTAGGATGACTAACAAATGTCTAGAGGAGGGTGAATAGGCTAATTTAATATTATAATCAAATAAATAAAAATAAACTTCGGTAGCAAGATTGATATGACTTATCAATCATGGAACTTGCTAAACATAAAATAAAGAAACACGCAGGGAATTATTTTACGTAGTAAAACTCCACCTCTGGGGAAAATCCACGGGACTCCTCAATCAAATACAAATCCACTAAAGAACGATTATTACAAGAAGTACTCACACACTTATCCTAGACACATTCTAGGTAATGTTTACCGGCTTCTTCGTAACTCAACTTCTGTGACAGGATGATCTTCAACACTTCTTATGTTGAATGCAATACTGGCCACAATTGCTTCAAGCTCGCTGGAGGAAAACTGCCACCACGGTCTTGGTGCCCTCAATCGTATAAGTCACTGGCATGCATATGAATGCAATATGAATGAAGAAAGGATTTGATAAATCACCAAGTAAATAAGGAACACTTGATGACTTATCTAAGAAAAATAAGCACGGCAACTTTCTCAACAACAGATTCGATATATTCAAAAATTCATGCCTTGAAAAGCTTCCAGTGAAAAGGAACAACAATCCTTTTTATTCAAAGTCAGTTTCTCAACTTGGAGAGAAACACCACGTCACAACACTTCCAATGCAACTATAAGACCCATTCAAATAAGACTTCTAAACCTAATGCAATATGAACTCACATTAAACCTATTCAACTATGACTATTAGTTGTGATTCAATATGGGCACAAGATGAAAAACGTCAAAAAACAAGGAGACCACTAATACTATTCAATCGTCAGCTTATGCAAGGATTGTTATTCAAGATAACAATCTTTATCAAGAAGACCAATTAGGTATTAATAAAATGTACTTTTCAAGTCAATGAAGAAAAATAATATTTTAACTTAAATTAAAATAGAGTCCAACTAGGAAAGTAATCTCAAGAGATAAAATCTAATCCTATTAAAAATAAGATTAACATAAAAATACTTGAGTGGAAAAAAAAAAAAAAAAAGCACCAACTCAGAATCCTATAATGAATGCATAATTATGTCATGATTTACCTAAAGTCAAGTTTCTCATATCGGTCAAGTCATGCCTTGGATGTATGGGGTTGAATGAGTTGTGCCAAAACGTCCAGTAACAATTCTTCACACACTAATTTTCAACCTATGCTAGAGTCTAGGAAATGACAACACTATTTTCATACTAACAGAAAACAATTCCATTTAAATGTCATTTGCAGTTGGTATCTTTGGCTCTATGTGGTTATCTTCTTATTGCTGAATGTTTGGGGTAAGCTTTTAGGTTTTGGTTTAAATTTTGGGTTCGTAATGACTACACGGTTATTGTTCTTTCTTAGTAAAAATTTGGGTTACCTTGTCATCTACCATGTTTGGAATGCAAATGAATACATTGCTAAGGAAATTGTACAACTCATTTGCTTTCCATAAGATGCTTAATCTTTGGGCCTGAAAGTGAGATTGATGTTTTATTGACAAGAATCAGAAGTTATTGGATTTGGAGTCTGCACAATACCCACCATGAAGATCATTCTCAATACTTCCGATGTTTGTATTCAGGTCGGCATGCCTATTTCTGGATCTCATTCATTCCCCTCATTGTAAGTTTTCAAAATCTATAGTTCTAACTTCTAATAATGTAAAAGATTTTGTATTTATCACAGTTTTGGATATTATAACATGAATTGCATGTATGACTATCACATTCGATGTGATACGAGCATGCTCTAAACTTAATAAGTATAGATGATGTTTGTATGGCGAGAAATGGCTAGTGGAGCATGAATTACGGATTAGCAGAATGAATTTATCTTTCATTTATTTGCCCTCAAGAATCTCATAATTACAAAAGGGAACCTTATAGCAGTCCGTCAAGCTTCTGTTGCTAATATCTTTCCTTCTGTAAGGTTCCCTTGCTAATTGATGGCCCTTGCTAATAGTTCAAGCCAAGTAGATCCTAGTCAGGCTTCTGTTGCAGTTCAATTAGCTTAAGTACGATATAATGAGTCTGCAGGAGAAATTGCACCTGAATTGCCACTGAGGGATGAATACGAAAGTTTTCATTTTGAGGTACCTTTCGAAACCTCACCCTGGTTCTCAAACCCATAGTGATAGATAGATAGTAGTAAAACTTCAATTAAATAAAGTTCCATGTAGCAATGTACACTTCCTATAGCGGCAAATGATAAGAAACTTTAATCTACTTTTTCTTGTAATTAAGTTGATTTTCATTGATATCCTGCACTTTGTCTACTATTAATAACTATAACCATAGAAGAGAGACATTTTTACTAGGGAAGATAGGTACGTTTTTCTCCTCCCTAATTCACTGGCCTAGTTTAATGTTAAACTGCTAGGCATGGAGTGTAGAGAATAAGTAGTTTGTCACAAAATGTGATCACTTTCTTGTTTGAGTGCTGAGATTATGGTGATTTGGGTGTTCCCTGACTAGAGGTGTCAAATGGGCCGTGCTGGGCTGACCCATTCCATTTAAACTAGTGCTTTTAACTCTTTCGTGCCGGGCCGGGCAAGCCCATTTAATTTATTGGGCCGTGTCGTGCCCGCCCATTTAGTAAAATCATTGATTTTGGCCCGACCCAAAGCCCATGACCATATTAAAACGGGCCGAGCCGGGCTCGTGCCGTGCTTGTGGGAGTAAAGGTAGTGATATACCATGGCAAACCAAACACATACATTTTATACAATGAAATCTTGAATTTTTGGGCTACATATTTTCACTGGTTACATTAATAGTGGCCGTTGGATCTAGGAATATGGACGGTTTACATGTGAAGAAAATGTAAATGCTAGATAATTACCAAAACAATCAATATGAGATTATGCAAATATAAAAAATATAAAAAAAATTCAAGGAGTTTTCGTGTAATTATGAAACTTATTATGCAAAAAGAAGAGAAGTCTAGCTATGTTGTTAGACTTGTCTTTATGAGCCCAAGTTTTAGTCTAATTTTCCACATTTATGGCCGCTGCCAAGCTTTGTTGGAGCTTTGTTGGACGTTGACCGACTACGAATAAAGATTTTATTATACGGCACGTGTATTTCTTCTTCTTATTTTTTATTTTTTATTTTATCTTGTATGGAAATAAGCTGCATATATGTCAAGACTCCATACTTCCGTCAAAGAAAGACAGTAAATGAAAGCCAGGTCAAACAAGACAGCCATAGAATACATTTTCCTTTTGGTGTGAAGTAAATTAAATATTTAAACAAACCCTAATAGCGTTCAGGGCTTGAATGAGTTTGGTGTTATTTGATACGGTGTATTGTGGTGTATTAGGGGTATTTTGGTAATTAAATAAGGTTTACTTAGTTAATTTTATATTTTCATTAAAATATTATGACGCACTTAGATCATATTGTATACTCAGTTAATTATAGGGTTCGTTTAACAACACCAATATTTAGACACAACGCATATATACTAATATCTCATGGTGGTGATTTTATACTCCTATAAACAAATTAATCATGATTTTTATCATAATTTTATTTTTTTAGTTCACATAGAAAGTAGCACACATTTGAACCAAAAAAAAAAAAAAAACAGTGAGTAGCAAATAGGTCATATATATGGAAAGGATATTGTTTACCTCTTTTCTTGGAAACTTCCTACAAATCATAGTTTGACATATTGTAAAAATAATAAATCAAAAATGCAAAAACAAAAACTGGCATTGACAAGAATGTAGGAGTTCCTACTTATAAGAGAAGGAAGGAAGTATTTTCCATGTGGTAATCTCCTTTAAAGTCAAAATTTTTAAAATAAAGGTTGGTGGACATCACATAGGGCTAAAAGTCTAGGTAATATTGCTAGTTCAAATCTTCTATAATTTAAAACAGAGGTTAGTACAGTGCAAAGTGTATTATGCTAGCTATAAGTAAAAGGGTTGGGTTGAAATTCGAAATGTAGCTCTCTCATTCCTTACAAAATCAAAATCACGATTTCCTTGGAGCTTGAAACTTTCTTAACTAGAGCTAATTGCTTTCTAATGTCCATCCTTCCATTATAAATAAGGATCCAAATATAATTAAGTAGATCAAGCATAATGGAGGAGCTGCTCATGATCCTAATTAGCTCTGTGCTTGTGTGTGTACCTCTCTACTACTACATTTTTAAGCTTTGTGTCAATGGCACAAAAAATGAACGACTTGATCAGTATAAACTCCCACCAGGAAGCACAGGCTGTCCGAATGACACCATTATTTTGTCTTCTCTGATGGATCAATCCCCCGAGTGTTCCCCACACGCATAAATGTTGCGCCGGCTTTTCAAAGAAGCTAATAAGTTTCAAAATTGGCCGCCCATCCCACAAGTCAAGTTGCCTTTTAAAAGCCACACAACCACATATTTGTACAATTTGAGTGACAAAGTCAAAAGAATTTTCCACAGAAAAGAATTGATCTGTAGGCCAAAGAAAAATCAAATCATGATATAAGTCAGTGTTCCCAACATTTTCCACTAAAAAATTATATCCTTGATGTTGAGCTTCGTTGGATTTTACTTTTTGTTGTATTGTTGTGCCTTTTTGTGGTTTCTTAATAAAATTTAGGGTTTATCCAATATAGATCCCTACAATTTTTATTTCCTAGACATATACCCATTATTCTATAAATCTATGTGTAAAACCCAATTTTAAACTTAAACGACCAGTAAGATATAAGAGGTCATAATATTCCTAGGTTTTTACATCGTTGCCATCAAACTTCATATTTTATTTATAATGTATTCCAAGCATTTCATTAACTGCCATAATTGTAATTAAAACTCCATATTAATACCTAAAATGCAAGTTAAATATAAAAGGGAAGTAAAAACCATAGAAGTTAGGCAAGGAAGTTTAAAGTGTAGTAATCTGCAGACAGAGAAAACTTTTATCTTGATGTGAATGGAAAAAGTTTGGCTTATGTCTCTTATCCTTCATAATTCAGATTCACTGTATACAATTTTCTGTTTAATCCACCAAAAAAAAAAAAAATTGTTGTTGGATGTCTACCCTATATGTAATATAATATAGTATGAAGAATAGATGAAGAAGAAACTGAATGAAGAATCAAGGAAGAACTACACTCACTATTTGACTACGGCAGCAATACGTCTACAAACGTATGTACAAAGATTCCCAATCTAATAAGGTTTTCTTTCTTCGGTTTATGTGGGTTTTAAATTTGGGGGCTTTTGTGCCTATTTAGGTGAATTTTTTGCTATATTTGAAATATTTTACAAAAACTGACATTTTTTAAATTGGGGGTCAAATTTTGGCTATTTTTGATAAATTCTCATTTAAAACAGAGGTTAGTACAGTGCAAGGTGTACTATGCTAGCTATAAGTAAAAGGGTTGGGTTTAGAATTCGAAATGTAGCTCTCTCACTCCTTACAAAATCAAAATCACGATTTCCTTGGAGCTTGAAACTTGCTTAATTAAAGCTAATTGCTTTCTAATGTCCATCCTTCCATTATAAATAAGGATCCAAATATAATTAAGTAGATCAAATCAAGCATAATGGAGGAGCTGCTCATGATCCAAATTAGTTCTGTGCTTGTGTGTGTATCTCTCTACTACTACATTTTTAAGATTCGTGTCAACGGCACGAAAAATGAACGACTTGATCAGCATAAACTCCCGCCGGGAAGCACAGGCTGGCCAATCATAGGTGAAACCCTCGAGTATCTAAGGACAGGAAAAAAGGGTGTCCCAGAAAAGTTCATAGCAGACAGGAGGAACAAGTACAAGAACTCTTCCTCCTCCTCCTCCTCCGCGAATTGCAAGGTCTTCAAGACATCGTTGCTGTTTGAAGACATGGCAGTTCTCTGCACTGCCGCCGGAAACAAGTTCCTGTTTTCGAACGAGAAGAAGCTGGTCAAGTCGTGGTGGCCGCCTCACTTGGACAAGCTCATATTTGCCGACTCTGCTCCTGACAAGAAAGCGAAAGCATTCATCACCGAAGAGTCCACCCGATTTCGCAATACTATGGCTCCATATCTCAAGCCTGCGGGTCTCCAAAAGTATGTTGGGACCATGGACACTTTCACCAAAAAACATCTGGATATGTACTGGGAAGATGGAAAAGATGATGATCAAGTGATCAAGGCTCACCCGCTTGCAAAGAAGTATGCTTTCACAATGGCATGCAGGCTCATGTTAGACACAGAGGATCAACAAGTATTTACCAAACTAGAAAACCTAATGAAGGATTTGTCTTCAGGGTTCACTTCATTGCCAATCGATCTGCCCGGCACGCAGTTTAACCGCGCGATTCAAGGGTCCAGGCAACTCAGGGAAGAAATTAAGAATATTGTCACTCAAAGGAGGACACATCTTTCCACTCGTAAGGTGGACGAAGATGTTGATGGTTTAGATATTTTGTCCAGCTTGATCATGGACACAAGTAGCAACGGGCAAGGGCTGAGCGACTCGGAGATTGCCAGCAAGTTGTACGGCGTTATAGTTAGTGGCTATGACAATTTCAGCAGCACGTTGGCTACCATTGTCATGTATCTAGCAGAGCTTCCTCATGTCTATGATGCCGTCCTTAAAGGTAACCTATAAAATCATTCATTCTTGTGGATTTTAATTAACTGCTATAACTGATGAAGATCAAGATCTAAGTAGTCGTGCTCATAGATTAGTCATAGTCATGTATTGATCCCTCAATGATGATCATGATCTAAGTCATACTTATATTTACGACCATGAATGTGTAAGTGTTAACTTGAGTTGTAAATGTTAGATGAGTTATTTCTCTAATTAAATTTGAAGTCACAAACACATAAAGTATTGCATGTGGTTAACATGGCCACTTGACCAGCTGGTGCATTTTTAAAATATTAATTAATTGAGGTTTATGGTATATTTATCCCCCGTTCCCTACTTTATTGTCTATAATGATAAGGTTATAGTTGTTGGTTGATATAATTGTAAATAAAGAATTTAGTTTCGAGTTGTTGGTTGATATAATTGTTGGTTTTTTTTTTTTTTTTTTGAAATTCTGAGAATTCATTCATAATTTAGCCGAAAAAGCCACTAACCACAAAATGCCAATACAAAACTAATCACAAAGGGCAATCACAATAATTGTTTTTTGGTATAATTATTGGTTAGGTAGTCAACTATAAATTTGTTTTAGTTATCATATGATATGTGATGGATCATATTAGACTAACCTTATTTTATTTGATCGATCCTTTTCTTTTGAGAGAATCTTTTGACCATCGAGATTTGGTAGCTGTCTTAAGGCCAATTCCAAGATTAATAAATATTTATATAAATGAACACATTATTGCAAGTATTTCAACTAATATAATAGTTTACGTACTTGAAGATATTGTCAATCAAATCCTTGATTAATTATGTGTTTTGTAACTAACAAATTAAGGATTAATTTGTGGGTGGATAATGAAACTGAAACAGAGCAAAGGCAGATTGCAGAGTCAAAAGCAGCAGGAGAGCTGTTGAACTGGGCGGATATACAAAAGATGAAATATTCATGGAGCGTGGCATGTGAAGTTATGCGATTGTTGCCACCAAATTCCGGGACTTTTAGGGAAGCCATTTCCGACTTCGTCTATGAAGGGTATCTGATTCCAAAAGGAATGAAGGTAACATAAAATATAATTTCATTTCATTTATAATTTAAGGAATGTTTATTTAAACTCCAAAAAAAAGTCATAATTCACTCATTAAAGAGCATTACATTATGTTTTTATAAAAGAGAAGTACATTATGTTTTTATAAAAGAGAAGTAGAATATAATTGTTTTTTAACGACAATAAGAACTCACAGAGTAATAATATTATGTTATTGCCACATACAACGCGTGGATATTTGTTGATACTATATGCTCAACAAGCAGGAACTCTTAACATCTTCGTCCGCCCATACTATAAAATTAAGATGGACGGATTAGCGACATATGGACCGTATACTAGGGTACAGATATTGGACTGAATGACTGGCTTAATATAATTATCTTTTCTTGTCACATTAATTTTGAATTAATTTGTCTACGTATGTATACTTGGATGGATGGATGCAGCTTAACTGGAACGTGCATTCGACACATAAAAACCCAGAGTACTTCCCAGATCCAGAAAAGTTTGATCCGTCGAGGTTTGAAGGACAAGGACCACCTCCTTACTCTTTTGTTCCTTTTGGAGGCGGACCTCGGATGTGTCCAGGCAAAGAATATTCTCGACTCAAAATGTTGGTGTTCATGCACAACGTTGTCAACAGATACAGATGGGAGAAGGTTTTCCCTGACGAGAAATTCGTGTGGGACCCAGCGCTTGTTCCTACCAAAGGACTTCCAATTCGAGTTTTTCCGCACAATAAATCACAGTCCAACTAACAGCGAATTCATGGATGGATGAACTGATGAATATTATATATGTATTGATCGATGCGATTGTATTTGGTTTTGCTATTATGCGTGTGCACATCTCTGTTTAATAAGTATATGTATTGTTGTTGAAAGCTTGTGTGATTTCAAAATAAAAAGGTAAAGACTATGTTTTTAATCTCAAAATGAAACTCATGTTATAAAACTAGAGAGAGAAAATATAGAGAGAAGTGATATGCTAAAGATAAAGTTTCACCGTCACTACTACAAAAAAGGAAAACCACGACGGGAATTCACCGTCGTGAATTCTGTTTTCAAATGGTCGTGGAATCCACCGACATCTTTTCCATAACAAAACCACGACGGTGAATAACCGTCGTTGTTAAAACAAAAAACGTCATCAAAAAATAAAAACCGACGTCTTTGTGCTGCAAAAACACATAAAAAACAGTCGAGGATAGGAATAGACGACCAACTCCAACAAAAAAAACGTCGTTAAAAAGGAAACAGATGACAAATATAAATACGACGTCTTTACAATCATAATAGACGACGTTATTGACACCTACTACGTCACAACATTTCCCACAACCGTCGTAAAATAAATTTTCCACTTCGATTTTTTATGAATTATGACGTGGAAATAGATGTCAGG
>NC_024126.1:8347895-8366022 GCF_000346735.1 Prunus mume | reverse complement strand
AGACAAAAGCGGACCGATTCAACACTATTTCACGACGTTCTTCAGGAATTGTCATTTCTCCCCCTAATGGCGGGAAAATTGTCTCAAAATTTAGGAAAATAAACTCATCATCATTATCAAGTCAAATTGACTGGATTGGATAATGTGGGAGTTGTGCTCATAAGCGTCTTGTCAAGAGACAAATATGTGACCATTTTAGTAGGCACATTCAATAAAAACTGGTGAAGTAATCTATAATTAAATGTTGTATAGGCTCACAAATATCCCCTTGAATTATTTAAGGAAAGAGGTCTCAAAGTCAATTTTTGACTGAGATGATCTCATGATAGCTTTTATTTGTGAGCATTCTGTGTAATGATATTTGTTGGACAAGACAATAGTTTGAGTCTTTAAATGATGTCCTTACAAATTTATAAAAATCTTATGTATCATTGTAGAATATGGATTGCCAAGATAGTCATGCCACAACATAAAAGTTATCCGATCAATGAACTTCTGGTTCATGACACCATAATCTTCAACTACTGTAAGAGTTGTGTAATATTGGGGCTTCATGAACTTCTGGTTCATGACATCATAAACTTCCTACCCACAAAAGAAAGTAGAAAGTTTCTCCAATAGACGTCTCTGGCTATTAATATTGGGGTGGTAATACAAAACATTACCATTGTAAAACGAAATTATCCAATAACGACCCAACATAAATAAAATAAAATAAAATAAAATGAGTAAAGTGGTATAAACGAGGAATAAAATAAATAAATTAAAGACTATGAAATTCCAAAATAATCCAATATTAATGTGGATTCAATATGTAGATAAAACTACAAGTTTAAGAATTGGATTTCTAACCAATTTAGGTTCATATAGGCACAAATAAGTAATGAACTTCAGGTTCATATATAGTATTAAGATCCATGAAAAACTATGAACTTCAGGTTCATATCAATATATATTCGAAACTTCAGGTTCGAATATGTAGATCTAAATAAATTGAATTAATGGTTGTGCTTTGAACTTCATACTCAAATCGATGTATATGCACTTGAAACTTCTGGTTCGAGTTCTTAACATATGTAGGCCTCGTGGAATTCTGATTTTGATTAATACTAAATTGAGGAGTTTCATGTCCTTATGTGCTCTTTAAATTCGCGGAACGTCATGCCCTCAATTATTTGGAATCAAAGAACTTTAGGTTATGATTCAATCAAAAGAACTCTAGGTTCTAATATAGTAATTAATATGATGAGGATCGAGGAACTTCAGGCCCTAATCTTTTGTATAATACAAACTCATCATAATAATTAAGATCATACTTAAAATTAAATAAACAAACAAATATAAAAAACATGGCATTATATTCATGTGTAATAAGAATAAGAATTTTTTTTCCTCAAACGAGGATGATGAAGTCTGATGGTGAGTATAAAGAAACTCTATACCATGTGATGACTCTAGCTCATATAAGAAGAAACAAAATTCAAAGGAAGAACACATACCAAGAGCAATGTCGTGCTGATAACGTGTTATAAAACTAGAGGGAGAAAATATAGAGAGAAGTGATATGCTAAAGATAAAGTTTCACCGTGTTTATTCTTCTCTTAATCTTTTGGTAGAACCACCTATTTATAGGCTTATAGGATAGGAGATTGAATATCATCATTTACAATATACTTATAGGTTACAAGCACTAATTACAAATACTTAGTGCATAGGTTACATAAAATACAACGGTGGAATACTAAGAGGTATGGTGGTCATCCACCAACTCATGCATTTACAACACTCCCCCTTGAATGTCCACCATACAATGACATAGTTCCCTCATTAAAAACCTTGCTTGGAAAACTCAATGGGAGAAAACCGAAGTGAAGGGAAAAAGAGTGAAACTTTCTTCTGAATCATTGATATGATGTTGGATGCGCTTATGTTGTCTCGTTAAAACCTTGCTAGGAAAAATCCAGTGGACAAAAACCTAGTCGAAGGGAAAAAGAGTACAACGCGCATATGTCATGTATGTAGTAGAATTGGGATGCTCCCCCTGATTTATATCTCCCCTTGATTTTCATTAACTTATGGAATTTAGGCTTCAGAAAAAGCTTTGGTAAAAATGTTCGCCAAATTATCTTGTGAACGAATTTGTTTAACTCCAATCTTTTGGCTTTTTTCTGAAACTATGTCACCCTTGATGAACCCTTCTCTGATTTGAGCAATACAAGCAACATTGTCTTCATACATGATCGTCTATCACACTATTCGACCTATTTTTCACTTTTCAAATGATTGAACTCTTTAAGAGCATCAACAACTAATTTAATAGTTAGAATATGTTACAACAATATCAAATTTGAATTCAAAATACTCAAACTCTTAGTGTTAACTCTTAATTAAGAATATTATGGTACTTTATATCCTTTAAGGGGTCGCTTCATCTAATATATCTCAAATATTTCATGAGCTTTGAGGATCTTCATGTATCATACAGTCTTAATAAATATGCATTTAACACATGCTATAAGTTTCGCATTAAAATAACAACTGTACTTATAGAAATGTGGATGCATCTATGATGAGATGGGAGACTAAAACCATGTCTCTACCAGGAAACCTTATGTAACATTAGTGATCTTATTTCACTTCATAAGCACCAATTCGTAACCTTCATACTTAACATTTGTTTAGTGTTTGAGTTATAGGTTCAATATCTCGCACTTCATATTTAGTGATAAATGAAATTGCCTATTTCCATTGTGGCCAATCACTTAACTTGTCGACATTTATAAGGCGAGATTTAATATAATCATAGCCCTTGATGATTGTAGTAGCTACTAATAAACCAAATGTATCATCAATTCGTGATCCCACAATTCTCATGTGCAATCGCATGCATAATTTATAAGCATCTCATTGCTTTGGGGTACCAATGCCTCTTCAGGAACTGATGTTGTCACTTATGGGACAAATATCTCTTTTACGATGAATTAATTAGAATATGTGGATCATAACCTCATATACAGCGTTATTTTTTATAGGGCTTGAATTTTTCAAATAATCTCCACTTCTAGGGAGTTAAGTTTTTAGAACCTATATTTTTGTCATGCTTATAGTCACTTATTGTCATGTTAATGGATTGTGATATATGAATATCAATCCATGCTTGCATATTCATAACTTTATATATGCATTATCTTGATAAGACAAAAGCGGACCGATTCAACACTATTTCACGACGTTCTTCAGGAATTGTCATTTCTCCCCCTAATGGCGGGAAAATTGTCTCAAAATTTAGGAAAATAAACTCATCATCATTATCAAGTCAAATTGACTGGATTGGATAATGTGGGAGTTGTGCTCATAAGCGTCTTGTCAAGAGACAAATATGTGACCATTTTAGTAGGCACATTCAATAAAAACTGGTGAAGTAATCTATAATTAAATGTTGTATAGGCTCACAAATATCCCCTTGAATTATTTAAGGAAAGAGGTCTCAAAGTCAATTTTTGACTGAGATGATCTCATGATAGCTTTTATTTGTGAGCATTCTGTGTAATGATATTTGTTGGACAAGACAATAGTTTGAGTCTTTAAATGATGTCCTTACAAATTTATAAAAATCTTATGTATCATTGTAGAATATGGATTGCCAAGATAGTCATGCCACAACATAAAAGTTATCCGATCAATGAACTTCTGGTTCATGACACCATAATCTTCAACTACTGTAAGAGTTGTGTAATATTGGGGCTTCATGAACTTCTGGTTCATGACATCATAAACTTCCTACCCACAAAAGAAAGTAGAAAGTTTCTCCAATAGACGTCTCTGGCTATTAATATTGGGGTGGTAATACAAAACATTACCATTGTAAAACGAAATTATCCAATAACGACCCAACATAAATAAAATAAAATAAAATAAAATGAGTAAAGTGGTATAAACGAGGAATAAAATAAATAAATTAAAGACTATGAAATTCCAAAATAATCCAATATTAATGTGGATTCAATATGTAGATAAAACTACAAGTTTAAGAATTGGATTTCTAACCAATTTAGGTTCATATAGGCACAAATAAGTAATGAACTTCAGGTTCATATATAGTATTAAGATCCATGAAAAACTATGAACTTCAGGTTCATATCAATATATATTCGAAACTTCAGGTTCGAATATGTAGATCTAAATAAATTGAATTAATGGTTGTGCTTTGAACTTCATACTCAAATCGATGTATATGCACTTGAAACTTCTGGTTCGAGTTCTTAACATATGTAGGCCTCGTGGAATTCTGATTTTGATTAATACTAAATTGAGGAGTTTCATGTCCTTATGTGCTCTTTAAATTCGCGGAACGTCATGCCCTCAATTATTTGGAATCAAAGAACTTTAGGTTATGATTCAATCAAAAGAACTCTAGGTTCTAATATAGTAATTAATATGATGAGGATCGAGGAACTTCAGGCCCTAATCTTTTGTATAATACAAACTCATCATAATAATTAAGATCATACTTAAAATTAAATAAACAAACAAATATAAAAAACATGGCATTATATTCATGTGTAATAAGAATAAGAATTTTTTTTCCTCAAACGAGGATGATGAAGTCTGATGGTGAGTATAAAGAAACTCTATACCATGTGATGACTCTAGCTCATATAAGAAGAAACAAAATTCAAAGGAAGAACACATACCAAGAGCAATGTCGTGCTGATAACGTGTTATAAAACTAGAGGGAGAAAATATAGAGAGAAGTGATATGCTAAAGATAAAGTTTCACCATGTTTATTCTTCTCTTAATCTTTTGGTAGAACCACCTATTTATAGGCTTATAAGATAAGAGATTGAATACCATCATTTACAATATACTTATAGGTTACAAGCACTAATTACAAATACTTAGTGCATAGGTTACATAAAATTCAATGGTGGAATACTAAGAGGTATGGTGGTCATCCACCAACTCATGCATTTACAACAACTCATCATTTATATACACCCAATAAAACAAAATTTTAATCAATCCAAAACAAGCAAAATCCTAGGCCTGTGAAAATGGTCCCCCAAAACTCGATCCCTACTGTACATGGAGATTTTTCCTTAGCTAGGAGTTCACCGTACTAGACATATATGTCCTCAATTTGAGCAAGAGGACCTTTTTGATCCTCATCTTCGTTGCTAGGTCCTCGCTCTTACGCCACAATCTGTGAGCATCCCTCTGGCTTAAGATTAATATCAAACCCAACTCCTATATCCATCTACATAATCAGATACAAATTCAGTAAGATGTACAGTCAAATCATGAGATTAATTAAGTAATGCAAACACTATCAACACAATACCTCTTCAATACCCAGGCTACGTAAGACTTCCGTTTGGAATCGATATTGTTCTCCATCTGGGCTTATATAGTACTGCACACATATATTAGGTATGATGATAGAGTCTTAGTTTTGGCCATTGTATGAAAGAAGTAAATTAACTGGCATGAAATATATGAATCAATATGTGACAATGACATAAAAAGCCTTGTTTCATTACCTTGTCTTTGCGACCAGCAGTAGTCCCCTTCCAGTGGGTTCTAGTTTGTATCTGCTAAAATATGAATATGGTTTGAATACTTTGGGTTAAGTTTTATTCTTTTCCATAAGGATGTATACATAAGAGTTTACAATAGGGTTTTATAAGGAATTAGATACAATAAAGAATTAGGAAAGTATGTCCTAATTGTACAATGAATTATCACTTATATAAAAATAGGAAAGTAAATCCCTTAATTAATCAAGGAAGTAAATCTCCTTGATTAATTAGGAGACTCACGTCAACACTCCTCCTCAAGTTGGTACATATATGTCACCAATGCCCAACTTGGTAAGTGAGTCATGAAATATTCTTCCACAAACAGCTTTGGTTAAGATATCTGCCAGTTGATCTTTTGATTTTACGAATGGTAGGCGGATGATCTTTTTCTCAATTTTTTCTTTGATAAAATGTCTATCCACCTCAACATGTTTGGTTCGATCATGTTGAACTGGATTATCGGCAATATCGATAGCTGACTTGTTGTCACAATGCAACTCCATTGGATTTTCTGATCCACAATAATTCAAAAACTCCTTGAGCCATTCCTCGATACTCTGCTTCTGCACTGGACCGAGAAACCACATTTTATTTTTTACTTCGTCAAGTGACTAGGTTACCTCCCACGAATGTAAAGTAACTAGAAGTAGAGCGTCTATCTGTAATGGAACCAGCCCAATCAACATATGTATATCCAACAATTTCAAGATCTCCATTTTTTTAGAACATTAATCCTTTCCCAGGGGCTGACTTTAAGTATCTTAAGATTCGATCAACTGCATTCCTATGAGAAACACTAGGCGAATGCATAAACTAACTAACCACACTCACAGCATATGCAATATCTGGTCTTGTGTATGCCAGGTATATCAACCTTCTAACAAGGCGTTGGTAATGTCCCTTATTGGTTGGTTCTTGGTCCATGTTTTCACACAACTTGTGATTCATCTCAATGGGTGTGTCAGCAGGCTTACATCCAAACATTCCTGTTTCAGTAAGTAGATCCATTACATACTTCCTTTTAGACAGAAATATACCAGTTTTTGACCTTGCTACTTCAATTCCGAGAAAGTACTTCAGATCACCTAAATACTTCATCTCAAAATCCTAAGACAAATAATTTTGCAACTTCAGTTGCTCTTCTGCGTCGTTTCCAGTTACGATTATGTCATCTACATAAACAATCAATGCAGTAAGTTTTCATTCATCACGCTTCAAGAACAAGGTGTGATCTGAATTACTCTGTGTGTATCCAAAATTCTTCATAGATTTAGTAAATCTGCCAAACCATGCCCTAGGAGATTGCTTTAACCCATATAATGACTTTCTGAGTTTGCAAACTTGATTTTTCTTGTCATGAGTTGAATTACATTCTAGGGGTAAGTCCATATATACTTCTTCTTCCAAGTCTCCATGTAAGAATGCATTTTTGACATCAAACTAATGTAGTGGCCAATCGAGATTTGTTGCTAGAGACAATATGACTCTAATAGAGTTAATCTTGGCTACTGGGGTAAATGTCTCCTCGTAGTCTATCTCATATCTTTGTGTGTACCCCTTCACCACCAATCTAGCTTTATATCTTTCAATGGATCCATCTACTTTGAGTTTCACAGTATAAATCCACCTGCATCCTACTGTCTTCTTTCCATGAGGTAGGGGCACGAGTTCCCATATGACATTCTTTTGGAGAGCTCGCATTTCTTCATTCATAGCTTCTTTCCATTTTGGGTCTTCTAGTGCTTCAATTACACTGTTGGAGATAGATATGTCAGCCAACTGTTTCACATAGTGCACACGTGACTCTGATAATTTGCTAAGAGATATATAACTATTGATGAGGTATTTCCCTTTAGCTTTAAGTTATACAAGAAAAATCTGGCAATATCGAGGATATCGGTCTACATGCATGGTTGACAAGCGTCATGAGCTAGCTATTTCATGCCATACATGCAATTATACCAAAACAAGGAAAACTGCCATTTTTAATTCAATTTCCTGAAACTACCTTTACCTTTCTCTTTCTGTCAGCCATACATGGATAGTTATATGAGAGTTTCACTAAAACACCCACAATGGGGGTTGAAATTATAAAAAAACCCAAGCACTATTTAAACATATAAACACACCCAAAACCCATCATTACACACACTCAAACCCCATTTATAAACACACCCAAAAAGTTAACTTTAGGGTTTATATTGAGTGTGTTTCTATGTTTAAATAGTGCTTGGGTTTTTTTATAAATACATGTCTAGGATTGGATTTATTTATAAATTTGTATAATTATATTCGCTAGCGTAGATAGGTGAGGTTACATACAAAGTATGATGAGGAAAAAAAATAATACGAAGTATTTATCAATGATTGGTTCTGGATAGTCTACATGCATGATTGACAAGTGTCATGAGCTAGGTGTTACTTGGCATACATGCATAATGCATTAGCGTGCAGCGTAGTCATTTGTTCTTCTTTCTTATTTCTTTACACACAAAAATAATAGGACACTAACATTTTTTCTTTTAATTTTCTGAAGATTAACTATTTTGTGTATTCAGATTATTTGTAAACAAAACACCACTCTAGGCTATATAAATGTACAAAATTCCTTATGGTTTTAGCAATAAACAAAGGTTGAAGTCGATATACTAAGTATGATGCATACAATGCATGGCTGACAACCGTCATGAGCTAGCTCTTATATGGCATACATGTAATTATACCGAAACAAGCAAAATTACTGTTTTTAGTCATTTGAATGCCTAGCTAAGATGACATTTACCTCTTTTTCTATGTCAGCTATATATGGACAGTCATATTTACTGGCGGACTCAGAAATTTTTCAACGATGGTGCAATGTTTTGGCTACTGTAGTCATGTTTAAAAAAGTTTAGTTTCACTCAAATAAAGCTAAACAATATTTTCCTTGATTGTCATGACTCATAATGAATATTCTTCTTCATTCAAAATTAATATTCAATTATTTATGTACTGGAAAAATTAATATTCAATTTCTCATGTCAATTCTCCAGGGGGTCCAAATTCTGCGTAATCTTCTTGAGTCCATATGGATGCACTCCACCACTCCAAACATATCTTGATTAATTCATATGGGAGCCAATTGAAATTTTAAGTTTCAGGTTACTAACAAATATAGATGGATGGAGAGAGGGAACAAATTAATGAATTGTGGTGGGTTATTATCTTCAAAGAAGGAATTTTTGCTGTTTGTGGCGAATGCTGGTGGCCTACAGGGGTGGAGTGACATGAAAGTGACCAGGTTAACGAACTCCACAGGGCCAATGGGCCACAGGGAAAATAGGCCCACCCACGGCCCCACAAAAAACCACAGCCCTTGTTCTTCTTTTTCATCTTTTTTTTTTTTTGACTGTATTAAATAAATAAATAAAACAAACAAACAAATGCGCACTACGCACATCAACTCAACAAAGAACAGAAAAAAACAAGTCGCCCGGTCATTTAATCAAACATTTGGTGGGCAACTTCAAGATAGACCAAAGGGGTAACTTCCGGTGACTCCAAAGCTTTTTCTGATGAGGAGAGATGAAACTACACTTTCTTGTACCTCTGTAGATCCGTCACTAGTTATACTCGCTAGAATAGATAAGTGACGCCACATACAACACCGAATGTAGTAGTTTTATGAATCATCTTATGTTTTCAGTTCCTAATGAGCTAGGTTTTTAAGATATAAAATTGTTTTTGCGCATTGTCATGCAATAGTTGTGGTTATTATTTGTATCTTTTATTGTTTACAAGAGCCCTTTGTGGGCTATAATCTTATGATGCCCGTTTATTAATGAAATTGATGCAGCTAAACAAAATATGTGTTAAAAACACTCCTCTAAGGTATATAGATTTGAACCCAAAAAAAAGAAGTTATATAGAAATATATGTTGCATCTCTCTTTTTATTGTTAATTGGGATAAAACTCAATGGAAATTGGTCTTGATTTGCAGACTAGTGGTCTTAGGTTCAAACTCCTATGACATTTTAGCAGTGTATGTGTAAGAAACCCTCTCTCCTTTGTAGTTAAACTATCGCTTGCATGCACACACAAAAACATAATTTTGGCCAAAAATTAATTCGACAAAAAAAGAAAAAGCACATAATTTCCCATGATTTTGCAATAAACAAATAGTTGAACGCTGGACTGGAACGATAACTGTCAATTTAGTTTGATATAATATTGGACAATCGACCAAGAAAAACAAGTTAACCGACCAACTTGATGAAAAAAACAAAACAAAAAAAAGTAGATGAACTTCGAGTAAGAAATCTTCTCTCTCATTTGTACGAAGTAGATGCGTTCACATCTCTCTCCCTCTACACAGTTTATCAATTTTAGAGAAGACATCAATAGATTTTGCACACAAATACACCAACAGAATCTTCAGAAGACCCTAAAAGGCCGATTTTGAGAAAACAAGGGGCCCCAATTTATGTCCCGCCGCATTACGGTTTTTTAAAATCTTAATTGGACGTTGATTACTTGCCACTCGTTGTTTCATACTTATCTATACAATAATGCAACATATTAATCAGCTGCTTCTCCCGCTAGTCTTGATTAAGATGCCATATTATCATCTTAAATTTTTAATCCATAAGCAGTTGAACAAAATACAAGGACATACACGTTTTTTATTCCGATTCTTGCAAGTTCATAAATATTTCAATGTTAATAGACTTTACTCTCATTTCGATTTGAGAATTAGTAAACACTTCAAAGGGCATACCCAATTCCAAGTATGCAAATATTGGGATTACCAAAACACTAAACTCGTGATTGGCCCTGAATTTGTACTTAATTTTCATTGACCCATATCCTTTTTTTTAAGAATATTAACATCTTTTTTTCACCAATTTGCCCCCGTCTAAATTCTTAACATTTACCCCAATTTGCCGTTAAATTTGAGGGCAAATTGGTCATTTAAAATGTAAAAATAATTAAATATTGTAAAATAAAATAATATGAAATCTAAAATGAAAAAATAATAATAATAACAGAGGGGTGGATGGGTTGCCCACCCACCACTCTTGACAGGACCTGCCCAGAATTCCTCGGAATTCGTGACGAACCCTGTAGTTTTTCCGACATCCAACCGATACCGAGCCTACTTACTAATTTCAAACATCCTCCTCCCCTATAACAAAGGAAAAGAGGGTTGAGGCTTCTACCTAAATTTTGACAGTCTCTCCTGAAAAACAGACTTTTCCCAAAATTTCAACCTGTTGAAACACAATAATAATAGTCTAACTGGCAGCATGCAAAATGTAAAAGCACACATTTTACCGAATAGGCCTCCGGCTTTAAATCCAACCCTACATGGGCAATAATAGAGCAATTCTAAGGAAGACTTCAGTTTACAACCAAAATAAAGTTCAACGGAAATTAGACAAATAGAAATGCCCTATAGAAGTTCAGGGCGAGAGAGTACAATTCTTGGCTTGGTTGCTCGGCTCAGATCAAGCTACTACCTGGGGGCGCAAAACAAAAAATTGTAAGAGAATTAAAACAAAGTTTCCACATATTTGCCCCACCGTTTGTAAAACGATGCCAAAACATGCAATTAAAACCATTTATGTACAATCGCAAGTAATTCTAAAGACTCAGGCCAGAATCAATCATCAATCCAACGGGTTTCAGACTCGTCATAACTACAAACACATTCTAACCACAACCATTCAGTAAAATTGAAATATAATCAAGCATTTAATCTCACCTCGACTGGGCTTCAAGCCCACCGACATATTCAAAGCCAAACTCAACGAAAGTAATAGTTTAATTCGCGTCTGCACCTAGGTGAAACCCCAGGCTACCTACGTACCCCGTGGTGAGGGATCAAGCCACACGTAGTTCTTATATCAACAATCACGAATCAAATAACATACAATCATTTTCAGTAATACCAACAAGTTAATTCTAGAATCATCTTTTCCCTTTAATTAAAGTCACAATATCTCAGCCCATGAACACAAACCCATTTTTCTTTACTTATTCCGTTCTTAAGATTCATTACTCAACAACCCTTTCCCTTTAACAATTCACATATGCTAAGCATAATTCTTTTAAACATTAATCTTTTTCCCGATATAGTAAAATAATCATTTTCCTCTCCCCGTTACTTTACTATATGTCGGAGAGTCTAACGCCATGCGTAGTAAAGTAACAGTAACCAAAGTGTCCAGATCTTTTACCACAAGTCGAAAAAATCCAATGCCACATGTGGTAAGGTAATAACCAATATCCAAGTGAGAACACACGCCGGAAAATCCAATGTCATGTGTGGCCCAACCATACCATGTCCTACATGCGCAAACTGCTTTACCACATGCTGGAAAATCCAACGCCACATGTGGGTATAATAAACATGGAAGGTACGTATAATAGTGAGATTCACAACCCATATATATATAATATAAAAAATATAATATACCATCCTTTAATTCAATTTTTCCCAAATTCTCAATATTTCAATGTATCCAATCCAATTATTTATTCATAGTATATTATAAAATAAAATAAAACTCACAAAAGCATAAATTCCATAAAGACCCCAAAATAATTCAAATAATAATCAAAACTTGCTTACACATAATTTTCATAAAATACTATATTCCACAATTAAAACAATATCACCCAATCCATATACTTTAATAATCATCATAATAATAATAATTCCTGAAAAAACTATCACATTCTGATAAAATCATAGCCAAAACATATATAAAATCTCATTTATGCATGCAATTCCATATTGGAAAAGTAATGCTCATTTAAACAATGTCCACTCACTTCTCAATAATCACAGTTGAGTCCCAAGACTCGCTTTCACAACAAATCAATCAAGTATCTCATAATTATATATTCCACAACTTCAAATATCAAAATAATATTCAATAAGTCCATAAAATACTATAAAATAATCTCATAATCCAACATAATCAAAATAACTCAAATAACAATCAAGACTCGTTTACAATGTTATTCTAGTACTTTTCGAAGGGTGAAACTACCTTGGAAGACTCACGATCAACCGAGAGGTCAAACTTCTCATAATGGTCAACAGGGCCCGCGGCGCCCTAAACCTCCGATTTCCAATCCGAAAGTTCCTACGGGTTCAACAAAGCCTACTTAACACGTCTTGTAAGTTTGGTCTCGATCGAGCAGCTGGATCGTTCTCGATTGCACGATCGGAAGGTTAGCAATTTATCTAACCCTAGAATCATTTATTCAGAGTATCCGGGACTCCGATTCTCAATCAGTGACTTGCTAAACAATCCTAGAGGTACAGAGAACAACATAATTGGAAATGGAGCTAATCCAACAGTCCGAAATATTGATCCATAAATCGCCTAATAGGCGTAAATCCGTTCGACTATCAAATGATAACCAATTCCAAATCCGACCATACCGTTGTGATCATGACGACAAGGGGAACATTTTGGAACATAATGGGCCACCGCATATTGGCCCACGAGCAGGGAGGGCGTGGGTGTCTTGAGAGAATTCCGGTGATGGAAAATTCTCGAAACACCCTACAATACATATACCAATACGTTCATACCAACAAGATGAGTGATTTTTGTTCGACTATGGCCAAAAACTAATTGGAACTAGCCAAAATGAAGCCAAAACCCTCGGCATAATTGGGGGTTAGAAATTGATCTCCAAAACCTCAAAATTAACCCAAACTCAGCACATAAACAGGTAGAGCACGAAGAGTAAATGAAGTTTCATACTTGGTTCAATAATTTTGGTCGCCGGAATAGCCGACAATTGCACGAACACCGCCAGCAACGAAAGGTGAGTTTTGGCTCAATTTTAGTCCAAAATCGCCACCAATCTTGGAGTTTCGAAGGTGGAAATGGCTATGGATGAGTAGAGGAGGAAGAGACAAAGATTGTGCAACTTGTCCCATTTGATTCGGTGGCCGGACTGTGAGAAGGAAGGGAGAGAGAGACGCTCGAGAGAAAAGGGCTAACCTAGTTTTTAAAAATCCAACTTTGAAAAAATTACGATTGTGCCATTGCACTTCCGTTGACTACAACTTCTTCATTAAAACTTTGATTTGGGGCCACTATGTGTCTACTAACTCGTATCGACGAGCTGTGTACAACAATGTCACTCAAATCCCAGAAATCCTTACGGATTGAAAAGTAGATAACGTGACCCTACTCCAAGGGCAAAACTATAATTTCTCAATTAAACAAATTGAATAAATGGTTAAAATTGGGTCGGGGTGTCACACCTCTCTCTCTCTCTCTAGAAACTCGAAGTACACTCTATCAACGCACTCCAACAAGTCTTTGAGAAAGTCAAGTGAGTCGGACTCGGCGAGTTTGAAAACGGTGTGTTTCACGTCGAGAGAGGTGAGGGCTTGGAGGTAGTGGAGGAACTAGATGGAAGTTAAGAGGTCGTTGATTAAAGGGTGAAGGTGTTGGGTAGGGTGGGATTGATTCAACAGTTAGGGATGGAATGATGGATTGGACAGTGAAAAGGGATAGGGCTTGCGAATGGGTCTTAGGGAAGGGGGTGATCAGGTTATAAGAGAGAAAAAAAGATGGTGGGTGGCGAGACTAGGTCTGCATCTGTGCGTGGTGGGGATAAAGTTTGTTTTTCTTTTTTATTCTCTCTTGCTTCCATTTTTTTAACATAAAATTGGATGAAATGTGGACGATTTAGACGGCATGGGCAAATTTCCAAAAAAAAAAAATTCATATCCTTAATTTTATTTTTTTTAAGGATAGGGATCAATTGAAAGTTTGATACCAATCAGCATTTTAGCCTTTCCAAAATGCCATTGTCAAGGGTGGAACCACTATATAGGACCTGATGTGGACTCAACCCTCTCTCTCTCTCTCTCTCTCTCTCTCGTCAGACTCGGAGAGTTTGAAAACGACGTGTTTCACGCTAAGGGAGGTAAGGGCTTGGAGGTAGTTGCCAGACTCAATGTAAGTTAAGAGGTCATTGATTAGAGGGTGGAGGTGGAATTGATCAGACGGTTGGAAATGGGATGACGGATCGAACGAAGAAAGGGGATGGGGATTTCGAATGGGTCTTTGGTCTGGGGTGGACATGTCATGGGGAGAAAAAAAAAACATGGTTAGTGGCACGACTGGGTCTATGTCTATAGGTGGTGGGAATAAGGTTTTTCTTAGTCGTTTTTATTCTCTTTAATCATAAATTGCTACATATGAGTTGGGTTACGAGTTAGGATAAAAACTGATTCAATTAACCCGTGTCCACCCCTACTTATAACTCCTTGAATAGCATTGACACCAAGGAACTAAAATCATAAAAAAATAAAAATAAAAAACCTATTTTCTCATTGCAATTTGAAAACTGTCCATAACTATTAGTAATACAGTATAAAAATTAAGATTTGTCATTGCTAACAAATGTAAAACTCTCTATTTTAGAGCAAGTCCACCCCAAAAGGCTAAGGCAAGGCAAAGGCAAGGCAAGGCAAGGGCTTCCACTATTCACGTGAATAGTGGTAGCCCTGCCTTTTTTGGTTCCACTCCAAATGGCAAGGGCAAGGGCAATTACTATTTATTTTAATTTATTTTATATTTTTTATACTTAAACCATTAATTTTGACATGAGAAGTGAAAAATAAGACTAGGTATTTATATATATATAAATTCTGAAAATTTTGGTATTTTTTTTAGTTGCTGACGTTGTCAATGACGTCAACAAACCCAGACAAGAGCCCAGACAAGATTTGCCTATGGGCCTGCCCAGGTTTGTGGCCCCCATCAATTGCCTGGTCTTGCCTTCGTGCGCTAGAGCCAAAAGATGGGCCTAGGCCCCCTGCTGCCCGGGCAAACCAGTAGCGCTGGACTTGCTCTTATGCATCCATTAAATTTCATTAAGATTAGATTGCATCTAATTTGAAATCATTTGGTTCCGGACATTCAAAGTTAGCATGTGAAAAAACCTATTGAAACCGAAAGTTAGAGCTAATGCTTTGAGTAGGTGGTAGCAGTGTCGGTGGGGCAGAAAGTCTCCGCAATTTGACCTGCCTTCCCTTGGGGCTTTCTGAGCAAGCAAGGCATCAAAGTAGGGCTTTATTCCTTGCACGAGGGGTGCCTTTAATTTCCATTTTGGATCTTTCTAAAAAAAAGCCTATTTCTACAATTAACTCTATGGAAAAAACAAAATTGTATAATGTGACTAGTAAAAATGCCGTGGCTTTACCCAGTTTTACAGCAAGGTAATAGGGTAGGTAGTAAATTTGCCGAGGGACTAATTTGTTTGTGGAAGTGACTTTGTTTATTTTTTTTAGGTATCAGATGAAAGTGACATTGTTGAAATAATAATGATCATGCCTTATACACGCCATGGGGTCAGAAATGTCTAACCAGCACGTTATGTCAAGAATGAGGACAGACATTATTACTCATAAAATAAGTAATTCTGCGGGAAGATAGGTTATGGCGATAAATTAAGATCTTTAGTCTCACTCACACTAATTAATATAAATATTTTTAATTACTTGAATTATATAAATTAGAGCTTTTAATTAATATTGTGAACAAAATCAGTTGACTAATATAAAAGAATAATACTAGACAAGGAGACCATATTGTATCACCGTAGCTATAAATCTTCCACTACATTAGTTTATTTCCCAAAAATTATAGATCCCAGAATTCATCATACCTTGGCCTGGCACATATATATATACTTTCTATCACCTTTGTAAGATTCCTTAAAGATTGTATGTGATAACCCTCACGGGTTGGCCCAGTGGTAAGGGCGTTTCCCAGGCCCTATGTAAACGGGAGATCCTGGGTTCGATTCCTGCCGTTGGTGAATCAAGCGATGAGGGCCAGGGACGGGGTGAAATTCCCTATAGCCTCTCCGGGTCCCGGAAGGGGTGGATGGCCGTCCCCAAACACCCCCCTTTAAAAAAAAAAAAAAAAAAAAAAAAAAAAAAAAAAAAAAAAGATTGTATGTGATATAATCCATGCATTAGGGTCCAATAATAAACCCTGGACCTGGAGCACATGGCTAGGACATGGAGAAAAGTCCAGCAACAAGAATTGCATTATAGAATATATTTATCACATAGATCAAAAATTCAATGATGGTAACCTAAAGCCCTGAAATTTCAAAAAAAGGAAAAAAAGGAAAAAAAAAAAAAAAAAGGCAGAAAGGACCCCAGCCATCATATTCATATGAAAAAGCGAAGTTAGGACAAAAGCTACGGACAAATTTTTACCGTGTGGTTGAGCTATGTAGCTGAGCAGTGGGTCGATAGGCCCATCTATAGCCCCATCAACATATGTACCTTTGAAAAATATATTGGGCAATAGATATTGTTGTCCCAAGAAAAGGAGAGGTCCCCAAGCCAGCCTTTTCTGATTGATTGCCTCCAAATAGGGTCATGGGGTGTGTGACAGAGGACAGATAAGACTGTGGAGGTTGACACACAAACAATATTGCATAATGTAATGTGGATATAAATTATGGGGTTTGGTCATTCATTTTTGCTTCATGGGTAGTGCTGTTGATCTGGGAAATAATAATATGGGGGAGTTCAAGCACTTGGTGATCGTTAAGTTCAAGGAAGATGTGGTTGTGGATGAGATTCTGAAAGGGCTAGAGAATTTGGTTGCTGAGATTGATGCTGTTAAGTCCTTCGAATGGTAAGCGTTTCTTTAGACTAATGTTCTTTTGTCAGATATTTTATATTTAATATGTTATGTTGGGAGACTGTCACTTTAGCGAACATTTCTACGCATGATATAGTTGATTAGAAAACAATTTTAGACCCCAACAGGCATCCCATTTCCAATTGATGCTCTCATACTAGATAAAACAATGTGTTTCAGGGGACAGGATCTGGAAAGCCAAGAGATGCTTCGGCAGGGATTTACCCATGTCTTCGTGATGACATTCGACAAGAAGGAAGATTATGCTATGTTTCAGAGCCACCCTAAACATCAAGAATTTTCAGCAATATTCTCAGCAGTTATAGAAAAGCTTGTGCTGCTTGATTTTCCACCTACTCTTGTCAAGACACCACCCAAGGCAGCACCACCAGAGGCACCACCAGCATGATCTAGATGTGCTTCAAAATTGCAAATCTATGTACTCCATCAAAACAGAATATGATGTATGCTGTTGCTTGTGTGTTTTTTCCTTAATTAATGTTTGCTTACTGTTTAATTATGGGATAAGTCAATGAGTTTTAATGTAATTTTCAACTTGTGTGGAAATATATTATGGTCATTTTGCCTCTCATGAAGACATGAAGACATGAAGACATGAAGACACATGTAGCTTAATTTCTGGGATTCGGTTTCAATCCACTTCACTAATATAAATATGGCAAAAGGTGTTAGACATATGTACTTTTTGACTTCCAGTCGTGGATGGTTCAAGCAATAGAACAACTACTTGCTATGATCAAAATTCAAAGGCCCATGTTAACAATTTTGTCTGCCACTATATCTTGTCCAGAGACAGACAGAGAGAGAGAGAGAGAGAGAACAAGAGATTCAAATTTTGAAA
>NC_024126.1:8298604-8347825 GCF_000346735.1 Prunus mume | reverse complement strand
TAAGTTTTACGGTTCATGCCCTGGTCGCATACAAGATCTTAAGGTAAACTACAAATACGTACAACAATTATCCGCAAACCATAAGTTATGGCTCATATTCATTTGTGAGCCATAATTTACGATGACAAAACATATAGCTTTGATGATCCATCAGAATCATATAACTTTACCAACAGTAAGGATAGAAAGGAGGAGATCAAGCCGGATCTAAAGGGTGGAGAAAAGTCATATTCCCTTGGGCCACTGGAAAGAAAAGGTGAAGTGCAAAAGGAAAATACATATCCCTGTTAAGATGCCAAAAGTCCACAAAAGCCATCAAGAGATTAAAAAAAAAACACACTAATGGTCCTCAGCAGATTAAAAGTTGATTCTCTGTTATCTTGTTCTTCTCTGTTTCCTTTTAATTCTAGTGGGAAACAAAATAACTCCAATAATGCAGTTCATTTGAAAATGCAGAAAATCAAGAAACTCTGCGTCCTACATCCTTTCCTTCTGCTACTCAATTTCTGGTTAGCAATTTCAATTCCTCAAGATGCTTCAACAAGCATTCATGAAAAATTCAAGATTCAAACACCCTTTTCAAATCCAAATTCAACTGCATTATCCCTTTTAAATCGAACAGTCATCTGCAAATCTCAGAAACTATACCATAGTAATAGAACCTCTAACAGCCTCTTCCCAGTCTCCTACACTAACTACAAATGTAAAAGTCTGATAATCTCCAACCCTTCTTCTTCTCCTTCTTCACTCCACCATGTCTTCTCCTTAAACCCCTCCAACTCACTTTTACTCTACAACTGCTCAAACAAAACACCCTCATCATCACCACTGTTTCAAAACTTCACCTGCTTACATGCATGTGGACTTGCATCCTCTTCTTGCTTACTAGTTGATGATGTCACAAAGCTTGACATGGGATTTCATCCAAGAGATTTGAATTGCTCATGTTACAGCAGGGTGCATAGAAGATCTTTAGATGGGAGCTATGAAGCACATAAGTTGAGAACAAGAGTTTCTTTTGACATCCCTGACCACATTCCCAATATCTGCGATGAGTGTCAAAAGTCTAATGGCAATTGTACTGCTGGGTTGAAGTGCATATGCCACCCTAAAGAGTGCAGTAAGTTTCCCTATTTCATAACCTCTGAATATGTTTATATATAAATTATATATGAGATCTATCAATTATTTCAAAAATAGTAAGAATTGGTGTTTCCAATGGGTTTTGCAGAAAACAAAGTCATATCTAGGGCTGGATCCATCAATGCTTTGGGTAACATCCTGGTCTCTTTGCTTTCTCTTGTAGCACTAATGGTTTTGGCAGACAATCCTTGATGCAAGGAAATTAAGACATAATATATTGGTCTTGTTTTTCTTTTATTTGTAGCTGTTCAAAGGATCTTATTACTTTTAGATTTTTCTTGTGACAGCATTATGTATTATAGAGAAACATGATATCAATTGTAATTCAACAGAAATTGAGAATAAAATGAATCTTAAAGAAAATTACAGTCTTTATGATTTTCTGTAAGATACAATCTGTTTCACATGAACCTAATCAAGATCAAGGATAGCGCTATACTAAAAATACTTGAAATGACAGAAAATAAGAGAAAATAAAATTATATTCAAAACTCAATAGCCTAATCCTGGAAATGCGAAATGTGACCTTTGCGAAAAACTACAAGGACGCAATCAGATGGAGATGATACACACGCTACCGAAGTTTAATCAGTTACTTTCCAAGAACAAAACCAAGTCTCATCTCTCCCTTAATGTTCTAACTAGTGGCAATACAGGAAACAGAAATTTAGCTGCAAAATCTTTAGTACTTGTAATCCTTCACATGAAGACTCTCCGAAGCACCATCTCCCAATGCAGCATCCCCTTTGTAGGTACCCAAAGTAGCTTCTGAATTAGCTTTGCACCTACCAAGGAAGGCAACTCGTGCCTTCTCCACATTTTCATCCTTTCCAGCCCATGATTTCAGAGTGCTTTGCTGCAGAGCCCGCCCAAAAGAGAACGAAAGTGACCAGGGTTTCTTGGTATTTAGCTTATTCATAGCATTCAAGTTGAGGGTAGCTTCCTCCTCACTCTGCCCACCAGAAAGAAACACCACAGCAGGAACAGCTGGAGGAACCGTTCGCTGCAATGCCCTTACTGTATGATAAGCCACCACCTCAGGTGAAACCTTCTTGGCATCTGAACCAGGGATAACCATGTTTGGCTTCAAAAGAGTACCCTCGAGAATGGCATGGTGTTCATTCAGCGCTTTGTAGCAAGCAGCGAGGACACGCTCGGTCACATCTGCGCACTGGTCAATGTCATGAGATCCATCAACCGGTATCTCTGGCTCAACAATTGGTACCAAGCCATTCTCCTGGCAAATGACAGCATAGCGAGCCAAGCCATTGGCTTATGTATAGCAAGTTGAGATGGCTCATTTGGGCCAATCTTGAGCACAGCACGCCACTTAGCGAATCGGACGCCAGCTTCATAGTACTGCTGGCTGCGCTGGGCAAGACCATCAAGACCCTGAGTTGTGGTCTCACCATTAGTTCCAGCAAGCTCAACAGTGCCCTTGTCCACTTTGATTCCAGGGAGGACCCCTCCTTCCTTGAGGACATCAACAGAGGGTTTATCACCAACTGTTTTCTGGTAAAGGGGTTTCCTCAAACAGGATTACACCACTGAGATATTGAAGTGCACCCGGGGCGCAAAAGAGGAGCTCACGCAGGGCACGCCTGTTGGACTCATTGTTCTCGACATTTATACTTGATAGACGCTTGCCGATTGTTCCAGTTGATTCATCTGCGGCTAGGATTCCCTTCCCGGGGATACCAATGTAGGCAGCATTGGCTACAAGTTCATCTGTAATACATGAATAATGTTATTTAGGGTCTCCCTAAATAAGCTATGGTATTAAAAGCAAGAGCATTTGAATCGGCGTCTCATATGCTACTTGACATGAAGCCACTAATTCTAAAAAAGAACAGACAAATACCGATCTCCGCATCTTGAGGAATATATGAATGCCAAATTATTAAACAAAAGCACAAAACAAATCAAACCAAACACAGTATGCAAATGCATCTAAGAATAAAAATAATATATCTATCAAAAGACTCAAATCAAAGTTTTAGCAAATGCATCTTCTTTATGTTCTTTAATTTGTTTGGGCCTAATATTTGTGGGCTTAAGTTGCTTATCAAGTTTAGTTTAATTCATGGCTTTGGGCTTGATTTTGTTTTGTCTTATCAAGAGCCCATTTGAAGTTTCAGTTTCAATAAGAATTGTGAATTAATACTGCTTTAAACTAATATTACGTTGTGTGCAAGAATTTGGATTGTTGATACAAGCGATATTCTAAATTAAGTACTCTAACTTGAGTGCAAGGAGGCAGCTCACTGTCCTAGCCAATTGACCTCACTCACTTCTACTAAAATTTGGATTGAAGTAAGTTAGGAAGTGAATCTTATTTTGCTTAGGATTATAGATTTAAAGGATATGCAATGAGGTCGTAGCTCAAGTGGTCCTTGAACCTGAAATCCTAAATTCGAATCTTCCATCCTCTAATATCACTTGTATTATAAAATTTATAATAAATAAAAAAGATGCAAAGGATATTGTTTGTTTTAAAAAGATTCTTTTACAAGCTAGACGCAAAGTAATATATAAAGGGGCCCTTGTACAATATTTCGACTCACGCCCTTCACAACAATTCTACATATTTTTATAAGCTTTTCATATATCGATTCTTAGACTCAAATCTGTAAGTTTTGCACTTTATAACGTCTTTGTAGCCTTTTTCTTGTGTGTATTGTTTGTTGGTGTAAGTGGCTCAATACGAGTTATGATGTGTAAGTCCCACATAAGATAATAATCTACAATTAAAATATAGGTAATTAACTTCTAATTGCACTAACCTTTTAAGTTATAACCCCACACCTAAGGGTCTATTGGGCCTAATCCCAATGTATTGTGTATTGGATCTAGCTAGTTAAGGTAAGGACACTATTTCTACATGCTTTGGAGGATAACGTGTTGAAATTTCTTAATGATTTTTTAATTGACATTTGTGTGCAACTACTCTTCAATTGGTGATTGACAAATTTTATTTTTTTTTTCATACACAGATTGATCATTGGTGGTGGCAATGGAGCTTATGGGGGCGTAAGAAGCTTATTTTTGTATTGAATATACTAATATTTAACTTTCTTAAATAAAAACATTAAAACTTTTAAGAATTTGATGGTGATTGCCATTGCATGCTAATTGACGATGAATTTTAGTTATAAAAAATTTGTTTTATGACATTAAGTTATGTCAAATTATTGTTGTTTTATGAATTTTAACTAATGAGGTGTTTTCATTTTCTGATTATGCTGGAATCAGTTTCGAAGAGGCTATAGGCTTAAAATTATGTGAGAATCACTTTTTGATTATGCTGGAAATAGTATCAACAACAGTTTTAACAAAAAATTTACCAAACGTCAAACTACTTTCTCTCACAGTTGATTTTTCTCACAGGAAATCTGATAGAGATTATTTTCATAGCACAACAATGCCAAAGTGGCCATTAGTGTTTTTGTATTAGATTATGTGCCCAAATTTAAGTTTCACACGGCCCCTCAAAATGTCAAGGTCAGCTCCGATTTGGTCCCATATAAGATTATAGAATAATAATCTACAGTTCAAATATGGATCCACTCCTAATTGCGATTTAAATTAAAATCCCACATATATATAGAGGTCCATTGGGCCTAATCCCAGCTAAGGTATTGATGCATAATTTGAACATATAATAGACTCCTATTGCCCCGTTAGTGCAACATTCTCACGAGCTGGGATACTCTTTGTCAACCTGAGTACAACTTATTTGGAGTTGGTGAGCCTCCACTAATCAAGAATTTCAAGTAGTAGAAAATAGACTTGTGATGTGATAGAAGTTGTAGAAAATCAAATTAAGATGAACGGAGACAAGATGAATCAGTTAGTGTAGGGTCAAATTCGGTTGGCAATTAGGTTTTGATTAAGAAATGGTAGGTAAAGACTAAAAGGAGAAAAGCTTGAACAGAGAAATAAGAGCAAGATTGAAGAAAAAAAAAATATATGGTCAAGATGACGCAGGGAAATGAAATATTTGGTAAACGCATAATGGTATTCGACATGCGCAATAGCTGGAACTCATTCTTGAGTCTGCTAATCATATATAGTGATGATATCTTTCAATTTCTTGGTGAGTTGGTTGTTTAAGATGTTGAATTTATTTTGCTTATTGTCTTGCAGTGGTTGTATTTATTATTTGTATCTCATTTTATTGTTTGCAAGAACCCTTTGTGGGACTACGTTCTTTATTTTCTCTGAATTTTGTATTGCACTTTGATTATGAAATTGCTACGAAACGAATGTACGTTTGGAGTTTCCAATTGATGTGGTAGTGTTTTATTCGTTACTTTGAGTTCTATTCAAAGCTTTATCTATCTTTAATAATTAAATATGGTCATGTTATTCACGATATGTCACTTGAATAACAAAAATTTAAAAATATCTTCTAAAGTATATCATTGCGGTAGGAAATGTGATCCATCCAACATTAATATATGAAGACGGAATGGACCTACATTTCAGCAGTGAGTTATTAATTTGGTCACAAGATCAAACACCATCGGCTTGTGGATTTAAAATGGTATTGACGCTAGGTTTAATTTTCTTGAATATTTTTATTTATTTTGTTCAAATAAAATGTGTGGGTGGTTAAAGTTGGACTCAGATGTGTTTATTTGCATTTAAAATCTTTTTATATGCACCTAAATAATAATAATAAGTCTATCACAAGGCAAACGGCGCATGCAAGAAATCCAAAATAATGTGGTCCTCAAAGAAGAGAAAACTTTGTCTTTCATACAACACTCAAGAAAAGTTTGCTCCTGGATCATATTTGTAGTTAGGTCGTGAGGCAGAATCACAGTTCAAAACAAATATATTTTTCAAAATTGACTTTAGTTTTTATAGTGATCCTATGCCGAGAGGCGTGTAGAATGATGTAAAGTCCCACCTCAAAAACTCGACAAAATTAAATACAATACATAATTCGTGATTCCACTACTTGGTGGGCTGCTAGTTTGTCATTCTAAAATATAACATTTTCAGATCTTCATCACGATCAAACTCCATGAAAATCAGAGTTTTTTAGAATTTTTTCAACAATAACTGCAGTGAATTATTCAGTCGTAGATATGTAGCTAGGGATGACAATTGAGTTGCTTTGTGTTTTTTTTTCCTTTTTTTGTTGTTGCATTTGTTGTCTTGTGTTTAGGTGACATGATTTTTTGTTCTTTGATAATGTTCAGGTCAAAAAGCATGAAATTAACTAATACGTTTAACATGAAATCAAGCTAAAACTCATCACTTATAGAAAATTCGCTTGATCTAAATGCTAGAAAATCAAGAAAAGAAATCCCTCAAATAATTTTGTAAGGAATCCTATTATACAAATTTATAAATAAACTCAATCCTAGACATGTATTTATAAAAAAACCCAAGTACTATTTAAATATAGAAACACACCCAAAATCAACCCCAAAGTCAACTTTTTGGGTGTGTTTATAAATGGGTTTTGAGTGTGTGTAATGATGGGTTTTTGGTGTGTTTATATGTTTAAATAGTGCTTGGGTTTTTTTATAATTTCAACCCCCATTTTGGGTGTTTTAGTAAAACTCCCATCATATTATATATCTTTTAGCATTTTGGTCTTTCTTCTTTGTGAAATATTGCCGGCCATAAAGGAAGCAGTATGGGAAGTTGGTAACTTTTCCACATGTAAAAAGCAGTCATCTCTTGTCTCGTTACAATTTGAAGAGCTCATAATGCTCATCTAAAAGTCAAAATGATTGAAGTCTATTTTAGCAAAAGCCATAATATTAATTTGATAAATAATATAAATAAAATGGCCCCCAATAATAATATAATGTATCGGACGAAGGAGATGAAAAAGTTTTGATTACGATATAAAAGTTGCAAGGACCCATATCGTAACAACCCTTCTTATATCCTTAATGTTTTGATGCAAATCAGCAAATGGATTTTCTAACAAAGAAAAGTATTTCTTCTTTTATCACAAAATGCATAGCTTGTACTAGTAGTTGATCCACTCACACTTATATATATTGTAGAGTACCTTATATTGTATTTAGCGTGCGTATCAAAATGGGCCTAGAGGTTTCAATTTCATCAATTTGATACCCAACATTTCAAAATCTAACCAATTTACACAAACTGTTAAATTGACCTTCTGGTCAAACGTTAAATGCTGACGTGGCAGATGTGAGGCCCATCACATATCTTGACAACCTAATCCAAATTGTCCACGTGAAGAGCATTTCTAGAAAGAAAGAAAAAATATATTTCGCACTCAAACCTTGGCACCTATTCCAAGGCTGTCGTTCCAATACCAAGGATTGGACAATGAAATCAAACAAAAAAGAAAAAAATCAAAAACTCAAGATTTCTAAGTTTTGCAACTAACATTGAGAGAGGGTTTCTTCCAAATCTTGAAATGAAGTTCATCTATTACAAAAACCTCAATGATGTGAATGTTGTTAGTCTATAAATTAACTACTGCTTCATCTAGTGATGATTTTATTCCCTAAGGCATCTCTAATTGAGAGGGCCAAATGTCAAATTTTGGCAATATAGTCTAGATGGAGCCCCCAACACATGTATAGGGTCAGGCAAAATATCAATCCAGTCAATATCTTGGGTGGAATAGCAGTTCACATTTTGTCTAGACTGAAATTTGGTGGAGCCCACTCACACAACCCATTTTCCCATGTACAAAGTTAGTTTTGTGGACCCATTAGAGTTAAATTATTTTTAAACAATTTAATAAGGCTATGGATTCAAAATTTGAGTCCGGAGGATTGGGGAAAAAACAAATTTGAGTCCAGACAATACATGAATAGTCGTATTTTGAACGATGAAAATTTGAATTTAGCCCCTTTCGCATTGGAAATAGCCTAACTATAAAAGAGATTTCAAATTCCAACTCTTATTGATGATACCATAATAGTTAAAGGAGTACAGTAATCCTGTTTTTGTAGAGGGCCCAACATTAACCTTAATGCAGTTGCAAATTTATGTTAGATTGGAGATGCTCTCCATGAATACAATTGCAACTTTATCATGAGAGTCTACAAACTTTGTCAGGGCATGATTGGCTTTAGAATTCAATGAAAAGCAGCTCCCATCCAACAACCGCCCTCACCAATACTCTGCATACACACGCACACGCGTACACACCCTGCCATCTAGCTAGGCAGCCTGGCTGCTTATTACTTTATTGGGTTCTTTCCTGATGTATTAGATTATAGTAGTGTACTTGTATGCCACACTTCACATATTTTCTTTCTGGGAAAAAATTACATTTGAAGTTCAATATAGCTGCGGTACGTTAATCTGGTTCGTTGAAATTAACGGCTGACATTATTGTCACGCGTTCACACGTGACTGATGCTATCACAATTCATCGCCTCTAGTCTGTACTGTAGGTCATCTTCCCCAAGAGGGACTCTTTTTATGGTGCTTTGGGAAGACATACAATCACTGGATTCTGCTAGTGGACCAAACAATTGTTTTAAGACAGGGGGACCATGTATTTGTACTGGCTGTGGGTCTAAGATGAAGGGACGCCATCCGAATATTTTGTTTTCATACGTTTGGAGTTTTGGTCTTATCCTGGTAACCATTTCAAAATCGACTTGCCCATTCTTATATTACTTAATGTTTTGGTATTTCTTTTGGTCTGAATTTTATATCAGGTGTGCTTGCTGTGCTTTCGTCACGCGATTTGAATTCAAAACCTCATCTAATAAAGTGGAGACAACTATCATCGAGTAAATTTAAATTTATAATCTCCTCCAACAAAATGCCGACTAACTATCACAATTACCGAATAATCATTTGAGGATTTGTTTTAAATCCTATTGGGATATTTGTTTTGTCAAGCTTTGAGTCAGATGAACAACTTATCCCAAAGACTTTTGCTATCTCTATGATAACTAATTTTAATTGAAATGTTGTTGTCAATCATTGAGAAACAAAAACAAGATTTGTCGTTGAACTGTTTTGTTTGCCCAACTCAAATGGTTACTTCACAATCACAATCTATATCAAGCCAAGCCTGATGGAGATCAATCTTTTTCTTGGCTTGTGAATAAGCGTGTGAATGAGCTGGCTTCTTGCACTAAAGGATCAGTAGGATTTTCCCTGACAAGTCAAGGCCAAGGTGGGGAAA
Organism: Prunus mume; assembly: GCF_000346735.1. Next base: position 8,338,530 of record NC_024126.1, on the reverse strand, counting down.
GTATGACATGATAAATTAAAAATTAAATACTAGAAAAAAGGATCCTGTTTTTGTTTTCATTCATTAAATCTCGAAAAAGAAGGGAAATTAATTTTCTTTAATTTTTTTTTTAAAAACACAAGCGATAGTCTAACCTACAAGGAATTGAGGGTTTCTCACATATACACTACCAATATGCTATGGGGGTTCAAATCTAAAAGCACTTCTCTATAAGTTAATGCCCTTTTACATTGGGTTAGATTCTCGTTGGCAATTTTTCTTCTAAATGAACAATAAAAGCAAGCAGTAATCTTGCATAATCCTACAAAACAATATATTCCAATCAATCAACTTTTTTCCGTGTTTTATAAGATGTACTTGTCAAATGAGGCTGAACATAATTGGGGGGATTCTCAACTTTATTTGATTTGATCCTTACAAACCTAAAAGCAATGATAATTGATACTCAAAATTCCCACTTCCCCATTCATCAAATTTTAATTGATATCTCTTAGTATCTTTTTCCTTTGCCTTTCCAATTATTTGAACCTTCTACAGTCACCCCTCTATTCTAACTCATTTGCTAACACTCTGCAATACTCTATTCTAATTTGCAAAACTGATCACCAGTATTATTGAGAGAGAGAGAGAGAGAGAGAGAGAGAGAGAGATCAAAACATGTCAAATTTATCTATCTATCTACAATCATATTCCTGAGACAATGATCAAAATGAATTAGTATCTATTCCTCTTTTGAAAGGAAGTTTAGAAAAATAGTAATAACAAGCATAAATTTCAAGAATTAACCCCAAAAAAATTAAAAATGTAATGACCAAATTTCATTATGAGCTCTTACAGGCATAGATCAACAAGGAGAATTCAACTCTGTCCTGCTCCTTCTGAACCAACTTCTCTTCCAACCACAGCCTGCTATCCATTCCACTTCTTGTTCTGAACATGAACACTGCATACCTTGATGAAGGATTGAAGAACCAGTTATGAACATCCCACATCAGATCAACCAGCAACCCATCTAAAAAAATTGTCTGATTGCCTCTAAAATTCCACTGCAGCCTCTTTACGCGAATGACCGTCTTTTTGTCGATGGAAACTGATAAAACCGGATGCTTTAAGCCATCATTTTCTCCACTGCATCTGATCAAAATGTCATGTACAATGCCTGTGTCACTGAATTGAGCCTTGGTGGAATAAATGTCATTTCCTGAACAATGCTCTTGCCTTGAAACCAAAGAAACCTTAGCAACAGGGGTTGCACTAGTCTTGAACTTCTTGGCTAAAGCTTCTTCAGCCATGTCACCTAGAATTAGGCCTATTTCTGAGTCAACCATGACCAGGATATAAAAACCATCAACTGGCTCAGGACCACTAGTATCATACTTAGCTTTGGACAGATCCCAAAAGATTTCCATCTTCGAATTATCCGATTCGAGGACTTTGGTGCCTTTCTTCTTCCGGAACAGACGCGAATTCATGTTCAATTTGAAGCATGCTGTTGGATCATCACCAAACTTAATGGTTAAGCCCTGTGCATAGTGGTTTTTGCACCAGGAGACTGTGACCAAGAACTGCTTTTTAGTGGAGAGAGTGATTTTGTAGACACATGAGACCGCATTTTGGACAGAAGGAGTTAACTTTGGAGAAACACAAGCGGTGTTTGCATAGCTAGAACATGAAGGATGAGAAACATTTACTGCATTTTCACTAAAACAAGAAATTTTGTCTCTCATTGTGTAAATAATATAATTCTCTGAGCGAAAACAAAAACCTGCAGCAGGCACTACTTTTGAGAAGAGAGAGAGAGAGAGAGATCTACAGGGTTTGGAGAAATGGATCTGTCTGGTTTTTGGCTTGGCTTCTTCTAAGAAATGAATGAGATTATGAAGGCTTTTGAACTGTTTTTGTTTCTTCAGATTTTCTAAATGGGAAAGTTTTAGAGGTTGAGAATGAGAAGGCAAGAAAGGATATGAATTTAATATGATTCTCTCTTCATTGTCTCACCTTACAGAAACCTTCATGCTTGCCTTCTTTATCTCCTTTGCCAGTTCATATCAGACATAAAAAAATAAAAAGAAAAATAAAGGAAAGGCTAACAAAGGAGTTGGACCTGGTCTGTTACCATCACTATTTGTGACAGGATCATGGCTGCTTTTAATTCCTTACATTAGGTTTTGTGAATTAAATATAAGATGTGAGAAAAAGGGCAAAAGACAGGTAACTAGATTTTCATGTTGCCTAATTCATAGATTAATTACCTTTTCAATTTTCTCACAACCAATTATGACTATGTAGACAACTATACACCTTATCTTACCTTTCAGATATTTGGAAAAGCATCAACAATTAAAATAAAAAATTTCAATGAAAAAATTTCTAGTAAGAAAATATTTTTGTGTGAAAAATATGTATGCAAAGAAAGTCAAGTGGTGATGACAGTCAATTTTGGAGATCAGAAATTGATCATATCTTGGTGGATATATATGTGAGGGAATATATTTCCCAGTTTATTTTTTCCATTTTTTTTTAATTATTAAAGATGATATGGGCATGCAGTGGGATGATTATGATAGTGAATGTTGACCCACAAAATAAATTTAGTCTGGAGACCAACCAACTCCTGCTCCCAACACACCTATAATTAAAAGTTTCCTTTATTATTTTCTTTTCTATTTCTTATTGACTAAAATTTTAAAACTAAACAAAGGAAAGGGTGACTTTTTAAATAAGCTCAGCTTATGCAGAATATCATGTGGTTGCTGGTTGGGAAGAGGAATTAGGAACATTAAGTTAATAGGAACCCCATCACATGAACCCCTATTTATGGGTGAGCAGTTCCTCCTGTCTCTTCCTAAGTACTGGTATGGATTATTAAATGGCATGAAAGGTTTTAGACCAAAAGAACTAGCTATGATTAGACTTTGAAACTAAGGCTTATAAATGAAAGGAAAAGCAGAAAGAGATAGGTCATTTTGATTAGAACATGCAGGTATTAATTATGCAGCTATTAGGTTATGATGTTATCATCATTGTGTTAATTACACCTATTAATATCATAGAGGAATCTTGCCTATCAATCTAAACCATTTTTTTTTTTCTTTTTTTTTTGTTGAGAAATTATGCGATTGCATTCATAATTCAACTAAAAAAGGCACTAGGCACAAAGGATATTACAATAACGGAGTGATTTGATATCAAAATTAAGACAATCTGGACTTCTCCACTAACGATCAAGCATGATCGAAGAAAATCTAGCATAGGCATCTCAACTAAGATTGCAAACTCAGAACAACAAAAAAGAGATAAAGCTTAAAAAAAACCAAGCTATAACAATACAAATAAAACTCTCACAAAACAGATGTGGAAAGCTCTCACAAAACAGAGGTGAAAAACTCTCACAAAATAATAGGTTGAGAACTACACAAAACTCAAAGAGTCTCTATGACTTATTCCAAACATGAAGAAACCGCAAAAAAGATGACGATAGAGATCTGACACCGAAATGCAGATGGAGATTTGATGGCGAGACACATCCGCCTGTGATGAGTGAAGGAAAATCATAGCAAAAGAAAGACAAATATAGGGGAACCTTCTGTCTCTGAAAACAAGGGAGGAAGAGAGAAGGGAGAAAGGGAGAAGGGGAGAGGGGAGGAAGAACATTGGCTTCCTCCCCCCTCAAAGTGAAAAAGGCTCTACAATGTTTTTTGGGAGAGAGGGAGAGCTAGGGTTTTCAATTGGAATTCTTCTAATGAATGTTTTTGTTTCAAATTAGGAAAATGGTTCAATTTGCTAGTGGTGTGAAACAATGACGTTGAATATTGAGAATGAAAATATGGATATTGTCATCTTTGATATTAATATGACATTACGTTATGCATATTAACAATCTAATAACACAACATATTATGTAGCATGCTCTATAAATTTACAATGCATATGAATAATATTTTTTGGTACAAGCGTGACACACTTTTGAGGTATGGACCCCAGATGCTATGGTCTTAGGGCATGTTCATCATTGCTAAGCGCACATGCTTGAATTGAATATTGTGAAAAGAAGACTGAATCTGCTAGCTGATCATGAAAATTTGGAATGTCATGCGAATTTCCTGCAACCAACTTTGTACTCGCTATCCATTAACGTCCCCTCACTATGTACCAATTTTCTTGTTACAAGCTTACTTTCTAGTTTCTGTTTGTAAAATTATTGTCAAACACATCAAATACATTCTTTTGGCATATTTACTTTTTCTTTCCTAGCAATGTTCAATACCATGGCCCATATTTCATCATTCAGGTTGTACATTAGAAGATGTTCCAAGTTCGATTCTCTCCTCTTTAAATGTAAAAAAAAAAAAAGGTTTTAATTAATTCCTTATTGTATTATTTCCAGCAAATAGTCTTGAATCATGAACTTGGAATTGCAACTTTGGAAGGAAAATCATGCCAACCAAATTGGTTAGGCAGATATTAATTGCATAAATTTATATAGAGTGGATCTGATATTCATTAACTAATCACGCATCAATAAGATTATGAACAACTTGACTTGGTTTAGTTTCCCAAAAGACTACCTAGAAGTGCAGACTTACTCAAAAACCTTTATATATCTATATATATAAAGCAAAAGGCAAAGAATGATGAAACATTCAAAATACCATAAAGTATCCTTAGTTAATTCAAACATTAAGAATTGAAATTATTAATTAAATGAGGATAATATGGTAAATTCACACTTTTTCATATTAAAAAAATTAAAATTAAAAGAAAAATCAGATAATGAAACCTATTTTTATGTAACATAACTACCATTATCTTTTTTAATTCTAAAATAAATTTAATTTTTTTAAAAAAAAAGCCTCTCGCATGGGTAGAAGCGCGTGGAAAGAGGCTAGTATATATAAAGCAAAAGACTGAGAATGATGAAACATTCAAAATGCCAGAAAATGCACTTGGTTAATGCAAACATTAAGAATTGAAATTATTAATTAAATGAGGATAATATGGTAAATTCACACTTTTTTATATTAAAATTAAATTAAATTAAAAGAAAAATAAGATAATGGATCCTATTTTTACTGAACACAACTACCCATTATCTTTTTTAATTCTAAAATAAATTTAAATTTTTTGAAAAAAAGTATCTCGCAGGTGTAGAAGCGCGTGTGGAGAGGCTAATAGAGAGAGAGGAAAAAAAGGTAAAAAAGACAGAAAGAAACTAGTTAAGCTAATGCTGTGCATATTCAGAAGGCGGCCGTCATGTATGTACGTAATATTAGGCAATTAACTGAGAGTATATTATGGTGGAGAATTCTGACAAAGAAAAAGTATTAGGGTAGTGAGCTTTGCAGTTGTAAATTTCTCAAAACAGACTTTATATTTACTAATTATATATGTATGTAGACCCTAGGTAGCCTAACCTTTCGGCTAGGAGGATAAATCCCAAGAATGGACAACAAACGATAAAGTCCTTCCTTTCAGATTTGGTTAAGGATAACTTTTTTTTCAGATATAAAAAAAACATTAAAAAGAAATTAAATTTATATAAATAAAAAAAAGCAATTGAAAAAACTTAAACATGGAACTTTTAAATCCAAGATAGATTGAAGATTTTTATTATTATTTTATTTTATAGAATTAGTGATAGTTATTATTGATGAACAAATAAAAGTATAAATGATCAAATATTTTATGAAAAAAGTTTGGCTCCTTAAAACTGAGGAGGCTCCTCCTCAAAACAAATGACACTTGTCAAATTTTTAAATTTTTTTTCTTTTGAATTCCTTGGATCTCTTTTTTCTTTTGAAATTTAGTAAGTGTCAAAATCTCATTTGTTGTGAGGATGCGTTTCTCTGCAATTTTAAGAAGACAAGCCTTATGCATGCATGATCCTTGTGAGTTGAGGTCAAGCTTAAAGAAGACCTACTCTAACTAAGTATAGAGACACACCTATCATTAGACCCGGCATAATTTTGAATATGAAAAAATTAAACAAAGGATTCTCACGGTTTTAATCTATTTCAAATCTCAAATCTCATCTTAAATTCTCCCCTCCAAACACACATTAAAAGACTAGAAAATATGCCGCTTTTCAAGTTCAAATATCAACACCACCTAAATCAGCGGCCGCCAACGTGTGAGCACCGCTGGGTGAAAAAGGAAAACAGATGTCTCAGAAAAAGAAAAAAAGGATCTCTCTCTTTTTGGCCTCACATAACAAAAACTTTTACCAGTCTCTCCATGATGAACCATTGAAAATCATTTTGGAATATTATTTCTCATGACATATGCCTAAAGCCGCAGATATAGTTTTGCATGTGGACCACTTGTTTTGTTCAAAGGAATTAGGCAATGGAGGAAAATTGGAACAAGACCAACTTGGCCAGGTCATGGATTAACCATCGCTTAAAACTTCAACCCTAAATTATTCTTGTTTGGAAATTGGAAGGCAACTTGCAATTTGTTGGAGTGTCAGCTTCAACTGGTTTTAATATTATAGGGAAGTTGCAGGCCTAGGATGCTATTGAGGAATGACAGGCAATTAAAAAATTAAGGAAACAAATTTATAAATTATAAATAAATAAATAAAAAAGGTTGGGACTTGTTTGCCCATTTGTTTATTTGTTTTCAGAATTCTGCTGATCTCAATGAACGTTGTCGTTTTGCTGGGTTTATGATCATGGCAAATAAATTTTTAAAACGCATGTGTAAGTGATGAGAAAGGGACAAAAGACAGAGGGACAGATAGCTCCGCACCGACAATATGGCAGTTTAGAGATCGTCATTTCAATTTCATATTGATGTTTGTTTAAGAGAGCTAATCGTGTTTCCAACTTCATCAAGAGACACACGGCTTTGCAAATTTATTCAGTTTTATAGATTCGTACATGATCATTGAATGTGCTTCGCATCCGAACAAATTTCTGTGAGATCCATTATGTTGGTGAGTTATGTGAGATTGTGTATGTTATATTATTGAGAAATGGATTATTCCAACTGCGAGTCTCTTTTAATGAATTGAAGATAATTATCATTAGACTAATAGCTCGTTACGTCCAAAACATTCAACGTACACCCTAAAAAAATTCCATGAATTAGTGCAAATGGCTTAGAATTTATGTTTTATTCAGTCGGAAAGATAAGATAAAATTTGAATTTTTGTTATTGGTATGGAGATGAAGTGCACTATCCTTGAAGGCATGATAATGGTTGTTAGGCATACCAACAGTATGTCTAAGGTCAATGCCAAAACAGCTTCTTGAAATATAGCTTTGTCTGCAGTACTACCCAATTTTCTATGATCAAGATGTGACATATATATGCAGTCCCCTTCTATTGATGGATTCCTCAAATAAACACTCTTTAGGGTATCTTATGAATTTTTTTCTAACGATCCAAACCATCTATTTTTTAAGTCTACATTCATAGATCATCCTTGCAAAAAATTAGACAAATCGGAAACCGTTTCGTCATCCAATTATATTCTACAGAATCAATAAATAAGGTGCTTCAAGAACATACTAAAATTTCAACAATTCAATTGAGTGGTCAAATGATATCAGATTTAAGTGATTTTTTGTATAGATGAACTTTGAATGAGTATCTACAAAATAGACAGTTTGGATTAGTGAAATATAATATGAAGTGGGTCATACAAGGATGTCTCCTAAATAAATTTATTTGAAAGATCCCTCAACTAAAGCTCCCTATAATACGGAGTGAAATATATATATATATATATATATATATGTTTGTCGTGTTACTTGGAGTCAAGGGCAGGAGCCTGCTCTATTAATCTGTACAACAAATGGACAGCACCAAATGTTTGATCTGGACGGCACAAATTAAGACCCCTCAGGATTGTGAACAAGACTGTTAGCCCTATATAACAATTTGCTTGGTGGTTTTTTTTTTTTTTTTTTTGGTCAAGAGAAACTTTCATTCAAAACGAAGGAAAGACAAAGGAGGTAAAACAGACATAAACCGAAAACAGGAATAAAAACAAAAGCTAGAGACCAGAAAACACAAACAGCTAAGAACAACAAAAGGCTAGAGACCAGAAACTATGACGCCTCCAAAAAGGGAGCCCGTCCGTCTCCAGCACAGACGCACTAGCACCGCGGGGGGCAAGGAAGTCGTCAGCTTGCAACACAAAAACCAGAGAGTGGATGTAAACCCTTCTCATTCCCTTCTCAATCTTCTTTCTCTTCAGTCTTTTCGCAATCACCCAATTGGGCAAGTTCAATTTTTGGCCAATTATTATTTTATTAACATAAAGTTTAATGTGACATCTCATTTGCTAATTAAATAAAAGGCATGTGAAAACTTAGGCTTCCAAGCTATAGTCGATGTATATATATATAGAAATTCTCCAATGTGGATGTTCGGATGTTATTATCGTGTGGACGCTATGTATTTTTTACTATCCCTCTCTACTTTTTTCCCTTTTTACAGTAACCTTCGTAGGATAATAACGTCCGATGAGATAATAACTTATATATATTAAACATTATAATAAAAATAATGGCTGTGTATCTGGTAAGTCAAAGATATTGCACGTAAGCAAGCACCCAGTAAAGTTTGATGTGTTTGTGGCTTCTTGGAAGTTGTTGAAACTCCATCTTCTTGTAAACACTATAGATTAACACGTGAAAATGACACTTAAAATTCCCATTCAATTCCTCCTCCTGCATATCAGAATAATAATATGTCAGAAAATATTGGCCACATTTGTCTGCACATATGTCGGTATTAATTTTTTATTTTTATTTTACAAATATAAAATGCAGATGGGTTGATGGACCAAACGTAATTATAGGGAGCATTTGTTGTAAGCCTTTCTATTCTTGGGGGAAGAAGCGTTTTTGGTTCAAATCTGTGCTGTCTGCAAAAAGGTTATGGATCTTAGACAAGATGTTAAATTCTGGCAAAAACAAATCTTTCATGTTCAGATGGTGCTAAGAAAGCTCTTTTTTTTTTATTTATTTTAAGTGTATGTTTGGTGTTTAATGCACATTCCAATCAAAATAAAAATATAGAGAATTTGTTTTTATACAATTTAGAGAACAATTTTGCGCACCATGTATGTATATTTACGGGTCTTCCATAGGATGCATGACTTGCCTATGTCTATTTCAGTGTTATAGGCCCTTCGAGGTTTTTGGCACAAGTGGGAAAAGGCTTATAAACTGAAGCTCCCTGGTTGTAGTGGAAACGCTATAATGAGGGGGGTGGGAGGGGTTTAATCCCACTATCCAATTCATTGTAGGCTAGCATCTCTCATCTCTCTGGTTATAGATATGCAATCATGCACACGAACACATACGAAAATTCAGTGTTCAGATTAAGCCTGAACGGATTGTGTAGATAAAGGGTGGACTTGTTGAGAAACGAGTCATGTTCGTGTTAACCCTTGGAATCCGTTCGTGACCCGCTAAGAAATGAAGTTATTGTATTTTATTTTTAAGCTATTGCCTATGTAATTTGGACATTTTCTTTAAGTGTTTCTTATGTAGGATGTTCGGATCAAGAGCTTATTTTGTAAAATACATTTTATTTAAGTTTTTTGTTGTAAGGAAAAAATATACTGTAGTTAGAATTGTTAACGGGTCAAACAGGACCCTGTCGTGTTACCCGTTAATCTTGCGGGTCGTGTTCGTGTTTTGATTTTTCTACACTTAGCTTATTCATGTCAACACCTTAAAAAAGCAGGTTGTGTCAGACAAGACCCCGAAACGAAAAAAACAACCCGTTTGCCAGGTCTTCTTGGCTGCTTCAAAGTTATTCCCTGTTTCAAATGTGTAAGGAGGAATTTATTGTAGAGGAGTAGCTTGAAGCTATGTTTGATCTCCGCATGGTTAAAATGAAGGGCTAATACCGCCGTGATTGAGGTCCTGGAAGATGATACTTTCCAAACCTCCTAGCTAAATTTCCAAAAGTTCAATCCCTGAAGACAACCAATCTTAGGAAGTAAGAATGTTAGCAAACAGATGGACAGAGTCAGCAACTTGTTAACACTAAAGCAACAGCTAAGCAGGAATTTGTTGGTAGTTTGGTGGCAATGAGAAAGTATTCTGGGGAAAAAGGATTTGCCACAAGAATAAGTAAGAGTGTAGCATACCATCTACTGAACCTATGAAATAAAACCTAACAGTTGCTATATACATATACTACTAAAACATTGAATTATACGTTTCTAACATATAAAACCTGTATTGAAACCCAATCCAATTAATGTGCCTACACACCACGTAAAAGATTTTTGGATCACCTGAGTTTCTGATTTCTGAAATCAGAAACTGAAAAAGATCATCCACATCAACCCAAGCCAAAAACAAGTCAATCTAATTTGATACAAAAAATACGCCCAGAAAAAAAATGCTCTGACTCTGAAGCAACGCTTCTGTTTTGTGTTTAAAAGCGGCTCAACAGAGTTGCACTAGTATCCCACCACACTGTCTCCAACAAACTAAAATGACTATTGTTTCTCAACCAAATTTTGCTTTGCACGATTAGTCGATAACTTTACCTGCCTAATAAGCACACAGATAGGTCTCCTTCAAAGAGATCTCTCATTCTAAAATTTCTCACACAAATCAATTGTATGAAAAGGAGACAAAGATCATTTATCAAGTCAGAAGACTCAAAAATACCAAATTTATGTAATTGCATACCCACCAATATCTTTTAGCTCTATTTCTAGTTCCAAATTTGATCTAGCCAGTCAAATATTCTGACTCTATGGATTCCCAAAATATTTTTAAGGACTTTGGTTATCAAGGCTAGCTAACAAGTATCTAACAAACTTGTACACTAACCACTCATGCTAACTGAACCAAGATTTAATTCACCTAGACTGAAATATCATAACAAATTTCAAAATTGTGGACATAATGTTGGTGCCTGTTTAGTAAAACAATTCAGATCTAGCCTTTAGCATTCCATCAGGATCCCTTCTAGTAATTTCTTTTCCCAAAAAGAAACTGTCCATTGTCACACGTCTGATCTCATCTTTTATTCACTACTTTGATACAAATATCTAATACGACATGACTTCAAAGTTGAAGATTTCAGGAGATGTCATGTAAAATTGAACTAACATGACATTACTACAAATTATTTAATGTGAAATTACATCATCTCACTCATGACTGTTAAATTGAACTAATCATGTAACAACGTAGAAGTATTTCATGAGATACCAAAGATTGCTATTTAATTCAAAACAAACATGTTTCAGCAGTTAACATTAAAGACAAGCATTCTGACTTCCGAAAGAAACTTATCAGCAAATTCAAGAGCAAAGGAAGAACACTGGATCTCTGCTAGTATTCACTCCTAGATAGGACTGAGATAATTCACAAATCTACCTGTCACCAGAGTGGGGAGAAAAACATACAACGATCAGGTAAATCCCAATAACAACTAATAATTGCATCATACATCTATGCACATAAATCAGGTATCATTTCTATCTGATTTTTTTTTTTCCTTTGGTTATACAACTGATGCTTGGTAGAATAAACCACAAATTTTTCCCTCAAACTTTAGCTTATGCTCAGCTTTTCCCTTAAATTCCTTGTTCACATTAGTGCCCAATTTTACTTCTGAGCATAACTATTTGTAACAGATTTACTAACGACATTTCTGGCCACATTTCTCACAAAGCCGAGACACGCCTATGCAAGTAGATCCCACCTCTGTGAGAGGTGTAGTCATTTAACGCAGTACATATAACATTACTCCTAACCTTTACCCAGTTTAGACAATTTGATCAGCCAAAGGGTAAAAAGTGCTGATTCATGATTATTGCATTGTTCAAAATTTAACCTTGTCTATTTTCCTTGATCAGACTTTAACCTTGTTAATTAGCAATTTACATTAGGTAATTATAATGAGATTAAGGAAACCAAGAGAGGCAAAATTATATGGGTGGAGATCATAATTAACAAACGATAAGCCCATAAATGAGAGGAAGATGTAAAGATGGATAAACGGAAAATGAAGAGACAACGAGGAAGAATGGAGACCTTCGGAGGAGGTGGCTAGGGCGGGGAGCTTGGAGATAAGGCAAGCAGAAGCAATGGCGCTGTGGAGGGGTTGAAGAGAGCTCAATTCTCGTCGCAACAGCCTGTCAAGTCTTTCATAGATAAGATTATTGCATTCATAAACATTTTCTAAAATATACCATCTCTGCTAAAGAAGAAGAAGAAGAAGCAGAAACTACCTTGAAGAAGGAGAGCGACGAGGCATGAAATTGGACTGAATCGAAGGGCATGGCGTTGCTGAAATTCTTGTTCTTGTTGTTGTCGTCGCTCTGCAAAACGCACGCAGGATTGTCGATCTTCCAGCGATCGAAGCTGACATTTTCTTTTCTCTCAGTCTGTCTTTTGTTTCCAAACCCTAAAACCTCTGCAAAACCCCCATTGCAGACACAGCGACAGATACTGAGCTCAATTTCAACTCCTGCTTCGGATTGGGCTAGTTGGATCAACTCGTATCATATTTGTGCCCACAATATTCTGTGGTCTTTAAGTGAAATTTGAACCCACATGGACAACCCATATGGACGGGCCACAAATATTGGGCTTGATCATCAAAGTCACAGAACAGGCCTAGTCCGTAAACCCGCGTAAACGAAGGGGGAATATGTTTTGAAAACTCGTAGTTTTTTCTTTTCTTTTTTTCTTTATACAAGTGATATTGGCGGATGGGGAAATCAAATTTAGGATCTCATCCGCGCCCACCACTAGTTTTTATGCTTTAGTCTCTTTTTTATTTCTTTTTCTACATCACAAAATTGTAGTGTGAAAATTGCCACCCTTGATTTATAACTAATTATTTTGTAGTAGTGATGTGCAAACATAAAATGGAGCATAATCAATTTTCAATCTTCTTTTTGTTGTAGAGAAGGTTGGTCTTGGTTCCATCGCAGTTGAACTTATAAACTCATAAGCACCTATACAGCTTTTGGCTTACAAGGTTTAAAGTTTACACCCAAGTTCTACCCTTTTCCACCCACAGAAATGCCGCTTGAGCTAGGGTTGATGGACAAGATACCTATACAGTTTTACTTAAAGAGTTCATGAGCTAAACTAATTTATACTCAAGTTCAATTCCTTCTATGATTATGTATGTTCACACTGAAAACTCTTCATCGTCTAGTGTTGATCTGGTGATCGGGATTGACCATCTCCCCAAATGAGCCGTATAGTTTATGCACCGAATAACGCCTCTGCCATTAGGACCATCAGGAAAATCAATGACAGTGATGCTTCCTGCATCAAGATGAAATGATCCCAGCCATTCCTTTGTCAAATTCAGGCAGTGCCCCATCAAAGCTATGTGCAATGCTGGATGACCAACTGCAACAACCACTTTTTCTGACTTAGCTTCATCAGCTACTTCATTTAGCAGAGACTGCCAGGCCTTCTCAGATTGCTCCCACACAGCTCCCGTCGATTTATCCTCAAATTCATTCAGCCAACCAGGCCGAAGAGGTGGAATCTCCTTTTTACCCTGCAGAAAGAGACGAGAAAGTATTGGTAACCAAGCACACTGAAAAACAAAGTTATAAGACTAGCATGTTTACCTAGCCTTATGGACTTTCTTACACTAAATAAGAAAGAGGTGGAAACAGGCATGTTTGATGCTATGTGGTCTATTGTTTTATTCTGTTAGGTTCTAATCATACAATTGTCCATGTCAGTTCAGCTCGGTTTAGGTTACTGCGGAGAACTGAAGCCAAAATTGAAGAATAACAAACATATTATTGTTTTAGTTGACCTCATTCCCCAAAAACTGATGAGAGGACATAGATATTAAGATTGGCCAAGGCTGATAAGATGCCAAAATATTTTTAAATTTCCTACAACACCCCTGGGATTTAAACAAGAAGCAGAAGTTAAAGTATGCCAAGTTTTAGATGTCTTGCCTCAGATGACTGCTGAAGAATGTCTTCAACATCAAGGTTCTCCATCTGTTTCGTCTCCACATAGCGTGCCACACAGTCAACACCCAAGCAATCTGCAGCTTCTTGCACCTACAATTGCGTTAAGCACTTAACTCTGGAGCAAAAACTCTTTTAAACAGAGGATTTAATCTCCAATTTGACATACTGAGTTGAGAACATCAAGGATGAGCTTACTTTGGAGATGACAGTTGCTGTTTCAACACAAGCTTTCCTTGGACTGCTAACTATAGAACTCACTTTCAAATCAAGCAATAGCTCTGCAGTTTTCTGGGACTGTAATGTATCCGCCGAGAGAACATCAAATTCAGATCATATGACAATTTTTATATGGAAATGTGAAAAGATAAAAAAGTATGTGATGTACCTTTATAATCCCAAGCATGTCCATTGGTTGATCACCAGCCGAAGGAAAACCAGTCTGTTATCCATTGAAGGTGATAATTTAGAAACACAATATCTGTAATTATTTCCAGATACTGTTCAGAGTGCACAAATTTGTATGGTTATCTGAACTGGGAAAGTTCTAGAGTCATGAATTTCAGTTATGGTGCGTCTCAAAACGATAAACCCCCATATATGAGCTACTATATATATTTCTTTATAGGTTCTGAACTATTGATTTTGCACTAGTTCAAGTCAAAAATTGTCATTTAGACATGTGTGAAGTTAGTACTCAGGAGCATTATAGATCTTATTAATTCCTCATTGTTCACCAGTCCAGCCAGGAAGACAACTCAAACAAGAGCTCATAATTCCCCACAAATTGCAAAGAGAATCAAAGGAATACATAGCTTGACGGTTTTCCTTGACAATCCAACCAAGTTATACTCAAACAAACCATTGATGAAAGAAGTGAGAATAATGTAAACAAAAATTTCACAAGGAACTTTCAAATTATCTCCTCATACCTCTGCATTGCTCTGTGTGGATCCATGACAAACAAGTATGATCCGGTTGCTTGCTTTCCTTCCTCCTGAACTTCCAGCAGCAACAGGTGAACTTGGGGTCTGCATTAATAATGCAATACCATTTAGAGGACAGCATATCCAATTACACAACCTACATAACAACAAAACCTTCATGAACCACATAAATAAAATTAAATAACAGAGAGAGAGAGAGAGAGAGAGAGAGAGAGATATTTTGAGATGTTTGATCTCCATACTTCTGGCTCAAACCAGCAGTATATTCCCTAGTAAATAAGATAATAGAGAAAGTAATCTTCTTCTTTTTTTCCGTAAAGATTCCATATACCTGGTTCAGGCGATTGAGGCAAATATATGGTGATCCACCCTCAGCTCGTGGGATGAAGTCCAGCACACTTACACCACAATTGCTCTGAACTAAAGTCCTAAAATACTCAGTTCCCAGTCCTGATTTTTCAAAGGGAAAAGCGTAAGTTCAGAAGACATTTCAGGTACATCTGCAAAAATTAGAATAGAGAGAAAGGGAAAGTACCAATGGCTGTTGCAACAAGAGCCTGATTAACAGCATTATGAGCAACCACAAGAACCGACCTGCTTTCATGCGAAAGTATTCTGGTCCAGCAGCTCCTAGCGCGTGCCCATAACTCTCTCACTGGATAATGACCATCAATATTAAAGTTTGCGGCATCTACCTGCCATTGATGAAAAGCTGCACCAAACTTTGCTTTTCCCTCATGCTTTAAGAGCCCCTAAAATCAAAATAGTATAGCAATCATAAGGCTATCTTCACCTCATTTTGCATCTAACTCGTGCTGATAAAAGTCAAAAATTAAATGTGGAAGGAATATAGCAAATGGAACTCACTTGAAATGCATACAAGTCGATTTCCCTCAAATCAGAGTCCATAATCATTTCCTCTTTGCGAGTTCCCCATATAATTTCAGCTGTTTTCTTTGACCGTGTCAGGGGACTGCAACATGCAATGCATTTTGGCAGGAATGAAATGCAACAGAACATGTCTTAATAAGTGACAGTTAATAACTCTAAACTAAACTAATAGAATTTGCAAATGCTCTCATGAATTTTTCTAGGCACAGTGGTATATTCGGTATAAGCTAAAATATGGATTAGTGGGAATGCTTGAGAATGTTGGGCCATTAAACTTTGTATTTTTATAAGCAACACTGTGTTGAGAGTATTCGACCCACATTGAAAAGTTAAGAGACCTAGCTTGGGTTTATAAGGAGTTGGGCTACTCCCCCCATTGCCAATTGGTTTTGGGGTGGAACCTCAACTTCCTTCATGGTATCAGAGCAAGGCTTCATGTGTTGGGCCCAACGGCCACACATGCTCCCACGCCACCCAATATGTGTTGTCCACGTGTTAGGCTTGAAATTTCGCCACACGTGCGAGGGCGTGTTGAGAGTATTTGTCCCACATTGAAAAGTTAAGGGACCTAACCTGGGTTTATAAGGAGTTGGACTACTCCCCCCATTGCCAATTGGTTTTGGGGTGGAATCTCAACTTCCTTCACATTGACCCTCCCTTGTGGTGGTGTTGCCTCTCACACCACGAGAGACCACAACATATAGAATTCAATACAAATCGGAAGGTTGAAGTTTCAGGGATTCGAAAACAAAAATAAAACAAAGCTGTAGAATGTGGAAAACAGTAATTTTGTACACTAAACTAGAGCAACTGGGATAAGCCCTGTGAACAATACAGCCTATTTGGCTCGACAACTCTAGTTTAGTACGATATCTATTTTCGTTAAGGCCAGACATGAGCAAGCCTTAATCGGGAGAAGTTGCAAGAGGTAGTGATGCATACTGTCCTCTTATATGCCAAGGCCCCAGGAAATGCTCTCTTTCAATTGGATTTTGGGTTCATGATCATGGAAAAAGGTATTACCTAATTTCACACTGAAAATTCCACTTCACACAACACTGATGCACACTTATTCATAGACTCGCCCATTTGACACCTAACACCCCAATCATAACATTTAGTAATTATCAAGATAATTAATTATTAATTAGTTAATTTAATTAAAACAAACCTCAGATAAGTAATTAGCTTGAAAGTCAAAATTCTTAAGAATTTACCAAGGGAAATCGCAGAAGCGAACCTGGTGAAGCAGACTTCGAAAGAATCGTCGACGAGCATGAGGCGGGAAGTCTCGGCCTGAGCCTCACCTTTCTTGGTGAGCACAGAGAAATTGGAGCTCCCCTGGATCCTACCTTCCTCGTTCCACGTGCTCTGCCCGTGCCTCACCAGCACCACCCTCTTCGCGGCCTTCACCGCCGGGAACGGCACCGACGCGTAGAGCTCGGAGCTCAGCTCTCTCTCCTCCGAGGACTTGCGGACCTCCTGCAAGCCCGAACCCGAAGAGCATCGGATCCTGGAGGGGCTGCTAGGGCTCGGCGGCGTTTTGCGAGTTCGAATTGGGAAGACGAAGAAGACGGTAGAGTTTGTGTGGAGGACGAGAGAGGGAGTGGGAGTGAGGGAAATCATAAGTTGGAATTTTGAAGCGTTTTTTTGTTGTGCGTGTTTTCTGAACCTTTTTCTGTGTTTTGGTTGTTTGGCGCTAAGAGTTTCGGAAAAATCAGTTGAACGGCCGTTTTGTATGGTTACCGTTGTTTCTGTGGGTCATCGCCACGGGAGGAGGGAGATGGTAATATAATGACGCGTGGCATTATTATATATCTTTGTATGAAATGAACCAGCTATTTTTTATTTTACTTTTTGAAAATATGAAATAAAATTAAGGGAAATACCGCTGAATGCCACTACAATCCAAACTTAATCTGCAAATACCACCTTTATCCACATATTTTGCAAATACAACTTATAAATACATATTGTCCACTTATTGCCCACATAACACTTTTTCTTAATTCTCTCTCTCTCTCTCTCTCTCTCTCTCTCTCTCTCTCTCTCGCAGTTCTCTTCGTCTCCCAGCACTCTCTGTAGCTCTGCAAAACCCATCTCATCCTCCCATCTCTCTCTTCTGAATCGCGAAACTCCCCTTCAATCCCATCTTCTAGGTTTGTCTTCCGAATCGCCTAAGATCCCAGTTGCTTGCAACCTCGAAGCTCAACTCCATCGCCGACCTCCAAAAGGTTGTCTTCTAGGTCTCTCATTGTTGATTGTTTTGGTTTCCTGCATTTAGTCTTGATGGTTGATGTGCTCATAAGTTTGACATTTATCTATGATATTTCTCCGTGTTTACACCTTTATTTTACTCTTTTATATAGGTTTTACATTCTTTTATTAGTTTTTTAAGTAATCACAAACAAATTGTGGAAAATGAGCTAAAAAGAGAAAGTTAAGTTTGAAAGGCCTGTGTAGATTATTGAAGTTTACGGATTATACTGTACTAATTAAGAAGAACCAGAAGCTGAGCCACATATTCTTGGAAGTTATGGTTGTTTTAGTACAGATAGTTCGGGCTACGCGAGAATTTGCAATCTTTTTTGAAGTCAAAGTTTTGAGGCCCAAATCACATCAATTGGCCCAATGAGGAATATTTCTATTTCCCAGGGGTTTATATGTCTGAATCAAACAAATATGTAGGTTTTAAAAAACGTGGAGAATACAATGAGCAAGAAACTCTTTTTGAAAAGAAAGAAAGGAGCGGCTGCTGTGCGAGAGATGATCTGATTTTTGAGTCGTAAAAATAGAAAAAATAAAGGAGAAGAAGAGGGCAGCCACACCATCCCATTCTCCTCCATCCTTCAAGGTTCCAATGTCTGAAAGAGTTAGGAAGCAAGGAAGAACGTCAAGGCGTCATCCAATCACTCTGGCTGACCAACACATCATCAAAGAGCTATCTTCTTCCTCTTTTTATTTTCTGTTTTGTATGTTCTTGCTGTCTATTTAAATTAACTAAGTACTTTAGTTAGGGCCTGATTGAAGCCCTAATCATGTTTCTTTAAGGATTTTGATATGCCTTTATTATAAACTACTTTTGTGATGCTTAATTGATTAATTTCATATTATATTTTACTTTTTACATACGTTATGTTTTGCTTGATCACCATATGCATTATGTGTATTCAGTTTGTTACATAGGTAAATTTAGATGACCAAGTCTTGTGCCTATGAGAGTAACAAAAGAACTAGTTATAAATTCTTGAAATTAATCATCATGAATAACTAGAATAGGTACCATGTTCTAGGAGTTATGTGTTTGTAGATTTCCATTGTATTATGCGTTCTTAAAGTGCAACTTAGTAGATACCATGCTAAACACTTTAAGAATGAAAAGAGTTAGCGTAGATACCCATGCCTAACTTATTGCTTAGGGAAATCAATAATTTAAAGAGTAGATATCATGCATTTAGGTTGACAAACATGAGCATCTAAAATCTGTTTTGTAGCATTGTGCACGTCGTTTGCTTAAGGAAGAAGATTAGCAGTGAACATCAAATCCCTAACTAGTTTTCTCATTGTTTTAACCTCAATCCAATTCTATTTTTAATCGAAAGCTGTTTTTAATATTTTGTTTCGAAATTTTCAGTTTTCAAAATCATCTTAAAATCATCCTTTTGATTAGAAATCTTAGGGCTTTGAAATAAGTTTTTTAGGATTTTCTTTCACTTTTCCATTTTTAGTTTGTGCCATTTGTTAGTAGTTCTAGGAAATTAATTTTAAACACATATTAATCCAATCCTCGTGGGAATGATCTCGTATTTGCTTTCCATACTATTTGTTTGATCTTGTGCACTTGCGAGTTAAAACGTGCATATAGTTGCTTAATTGTTAGGTTGCTATTTCTACAACAATGGTTATTTTCTTAATCTTTGTGGGTTTATCTGAAATTAGTTTTATTTTGATTGATCTGGGTTATGTGCTTTGAATCTTCATGCTCGTCCGTCTGGGTTTTCACCAAATGGGTTTAGATTGCTCTGGATATGTGAATCTTGAAACTTGAGATTTTTCATTTGATGTAGTAGATTTGTATTGTCTGATTATGATGATTCATTGTTTGAAACAAGTGAATGGGTTTGTTCTTTGTCGATTAATTCTTGCATTTGATTTGGGATTTGCTTGTTTACTATTGTTGTTTTGCTATTGTTATTCATGTTGTATTGCTGTTGTATTACTGTTTTTTGTTGTTGTATTGCTGTTGTATTCTTGTTTTTTGTTGTTGTATTGATGTTGTATTGCTTGTTTATTGTAATTTTATTCCCGTTTTATTATGGTTTAAATGGTTTTGGCGATTTATGCAATTGGATTCTATGTTTCTTTGTGGTTTTCTTTCATCCAAAGAAGAGAAATTGTAGGTGTTCATTTATAGTATCTACATTAGCCACATGAATCTTTATAGTTTGCTTTGCAGTTGCAGTAGCTTTTTGATGTCTCTAGTTTGTACATACATAGCCATTTATGCTATACAGGCAGAGTCCATAATTTTTCTTTTGATGTTCCATTTGTATTGTATTTCATGTGTTCCTTTTTATTACATAGATGTACATCAATATGGTGATGAGTATATTTTAGGAGGCATTGATGCAGTTGGGCTAGTTCTTTTATCATTTTCTCCCAAACCCTATATCAAGTTGATCCCTGGGGCATGAAATCCCTTTGACACTGGTGGTGTTCAGTTTCTAGATGGAATGTAATCCAAATTTGGTAAAATAGAATGTAGATAAGAGTGGAGTGTGGAGAGAGTTCGAGAGTAGATAAGAAACTGAAATTTGGTACATAGTGCAATTTGTATTATTTCACATTTCGGGGGATTGACAGTTGATGGGAATGTCCATTTCATTCCAAAGTTTAATCCAATGAACCGAACACTATCTTATAGATAACATTATAAATGGAAATGATGTATCAAATGGAATTTCTGACATTTTTGAGCAAGCCTTAAGGAGAGAAAATATAAGAGAAGGAAATTGGATCAACAACTTCTGGTAGGTAGAAGGAATTTGTATTTTTTCTGTCATGGCACACATTAGTGAATATACAACTTATGTATTGCCCCTCTATTAAACTGTTATAACTGATATATCTTGTGCATATTGCCTTGATTTACCTCCGTATTGTGTGTTTATTGCTTTGTTATTATGTATATACATATATTTCAATGACTTGAAATTATTCGTTTCAGTAATGTAGGTATCAAATTTTGGTATGTAATATCCATATGTATAATGTTGGTGTGCAGGGAATTATGGTTTCTAAAGTAAAGCTGATGATTGCTGAAGATCAAAAGTTGCAAGGAAAGACGTTGTCCGTTTCCCATACAAAGACCGCTATCAATACAATTAAGGCGAAGTTGAGTCTACAACAAGGACAAAGGTTGCAGGGGAGTTGTTTTGGTCATCTATTATTGATTGAAGACCTAAAGTGGACTTCACAAATTGTCCACGGGTTGTTGTTGAGGAAGGCTGATCCGAAGACAGTTACACAAGTCAACAGGATAAAATTCATTGTTGGTAGTAAGCTGATACAATTCACGGCACAACAATTTTGCCACCACAGGGCTAAGGTTCGGAAACCTCCCTTTCATTCCGATTGTGACTAACAAAAACTACTCATTGAAGAAGAAATATTTTTGCCACAATAAAGGTGTGATTCTTTCGGAACTAGAAAAAGCTGCAACGACTGTCCTGATGAGGAGGATGTGGTCAAGCTTGAATTCCTATGTTTTGGTGTTTTTGCACTGTTGGGTACTTAAAAACATGTCAACATTGACATGCGGTATTTGAAGTTGGCGGAAGACCTTGAAGAGTTTGAAAAGTATCCACAGGGTGTTGTTTCATATTCGAAGACAAATGCATCACTTTTGAGGGCACCTTGTGCAGATTACGATTGAGTTAAAGTGCCTTAAAAAATTACAAAAACTAAAACAATCTGAAAAGAATTAACACAACAAAGGCAAGTGGTAGACCAAAAGAGTACCACATAAAAGGGTTTGGCTTCGCACTTCAGGTGAGCAAGTATCCATAAATGTTTAAGTTCAATTTAATTTGTTTACAATGATTGATGTTTATTGTTCAAGACATATTTGGGCTTTTGAAGTGTTCCCGGCATTGGCAGCATTGCATTTCGTTGTGCACGAAGACAATGCCAACATCCCCCGTATATTACATTAGAGAAGCAATATGTCGGCGCGTTTTCACCAGCTAATGAGTCAAGTATTCAAAAAATTTGAGGTTGGTTAAGTTCGTAATGATTATGGTATGCATATATGTATTTTTTTGTGTTTAAATTGGAGGTTGATGTGAAACTTGTCCATCCCACTCTAATTGAGAAGCAACAACTTTATTGGACTTAGGGTGATGATGATGAAAACAATGAATAAATTATTGAATTGTTTGACGATGAGGCCCAAGAAAATACCAGCACTTCCATTGAAGAAAAAAAAAGAGGAAGTTGAGGAAACAACTACCCTTCCCTCATCTTCTAAGGTGAGCATGTTTTTGCTATATATAGGTAATAATAAACTTAATGGTGCTGATATATAATCTGTATATAGTCAATGGACAATATGATAACAATAAAATGACAGTATTCCTGTTATATTTTCTAAGCTTGGTAATAGTTGCATTATAACTGTATGCATGATAAACTCTCTTTGACTCAGTTCCGCAGTTTGAAGTGTCAGTTACAAAGCAAAAAGGATGAGTCAGCAAAGGTAGCTACTTCAAATCGAGTGCTTAGGAAGAGAGTGCGTGTCTTGGAAGGGATGGTAGAGAATGAGTCTTCAAATAAAAAGGCGATGGAGGATTTCAGCAAGACCCTTACTTCAGTGGAACACTATTTTAAGTTGGAGATAGAGAAGTTGAAAAAACAATATGGTGTGTTGATTGAACATGTTGAAGGACATGAAGAAGTGTGTAGTCTTCATATCAATGAAAGAGGTGAGAATGACATGTTGCCCTTATAGGAATATATTACTCCAACTACAAAATCGACTGAAATGGAAGCACAAGTCCCTGGTGATGGCCCCGAAGCCTTCGCAACCATGCAAGTCCAAAGGGCAGAAATGGACACTTCAGTTCCTGACAAACAACCGCAGCAAGAAGATGAGAAGCTTTCTACTCCGAAAACATTCTAAATGCTTAGGAAACATGCATCTACTGCTTATGAAATGAACTTTAGCCACAACCTATACAACAAAAACATTCTAAATGGCGGGTTCATTTTGTTTATACTAGTTGAGCTAAACCTTTTTCATTTTAAACCAAATATCTTAGCCTAGTGTCTTTGAACACAAATAGAAAAAGGAAAAAGGGAATAGATCTTATACCCTTGATAACCTTTTCTTGATTTCTCAAGAATGAACACCTTTGTTGGAAAGGCCTTGATTTTGACTCCTTCACCTTAAGGTCCAAGGTTGGAGTCCTGTACCTCACCACACCAAATGCTCCTATAGATGAAGAGAATGCAATCAAGAAATATGGATGCTAGTCTACTTGTTGATTGGACCAATTTTTGGTTTATGGAAGATGAGATCCAAAGATGATCACTCATTAACCAAAGTAGAAAACCAAAAATCCTAACTAGGTTTTCTCCAACACTTAGCTTATATAGGACAACACAAAAGGAAATTAGGTGGGTATTTGGGGCTCCATTTAGTCCATGGGTCATCTCATCTTATGTCACTTATTCCTTGGGCCCAATAGCCTTTTGGGCTATTTTGTCCCTTTCCTTTTAAATCATATTTAAAAGCCCAATCTAATATTTCTATATGTCAATATTAATTTCATAATTATTCTTTTAATTATAATTTAACTATTAAATTATAATTATAGTCTTACTTGACCTAGTCGAACTATTTGACTTTGGTCAATTGCTTCGATCAACATGTTAACTTTTGACCGCTGACTTTGACATTTGATTATCAACCATTGACTTATGTCTCCTCGTTTCATTTCTCCTCATTTGTACCTCTAATCACATTCTTTGTGTGTACAGATTCGTAGGTTCCCTTTAGCAAGGTAGTGAGTTGACTCAACTCCTCAGAGATGATATGCGAATTAAATTCCACAATTTAATTCTTCCTATTAATAAAGGTTAATTGAAACCTTTTAGGACATCCACAAACCATGGTTGTCGCCTAGCAGCAAGTCACGGTTATTCGAGCTAAATGAGATGTTGTGAAAGAACCTATTCAAATTGGAATGACCGTACAATTGAATCCTTCCCTATGTCAATACTCCTTATTCACATTATTAGATCATGAAATCCGATTGTCAATATCCTAATATGAATCATTCCTTTTATATGATTGTCCTGGTAAGATTTGAAGGCTTCTTCTTTTAAGTCTTATCCACTACTCTGCCTAGAGATTTGACCAATCATATATTTGAGTATTCTCTCTCCTTTACTAAGAGTAGAGATTCCTTGTTATACATTAATTTGCTTTCATGTCTCTATTGAGAATCCTGATGAGCACCTTTAAGCTATGCCTAATTCAGCATGACCGTATAGTGCCCTTAAAGATTAACAACATAGCCACAAAACATCTATGATGCCTCAGGTTTAAGGATTAGTTTGCACAATTGCAATTTATGAGTTCCAACTTACATGTGAGTAAAGACTTCCATGTTGTAACTCATGTGTTGGATCGCGTTTAGTGCAATTTTTCTTTTACAAGCACCTACACATATATCGATCTATCTCCACACTTAATGACTTGAGACCTTGTCATTCCCTACATATAGAGACGATACTGTGTGTACTGGTCTTTCCGAAATCTTAACACCCAATCAATATTCCTGTGACCAGAAACATATTCAAGATTTAGGGATGATGAGAAGTCTCATATCATATCCACTTGTGTATTCTCTAAACTATGGTTGTTCTACATATTGAAAGATAATATAGGATGATTTAATGCATAAAACAACCTTTCTTGCCCATTGATAACATAATATGTCTTTTATCAAAGATGTCCTTAACTCTAACTATTACATAATTAGTTGGCTTTAAGGGCATATTTCTAACAATCTCCTACTTACAGTTTAAAACCATCTGACATGTATCTAATACCCATCTTCTCCATGTGTCGGTCCAGCTAAAGCTGACTCATAGACTTTGTGAGTGGATATGCTATGTTGTCTGCTGAAGCTACCTTGAGCATGCTAATATCTCCATCAACAACATATTCTCTGATTAAGTGATAGTGCTTCTGAATGTGCGTGGATCTTTGATAAGACCTTGGTTACTTGGCTTGTGCTATAACCTCATTGTTGTCACAAAATAAAATGACTGGTGACTCAATGCTTGGAACCACTCCAAGTTTAGTAATGAATTTCTTCATCTAGATGGAGGCAGAGTAATTTGCAAAAAACTGTTATCTTTATTAGAGGATTGGAAAAAAGTGACATTACGGCGTTGGGAGGTCAGATGAAGCCTCCCATCATAACCAATGTTATTGTGGCTAGTGATGAAGTGAATAAGGAAGGTAGTGACACGATTGAATAACAAGATGTGGAAGGTAAAAGGTGCAGAAAGAAGCGGCTGGCAACTACATTGTTGAGTCCATTTACTGATCCCTCGAGGAAAAAAGGACGATTACTGTTTCGGATGCAGTTGCAACCCCGCCATGTTTTGATCCAACAAAACCCGTGCCCATTGACGATGTCAAGGCAGTAATAAAGTTTTGCACTGCTTGGAAAACCAATATAAGGTTACGATTTTTAACCTTGGAAAACCAATATACATGTTTTTGTAGTATGCAGTCATCTAGAATAAGAATATATAGCTACCTTTAATATACATGTCTGTATTTGTACTATCTTTCTCATATTATACAATGTTTCAATTGTTGAATGATTACAAAATTGACCCTTAGAAGTTTGCCTATTTTAGTGCGGAGGTGCAACTCAAAGCATCTTCAGTTGGCATATACTTTTTTTTACAAATTTATTGATGATACATAATGGATTAGCTCCATGGTAACAGTTTCAACCCTACTTTATTAGGATAATTCAATTCTTTTCTCACCTTGCTATGTGTACATTTGTATTAAATTGAGGTGGTATTATTTACCTGAACTTTCAACACATGACATGACGACGTTTCTAATACGGAAAAGACAACTTTCTCATCCATTGGTGTTTGGAATCAACTGGACAACTGCAGAGTATTGTTTGTAGGTAAGAATGTGTACATGTTAAATTAATTGCTGGGGTTGAATTGGTGGGAGTATTGTGGTTGCTTATGTTTGGTGCACTAGTTCCTAATTATGTAATGTGTTTTCAAAATTGTTTGCAGCAATTTTTAGAGTCGGTAAGACCGCCTGCAAAGAAACTTACTGTTGACCTTCCACCTACCTACCTAAGAAAGATACATCACTTTGTGCACAGTTCATGGCAACATGGGTATGCGCAGCCATGGGCCAAAATTCGGAAGGTGTATGTCTCATATAATCTTCAAGGATGCCATTGGTTGGCAATATAAATCAACTTCATGAGACATATTGTTATTGTGTATGACTCTTATATTGCTTTTACCTCAAATACCAAGCTAGTCAAATATCTTGAGCCTATTAGTAATATACTTGCACGAGTGCACAAAATGGGATTAAAATGTCCAAGTTTAAGCCATTCACAATTTGCAGCATTGGAGACGTTCCTTAACAATGTGATGAGTAAGCTATGTTAATTTAATGGAGTTTATAGATGTTGTAAAGAAATGCAGTTCTAATTTCTCAACTTATTGGCCGGACAATACCTCATGCGGAATTATGACAATCAAATTCATCGAGTATCTCAGTGCCGGCAATTCTTTGAATACAATTGACCCATCCAAGTTTGCCTATTACTGATTGAAGCTTGCAATAGAAGCTTTGGGAGGGGAGGCGTATGTATGAGGTAAATGTGATAATATTTCTCAATAGAATTCAGTCTTAAGTACTCACTTGGGAATTCAGTGTCAATTGAATTATTTTGGTTTTTGTGAACAGTGAGTGTCTAGCATCCCAAACTGTATTCATGTTAATTATGATTGGTTAATGCAGTTAATTCCTTAAATTAAGAGTTTAATTTTTGGATATACAATTTCCCATTTATGAATATGCAGACATAGAAGTTATGGTGGAGCTGCTTTATATGGTGATCCATCTAGGTTCATAGAGCTATTTGCTTTAGTCATTCTGTGTAGCAAATTGAAAGCATTTACAGGGTCTATGGGCATGTTGTACATGGTGATAGGTAATATCATACATTAGGTAGCATCAACTAATTGCCTTACATGGCACATAAATTGTACCAATTTTGTAAATATGACAGATAAATTGTATCAATTTTGTAGACATGTCAGATAAATTGTACTTATTTTGTAGTAGAAATATGTATCAATTTTAAATTTGTATAACGAAATTCGTCATTACAGCTAATCGATACCACTAGGAATGTACTTACTTCTTATTTGGTTTTGAAATTGTGCTTTTTTTTGGAGTTGCCGTCGTCGTTAGCATACTTATTGTTTAGATTGTTTGCTTGAGCTATTTCGTAGAACTCGATATATAAACAGATCTATAGTTTCTCTTTATGGAGGTATAAAAGTGGCTCGTCATTGTTATGCAATATATAGGCAATATAGGGTTACAATCGCACAATAAACCATAAATACAAACGCAAAATACGTATTATAAGGTGGCAATATGAGGCCAATAAACATACAACACGCAGACATCCAGTTTAGAGTACCTTCAATTTATACATTGAAAAGAAATCATCACCCAACCTTAATAATACCACGAAGGGAAAACAAAGACAACACATTAACATGGCATCACCCACCACAAAATTAAGCAAACCAGCACTTACCCTCACCCAACTGCACAAATCCTACCAAATGCAAATTATTAGAGGTCCATTAAAAGATCCATGTCGTTGGTCTTCTTCCTAGATGTATGCACTAGGCTATGATGAGGCATTCCCTCTCCACCAATATTCAGCACTTGCCAGACACCAGCTACATCAATTTTGGTCCAATTGTAGTCTGGTGAGACGATTGAAGCATAATCTCGGAACATCTCAAAGTCGTCGTTGAAACATTCAACCATTTCATGGTTAAATTCTTGGGAAATAGCTCTAAATGCCACCCTTTTTATAATTTAAACTGAAAATACCACATTTCCCTTAAAAATTTAAAACTATCAGCTATAAATATATATTTATTGTCCACTTATTGCACACATATCACTTTCGCTGATTTTTTTTTTCTTCTCTCTATCGCGCCTCTCACCCTCTCTGTCGCTTAGCTCTCTTTGTCTTCGTTGCTCAAGTCTCACTATCTCTTCGATCAGCTCTCACTCTTTCTTCTCTCTTTCACCGTTGCGGGAAGCGCTCGGCCTCTCTTGCGCTGCTCTCTCTCATGTAGCTCTCTCTTTCTCTAACGCAGTGGTCTTCCTCTTCCATCATTCACCTACAAAAGGTACTATTCATCATCAATTTGAATTGGTTTGGAGGTTTCTCTGAAGTTGGTTTAGGGTTTATGGGTTTCTATGAAATTGGTTTGGGGATTTCTTCGAAATTGGTTTAGGGTTTAGGGGTATCTCTGAAATTGGATTAGGGGTTTCTCTAAAATTGGTTTAGGGTTTAGGGGTTTGTCTGAAATTGGTTTAAGGTTGAGGAATTTCTTTGAAATTGTCTGATTCTGATGATTCCTTATTTTAAACATTGAATGGGTTTGTTCTTTGTGAGTTGATTCTTGCATTTGATTTGGAATTCAGTTGTTTTGCTGTTGTTATTGATGTTTTTGTGCTGTTTTTTGCTATTGTATTGCCAATTTAGTGGTTTTGTATTGGCATTTTAGTGTTGTTGCATTGCTAGTTTACTATAGGTTTTTTTTTCCCATTCCATTATGGTTTTAATGGTTTTAGTGATTTATGCAATTGAAGTCTGTGTTTCCTATTTGTTTTTTTTTTTTCATTCAAAGAGGGAAATTGTAGGTCATTCTTCAAGATATTGAAATATATCATAATGACAACATATACATATGTGTATATATGTTTATTGTGAAATTGCATATGGAGTAGGAAGCCATTATTTGGATATGTAAAAGTTGTATAAAAGCAAGTATCAAAACATTGAGGGAAGTGGAATTTGACAGGGTTCTCAACGATTACACTTCATATTATGCTTATAGTATATATGAGGTAAATATGATAATGTTTGTCAATTGAGTTCAGTCTTCCCTTATTATTTGGGAATTCACTTTGCCCCTTCATTATTTCGGAAAATCCTTTATATGAATATGCACACATGGAAGCTATGCCGGAGGTGCTTTATATGGTGATCCATAATGTCGGTGGCGATGGCTAATTGCTTTACATGGCACATGAACTATTTCCATTTTGTACACATGGCAGATTAATTGTCCTCCATTTGGAGTACGAATATGCATCAATTTTAATTTTGTCAAACCCATTTTGGTAGTACGTGTAATGAATACCAGTAGGGATGTATTTGTCATTTGGTTTTCAAATTGGGTTTTTGTTTTCCAATTGCCGTTGTGGTTAACATACTTAATATGTACATTGTGAAGTTGAACTATTTTGTACAACTCGATGTATAAATATACTTGCTCTTTATGGAGGTATAATAGTTTACTTGTTTGAAACGTTGTGTTTGTTTCCACTAAATTCTGTTCATTTTTGTATCCATTTTTTACATTTGGTCCTTGTAGTTTTCTTCATTTTTCTGTGATGAATACAACCATATACATAACACAAAATTTGCATAATTGGTTAAAAAGTTAAAGGTCAAAAAATGGAGATATGTCAAAACTGAAAAACAGAGGAAGTGCATAATTCGTTTATGCCTAAAACGCGATAAACTACCGTAGGGATACAGTGGTGATAAAAGGGTGCTAGAAATTGTTGTTTGTGTTTATTTTGGGTTTCTTGTTTTGTTTCATTTCATTCACTTTTCTTTACTCATTACTAGTTTATAATTGGATGATTACAGTGGCGATAAAAGGGTGCTAGAAATTGTTGTTTGTGTTTATTTTGGGTTCCTTGTTTTGTTTCATTTAATTCACTTTTCTTTACTCATTACTAGTTTATAATTGGATGATTAGAAGATTAATTTGTGTCAATTATTAATACAGCAATTACATATATGAAGAATAAGACGAACAACATATCATTTCACCAAACATAATCACACCACCAAATATAATCATGCTTTTCTCCAACCCATCACCAAGCATTTGCATATTTATTAATACCATCTTTTTTTGTTTTGTAAATAGTTTTTTCATTGTTATTATTTGATAAAATTATTTGTGACATCGGGTTACGGTGTAATTATGATACAGCCGAGTGCATCTTTTTCAAAGGCATGTTGTTTCTTTCTCATCTTCTTCTTCTTTTCGAATGAAGTAGCCTAAACCCTAAATCCATTGACGAGCCCTAGTCAATATACATACAATAAGGTAGCAATATTAGGCCAATATACATGCAATAGAGTAGCAATATCAGGGCAATATTTTTTGCAATACGATAGCAATAGTATGTCAATATACAGGCAATAGGGCGGCAATATTCGTACAATAGATATATACAATATAGTGGCAATATTAGTACAATACACACACAATAGGATGGCAATATTAGTTCAATCTACATACAATACGTAGACATCCATTTCAGACTACATTTTACACATACAAAATAAATAGCCATCGAACCCTAACAATATTATCCAGCAAAGGGAAAACGAAGGCAATACTTTCCCATCGCATCACCCAACACAACATCAACCAAACCAGCATTCACCCTTACCCAGCTGCACAAAACATGGAAAACGCAAATTTTTAGAGGTCCATCAAAAGATCCATGTCTTTGGCCTTCATCATCTCTGCATGCACGAGGTTATGATGAGTCATTCCCTCTCCACCCATATTCACCACCTGCCAGACACCAGCTACATCAATTTCGCTCCAATTGTAGTCTGGTGAGATGACCGAAGTATAATCTCGGAACATCTCGAAGCCATTGTTGAAACATTCAACCATTTCATGGTTATATTCTTCAGATTTTGTGAATTGTTGGACAACATATTTCTTTGTCTCTTCCAATTTTAATTTGAGGGACTCTAACTCTTTGCTCTGACTTATTGCATTTAGAGTTTGCTTCACTTCTTCAGCATATGCTTTGTTCAACTTGTTGGCCATGAATATCACATTTTCTCTCCCACCAATCTATTGCCTTTGACAAATATTGGAGGTCGTGCTTCACGGCAGAGATTTTGTCAAGCGGATCATTGCTCTCAGCCTCCACTTCCAGATGAAGTAGGATAGTGATTTGGAGTTAGAGGTGGAGATGGGAACAGCACATGCCATGGCTGGTCTCCCAGGTAACTGACATGGTCGTTTGGAGGGTGTACGTTCGATATCTTTAAGTATTGTAGGGGACAATTCATAGCTGCAATCTGCAAAAAAAAAAAAAAAAAAAATGAAGCTACATTCAATCTCCAGTTTACGTTTTGAAAACTTGTAAACAACAATATGGTCAGCTTTACTGGACAATGTTTGCCTTTGAGTAAGAATAATTGCCTAAGAATAATTGCCTTTCCCAAACATGACGTTAAGAAGGTGCCTATGCTTCGGTTATATATACGAAGCTTCAGTGATATAGGAACTTCTCTAATTTATATTCTATTTAAGGAGTTAGTTACATCTCTATATATGACTAAATTAGGTATGTAGTTGGTGCATTAAATTGATGGGATTACAATGTACACCATTTGCTCCTTGGCTGTAAGTTAGAGTATTAGAGCATTACAATGACAACAATAAAATTGGATTACAAACCAAAAAAAAAAACCAAACCTTAATGGAAAATTGGAAATTGTGGATTTCAGGGCAAAAATGGACTATGTAACTAAGCAATGTTTGTAAATTAGAAAAAAAAAAATACAAAACAAAATTGCGAAGTTGGCAAATCGGAAAATTACCTTACTAGGAAATTGCCAAATTCTGAATTTACTCAAATTAGGCAAAGATTGAAAATGACAAAATCTGAAGAACAACGAAAATACAGAAACATTATATGGCTAAAAAACACATACAAAGCGCTGCAAATAAAATTGGAAACCTTGTCTTCCCTACTGTTTGTATTACCAATCTGATGTACACGATCCAACAGTTCAGCAAATGTGATGGTTCGTGGAACTATTAAGCCTTTTGAGTCACCCCCTTCGTATTTGCACATCTTCTTTGAGGTTACCCATTTTTCATTGTAGCAAACCAGAATAACAATTGTCTCCATTTCTAACCATGACAAAACAACATTTCATTAACACAATACAACCACAATAATTAGGCACTACAATGGCAATAGAACAACAATATAACAGCAACATAACGGCAATATGACAGCAAAATCACAGGAACACAATAACAATATAACACTAACACAACAGTGAACAAGGATCTATCACAATCACACTATACAGATCTTCTACATCAAATGGAAAATCCCAAGTTTCAAGATTCACATATCCAGAGCAATCTAAATGCAATTGGTAAAAACACAAATGGATGAGCATGAAGATTCAAAAAACCTAATCGAAAGCAATTGAAGCCAAAACCGATTTCACAAAAACCCAAGCAATCAAAATAAAATCAATTTCACAAAATCCCACATATATTAAGAAAATAACCATCAACACTACCTATTCAAGGTCGGCAATCTAGTAGAGCTTCAAGGTTGCAAGCAGCTATTTAGAAGACATACCTTAAATATGGGGTCGAGGGAGGGGTTCGTGATTCAGAAGAGAAAGCGAACACAGAGACAATGAATAGAGAGCTGAGAGAGAACTAAATTTCAGAAAAAGTGATATGTGTGCAATAAGTGGACAATAAATATATATTTATAGGTGATAGTTGCAAAAAAATTGAGAAGATGTGGTATTTTTAGTTAAAATTATAAAAAGGGTGGCATTTTGAGCTATTTCCCTAAATTCTTCAAATTTTGAGAATTGTTGGACAACATATTTCT
Organism: Prunus mume; assembly: GCF_000346735.1. The sequence goes on along the minus strand of NC_024126.1, from coordinate 8,305,667 downwards.
TTGTCTCTTCCAATTTTAACTTGAGGGACTCTAACTATATGCTCTGACTTATTGCTTTTAGAGTTTGCGTCACTTAGCATATGCTTTGTTGAATTTGTTGTGGCTAAGTTTCCCATAACTTGGCAATGAATATCACATTTGCTCTCCCACCAATCTGTTGCCTTAGACAAATATTGGAGGTCGTGCTTCACTTATGAGATTTTGTCAACCGGATTATTGCTCTCAACCTCACTTTCAGATGAAGTAGGATCGTGATTTGGAGTTAGAGGTGGAGATGGGAACCGCACATGCCACGGTTGGTCTCTCGAGTAACTTACATGGTCGTTTGGAAGGCGTACATCCGATATCTTCAACTATTGGTGGGGACAATTCACAGCTCTAGTCTTAAAAAAATAAAACGTTAGCTTCAATCTACAGTAAGTTGAGAATGATTAGCTTTCCCAGACCTGACGTTAACAAGGTGCCTATGTTTCTCTTATACATAGCAACTTGTCTATTTTATATTTTATTCAAGGAGTTAGTTAGAGCTCTACACCAATGGCAATTGGGTATGTAGTTGGGGCATTAATTTGATGGGATTGCATTGTACACCAATTACTTATTTGGTGTAAACTAGAGCATTAGAATGAAGGCAATAAAATTATAAAGAAAAAAAAAAACCTTACTGAGAAATTGGTAAGTGTGGAATTAAGGCAAATTTGGAAAAACCTAACTCAAAAATTGCAAAATTCTAAACATACAAAAATAGGGAAATTCCAAATGTCGAAAAACGAAAATAACAAAATAGTGATGTACATAATAAAAAGGCACTAACGAGGCAATGGAAAGCGAGATTAAGGCAATATAAACGAGACATACCCACAATACATACACAATAAAGGCGCAAACAAACAGCCCTATAATAACAAAATAGTGCAGTACATAATACAAAGGCACTAATGACTCAATAAAAGGTCAGATCCATGCAATACAAACAAGACAAACCTATAATACAGACACAATAAAGATGCTAGCGAATGGCAAATATAAACGCAATAGATACTCGTTGTATAGGATCTTAGGAAAACATCTTCAACTGTAAATATATTAATAATCACAGATATAACAACCAAATATAAGGTCAATATATGGAAAAAAATGGAGTAGGGAACTAAGCAATTTGGAAATTTGAAAAAAATTAAAAACGAAATTGAAAAATTGAAAAATCAAAAAAATACCTCACTAGGAAATTGCCAAATTCCATATTTACGCAAATTAGACAAAGATTGACAAAATCTGAAAAAGGACGAAAATAGGGAAATTCCAAATGACGAAAAAGGAAAACAATAAAACAGTCATATACAAAAGCAAGAATAATACAGTACAAAATGAATAGCGGAGCAATATGTAAGGCAATAAAAACACAATATGCCCAGAAAACACATACAAATCATTGCAAATAAAATTGAAAAATTGGGATAGCAGCCTGCTTACTGGAGGTAAGCCAACAAGGCACAGAGCTGAACTTTCTGGAATTCTTGCAATGTTGTTTGGAAATCCCTTGCAAGCTTGGCATCTTCTACCTGCTTACTGGGCTGAAATTATCAACAACAAAAAAGATGGATTTTTTATTTAGAAAGAAAGAAATGTCAGAAGATGCAGGGAGAACAATGTTAATAATTGCAGATCAAGATTCAAAAGCAGTGATGAGAGAGAGAGAGAGAGAGAGAGAGACGCACAGCTTTTGGCGATGGTCAAGAGTGTCCTTGGCAATGTCGATAGCATCAACCAGTCGGCAGAAAGTGGAAACGGCAGTGTTGATCTAGAATATTCCGGCAGCCACCGCCTGTGACTGATGCCTTCTTTCTCCTTCCTCCGCTATTCTGCACATCTTGAAAGCTCTTTTTTTTTTCTTCTTCCTAATTTCTTAATAACATCACACCTTATTTGAGATTGATGGAATAGTAAATGGAATTAGACCACAAGGAGTGGGATGGGATCTACCACGTCTTTGTATGTATCTGTAAAACCAAGTCTGGGTAATTGGGCCGACCTTCATACGGGTTCAGAAGAGTGAGTAGACTCTAACGGAGTTAAAAGACTAATGGAGTTAGAAGTTACTGCAATTTTAAGGCTAAAAATAAATTATTACACGTGTCGCATTCTCATTGGTGGGTACACCAGCCAGCTGGTGTACCGGGTACCTACAAAAATTTGTCCTACAACTCACATCACAGTAACTCCTAATTTTTCCCAATTAAGTCCGACACCAACTCAGAATAAATACCCAAAAATCATGGACTCTAACCCCACATCAAACCCAACACTTTCAATTATTGAAGGAGGGGAGACTGAAACACCAGCAAAGTCAGCAAATTCACTGACTGCGCACTTGGTCCATGGGCTACTGCAATGTCTACCATGTTTTGGGAAAATCTCCATGCATACATAATTTCACAAATTTTTGAGGGCCAAGCTAGGTGGGGTCATAAAAAAACGCACAATTCACTCTCATTATCATGCCCGGATGCATCTCCTACATATAAAGGGTGTGAAAGCAAAAAATTGTAAATACCCCTGCCACTGCAGTTATGGTATTCAAGGAATCTCACGAAATGGCCCAGTTGAAGCCAAAACAAGTGGAAATTGGATTTGAACTATTTCACAAGTTTGTAAAAATAATGGATCCATAAGGAAACTGGGACAACATCACTGTGAGCGGGGTCATGAATTTGATGGGTCATAGTCGCCACAATTGAAAAGTATGCAACTCCGAATGTGTCCATAGCAGGAAACCTTTGACTTGTAATATGACTTTGGAGGCTATAAAATGTAGTGGAAACAGTATGTAAAATGGAAATATGAGGTGACCTCTTTTTGTATCATGTAACTATGTGGTGGCCTCTTTTTGTTTTATCTAAGTTTCCAAATTGGACTTGATAGAATTATGATGCATCTTTTTGTATTTGTGAGTATATAGTTTCTTTTGCCCATGTCCAGTTCAAATGATTATAGCGGCAATAACCTCACAATACACCTACATATAATGGCAATATGACACCAATAAGAGCACAATATAGTAGCAATAGGATCCTATTGCGGTACGTACTGCCTCAGACCTTGCCATTTGATTGACTTATACATCCCTTAAATGACATATGGTCTACATTACACACCTTCAATAGTGAAGCTCATTGTCATTGATTTCATTGTTGCATTGTTCTGGTCATAGTATGACAGAACACCCACAGATTTGAAACCTCGGTCTGAAATGTTTTTCAAGATATCTGGGACATTGAAGGCTTTAGCAAATAAGTTTTGGGTGGTGGTGGTTCTGACTAACTAGGCAGTGGATTTTATTGAGCCATATGATGGAATCAATGGGGTGAGATTGGGAAAGTTAGAGTGTTTGCGGCAGAAGGGTGAGTCCAGCTTTGGGACTGGCTTGGGCACATTCCTTCAATTCAAGAGTGTTTTTGTCAAGATGTGAGGAATCTGTTTAGGTTAATAGTCCTAATGCTTTTTCAGCAACTATATCCAGTCAAACACATAGGACACTTCACCTTGTATTTGCTCTACATTTGCCCCATGCATCGTTTGAATTTGTAATCACAAAAGAATGTGTAGTAGGAGTATCACAGTAACTGCAATAGCAATTCACCTTGGAAGGACTTTTATGTAGGGGATCCATTTTGAGTAACCATTCCAAGCCTTTTCATTTCGTAGATACACAGTTTACATTGCAATAGCAATACTACTACAACAAAAGTACAAATAATGACAATCGTAAGGCAATAATTGGACAATACGATAGTGATGCTGTCAATATAAATAAGGAATACACTATGTTGTATAGCAATGCAAACCAAATTATGCAAATTTAACAGAATTCACAATCCACATAACACCAAACCCAAACTTTTTTTCTTCAATTTTTTTTTATGTAACATCCCTTCCCAAACTTAGCATGAAAAACATATCCAAATTAAAGCTCATGAGTTCCCTGGAAAGGTAAATACTTGTTTTTCAGGCTAAGACGAGGAAATATAATTGGTTAAATGAAAGAAAAGGCTTACATGTAGGCTCAAAATGGTTAACAATGGAAAATAATGCTTAAGCATCCATAAGGTTAGCTTGAAAGGCATAAACGATCTAAAGAGGGCCTTATCATTTCTTAAATGTCATGTAATCAAATTGCATAAGAGTGAATGACTTTTAAATGCTCAACCAAATCAATGAATAATGAGATCAAACAACAACTGAGATGACAAGAAAATAAGAGTACGTGTATAACACTCATGAATTCAAGCACAAGGCTCAAAAGCTCACATTATATGGTTACACAAGTCTAATTTAAGCTTGATACAATTCTTTGGGTCATGCAATTCCTTCAATTGGAGAATTATGAAACAAATGGCAAGTGCATAGAAGGTTTTCAAACATATCAAGCTAGAAAAATGCCATTAAGTGAATTTTTAATTTTTAATTTTTAAAATCAAACTTTCATTCAAGTTATGTAAACATTTATCACAATCTCATCATATTGTTCAGAAAAGTGACTCAAAAAGGAAAAAAAAACAAGACTTAAATAAAATAGAAAAACAAGCACACACAAAAAAATTAAAATTTAAAAAAAACCAAAATTACTTGCTAAACCCCAGTCCCAAACTTTTTTTTTTTAGAGAACATGGTATTGCATTCAACCCAAAGAGAACATTACATAGTAAGAACAAGTATGTTAATGGTGATCTCGTTAAAACCTTCCCGGGAAAAACCACAAAGGATAAAACCCTGGGGTAGGAAATAGCACCACCCTTGCTAATGACTAAACAGAAGAGTCAACACCCCTATTACAAAGTCAGACAAAATGAGACCTATCCTCCCTAACGTCATCTAGAAGCCTGGGGGCCCAGGGAGGTCCATCACCTGACCAATAACAAAGCTCCTCTGCTCGAAGACTATAACATGCAATACAATGAGCCACATTGTTGGTAGTACGGGGGACAAAACGAACACAGAAGGATAACGCCAGAAGAAGACGCCGAATTTCAGTCACAAGCACTCCCTCAGGAGTTAAACATTCATCCTCTTTCTATAGCAACTACACTATAGCCATGGAGTCATATTCAACTATCAAGGGCAGAAGCGATGCATCTAAGGCAAAAGAGATACCCACTTTGAGAGCGTAAAGCTCAGTAGCCAACAAAGACAGGAGACTAGGTGCCCTTATTGCCATCACCTGTATAAGAATGTCATGTGAGTCCCGAACAATCAAACAGACCCCTCGAAGACCATCCCGCAAATCCAAAGCACCATCGACATTGAGATTAAAATAACCAACCTAAGGACGATGCCAATGTTGGTCCGAAGCACCATACAACACTTTTTTTGTGAACACTTCATGTGAGATGTTCTATGCATCGGAAATTTGTTTGTTGGTACTATATAACGGACTCGTTCTCTTATGAATCTTTTAAATTGATAAAATACCAAAGTTACAACCTTTTGGTAGGTCTAAATCTTGTTCAATCCGGAAAACATGTAACATTTGAACATGTCCAATAATGCAGCAATTTTTTATTATCGCATATTATGTGAGTACAAGTACGCATCTTTGAATTGTTTTCTTTTGGTGGTATTTATAACATGATATTTTTAATTAATATTTTTTTGTACAACCGAATGGCAAAAAGGGGTTTGCACAAATATTCCTTAGGTGCCTTGGGTCTGAACCTCTACCCACAAGGGTGGAAGTGGAAGAATGCATGACAAGTGATGTTTTGATGCATTTTATAAAGTTTTTATGCGAATTACAGTTTGTTTGTTTCTTTTTAGGTTACAATTTTGACTTTGAGTTCGTATAAGTTTTTTATCTTATAAAAATAAAAATCGCACAAATATACATAGAGAGTAAAATTCCACATTTTGGTAGCTTGGTAGAACCTTTTCATTCTAGTTACCGAAGAACCAATATGAAAAAGTTGAATGTAATTTCTAAATTTGGCTTTTCAAAACCATAAGTCCAATTAAAGGTATACTACCAGCATTTCTCTTTGAGCCACACCAATAATCAATAACAAAAAATAACAATTCACGTTTAATCCCCAGCAAAATTGCCTAAAGTTGGCAAAGAAAATCACATTAAATAGAAGGTTTCTCAGTCTCGTACTCATCATCTCCTCCAAAATCCTCTCTCTCTCTCTCTCATAGTCCTCATTATCCAATTCTAGAGCCATTTGTAATTTGTTTTTAAGATCAAATGGCCATCTCCAAGACATTTACACTTTGCATTGTTGCTCTCTTGGTGTGCTCGATTTGCAGTGAAATGACGAATGCAAAATATATCGGTTATGGGACAATACGCCGTGATCAGCCGTTTGGATGCAAGGGGCAAACGTGCATGCCTTCACGATCCCACTCTTATAACAGAGGTTGTGAGAAGGAGAATGAGTGCAGAGGTGGTGGTCGTAAACTAAAATGAGTCTTCCGAAGCACAACATATAACCAAGAAGGGAAGACACCAAGAAATGGCGCTTAAAACACTAAAGAGGGATGCCCATTCTTTTACATAAATATATTTATTATACTACTCTTCATCTAGCCATATTGTGAACATGATGTAATCAGGGGCGGCCCTGGGGTGGTGCAAGTGGCGCCACCGCACAGGGCCTCCGATTCTTAAAAAAATTTCTTTATATTATATATATATATTAATATTATATGAATCGTATATATAGTATAGCGTCTGGATATTTGCACAACAGCGTTTTCAAGGGAGTTGGATGGAGCGCATGCCTCTTTCGTAAAAGGGCCCGAGTTCGATGCTCCTTTAGGTCGTTCTACTGGCTAGCTTTTTTTGATATTATTTTTGCATTCAACTTAACATAATTATAAATTTTAAATAAAATAAAAAAAACAGAGAGCCTTTTACAAACAGGCAACGTGGAAGCTTAACCCCACCAAAGGAGGAATATATATGATATATCCCCCAAACGTTCTCAAAAATAAAATAAAAAAGGTTTTCTCCTCCAAGAAAAGTACTTTCTTCATTCAAAACACCATGAAAAAAGCTTCATGACTCCTT
>NC_024126.1:8282039-8298500 GCF_000346735.1 Prunus mume | reverse complement strand
TTTGTTAATGACATTTGTGTGCAACTACTCTTTAATTTGTGATTGCCAATTTTTTTTTTTCTATTAAACACAGATTGCTTATTGGAGGCAGCAAAGGACCTTACAGGGGCACAAGGAGCTTATTTTTGTACCAAACATTTAACTTTATCAAATGGAAACATTTAAATTTTTATGAATTTGATTTCTGATTGTTAATGCATATTTATTGATGGTGAATTTGTTTATGACATTAAGTTATGGCAAATTTTTATAGTATTTTCGTATTAGATTATGTGAGCCCAATTTAAGTTTCGCACAGGGCCCTCAAAATCTCAGGGACGGCCCTGGATGTAACAAAGAACAACATTAATAAATCAATTTCTAAAGAGTTCAACGTGTTGGCAATCTTTTTAAATAATTGATTCAAGTTTTTGTTTTCGGTTTTGGTCACCATATGTAAACATTAAATTACATTTACTTACTCATACTCAGACGTCTTAAGGTAAAAGAATAAATCTATTTGAGGAAGATATGTGAGATTTTCAAATGACCAATTTTATGCAAGTAAATCTTACTTCTCTATGAGAAAAGTGGTTTGTGATTTTGTTGACGAATATGGTAAATTTATGAATCTTTTAAACTAATAAAATACCAAAGTTACAACCATTTCGTAGGTCTAAATCTCGTTTAATCCCGAAAACATGTAACATTTGAACATGTCCAATAATGCAGTAATTTTTGTTTTATTTATTGTATATTATGTGAGTAAAAATACGCATCTTTGAATTGTTTTCTTTTGGTGGTATTTATAACACGATATTTTTATTTAATTATTTTTTGTCCAACAGATTGGGGAAAAGGGGCTTGGACAAATATTCCTTAGGGGCCTGGGGTACGAACCTCTACCCACAAAGGTGGAGGTGGAAGAGCACAACGACCAGAGCTATACCCCACTAGGAAACACGAGATTTACATTTAGCATATATTAATTTATAGAGCATGATATTTCCATCGGAAGGATCGATCAGTTGCTTTGAATATGTTGTAGGATTAAAGAAAAAGTCTCCTTTCGACTAATAGTGCTACACTGTAATGAAATGAGTATTATTCCACGTCTTCTCTATCTGTCTATGATCATGTAAATTTTTGGGTTGTTCCCTAGTAGCTCAAATGAGAATCAAGATCATACCAAGGCTATAAATATCATTATTTCGCTTATACAAGTCTCAACCAAATATTATGTGTGGTTTATGTTGAATTTCGGTCAAAGGTGCCAAGTCCAGTGCTTGTTAACTTTGGATCCTCAAATGAATACTATCATCACTAACTGCAAGTTCAAGTACGAAAGGCACCTACACATACTGCGTAGTATTATGTTACCCATATGTATATTTAGGCCAACTTTTGTTATTGTAAAATTTTGAAAACCTTGAACGGGACTTGATATTAAAACGTTTGTCAAAATTTTATTGTTTTTAATTTTTAATTAATTTTTAATTCTTTTTACCAAATTCCTCTTTATTTATTGTGGGGTTATAATATCTTAATTTTCAGCTTGTATTTTTATATTCAATGCTATAGTTTTCTGTTTAATGGGATTGGAAGTCTGTCAAAGGCTATTCCTCCTTCATATTTGACACACAACTAGAGTTTGTTGTTCTGTACTTCTCTTCTACTACTTTCATATACATTCTGTATTTTCTACTATTATTTTTGGATAGGTTCTGTGTCGTAGGCATATATCTGACTTTGAACGTATGTGCTCAAAACACACCCTAAGCATGTATATTTGAGATCGTATCTTGGACTCTTGTAGACCGTCAGTACTTCCACCCTTAGTATAGGTGGGCAAGGCGGTCACCTAGGGCCTCCAAATCGAAACGGCTGCCAACTTTTTATAAACCTCTATATATACATATGTATGTTACTTTAAAAATTATACTATATTAATATTATATTAAGCCCAAGTACTTTTTTTTAAAGCCCAATTATTTACTATAAAATTAAAAAATGGAAACTTAATAAGGGACCAATTTTTTTAAGAATAATGCTACTCTTACCACATTTGTATACCATATTCTCATACCACCTTATGTGGCAGATGAGGTGAACAACACATCAATTAAAATTAATTTAAAGTTTTCTTAACTTGTATGATTTATTGACACTTTTTAATTAATGTGATTGTCCACTTCATCTGCCACATAAGGTGGTATGAAAATGTGGGATATAAATGTGGTAAGTGTAGCATTACTCTTTTTTTAAAGTAAAACCAGTTTAATAAGTTAACCTAGTTGAATAGGTTAACCTGGTAGCATATACGTTAGATGGGAAAATCTACTCTAAACAACACAATAAAAAAAAAAAAGCAGTTTATTATTGAATATCTACTGCAAGAGGAAAAGATCTTCGAGGAAGAAAAAGAAGGTAAAAACCCCCAAGACAAATCCTTATATTGTATATTGAAAAATACATGGTAGAACAAATTGATTATGCAAAGTTAATTGATATTTTGGCATCGAAAAATGCATGACGAGTGATGTTCTGATGCATTTTATAAAGTTGTTATGTGAATTACATTTTGTTCGTTTTTTTTTTTTGTTACAATTTTGACTTTGAGTTCGTATAAGTTTTTTAAATTATTGAAAAAAAAAAATCGCACAAATATACATGGAGAGTAAAAGGCCACATTATGGTAGCATGGCAGAACCTTTTCATTCAAGTTACTGAACAACCAATTGGAAAAAGTTGAATGAAGAATTTCTAAATTTGGCTCTTCAAAACCATAAGTCCAATTAAAGTTATACTACCAGTCTGTCCCTTTGAGCCACACCAATAATCAATAACAAAAAATAACAATTCAGGTTTAATCCCCAGCAAAATTGCCTAAAGTTAGCAAAGAACATCACATTAAATTGAAGGTTTCTCAGTCTCGTAATCATCATCTCCTCCAAAATCCTCTCTCTCATAGTCCTCATTATCCAATTCTAGAGCCATTTGTAATTTGTTTTTAAGATCAAATGGCCATCTCCAAGGCATTTGCACTTTGCATTGTTGCTCTCTTGGTGTGCTCGATTTGCAGTGAAATGACGAATGCAAAATATATCGGTTATGGGACAATACGCCGTGATCAGCCGTTTGGATGCAAGGGGCAAACGTGCATGCCTTCACGATCCCACTCTTATAACAGAGGTTGTGAGAAGGAGAATGAGTGCAGAGGTGGTGGTCGTAAACTAAAATGAGCCTTCCGAAGCACAACATATAACCAAGAAGGGGAGACACCAAGAAATGGCGCTTAAAAGGGATGCCCATTCTTTTACATAAATATATTTATTATACTACTCTTCATCTAGCCATATTGTGATATGATGTAATAAAGAACAACATTAATTAATCAATAATTACTAAAGAGTTCAACGTGTTGGCAATCTTTTTAAATAATTGATTTAAGTTTTTGTTTTCGGTTTTGGTCACCATATATAAACATTAAATTACATTTACTTACTCATACTCAGACGTCTTAAGGTAAAAGAATAAATCTATTTGAGGAAGATATGTGAGATTTTCAAATGACCAATTTTATGCAAGTAAATCTTACTTCTCTTTGAGAAAAGTGGTTTGCGATTTTGTTGACGAATATGGTAAATTTATGAATCTTTTAAACTGATAAAATACCAAAGTTACAACCTTTTCGTAGGTCTAAATCTCGTTTAATCCCGACAACATGTAACATTTGAACATGTCCAATAACGCAGTTTTTTTTTTATTGTATATTATGTGGGTACAAATACGCATCTTTGAATTGTTTTCTCTTGATGGCATTGATAACATGATATTTTTATTTAATATTTTTTTGTCCAACCCATTGGGGAAAAGGGGTTTGTGCAAATATTTCTTAGGTGTATGGGGTTCGAACATCTACCCACAAGGGTGGATGTGGAAGAGCTCAACGACCTGAGCTATACCCTACTAGAAAACACGAGATTTACATTTAGCATATATTAATTTATAGAGCTTGATATTTCCATCGGAAGGATCGATCAGTTGCTTTGAATATGTTGTAAGATTAAAGAAAAAGTCTCCTTGTCAACTCATAGTGCTACACTGTAATGAAATGAGTATTATTCCATGTCTTCTCTATCTGTTTATGATCATGTAAATTTTTGGTTTGTTCCCTAGTAGCTCAAATGAGAATCAAGATCATACCAAGGCTATAAATATCATTATTTCGCTTATCCAAGTCTCAACCAAATATTATGTGTGGTTTATGTTGAATTTCAGTCAAAGGTGCCGAGTCCAGTGCTTGCTAACTTTGGATCCTCAAATGAATACTATCATCACTAACTGCAAGTTCAAGTACGAAAGGCACCTACACATACTGCGTAGTATTATGTTACCCATATGTATATTTAGTCAAACTTTTGTTATTGTAAAATTTTGAAAACCTTGAAGGGAACTTGATATTAAAACGTTTGTCAAAATTTTATTGTTTTTAATTTTTAATTCTTTTGACCAAATTCCTCTTTATTTATTGTGGGGTTATAATATCTTAATTTTCAGCTAGTATTTTTATATTCAATGCTATAATTTTCTGTTTAATGGGATTAGATGTCTGTAAAAGGCTATTCCTCCTTCACATTTGACACGCAACTTGAGTTTGATTCTCTGTACTTCTATTCTACTACTTTCATATATATTCTATAATTTTCTACTATTATTTTTGGATAAATTGAATGTCTTAGAGGCATATATCTGACTTTGAACGTATGTGCTCATAACACACCTTGAGTGTTCACATTTAGGATAGTATCTTGGATTCTTGTGGTCCGTCAGTACAGAACCCTTAGTATAGGCTAGCAAGGCGGCCATGTAGGGACTCCTCCTGCACTTGCTCCTTCACTCAGACCCACGACAAAGAACATCTACCCGATGCACACTGCTGAGCCTCCTCGTGGTCCTGTGGCTACAGCAACTCCGCAGCCGCATAGCTACGACATCGGATCTAGCAACTGCCACCTACTCGGCCTCACGGCGGGATTTGATGCTCTTCACCACGACTGTGGTTTCGCTCTCCGTCCCAAAGATCGACGTACTCTCCCATGTACAGTTCTGACAAGCAAACGTCAGTCTTAGAGTTGCCTAACTGGCTCAAAAAGTGGACGACCAAAACAACTTGGTTGGATAACTCCTCAACCAGATTGATATGGTTCGAGACCTTGGCCTTGGACCATAAGATGAAGAGAGAATGATGGACGAACGCACCTGCAAGCAGTTCGAGAGGTCCCATGCAGGTCGAGCAAGAGCATGCTGACAAGGAGAAGGACAAGAGCGTGCTCAGCCCATTTGGCATGTCGCAAGCATGCACGAGAGGTTGGTCCCACGATCCGATGTTCACACTTGCATGGGCCTGCAAAGAAGCATTTACGTAAGACTAGGCCCCCGGGGAGATCAGCCTCATGATCATCCCCATGAAGTACGAGAAGAAAGACGTCCACATGCTCGGTCTTAAGGAGCCAACTCATGACAACAAGCTATAGAGGGTCCCTCCCAAGCTCAGTCTACCAACACATCGCGCAAGCTGAACAATCAAAGAGATCTGCTCCGTAGAGACAACAAAGAGGTAAACCAACAACACCCGCATCATAGAGGACACCGACTTGAACCGCAAGCTATATGGGCAGAAGATGTCGAGAAGCTTTTGAATGACTAACTTCGAGACTTGAAGATTAGAGGAGATTTCAAAAATGCTCTATGCAAGAAGGTGGACCAAGTGAACTCCTCACCATTCACCATTGAGATCGAGCATGAGGCTCCACCAATCCTTATTTCACACACTTCAAAGGGGATTATGATCCTGAAAGCCATCTAAAGCACTTCAAAAGTGTTATGATTCTGTACAAGGCTGAAAAGGTGTTGATGTGCAAGGTTTTGCAATGACCTTATGAGGAGCAGCTCAGGATTGGTTCCATACCCTGTCATTCAGGTCGATCAACAACTTTTATGGAGCTAACTTTCGTCTTCACCAAGGAGTACACTTCCTACCGGACGATCAAAAAAAAAAAGTCGACCACCTGTTCAACTAACGCAATAAGCATGATGAGTCCCTCCGAGATTACATAAAAATATTCAAGGCGGAGAAAGCCAACATTGTGGGATACGATGACCGAATCGCATCCTTTGCCTTTAAGAAGGGTTTACCGACTGAGCACGACCTATATCGGGAGCTGACTATCGCTCCCAACTAGACTCTGGCAGAGGTATTCCTGACTGTGGAACACTACGCGCTCTGGGACGACGATCGAATCGTCACAAAAAAGTTTGCTAAGCAAGCCGAATAACCACCCAATGAGGTAGGTCAGAGAGGCAATAAGCCCAACAGTAGGAACTATTGAGGAAAGCACAAAGCACCATCCCAAGGTGGTGCACCAGCAGATGAAAGCTATATGAAGTTCACCATCCCGATACATCAAATTTTGGCCTAAGTGAAGGATAAGCCCTGGTTGAAGAGACCACCACCTTTGAGGAGAGTTCCTGACAAGAGAAGTACCAACAAGTATTGTGCCTTCAATGGAACACATGGGCATGACACAGCTAATTGCCGATCTTGGAAGATGTACCTCGAAAAGATCGTAAGAGAAGGCCCCTGCACTGAGTTCGTGGCAAAGAAAGCCATCCAGCAAATTGAGGGTCGCGATGTCGTCAAGGAGCCCCTACAGAAGGTCATAAGGATTATCACGATCTTGACTCACTCCGAGGAATCTAGACTGACCAACAAGGAAAAGAAGATGAAGATTAAACAGGCTACTGTTATCTCCCAAGTCTTAACCAACTGCCCAGTAATTGAAAACGTTCCTGTGATTGACTTCCCGAAGAAAGATTTAAGTGGGCTTGATATGCCACACAATGACGCCCTCGTCATAAGCATCTAAATCATGCAAGCCATGAATGACCAAGTTCATGTAGACAAGGACACCGCAACTAATATCCTATAACTTTCGGTGGTCCAGTAGATATGAATAAAAGCCAAGATCAACAAGTTAACTAGGTTGCTGACCAGCTTCAATGGAGCAACCACAATCACTATAGGAACGTTAGAGCTCGATGTCTACTCCCCACCAGTGATCACCGCTCAAATGTTCATAATCATCGACGAAGTCTCCCCATACAATGGCATTCTAGGCAAACCATAGTTTGGCAAGATCAACGTCATTACCTCTGCCACGCACCAAAAAATCCACTACTCGATCTCTAGGGGAGGTGTCAGCCAGATCAACAACAATCAAGCGATTGTGAGAAAATGCTCAGCTCAAGGGCTGAAGAAAGGCAAGCAATCGTAGTTCATCCTTGTAAATCATCTTAAGGGAGCAGAACAAGTAGGGGAAGAAGCAGATCTCGTTCATGACAGTCGAGTAGACCAAAACGAAAAGGGACTGGCTATTCCCCAATAGCAATTAAAGAATCATGACCTAGATAGGGGAATCCTCCTGGAGGTCTCCTCCGAAGAATGATGGAAGCTTGAAGAGGACGCCCAACAGCAATCAGCTCGCGCCTAAGCCTAGAATGGTGGAGCTTACAACCTTCCTCCAGAACAACAAAGACGTGTTTGCTTGGTCACCATCTAACATGCTAGGCATGGATCCACAGATCATCTGTCATCACTTTCATGTTAACCCAGCTATCAGACAGTAGCACGGAAAAGACGAAACTTCGCTTCTAAGCGAGTTGCCATCATCAAAGCCAAAATTGACAAGCTCCTAACTACCGGCTTCATTGAAGAAGTCTCATACTCAAAATGGTTGGCCAATATTGTTTTAGTAGCAAAGATAGACCAAGGCAAGTGGAGAGTGTGCGTGGACTACACCGACCTTAACAAGGCTTGCCCAAAAGACAACTTTCTTTTGCTAAGAATTGATCAGCTTGTAGATTCAACTTTCGGTAATCAACTGCTAAGCTTCATGGACTTTTACTCCAGCTACAATCAAATCATAATGCATGAGGATGATAAAGCAAAGACTTCTTTCATAATTGAAAGAGACACGTATTGTTATAAAGTCATGCCTTTTAGGCTGAAGAACATCTAAGCAACATACCGAAGGCTCATGAACAAGATTTTCAAAGAGCAGATCAGCAAGACTATGAATGTCTACATAGACGACATGCTAGTCAAAGCTCTCCGACTAGCAGATCACATCAAGAATCTTGCCGAGACATTTAGCTGCTCCAAAAGTATTACAACAAAGAAGATACAAAGTCTACCAAGTAAAGCAGCAGCTCTCCACCGATTCCTTTCGAGATCCACTGAGAAGTGCATGTCATTCTTTAAAGCCTTGAAGAAATGATAAAGAGACAAGTAGGATGAAGAGTGTGAAGTAACTTTCCAAAACTTGATAACCTACCTCACTTCACCTCCCATGCTCTCAAAACCCATACCAGGCAAATATTTGTTCATCTGCCTGGTGGTGTCCAACTCAGCAGTCAGCTCAACTCTCATCTGAAAAGAGCTGAAGTCACAACATCCAGTATTCTACAAGTCAAAAGCCCTCCTCAATGCAGAGACTCGTTATCCAAAAATGGAGAGGCTCATTTTTTTCCTTGTAGTTTTCGCAAGAAAGTTAAGACCCTACTACCAAGCTCACCGAATCATCGTCATGACAGAATTTCCTTTGAGATCGATCCTTCATAGTCCCGACGCTTCTCAACGACTCATGAAGTGGGCTATCGAATTAGTCAGTATGACCTCCTCTATCGGTCAAAGACTGCCCAAAGACCTGTGACAGTTGCACGTAGATGGAGCGTCATCACAATGGAGCTAGAGCAGGTGTCGTTATAATCACCCTAGACGGAATCTTGTTAGAGCAAGCCATCACACTGGGTTTTCCAGCCCCAAACAACGAAGCAGAGTACGAGGCGCTGCTCAATGGCATGCACGTGGTAAAGGAGCTATCAATCAAAAGGCTAGCCATCTACTTAGATTCCTAACTAATCACCAATCACGCATCAGATGAGTACATAGCGAAGCACCCAAGGATGATCCAATACCTAGACAAAGTCCAAGAGATTTTGAAGGCATTCCCTACCTTCATTATCCAACAAATTCCCCGGGCATAACACACACATGTAGAGTCTGGAATAAGCGCTAGATACCGAGTTAAGATGTTCAATTCCAGTCGAGCACCTTGATTAACCAAGTATCAAAGAAGCAGAGCTATCAAACCTGATGCAGATCGATGAGGATCCCAACTGGTAAGACCCCATCATCGACTACTTCGTAAATGAAAATTTGTCAAGGGAGAAGTCCAAGGCTAAAAAAATCAAACAGAAAACTGCAAGATACTACATGAATGACAACAAGCTTGTTTGAAGGTCATACTCCGATTCTCATCTCACTTGCATCAAGTACCCTCAAACTCTTGAAGTGCTCTGCAAATTCAACGATGGTGAGTACGGCAACCATTCTGGGGGCAGATCACTCGCTCATAAGGCTCTAAGCATAGGCTACTTTTGGCTTACCATGCGACACGACTCCACAGAGTATGTCAAAAGATGTGATCGATGCCAACGATACAAGCCAGTTCCTAGCCTGCCTACCGAAGTGTACCATTCACAGAACAGCTCATGGCCATTCATGCAATGGGCCATTGATTTAGTGGGTCCCATGCCGCCAGCACCTGCCAAGAAAGACATTATGATTGTCGCCACAGACTACTTTACTATATGGATCGATGCCGAAGCTTTATCCTCTACTAAAGAAGCAGACGTGGAGCGATTTGTCTAAAAGAACATTATGTGTTGGTTCGGCGGCCACAGTCACTGGTCACCAACAACGGATCACAGTTCATTGGCAGGTAAATTGCTGCATTCTTCGCAAAGTATGGCATCAAACAACACATGTCAAATCCTAGATATCCACAAGGCAATGGCCAAGTAGAGCATCTAACAAGATCGTGCTGGATTGTCTGAAGAAGAGACTAGAAGGAGCCAAAGGAAAATGGGTCGATGAATTGCCTTGAGTCCTATAGGCTTATCACACCACCAAAAGAAGATCAACTGGTGAAACCTCATTTTCCCTCACCTACGAACCTTTGATTCCTAAGTCAATTAGATTATCTTTAGGAAGATACGAAAATAACATAGAAGGTTAGAGTTTTCTCTACAGTATACGGTACGAGAGAACCGAGTGGCCGGAGCTGTGTAGTGGTGGTCGAAGTAGTGAGAGAGAGAGGGGGGGTTTCTTAGGTAAAAATCAGATTACCTCATATGTGTCAAGTAGCCATGTATTTATAGTGCTCCTTGTCAGCTAGGGTTTGAGAAATAATCCTTATTTAATTAGGATTATTCTTACCCAAAAATAAGATATTATAATTAATCAAGGAGATTCAGTGGAAATCTCATCCCTAATTTAGGGATATATTCTCATCTTAAATCAATTATAATTTCCCTAAATAATTAGGGTAAATAATTGACCTAAGAAATTTCTCTTTTCCACGTGTCACCCGCTCATTGATCGCCAAAATATATGCTCCCACAGAAACTACATCGTTGAAGTGGGTTTTGTTAAAAATAAAATTGGAGTCTAGTTGACTACCCCACTAGTATATATTAGCAATGGCACTTCCAAAGCTTAAGCTCATCTTCACCCTTTTCTTCCTTCAAGCCCTCCTCACATCCACCACATCAATCCAAGCAGCCCCAGCACACTCAGATCTCTTTAGAGAATACATAGGAGCTGAATTCATCAATGTCAAGTTTTCTGGTGTCCCCATAAACCCAAATGTTGAATTCCACTTCATTCTCTCTTTTTCCATAGACTATGACACCTCAGGCTCTTTCCCCCACCAATAGAAAATTCAATGTCTTTTGGCACTCCGATAACCTTAGCCCTTCCCAAGTTTCCTCCATCAAAAATCAGCATTCAAATGTCAAAGTGGCCTTGAGCCTAGGAGGGGACTGTGTGAATTGTGGCTCTGCTTACTTAAAGCCTTCCTCAATTGACCCGTGGGTTTCTAATGCTGTTTCTTCACTCACAAGCATCATCCAACAGTACAATTTGGATGGAATTGACATTGATTACGAGCATTTTAGAGCAGACCCGATACCTTTTTCTGTGTGCATTGGAAGGCTTATAACAACCCTCAAGAACACTGGAGTGATCTCATTTGCTTCCATTGCTCCATTTGATGATGACCAAGTTCCGAGCCACTACCTGGCTTTGTGGAAAAGCTATGGCCATTTGATAGACTACGTGAATTTCCAGTTTTACGCATATGATCAGGGCACCACCGTGGCTGAGTCCATCGATAATTTTCAAGACGCAAAGCTCCAACAAATTACAATGGTGGGAAGATCTTGGCAAGCTTTATCAGTGATGGGAGTGGTGGATTGTCCCCTGAGAATGGTTTTTTCACTGCCTGTCACCGGCTCAAGAGTGAGCAAAAACTTCGTGGAACCTTTGTTTGGTCTGCAGATGACTCCAAGAAAATCAGTTTCCGCTATGAAAAGCAATCACAAGCTCTCTTGACAAAATAACTCAGAATTTAGTAAAAATCGGGAATTTAAGAGAATAAATTGACAATTCCCTTGCTTGGCAACTTAAGCGCTGAATTTATTAAATGACGCCCGAAAAAAATTGTGAAAATTGGGACATCAAATTCCTAAGTTTAATTTCCACCAAAATAGACGTCATTTCACAATTTTCATAGTGTCATTTACAAAATTCGACATACATAAATCCGAACACTGAAATCTTCAATTGCTAAAAATTGAAATGATGGAAATTTAAATTCTGTCATTTTAGAATTCTATGTAATTTTCAATTCCTTCATCCAAATGGAGGGTTTGCGTTCCCTTAGTAGTATATATTTATCTTGTAAATGAATATGATTAAGAAGTAGGCTCTGGAATTGGATTCCTAAGTACTATAATGCACTAAGAACGAGTTGCTTCTTTATGCTCTTTATTTATGTTTAAGTAGATTTAAAATCTTTAAAGGTTTTACGGAATTCAAAAACTCCTCTATGAAATATTTTGTTAACAATGTTTACACCAGATTAGTGACCCAACAAAGCAAAAATAAAATCAGCAGCTACGAGTAGATGAAAAGGAAAACAGGATAAACACTTCAATCTACTTGTTGGAACTGTGGGCACAGGAAGACACACAAAACCACAAGTGCAACCATCTAAAACCCCCAAATAGTAAAATGGAGAAAACCGACATCTTGAACAATATAATTACTCCATCATGGCAACAGTTTTCTCGGGTTGCTGTTGTGAAACCTTGACTTTGATCGGTAAGGTGAGTGATGGATCATGTTGAAGTGCAGTTGGCGCTTTGACCAAGCTGATGCTCTGTTCCAACTCTTTTACTGCCTCTCTGTTCTCCTTGGCTTTCTTGTCCTTCATCCTGCTCAAGTTTTTCACAAATTTGTTAAAATGAAGAAAACCAAAAACATGTTGTACTTTTTCTACTATAGGTTAAAATTAAGAGGAAAGTACCTCTTCTCATGGTGTCTTTCCTCTCTGACGATTCTGACTTTGTCGATCTTCTTAATGGCCTTGAGGGTGTTTTCTGTGAGATTTCTGTCATATCTCTCAGGCCTATTTCTCTTTCTCTCAAACTCAAAAGTTGAGTCCTACAAAAAAATGCAAAGAGTAACATAAGACTTGTAGGATATTAACCCAGCTTTTCAACAGTCCCAATATAAAGTGTGAATAATAAAATCACCAGGTTGTTTACCTGTGTCATATCCTTTCCACGCAAACGCCTATAGGCCTTAGTCCATTTTACTTTGCGAGGATTCCTCTTCATTTTAAAGTTCTTGTGGCATTTGGATCTACAGAATCGAAAAATCTACAAGAGGAATGGCTTTCAGGTAATTATGCCAAACATAAAAGGAAATGTGAAGGTGAGCTAAGTCCATAGTGGCACTTAGACATTGCTCACTCACTATAGAATCCCAAACAAAAATGAATAGCCATCATCCATTTCACAGTCAAACCATAGGGAGTAAAAACATGCAAGCTATATGTGGATGAATTTGGATTAAATGATCAAGAAATTAGGTCAAACTGAGTACCTCAATCAAAAACATAAAAACAAAAACAAGAGGCCCAAGCTGATGCCAAACAAATCAACTCATCCTGGCATCAATTTCATATATATGCACATAAATAGCATCCCTATCAACCCAACCAACGGTAAATCAGGCAGCGATTGATTGTAGGACTGGAAAACCCTATAGGTTCAGCTGCAATCAATAAAATTTTCAAACTTTTAAATTTGGTTGTCAAAGGTAAAGTTTGAAAATGCATCACCACATAGCAATGACATGGTCCACGTGTTTTTTTCTTTTTATCAGAAACATAGAATTCTATTAAAGAACCAGAAAGCATATAGGTGAACAAGAGATCCACCAAATATACAACCACCAAAATCATACAACTAAGACACCCCTTACCACAATTCACTTGAACATCTAAAACTCTACGATACTACTGCCTTCCGATCAAAATATATTAAATAAAAGGTAAACTCCCTAAAGTCTGAAGACGTAGATGTCCAAAACCGAATACAATCCCCATAACTCAACTATCTCATCAACCTTAACATTACATGGTTTATGTTTGAAAATTCTATTACACAAGAGTACAACAACTTTTGTTTTCCTCAGTAGAGAGTATATAAAAACTTTACCTTTGCATCATTACGAACAAACTGAATCCCATGTCCAGGATATACTGTAGAGGAGCAAAACCAGCATTTTTCCAACCTCATTGTGTCCTTTGACTATGTATAACTATTGCTGAGAGAAAAAAAAGAAATAAGTACACTACCATTAAAAATTAGCAGAGGAATGAAATTCATTACTAAACCCTAAATGGACTTCTTTAGATTTTTATCCGAATCCATAGATCAATTATGTCCTAAATGATTATAAGGATTCTGCTAAGTAGTATCACGAATCAAAGTTGCCTAATTCGCTCACCCCCTACGAATTTCGATCTGGATCGAGCGTACCCAATCGCGGTACGGTATCGATCTTGAACGAAAAATTTAACGTCTCAGTTCCAGAGGAGAGAACAGTACCTGATAGACGACGTCGCTGCTACAGAACAGTACCTGACCGCCGACAGCAGACAAGCAATCGAGGGCACCCGAGGGAGAGTGCTATAGCTGATGAGCACCCGTTTGATTCTTGGTCATTACTAAAACCCTAGGGGAAGGAAAATATTTGATTTTTAGTCTCCCAAAATCAACTCCAGCGGTGACACCCAGCCGGGCAAGGCCCAAGGCAAGCTAGCCCAAGTTGCTGCCTAATGAATAAATTTTTTTTATAAAATTTTTATAAAAAAAATTCTGAAAAATTATCAAAAAAATTCAAAAAAAAATTATATATACCTAGCACATTTTTATTTATTAATCTCATTATATATAAATAAAATTAATTCTATGTAAATAGTAATTGTTCTTGGGTTGCCATGACAATGGATGGAAAAACACAAAAATAATTGATATGGTATATACTATTCAAGTGAACAGTAACCACCCTTACTTGCTCTTATCCTTTGTCATGGCAAATAGGCGGATGTGCGGGAATGTACTAGAGGTTGGGTGGGTGGGTGAGTGTCAATATAATAAAAGTACTACTTCTGGTTTCAAGAATTCAATTTCGTTATCATGGACCCTATGGCCCAAGGAAATTGTGGTTACCAACACTTAGATCTAATTTAAAGGTTGAGAAAGAACTAGTTTAAATATCAATATGTCATCTTTTATTTTTATTTTTTTTACTATAGTAAAATACTATTTTGGTTATTAAAACATTTTTTTTTTTAAAGAAGAGTTTAATATCATAGATGAAAAATATGAACAAAAAACTCATCTGCATCTAAGACCGTCGTCTCCGACGCCAGTCATCTTTGTCATTCACGCCTAGTGAATAAGAAAACATGAACGTTTCATGAAAATACAATATAGTTGCAGAAACCCAAGTCTAGGTTCATGAACTGGAAAAAAAAAAAAAAATACCCGAAATTTATTTGAAAAAAATTGAAGTTTTCCCAAACTGAGTTCATGAATCATTCAAATCTAACATTTATAAACATAAATTTGGTCACAAAGGCAGAGAACAACAGAAAAATGACTTGGTTGTGGGTCCTTGAAATTCAATCACATTAAAGTGTGAAGGGATGGCTTGATGGCTCGGAATTTGTGTAACACCCCGACTCTGTTTAATTTCCAATGCGAATGGAAAAACTAAATTAAAATGTGAAATTACGAAACTACCCTCGGGGTAGGGTATTTCGGTCATTTTCTTGTCCGGAAGGATTTTGGGACCACAAGTGGTTTGGTTGCATAGGTAGTTCTAAGATGAATTCATGGACAGGCGGTAGGCTTGAATTGGAATTATAACGAGGTTTTGGCGATGAAATTTCTTTCGGTGGCAAAACCGTAAATAACTCGAAAAGGGTTTTTGTCAAAATAAAATCAGATTTTTCTTTTTATTTCTTTCTTTTTCCCTCTCTCTCTCTCTCTCTCCCCCCGAGCGGTTTCTCTTCCCCCCGACCCGACACTCTCTTTCTCTCTCTTCGTTTTCTTCCAGCTCAGGTCACAGCAGGGGCCAATATCGGTCCCGTTGGCTTCGTCTTGACGTTCCGGTCAAGACCCATCAGTTTTCCCCGCCGGAAAACTCGAAAATAGCCGGCTGTTTCGACTGGTTCGAGCCGGATTTTTCCGGTCGTTGCGCCGCCACCTCCGCCGTCCTTTTCAGGTAAAATTGGTGAGGTTTCTCCTTCTTTTTATCTGTTCTAGGTGCCTGTTGTGTAGGATTAAAATGATTTTGAGGTTTTGAAAGTTAATTTCGAATTAAGTTTTGGCCGGATTTCGGGATGAAATTCCGGCCACTTTCGGTCACTTTTTGGGGTGGGCCCAAGAACAAAAGTGACTCCAAATAGGGTGTTACATCTAGGATAAGAGTCTTGGGCTGAGATTTCGAGATTTTCTGGCCAATCCTAATCGCTTTGGACACCCGCTTGCTGCCAGCGCGTGTGGCGGCGCTAGGATGTCACGAGCACGTAGGATTTCGCGGATCTCGATTCCGTGGTCGTTTGACAATCGAATGAATTATCGCATATTGTGCGTTATTCGGGTTCGATATGTTCCGACCGTTGGATTGTTTTCAAACTGAAGTATATTCCTTTAGATACCCTTAGGATCGTGTAGGATTCGACGGATCGTAAAACGGAGTCCCGGATACTCCGGAAATGCCAACCCTAGGGTGAGGGTTTCAGTAATAGTCCAATTGTGCGATCGTGAGCGATCTAACCGTCCGTTTCGGACCAAATGTATAGGACGTATATCCTAGACCTCGTAAAACCTATAGGAACTCCCGGGAAGCTAGGGTTTTATTTTCAAGTTCTGTTTTGAAGCGCTTGACATTCATCGTATATGTTTTTTCTATTCTGAATCAGGTACTCCGACCCA
>NC_024126.1:8126869-8281795 GCF_000346735.1 Prunus mume | reverse complement strand
TGTGGACCCTGGATTTGGGGTAGTCTGCGCGCGTAGGACTGGTATTTTAGGCGTACAAGCTTTGACTGTGTCGGCTGTACGTGCTGGCTGAGAGTTTGTTCCCCAATTGGACGGCTCGTTCCCTAGACACATGGTGAATTGAGGAATGGCTCTGCCATGTGGACTAGTCAAACAGTCCCCCAGTTGGATTGTTTCCCCGGTACAATTAAATATTGGTTATATTCATATACTATTAATATTATTATTATTACTATTCTGTTACATCATAGATTGAGTATATATATAATTATATGTATGTATGACTGTTTATGAGAGTCTAACCTCTCGGAACTCTGAAAGTGAGTGGTGGGCTTCGTGAAGTATTATTCACGAATTACGGATTTGGGATCCGGTATAAATGTGTTAGTATGTATGCATGTACTGTTTATGTTGTTTTGTTGTGCTTTTAGTATCCCTGCATTATTTTAATAAAAGTGGGGGTTACACTATTTTGTTTTCACTTGAACTAAACTTGTTTTTTTGTCCACTCACAACTTTCTGTTTGCGCCCCCAGCCAGTAGCGACTGAGCTTTGCAGTTGAGCCGGACCGGGTGCATCTTGGAATTCGAGTCCTTGTAGAGACTCTTGGTACCTTTTCCTTTCAGTTGACGATATTTCGGTTGTATTTTGAATTCTGTAGATATGCTCTGTATCGCCCACTGAGGGTTTAAATTTTGTAAGGCCTGGAGGCCTTGTTTGTAAATTATTCCTGTAAAGCATGCTGCCAGTTGGTTGTTTTTAACTGTAAATTTTGAGCAGGTTGAATTGGGAAATGTTCAATTTACAGGGGAGACTCTGCCAAATTTTTGGTAGAAAGTCTCAGTCTTTAGTAAATGGGCCCGGCATCGGGATGATGTCGGTAATTGGGCGGGGTCCGTCCCAGGTTCCGAGGAATTTCTGGACGGGTCCTGTCAATTTGGTTCCTTCTGTTACGCCGAAGTTGAAGGTAGTTGTGAACGACAATGGAGGAAGAACATGTTCTTGGTTTTCTGAGAGAAAGGGTGTTTTTGTTGGAGTGGTTTTTTTCTTTTTTAAAATTTTTGTTTTTGTTTACATTAAATTAATATTTTGTAAAGTAAAAAAAATAAAATAGTGACATATTGATATATAAATCAATTTTTTCTTAACCCTTAGTTAGATCCAAGGGTGAGTGACCAAAACTTTCTTGGACCCTAGGGTCTAGGAGAATGGGACTATTCAATAATTGGTATAATGAAAGTCATGTTATTGAATAAATAAAAAATCATTTATTCATAAAATAAATAAGTTCATAATTAAAATTTCCATCTAGAAACATAAATTAAAGTTTATTGTTGAAACTTCAAACCAAACAAAACGGAAATTGAAAATACTTAAAATAAAAATAACAACTTTAGCCAACTGGTTGTTTCCCCTTCGCTTTTGCACTAGTCCTTGTGGTTGAGATCTCTCCAAGAGGAAAGTGACTGGGCATAGAGGACGGTGAGGATGATGCTTGGTTGTGAACACCTACATAATCGCCCTCCAACCCTTTTCATCTCATTTCCTCCAATTTCTGAGCAAAGTCATCTAAAAAAGAGGATTCTAGATTAATATCTCATTTCTTTATAGTCCCATCTTTGTAGCTCTCACTGAAACTTGATTGGAGACGGATATTAGAATGGATATAAACGAATTGATCATCTATTGCAAAATTCAACTAGTTTCTCTTCACATTATGGATGTAAGAATATGTGTTCCAAATTCTTTCTACCGATGAACTTTATGTCAGTTAAGCCAACACCTTTATCATTTGTATAAAATATATATATATATATTATTTAAGATAAAAAATAATAATTAAAAATATTAAAATTAAATTTATACCTTTTTAGTGACCTTTGCTAATTATGATGTTTCTACATCATATGTTGACCACCAATCAATGAGATCCATAACCACTCTGTTTGAGCCTCTAGTGAACCATAAAAACCTTATCATTGATGGAAGCTAGCAAATTGTCCTCGTAGCACACGAGCCTCCGCTTTAGTTTCTGATATCCTATCAAAGGCTTTCACAACATTTATCATCACTTCTATGTCTCCATTAGGGCTTTTTTCTAGCCACACCCAATGGTGCTATTCGACTTAAATAAACTCTATCATGAAACCTCAGTGTTAAGGCAAATGCAAGACAATGCATGGGAATATTCATCTTTTCCCACATACGAAGCACAATTTCTTCAACCTTAGGAAAATATCTGTCATATATTCCACTTGCCATAATATCTTTTATTTTGCCAAGTATATTATTCATTCTTTCATAAATTTCACCCATCTTTTGATCATCACCATCATCAAATTTTACCACCAGATAAATTGGCCTTATGAAATCTAATATTGCCTCAACATGTTCCCAAAAATTATCATCTTGCATGGTATTTTGAACTATAGTAGCTAAATTCCTTTTGCTTTCATCTAAATTTTTCAACAAATCTTTCCATGCTCTTTGAATAACAGTAGTTTGTAAAGGTTCTCTACAACCAACCAGCCTCTTTAACAAGATAAAATGTGACGCAAATATTGTTATAGCTACTTTTAGTAACGCCAAATGTGACACTCTTAAAATTTGTCAAAGCATGTGTGTAGTTTACAAAAAAAATGACAATTGACTTTCCAGATTTATAAGTATTTGTAAGCCACTCAAATTTTTATGCAAGATTTTTAAAATGAGATTTAAGGTATGAACAACACATGGAGACCAAAAAATAGTCAAACAAAGTAGGGTAAATTTTCAGATATACTCATATATGTATTCTTCCCCAATATGGAGGTATTTATAAGGAAGTACAAAGTTGTATACCCTAAATACAATAGGAAATAAATATAAATTATAATATAAAATAAATCTCAATTATAATACGACTAGACAAATAGGTAAGTAACCAAAATTCTAACATGGTAAAGAACCAAAATCCTAATTAAATAAGGACTCGCCAACATTGTCGCAAAGATGTTTCGCATGCTCAAATTGACAAGCGAGTCATAGAACACCATACTCAACATTAACCAACTATAGAGAATGTCACAATTATAGAGAAGGTCTTGTTGTAAACCATGAGTGAAACAACTGACAAGCCAAATCAAAGTTCGCAGTAGAAACACAAGAGCAAACTTTAACAAATAAGGCACATAGCAGAACACATAAAAGTAGAACACAAAAACCTTTTGAGTACGACAATAGGTAAGGCAAAACACATAAACCCTATAAGCACAATAGTAGGTAAGGTAGAACACATAAACCCTGTAAGCACGACAGAAGGTCCATTAAATTTGAATCCCAAGAATAGGTTGGTGGATGATTCAATATGAACCATCACAATAGGGGTATGAGAAGCAGTATGTGAAATATAACTAGAAGCAGGTGAAGAAATAAAGGCATCAACTTTCGACATGGTGATGGATGGCGGGGTGGCGGCAGCGGTGACAATAGCAAGGTAGGTGGCGGCGACGATGGTAAGGTAGACGGCGGCTGTAGGCTAGGATTATAGACTAGGTATATAGTGCATCGAAAATAGGTAGTGTTTAGGTTAGGGTTTTTTATGTTGTAGAGACGGATCGAAATACATCAACATCATCAACAATGACAAAGGAGAATTCCTCCTAATTCAGCGAAAATTTTTCTTCATTCCCCCTCTCCCCTGTAGAGAAAGGGTCGTTGGAGTGAAGAAATAGACTATATTTTGATGGGAATACATCAAGGTAATGGGGGATACATCAATAAACATATCATTTTCACTCCCCCTCCCCCTTTGAAGAGGAGGGGAGGAGAACACAAGCACATGTCACAAGAGAACAAGGCTCTGATACAAAGTCAAAGAAAGTAAGGCAAATTTTCAGTTATTTCATATATATCTCATATATTTATTCTTCTCCAATATAGAGGTATTTATAAGAAAGTACAAAGATGTATTAACTCTAAATAAAATAGAAAATAAATCTCAATTATAATACGACTAGACAAATGGGTAAGTAACCAAAATTCTAATATAGTAAAGAACCAAAATCCTAACTAAGTAAGGACTCGCCAACAAAAATATGCTCGTTTACCTTTCCAATCTCTCTTCTAGATGCGACATAATTACTTGCACTGTCAGTTACTACTTGAAGAACATTATAGGGTCCCACTTCTTCAATCCCCAACATATCATATGTTGGGGTTCGATGGTCAGAATTTAGAGGGACAATTGGCTCCCTCCTGAAAATATTTTGCGCGCCATCCCATTGTTTCATGTGGTGGGTCATATCCCCACAATGGTCCATGAAATGATCAACCTGGATACTAGAAGCTTGTGTTTGGATAGGATATCTAAATTTATGGATCTTTATGTTGTCGTCTTCATTCATTCCATCCCTCTCACGAATCCAAGTCTGGGAGACCGTCTTATCTGGCCTTGGACTAAGGATGGATCTTTTTCTATGTGCAGTGGATACCATTAGAAATAATCACAGGGCTACGCTTATTCCCCTTCACTCCTCCCACAAAATTGACAAGTCTGTTTGGAAAGCTATACGAAATTTGAAAGTGGTGCCAAAATTAATATTTTCCTTTGGCGTCTTCCTCCTTTGTCTCTGTATGTGTTCTGCTCTAATTTGGAGGAAACTGTTGAACATGTCATCCTCATTTGTCCATGTGTTCATTATGTTTGGTTTGGATCCCCTCTCAATTACAAGATCGATGTGAACCGTATATCCTTCTTTGATAGCTGGTTTCTTGGTTGGTTCACATGTCCACGTCCAGGAAAAACTAGGCGTATGGAGATTTAAAGCACATTGAGTTCATTTGTTTGGAGATTTGGAAAGAAAGATGCTCTGCCATTTTTTATGGAAGAAGCCCTTGCCCTATTGATGTGCTCAGGCGATCCGCCTCTCCTTGTTTTGAGCTTTTTCATGGGTCCATTGGACCTTCTTGCCCCTCAAATACTACTAAGTTGTCTCGCACTTGGCATGCCCCTATGGATGGTGCTTGGCATCGGTTTTCCTTGGAAAGAGATGTGGGATGTATCATCTGTAATTCTGAAAATGTATTTGTTTGCAGTTCTAGCACGTTCATTTCCTGGTCCTCATCCACTGAATTTGAAGCCGAAGCTATCCTGGGAGGCTTGCTTCTTGCCCATAACGGTGGCCATAGGAATGTGATAGTTGAAAGTGATTCTCAAGTGGTTATCAACTAGATTAAGCAATGTGACTATTATGCGGATTGGAGAATTTTCCTATTATCCCAGAGATTAGGAAGCTTGCTACTTCCTTTCTCTTGATTAGATGAGAGTGGGTTTCTTGTCTCCAAAATCAAGTTGCTCATGTTTTTGCAGCCTTTACCAACTTAAGGTACGATCTTATCAATGGGCAAACTATAGCCTCCTCCCTCTTTGGTGCAGATTCTGGCACGTGACAGCCTTCCTTGACCCCCAAACTTCGGTCCTAGAATCCAATAGTGTAGATATTTTATTTCAGATGTAGTGTTGGTGCTAGTCCTTTGCTTTCTCTTATCTTTCTCCTAGGTGGTGTCTATGGCCACCATGTGAAGCTTGCTTATGTTTTTAAGTTTTTTCTCATGTTTTATGTCTTTGCTTGGTTGTTTTCCCCTTAATGAAGTATCTTTCAAACAAAAATAAAAACTAGTTCCACCAAGAAAAAATATTGAGACCAATATTCCTTATTTTGATTTGGAGAGAGAAAAAAAAAAGGATGATGGCAATCAACACGAGGCTAAGGAGCAAAATGATTGCATATAATCAATGTATGTTTTTCATTTTAGAATTAATAATCTTTTAAGATATTATTTTCCTAGTAAGATTTATGCCTTCCATACGAAATTTAAAGCTTCAATATATTGTTATTAGTTCAGGTTTAGGAATATCAGAATTTCCTACATTTAATAAGACTTTAGGTTTACTATTTAACAACCTTATGGAGTTGTATTTTCAACTTATTCTATTATCAAAAATGTGTTATAGGACATACTTTTTGTCCTCTCTTCCCCTCTTTTTCCTTTCCTCTCCACCTCCTCCGTTCCTATCCTCTTTGGTTCCCCCTCTCACATTGTCTTTGTCTCTGTTCCGTTGGCTCGTTTTTGGCATAATTCTACAATAGATCTCACAGAATCTATTATTTTTCGATGTATCCACACTATTTGCATAAGAGGAAAGTCGATTGGTGTGATTCGTTATCTTTGGTTCTGTGTACCATTTTTTTTAGCTTTGTGACAACAAGGTTACAATTCGGCATCGTTTAGTTTCTTTATTTTTGGAATAAGTTGCAATAATTGAGTTTTTTATGTAGTTTTCACCTCTTCTTTGTGAGAGTTTTCCACCTCTTTTTTGTGAGAGTTTTATTTGTATTATTTTGATTTGGTTATTTCAAGCTTTGTCTCTTTTTTATTCTTCTAACTGTGCAATCTTAGTTCGGATGTCTATGCCAGAGTTTCTTCGGTCTTGCGAGAACGTTAGTAGAGGCACACCAGATTGTCTTAATTTTGATGTTAGTTTTCTCCGTTATTGTAATGAACCTTTATAGCGGCTTTTTTGGTTGAATTAGGAATGCAAACCCAAAATTTCTATAAAAGTAAACTGTAGTGATAAATTGCATCAACTGGGATGAAAACATGAATTGGTCTTGTTTAGTGATGAACGATGATGAAAGAGTATCATGGATGAGTTCCGAGAAATTGTTGCGGGATTGTTTTTCAATGGTAAAGGACGAGGATTTATGGCCAGTTTGGAATTGCTGTCATTTAAAAAAAAGAACTTATTCTATTGTGCTTTGAAAATAATAAGATGTAATGTTAAAGCTATAAGTAGTATTTTTAAAGTGATGTTAGTATAAAAAGCAGTGTCAAAACCGTTTGGTAAATTTTAATATAAAACTGTTGTAATTGTGAGTAATGACTAAAATGAACATGATGTTGTTGGTAAATTTTAATATAAAACTATTGTAACTATTAATAATGACTAAAACATACATGATGTTGAAAGTATTATGTGCTAAGCATGTGGTGGTGGTTGTGGTGGTGGTAAAAGTGGAGGTGAAGGTGATGTTAGTGATGGAGATGGAGGTAAGGTGGTGGTGGTGATAAAGGTGGAGGTGACGGTGGTGATGGTAGACGATGTCATTTTTAAAAATTAATAATTGTATTATGGGAATTAAAAAAATTCATTAAAGGCTATTCTATATTTCTTGTGAAGCAGCTTTCAAAAGTCGATAAAAGTTGTTGTGGGGAGATCATTGTTTTTAAAATAATTAACATATTTTATTTTTACCAAACATCTTAAAATGCTGAACTTTAAAGTGAAGCTGATTTTTGGTATATATATATAAAAAAATCAATCCCAAATGGGGAGCCTTAGATTGCTTTTATCTAGATGTTTGTGCTTAAAGGGATTTTCTTGAAGCTGATCTCATCAATCGTATACAAACCAAATAATCAATCTTTTTGTAACCAAAATTATCAACTTTACCATCTTAAAAGTTTCAAATACTTATAAAGCCAACATTGTAACCACCATGCTCACTTTTAAATCTCTAACATTCAACATTCCATGAAAGTGACAAATTAATAATTTAATTGTACCCAAAAAAAAAAAAAAAAAACCTAACAATTTAAGAGTCCTTGTATTAACTTTTTTTTTTAAAACAAACTTTAGTACTTAGTTTTCGAAAAAAATGAAAAGTGAAAATTAAATAGTTATCAAACATACTTAAAGGTTGACATCAATATGTAAGGTGGAATATCATAGTAAATGATGATAGCAAGTAACAATTTAAGCAGTTTACATCTAAAATCAAACTATAGTTATTTTGATTTGACTCGGTCCGAAATTATACAATATTATTATTACTAGCCTTTTGCTTTATATATATAGATAGATTATTATTTTCTATTGAAAGTGGTAATAATATATTAAACTCACACACACTACACGGATGCTAGGATTCGAACTCAGGACTTTGCTTGAGGAAATAAATACTATAAACCACTATACTAGTAAGTCCTTTGCTATATATAGATTATTATTATTTATTGAAAAATTACACAATATTAAAACTGAACAAAACTGCTTGAAAATGGTTCAATTTGGCCCGTCTGAAGGATTGAACGGTTTTTTGGGCAACCATAATTTAATTAGAATAATGTTGTTCTTAAAAAAGACAAAAGAAAATCCAAAATATTTGTCAAATCACATCCTTCAAATTCAGGAAACAAAATTATTAAGACAGAAAAGAAATAATAAAAACGCGGTTTTAGCTTCTCCACCACTCTCTTTGTTCTCTCTCTCTCTCTCTCTCTCTCTCTCTCTCACTTCACTCTCTTCGCCCCTTTGCACACACTCTAACACTTAAGCGTCAAACCCTTCATCTCTCTCTCTCTCTCTCTCTCTCTGGGTTTTATTGGCGTTGTACTTTGTGCTTTGCTCCAAAAGCCCTAAACTTGGAGTACATTTTCAGATCTGCGCTGACATTTCATTCAATTCAAGCTATGCGCCACTAGTTTTACTTCCCTTGACTGAACAAACCCATTTCCCTAAAATGTCAAACTCCGACCCGAAAACCCGACCTCGTCCGGGTCCATGGCCTCCCGCTCCGGACACCTCCGCAATGCCCCCTTCTTCTTGGGCTAAGAAAACCGGCTTCCGCCCCAAGTTCTCTGGCGAGACCAATGCCAGTGATTCCGGTCAGATATCGCTGCCGCCGCCCAGGCCCCGAGAGCCTGAAGCCCAGCCTGATCTCGAAGCTGGACGGGCCCGGCCTCAACCGGCTCCGAATGGCGTGCCCGAGGGCGAGGTGGCTGCACCGGCTCCAGCGGCACCTTCGGATAAGGACCAGACGGTGAAGAGGAGGAAGGACTCTAATGAAGGGTCGAAGGTTGCGGCCAATGGGCCCAGTGGGCCCAATGGGCAGGCCGCTGCTGGGCCCACGGAGCCCAATTCACAGCCGCGGAGGCCTGCGAGGAATGAAGAAGTGGTTGATGTTTTGCCACACGGTGTTGATGATGATGGGAATGTGGCTAGGCACTCGCATATGAAGTATGAGCTCAGAGATACACCTGGTCTTGGTGAGTGTCTTTTCTCCCGATTGTTTATTGCCAGTTTTTACATGTGGTATAGTACATATGTGTGTTGTGTTTTTATTGAACTCAATTGATAATTTTTAAGCTGGGGGTGTTTGTACTCTTGTAAGTTGTAGAATTCGATTGGTTTTGTGGATAATTCAAAATGGGTTATGTTTTTTGTGATTGTTTGGAGGTTTAGTTGTGTATTTGTCATGAAGTATTGTGAAAGTACAATTTTTGCTTTTTAAAAGTTATGTTTTTTCATGTGATTGATATGGTTTGTGTTTGTTGGTACAATGTTTCAGTTCCCATTGGTCTCTACGGGTTCCAGCATTATCTTTCCATGTTGGGTTCGATAATTCTAATTCCACTCGTCATAGTTCCGGCAATGGGTGGAACTTATGTGAGTAGTTATAAACATATACTTTTTTTTTTTTTTAATGTTATACATTTGTTTACTGGATGGTACAATGTTGGATCGTTTGATTTGACTGGATTTAGTTTATGTAGGAGGATACTGGAAATGTTGTATCTACAGTGCTTTTTGTTTCGGGAGTGACCACTCTCTTGCAGACATCGTTTGGATCAAGATTGCCCTTGGTACAGGGTCCTTCATTTGTTTACCTAGCTCCCGCTTTGGCGATAATCAACTCCCCAGAATTTCGAGGACTCAATGGAAATGTATGCTTCTGTTCTTGATTTTGTTTAGTTTGATGGAAAGCTTAGTGCCTGTCCTTTTTTGCATTTATCACCCTAATAGTTGAGCTTTCAGTCAAAGAGAAAGTGGATAGTTATAGTGTTGTCTTTTCATGGATGTAATTTAGTAGAATCCTTTCAGTAGAGTACACCTTAATGATGCAAGGGATAAATTTTATTTTGTTGTTTGTTTTCAAATATACAGTGAAACTATTTCTTTATCCTACTTGCGAAGATGAAAGACATTCAGTGATTAGAAATCTATCTTTCAGTGGATCATATCAGTTATAACTTATATCTTCCTAATTTTTTCCTCTATTTCTTTTTAAATTCCTTTTGCCCATAAACTGTACATTAAGATGCACACACATTTGTGTATGCTTGTATGAGTTATTACTCTCTTTCTTTCTCTCTCTACAAGGTGTCCTCTTAGCCTATAAGACTTGACTAGCAATCTCTAAGAAATAAAATTAGCCACAACAAAATTACATAAAAATAACAGACAACAATGATAAAACTCTAAGACACTATAACTTTACAATCAGATAGTAAACAGAGAAAATAGTCCTATGCCCAAATCGGTCTCTTTTCCACAAATTATCAACGTCCTGCCCCCTCATCAACTATCCTTCTATTTCTTTCCACCCAAACTACCCCAAAACCAGCCATCACGCCACACCTCCCCAATACATTCCCTTCTTCTTTCCACCAAAAAAACAGAAACCTCTCCCGTAAAAACCAGCGCATGAGACTGGAATCACCCAACTTATGCCATCCTCCCTAAACAACATCGGCCACAAAGAGAATGCAATTGGATAGTGAAGAAGCAAATGGTCCAAGCCTTCAAAATCTGTTTCACACATAGCACACCAATGAGGAGATAGACAAGAAAAAAAATCGTCTCCTCTGAACCATGTCAAAAAGCATGGAACCTACCATGAGCGATTATCCAAGCTAGCACCCTACAGTACCTTAGGCGGTACTTGAGCCTTCTGAGTTACATGAGAGGGAATAAGCAAAGAAAGAGAAGAGTTGTCCATTAGCGCTTTTGCAGGAGAATTACACCTGACCACTCCAATCTGAAGATTCTCCTTTTCCCCCTACAAGGGACCAACTGAACAATTTCTAGGCAAGACAGTATCAAAGTTAACTCCCCCTCATTCTTATCATTTAGGTCTCTCTCTCTCTCTCTCTCTCTCTCTCTCTCTATATATATATATATATATATAACACAAACAAGAAAAGAACCTCTTAAGATTTCTTAGTTAGCCAGTGCCAAAGAGTGGGTTGTCTATGCATTTAACCATAATTGTGTACTTAAAGAAAGGTATTTTCAGATACACATCAGGTTTTGGGTTTAACTGAATCAACTCAGAAACTCATGATGCATAATTGCTTTGAATAATCTCAATCCTGAAATATAGGTTCTGCTACATTTTGGAAGGAAATCTCAACATTACACAGCAAATGTTTGGAAATTAGTCAAGCCTCCTATCAATATATTTAAATTTTCATGTTATTCAATGCTTGCCCTCAAACTGCAATTTAGCACTAAACTAGAGGTTCTTTTGACATACAAGCATGATGCATTCTAGCTCTCAATAAATCTCTTTACCAAATTGGAGGTTCTGATTATTAATGAAATAACAACATTACAAAGTAATGTTTGGAAGTGAGTCATGCTTCCAATGTATATATTTCACTTCTCATGATATTTAATCCCTGCTCTTATTTATTTTTTCATGTATTTGTTTTACTAGTTTCATTCATCTTTTACATGTTGTCTGAAATAGATTTGTCATTTCACTACTGTTGAATTCTTAGTAATATCTGCTGGTAATCCTTTGTCATGGCAGAATTTTAAGCATATCATGAAGGAGCTACAGGGGGCTATAATAATAGGTTCAGCTTTTCAAGCAATACTTGGATATAGTGGACTAATGTCAATATTTTTGAGGTATGATTCCAGCATTTTTAAGCCCCAATCACCCATATATATTATAAATATAATAGTTTAAGTTTTTTGCTACTTGGAAACAATCAAAATGCGTAATATTTAATAGTTTACTTTGAAATACTTGCCATGTACTGGGGTTGCCTAATCAGAGCTTGAGTGGAAAAGTATGTTTAAGTTTCTTCATTTGGTATAGAGGGAATTGATTAATGGTTTCAGTTGTTTGTTGGTGTTTATGCTGATAGTTGGCATCCTTACCATGTCTTAACAAAAAAATTATATATCACTCATGTAGCGATCTTCAGTAGATAGGAGCTGCTCCTATTTAAGTGATGTCTGAGGCTTGTAATAGCTACCTCTCGATTCTGGCCCGATAGGTATGGATTCCTCCATGAGTTTGAAAAAATTGTTGAAGTATACATTTTTGAAGTTTGAAGAAAAAAGCAGCATAAGATGCTTCCTTGAAACCACCGGTTAGATTTATAAGTCTCAAGTTTTTTTAGACTATGGGCATTTGGGATTTGACCCATTTGACATGGCTTAGTTGGTAGATGAGTCAGTTTCCTTTCATTTTCTGGGTAGTCTCGAAGAGTCAGTTTTCGTTCTTGTGTGTTTGAGGGTTTTTTTTATTTATAACTTTAATGATATATGGCCATTGAAGAAAGAAATCTCAGTAGAACATGTTTGAGTTCGTTATTATGCATGCTATACCACACAATTCATAGGGCCTTCGCATATTGGTTTTTTAGATTTTTGTGCAACACTCACAATAATTGGGTCTTGTATGGCAAAATCATTAACTCAACCTCAGTTCATTTGTCTTTTACTTTTCAGGTTGATCAATCCAGTGGTTGTGTCACCCACAATTGCTGCTGTTGGACTTTCTTTCTACAGCTATGGTTTCCCGTTAGTTGGTACTTGTCTTGAGATTGGTGCGGTGCAGATATTGTTGGTCGTTATCTTTTCTCTTGTAAGTTTAGTTATGCTACCTTTTATTTGTATTTGGTCATATAGGTTCAATATGATTTTATTGCTGCTGAACAAGTGAACAGTTTTTTTTTCCTCTGTTGTGTCAAAACACTTAATTCATTATTGTTGTACTTTCTGCAGTACCTACGGAAGGTATCTATTTTTGGTCATCGTGTATTTCTAATATATGCGGTGAGTTAGAAAGATTCAGATTTATATTGTATTAATACTTTTTACCACTATTGATCTCAGCATATATTTTATAAGGGCAGTGGTTTTCACACTCCCCTTTTCTCCCTGTGTACCCCTCCCTTTTCCTTTGTAGCCTTAGGATTGAATAAACCAAAGGAGAATCATGGGACACAAACAAGGGGAGGAGGAGTACAGAAGAGGAAAATGGGATTGTGAAATTCAATACTCTTTTATAATTGTATGCATGCCTTCTGTAAACTAATGTGGTAGAATCTATCTAAATTATCAGGTTCCTTTGGGTCTGGCAATCTCATGGTCGGCTGCTTTCCTACTAACTGAAGCCGGAGCATATAGCTACAAAGGTTGTGATATAAATGTACCTGCATCAAACATAATTTCTGAACATTGCAGAAAGCATGTTTCGAGGATGAAGCACTGTCGAGTTGATACCTCTCATGCTCTAAGATCTTCCCCGTGGTTTAGGTTTCCCTATCCATTACAATGGGGTACTCCTGTATTCCACTGGAAAATGGCCTTTATCATGTGTGTGGTTTCCATTATCTCATCAGTGGATTCGGTTAGTTTTCTGTCATTTGTTATGCATTATACTTTTTTTTGGATATAAACTTTTCTTGGAGTTCATACTTTTCTTAAAGCTTTAACTTTATATTCTCTTTTCTTTTCTAGCCCACTGTTAAGCACATGTTGGACTCGTAAGTTTAATGAACGTGGCAATAATATTTATATGTGAGGTCCTGAAAAATTTATATTTGGTGTGAGATGAATGCTTGATTGCCTGAATGGAAGGTTTGGACATACATCCTAATTCTAGACTAATTCTTGATCATTTTTCATCTTCATTAGTCTAGCGTTCTAACATTGGTCCCATAGAACTTTTGAGATTGAAGAGATTGCAAATTGTAACAATGTAGTTGGTAGGAATGTAAGCTAACAGCAACTCCGTAATAGTCGCTTTTTTTAGGTGAATAACTATTGTTCCATGTTCTGAATTTTCCTCTTAGAAAAGCATGAATCTGATTACATATATTACTCTTTAAAGATCCCAATTACATCACTGTATGAAAATTCCTCCTTGGGAGTGCCCTCTACACTTGTGTAGCGGAAATATTGAACTAATACTAAATTATTAGATACAACATTAGGCATTATTCTTTGTTCCATCAAGCTGCTTATTTGATTTGTCATGCAATGCTGTTTGATTCCTTTGGTTGCTGAATTTGCTTTGTGTATGAACATGTCAGGTTGGCTCCTATCATGCATCTTCATTATTGGTGGCTTCCAGACCTCCAACCCCTGGTGTTCTTAGTCGAGGGATTGGTCTGGAAGGTCTTTCTAGTGTCTTGGCTGGTCTATGGGGTACTGGAACAGGCTCCACAAGTTTAACTGAAAATGTGCACACACTAGCTGTCACTAAGATGGGAAGCCGTAGAGCTGTTGAATTGGGAGCATGTGTTTTGATTGTCTTATCCCTTGTCGGTAAGTGTTTGTTAAGCTTCTGTTTTCAATTGCAACAATGAGCCTGTAACAACATAAATATGGAATCTTCTGTCATTTTTAGTGCATGCTTAGATCATTTTGTTATAGCATGCTACTACGAGTACTGATACAAGTATCTGTACGATTACTATTTTGACATTAGTTTCTTTTCTGGTTGGGCATACTAGCATTTCAATATCAAGTGCATAGTTTGAATATCTAAAATGGCAAGTTTATCCATTTGGTTCTGGTTGTTTGAAGATTGCAATTGCTCAGATTATTTCTTTGTGGCTTGGGTAATATATCCTCCGCAATCTTCTTTATTCAATTTTTGGGATTACCATTTGCTTATTCTGCTGTTATTTGGCCTTCACTGGTTCTTGTGAAATTTAATTGTTAACATCTGTTGTTTCTCTACTGCTGAAAAATATGCATAAGGTTTGCCTGCTCATTTTAAGAAGAGTTGGAGGCATATGATGGTTGGGGATTGTGATTTCCATGAAATACTACTCTCCGAGCATTTTTTTTATGAACTCTTTCTCTTGTTGTTTGTTTTATTTTTCTTCCTGAAGTACACAATAATGCACATGGGGTGGGAAAAGAATGAGGATCCTCAGTGGTTAGTTTAAGCCAATCTTGTGATTTACTTTCAGACATTTGAATATGCTAAATATTAGTCTTCAGATATAGTTTTTATAAGAAATCAGTTAGGGTACAAAGAGAAAGGGTAGTAGATTACAAAAGGCAAAAGACCCGGAATATATTGAATTGCAGACTTGAAGTGTCCCTATTGAACAAAACAAAAAAGACCCAGAGAGAGAACCCTTGCAACCCTGCTAAAATGGCATGAATTTTCAAGGAAGTGCACAATCTTTGGGAACCAGAAGTTATTCTTTGACTGTTGTCAACCAAAAAGCTTCTCTAAGAATGTAGGCTTTGTCTTTGCCTTAGCCTAATTCTTCTCTAAAATGTTTTATAGGTGAAAGAGGGTGTTCAAAATTGTGGTCACTTTTCAGTTTCTAGTTGCATTTCTTTAGATAAGGTTGATTCAGCATGAAATGATTTGACAAGACCTCCATCCTTATTACTTGTGTCTGCCGAACACAAATATCAGTTTGACTTTTTTGGGTCATAGTACATCAAATTAAGTTAATGAAACTTGATGAACATGCAAGTAAACTTTCTAAGTCCTCTTTCTACTCGATTTAGAATATGCAAGTAAAATTTTGTGATTCTGGTCGTTTTGGTTTCTGGGCTGATTGATCTATCCAAGGGTTTGAGGTTGGTCTCAAAATAACTTGATCGTATTCTGTACACATTACGTTATTCAATTTGCCAAGATGATAGTAGAATATCTGTGTATTGTATGATCTTGGACCCAGCCAACCTTTCAGCTGTTGAAATTGGCTATTAGATCCTGACCATCTTTATCTTTATTAGCAACTTAGAATCAACATTTGTTTTCAATGTTTCCTCTCTCTTTATATGATATCACCACATCAAGGTGATTTGGTATCCATTACCACTTGAACAACTTAAAAGACAATGTTGAATGTAGAATCAAGGGCATGCTTCTCACTGAAACTAATTACTGTTATGTTATACTTGCAGGTAAAGTTGGAGGCTTTCTAGCATCCATTCCCCAAGTCATGGTTGCCGCACTGCTGTGCTTCATGTGGGCGATGCTTGCTGCATTGGGCCTGTCCAATCTACGTTATAGTGAAGCTGGAAGCTCTCGGAATATTATCATAGTTGGCTTATCTTTGTTTTTCTCGCTTTCAATACCGGCCTACTTTCAGCAATATGGCATCTCTCCAAACTCCAACTTATCTGTTCCAAGTTATTTTCAACCATACATTGTAGCTTCTCATGGGCCGTTCCGCAGCAAATATGGAGGGGTACGCTTCCACTTGACCTTCTGCGATAAGAAACATTTGTTCTGCATGTATTTGCTTTTCCCTGTTGAATGGTAGAAACGAATATTGGTCAACTGCCACTCTTTATTTTACGTTTTTTAACTACTAGAGGAAACCAAGGAAAACTAGATAAAATGACTGGCATAGTTTAAGAGATTGCGAACAATAGTATAGAAATCAGCTGCCTTTCTTTATTTGTTCTACTGTATTTTTGGTCTGATATTTGTTCTACTGTTCAAATTGTGTTCATACTAAGGGAAGACCCTACAAAAATAGGAAAAATCAAACAATTTAAACTACTAATATCCCAAAACAATTTGAAGACATGCTTATATATCATTGTCACGTATCATTTCACAAGCTGGACCTTTCTTCATAATTGATTTTGCAAACCAATAAACTCTAATTAAGATTCTCTTTGTAGGTGAACTATGTGCTGAACACATTGCTATCGTTACACATGGTGGTTGCATTCCTTGTGGCTGTCATCCTG
Source organism: Prunus mume (assembly GCF_000346735.1). The sequence continues at coordinate 8,264,973 of NC_024126.1, read as the reverse complement.
GACAACACTGTACCTGGCAGTCGTCAAGAACGTGGAGTGTATGTGTGGTCTGAACCTGAGGTTGCAAAGAGGGAGCCCGCTGTAGCCAAGGATTATGGGCTGCCCTTCAGAATTGGCCGGGTTTTCAGATGGGTGAAATGGGTTGGACTTTGATAGAATTTTTGGTTGGTGTGAGCATTAATCAGATATTCAAGCTTTTCAGAAACCATTTTCAGGGGGATGATTGTGGTGTTACCGTGATTCTAAAGGTAAGTTCGGGGCATAAATTCTTAATTATTGGTCTGGAAACTGTTTTTTCCTACACGAAGGGACTTTCTACTTCTTAGGTTTATAGGTCCTATAGAGATGTTTTGTGTACATTTGAGGAACCAGAAGATCTGGTTGTGTTGTAATCTTAGATTAATGTATCTAGTGTTGAGTCATTGGGACCTTTTTCATGCGGTCAAGTGATCTTCATGTATATGCTTTTTTCTTTTGTTTTCTTTCCATGATCAGCTTAGACCTCTACTTTCACGAATGTTGGACTCTCAATGGTAAAAGAAAAAGAAGGGTATTCACACCGAGTGAGTGAGATCTGCAATGTGGAATGTTGTATTTTCTTTTATTTAGTATTTAGACGATCCCTAAATATCATGATTGTGAGATTTATTTTTTATCCTTTCTTTTTAGTAGTGAACTATTTGTGCATGTTCGGATCTATTTGTCTTGAATTTATATGCAACATTTGAACTTTGTATGCATACATGCCTATAGATGATGAGATGAGTTGTATATCTAGCGTTTTTGAATACACGCGATAGTCTAAACTACAAGGGGTAGGGGTGTTACTAAAAGATGTCACAAGGGTTCGAACTTGAAACCACTTATCAGCAAGTCAAGGTCCTTTTTCACTAGATTAGACCCCATTGGCATTGCATATCTAGCTTTTGGTTGAAAGATTGGAAGTTCTTATGTAGCATAGATCGGCTAAAGTGTCTCAGAGCCTAGAAAGGTCAATTGACTTTATGAAAACTCTTAGCAGAATAATATTTTAAATGTAGAAGACTATGAAGAATGGGTTCTTATAAACCTGGAAATTAGTTGAAAAATAGGAATACAAGAGTGATTCCCTAGATGGTTTTTGAATAAAAGAGTTATTTAAAGGGGCAAACCCCAAAATTTACATAAGAGAATGAAAGTATGGTGAGGATACAATCGAAACAATTAACCAAACAAAGAAATAAATGTCAGATAAATAATAAAGACTCGATGAGTGGTGACTGAGATAATTGACAGGAACTAAACAAAGAGCCTTCAACTCAAATTTGAAACTCAAACTCAAATTCAAATTCTGCAATTCGAGTAGGAAAAAAAAAACTATTGCAACGACTTCTCAGTATTTTCATATGAAGGAACACGAAACCAATTCCCAACGTTACATAAAGCTTTTGAATTTGAGAAAAACTCAAAAATATCAGAAGTTTTTTAGGAAACCAAACTCGAATAGTTAGTTACCTAACGTATAAATCCATTCTCATAAAATTGTTTCCAATTATGAATTAATATTATATAGATAATTGTTTCCAATTGAATATTAATGTAGGAAAGCGTGTTGGCTTGGGAGACAATCCAAAGAAAAGGAAACCAGCATTGACAGGGCACTTAAGAATTTGTATGTATATATAAGCAATCACACGCTTTTTTTTTTGGTGTGCCCACAACCTCTCTGTCTATAATGGGGAAAAAGAAGATAGACATCAAGAAAATAAACAACAAGAACTACCTAAAGGCCACTTTCTCAAAGCGGCGTAAGGGACTCTTTCGCAAAGCCACTGACCTTTGCTGCTTGTCTGGTGCCCAGATTGCGATTATCACCTTTTCGCCTGGTAACAAGCCCTTCATCTTTGGACACCCCTCTGCGGAAACTGTCATCGATCGATTTCTTGGCGAACAAGCTTCATGTACAATGTATGATGATGATGATGAGGGCATTGGACCCGTTGATGGTGAGGATGGTCATGAAGATTTAGAAGTCAGTCATGATGAAGAGGATATAAGATCCGTTGATGCTGAGGATAGCCATGACGATTCAGAAGCCCATCAAGAAGAAGAGAAAGAAGATGAGGCTGGTGGGGATGGGGAAAAGGTCAGTGTATGGTGGGATGAGCCTATTGATGAAAATTTAGGACTACATGAACTTAAAAAGTACAAGGGTTTGCTAGAATGTTTGAAAGAGAATGTGGCTAGTAAGTTAGATGAGATGAATAAAAGAGAATTTTACACCAAAGATTATTTGGCAATGCTTAATTCAGAGATCGGTTCTACTTCTACTACTTGCCAAGAAAGAGATCTATGCCATTAGTTTTGTTGGTTTTTGTTTTTGTTAGAAAACTCTAATTCATCAACCCTTTGTTGTTGAACAGAGAATTTTGTATTTACTCTCGAATTGAAGCCTTTGATTTCATTTAATTTTGTAATGTTTTTGTTTCATCTTCTAGTTCTAAGTTAATTTAAATTGTTAGGATTCTGATACTCCCAGTCCTTTTGTTGTTGAAGAAATTACAAGTAACCAATTCCGAAACAAATTAATGAAGTTGTAGATCTCTCTAAGTACTGTTGAATCCATATCGATCGGGATGTTACATGCTTGATTTGGTTGAGAAAGGAGAGAATTTTGTAAGGCAGAAGTTAAAGAAACTCTCTGAATGTAGGCATGCGGCGACAGACACTTTGTTGGATTGCAACGTTGTAGGTCATACTTCCATCTTTCCACAAGATCTGAATCGTTCAAAACGGATAATAAGTTCAGACTCTTTGAGTTATGCCAATTCAGATTTCGAAAAGTTTCAAATTGTAGAGCCAATTTTCTGAAATTTTTCAAAGAAATTCTGAAATTATTGGTCTCAACTAAGTTCCGAAATTTTCCAAAAATTCCAAGTCAAATGTTTGAAATTCCGAAAATTTTTGGAACGGAATTGGAAGGTAACTTTCATTCCAAAATTATTTGAATTGGAATTGGAAACCCCTAATTCAAATTCAATTTGTTCGAAGATCAAGCCTAGACCCTAACCCAGGAACACATGGTGTTTGAGAAGTCTTAAGAATAATTTTTTGAGACGTCTCAAGAAAAGTGAAATTGATAACCTAGGGTTGAGTTTATTTTATATAGTTAGAAGATACCTAGTCCTTGTAGGAGTAGGATTCTTCTATTAGAGTTTGGAGTCAAAATTATTAATCTATGTTTTTTTAACACCCCAACCATTATGCGCCCAAACGAGGGAGGTTTCTAGCGTATCGCTACCGCGGTCCTGGGCTGTAAACATAAAAAAGAGTCAAGGATTAAGTATAGCGTTGAATATATTTCCGTAATGTAACAAGACCTTCTCTCATAATTTAAAAGGAAAAGAAATTTCAAAAATAAAGTGTTTCCAATTATTACACAAAGGGAACCCAGCATTGATAGGAAAAGGGAACCCAGCGCTGATAGGAAGCCTAGTCATCTTTACATATATATATATAGCATGCAGTTTTTTCTTTGGTGCACTCACAAACTTTCTACTCATCAATCCTATAAATAAACAAGGTCCTATTTACTACGGATCAAGAACAAGAAATCGACATCCGTACACACACACACACACATATATATATATATATATATATATATATCCACACACAAAAAATCATGGGAACACGTAAGATCAACATTAAGAAAATAAACAACAAGAACTACCTCAAGGCCACCTTCTCAAAGCGGCGCAGGGGTCTCTTCAGCAAAGCCACTGATCTATGCTGCTTGTCGGGTGCACAGATTGCGATTATCACCTTTTCACCCGGTAACAAGACCTTCCTCTTTGGAAACCCCTCCGCCAAAGCTGTCCTAGATCGATTTCTTGGTGAACAAGATTCGTGTACATCTGATGATCATCATGAGGAGAGCCTTGGATCCACTCCTGAAGACAGTGATCATGAAGATTTAGAAGCATCGCGAAAAGAGAGTAGTGAAATTGAGGATGTTATGGATGAGGACAGAGTCAATTTTTGGTGGGATGACCCTATTGATGATGAATTGGGGATATATGAACTTCGAAGTTATAAGGGTTTGCTAGAAGCTTTGAAAGAGAATGTGGCTAGTAAGTTAGATGATATGAATAGGAGAGAATTTTCCACCAAGGATTTTTTGAGTATGTTTCGTAATTCATAGATTGGTTCTATGCCATACTTTTTCTTTGCTTCTTCTTGAAGCCATAGGTTTCACTTTTGCCTTTCAGCCAATAATATTTTTTCTTTCATAATCAAATTAGAAGACTTTCTCTCATTTAAATTGTTAGAATTTTGAACATACCCAACACCTCGTGGACGTAATCCAATTGTGGGTGAAACGTTAATCTCAAGTGTCGTTTGATTGCATGTTTTTGCTAAATCTTTATTTAAAAGTTGCAATCCCTAAGCACTAGAACTCCTTCTAAGGGACGACCTACTTGGTCGCATTGGCAGAGCCAATTAAGGCCCAGAAGGGTCACTTAGACCCTTCTCAACATTTTGAAATTATTATATTTATCTATGTTGTCCAAGTTGTTTTATAGCTATACTTATCATTGACCGTTCTCACAAATGTAAATTGTCTACAATGAACATGAATATGATCTATATTTATTTTCGTGTCTTCATATGTCATTTATATGTGTGTCATGGATTTTATTTGATTTTCTCATTCTATCTAAAATCAACTTTTGATACTCTTTCATTATTTTTAGGTTGCTAGAATTTGGGTTATACTTACTAAGATATTAAATTTGTGATATTGAAATTTAATCATTATAATAAATTCTTATATATATTTTCCTATAAAAACTAAGTTCATTGTAATTTAAGATTAACCCTCCTTGATAGAATTCCTAACTCCGCCACTGCTTGGGCATGCCAAGTTGGTTTGTAATGAATGTCAACCTCGATTTCGAAGCGGTAATTTTGTTGTTGAACCAAATTTAGGCATCAACACATGACATTTTGGATGGAGGAGAGATAACGAGTTGAGATAACGACCATAAATAATATAATTAATAATTTTAATTTAAAAAGTACAACAATAAAGTTGGCCCAACCCGTCTAGGCCCGACCCACCCAACCAAAAAAAGAAAAAGAAATGTGATCTTGATAAAAGATGACGTATGTTATGGACCGAGGAGAGAGAATAAGTTGAGGGACTGATTCTAGTACAATTGTTTGACTTAAACTGCTTATCTATGAGCAATTAGTTCTTAGCAATAAGTTCATTTTAGCATAATATATTATACAATTATCCATATAGAGCCTATTTAGAGGGGGGCAAATCAAGAACTAGCCACTTGTCATTTTCTAATTGATTTTAGAAACTTTTTAACACACTAAGAACCAATTAGAAAATGACAAGTGGCTAGTTTTTGAGTTTTCGCTCCAAATAGGCTCTATATGGGTAATTGTATAATATGTCATGCTAAAATAGGCCTACTAATGATAAGCTCTTTTATTAAATCCAACGGTGTCCTCATATAAGGTTCGCAAATTGAGGTTCTCACTTAACTTCCCCTCTTGGAAGGGGTCTGAAGTACCAAAAGAGCTAAGTAGGCCTCTGGGCATTGAAGGTCACTCACTAATTACATACCCAAAGAAGGCCTTGAACAAGTCAAAAGAAATATACAAGAATTCTATAGTGAGGGCCTAATCTAAGGTCTTTAGACGAGGCCATATCTCTTAACCTTTGATCTAATGATTAAGAAATAGGATCTCATTTAAGGGCCTTAGATAAGACCCTCACTATAGAATGACTCAAGAAATATAAGCCAAATAAATATAGCGGGCTTTGTTACTATGCCCTAACTCTTTTTACTTTTTATTTGGAAAAATATGCTCTAGGACCTTTCTTTCTTTTTGTTCTAATTATTTCATTACCCTTTTACACTAACACAAATGTTTAACGAGTTGTTTCTTTTGTCTAGGTACTATCATTAACTGTTTTTTTTTTTTTTTAGGGTCTGAACTCCATTTTTTCTTGATCACGGGCAAGGATTTTATCTCAAATTTGACCCCCAAAAAAAAAAGATTATATCTAAATTGACTTCGATGCAATTAATGGTAGGCTATGTACTTTTAAGTTTTAAATTATTGTGTGTGTTTTTTAATCATTAGCTAGTGAGGGGGAAATGGGAGTATTTATGTTGGGTTGCTTCAAGATTGTCTCCTATATGAATCGAATCCCGATGCACATGAAGAGAGGGGAAGAATTTGGCCCATTTTTCGGCTGTGGTGCCATTTCATGGGCAAATTATTGTGTTCATGCCTTGTATCGAGCCACACAAACTCAACAATAAATGGTCAACTTAATTATAACTAACAAGTTAATGTATGCAGCTTAATTTTGTTGTTGACCATTAAATCCTAAACCATAGGACATGCAAACGATCCTTCAGTAGGCTAGTTTGAAAGTGCACTCTCTCTCTCTCTCTCTCTCTCTCTCTCTCTCTTTTGCCTTCTCTCCTTTAACATGAATGTATTATAATACATAGATTTGGCCGCTAGTTGATGAGGTTACGGTTATGGAGGTTGTTTCTCTTACATATGAGACTGCGTTACATTTGCTAACACCGTTGATCAAGTTGACTAAACTTTCATCTATAACGTTAAAAAGTTCAAGTTGGCTAAATTTAATCTATAACGCTCATTGCGTCTCACAATTGAAAATACAGAAAATGTTTGTCATGAATCAACTGTTGATTATTATTATTCTTCTTCTTCTGATCCACTGACACTGTTTAAGCATCATATAGCTTGCGTCTCACTTTGTTTCCTCCCAAGACCTACGCAGCACTGGCTCCTCTTCTGCCTCTCTCTTGCCTTTTACTGATTTGATTTTGGGCCTCATGATTTAGAATTGACTTGTTAGAGACCCAAATGCTTATGGGCCTACTTGGATGATGATCCAAATCAATCTGTTATCAATGAATTTTTTATTTTTTTTTTCCACTGTTTTATTTTTGAAATATATATCCTTTGCGGACACCCGAACATCATTATCATGCGGACGTCATGTATTTTGTATTATCCCTCTATGCTTTCATGCCTGTTTACAATTATATTTGTACGATAATAACGTGCAGACATTCGAATAAGAGAATAACTATATATATATATATATATATCAACAATTAATTTGTCACCCGTAGTCTTTAGTTTTCCTCAGCTAACTTTGCCTAAGTAATTAAATACTGTGTATTGTATATTTATTTATTTGGTCGGTTACTGTGTATATTTATATGTGCATCACAATCTGCACTCTTTATTTTAAAACTTTCATCAAATTTTTTTTAATTATAAAAATAATAAGAAATTAATTCGATATGAATTAACCTGCAACATGCTGCACATGGTGCTCCTGCAGGCTGCACTTAACAATCAAACTTCGAAGGAAACGATATTTCTCAACAAGCATGCATGTTATACAATATCTCTACTCAGATTTCCACCATGTGGAGTTCTTATTCTGTGATATGATCCGATTAAACTTTTCACACGTCTTCTTACGAAAACAAAACTTTCCTAAACCTCTGAAGCGTATCTTGTCCGATTCTCTTCCTTCAAAACCAGCACACATTCACATTCTCTTCTTCTTCAAGTGTTTTAGTTATTCCAGAAGCTTAGGAAGGGCACATGTGATCGGGTGCATATGTGAAGAATTTGACCCAGATCAGCCCTGATACTAAAGGCGACCCCCCTCGGATCCTGCATTATGAGAACTCAATTCTTTTTTCATTTTCTTTTTTAAGAGGAACTTAGATTGACGAAAATGATTTCAAAGAACATCCATGTACTTTAGAACTGCCCCGAGAGATGAAATAGTGGGGAATGAGGCCCAAGGTTCCACACTGAGGGCCAGTGATCGACGAGGTACTCAAAGCCGAAGGTATATTGACTGGCCAAATGAGTAAAGAGTTATCGATCATTCGCAATAAAAGGTTACCTTTTCCAACGCCCAAACTATCAGAACTTGAACGAAGGATATCTTAGTCACCACCCAGATCAACCAATCACGAGCAATAGCATATACGAGGAATGCTAGCAACATTCTCTCTAACTTTTTCCTTTGGATCTTCTCCCTTATCCTCATGACATGTGTTATTTTCTCTACACTTAAAACAATGACATTAATGCATTAGACAATATATCTTTTGTTCCCAAATTTACCCTTATTAAATGTATTAACTTTATATTTCCTTCAATTTACAACTTAACTTAAACAATTAAATTTAAAAAATAAACATTAAAAGTTCAATTAAATAAATATTTGAAAATAAAAACGAAGTATACTTCCCTAAAAAAAAAAAATTTGGTTCCAAAAATAAGTTTTACAATAAAACCATTAAAATTTATGGAATTTTTTAAAAAAATACAGATAAATATTTGTTTAAATTAATGAACATTCTAATTGATTAAAAAAGTTAAAAGATAAAAAAAACAGAAAAAAAAAATGAAAACCCAAACCCATTACAGCATCTCTCTCTTTCTCTCTCTCCATTACAGCATATCTCAGTCCCCATCCCTACCCAATCATCACCACTCTCCATTACAGCATGTCTCAGTCCCCATCCCTACCCAATCATCGCCATTCCTCTCCAATCCAAAACCCAACGCGCACTGTACTTCTCACTCTCCTCCTTCAATCCATACCCCGAAACCCATTCTCCCTTCCCTCACTAAAAAAAAGTAGTAAACAGAATTTTTTTTATTTAAAAAAAAAAACTGACGTTAATTTTGTGGAAGATTTTAAAATTCTCTTTTAATTTTTTAACAAGGTAGAAATAAAAGTTAGTTTGTCCAATGCATTTAACAAAGATAAATTTGGAAAACAAAACATACATTGTTTTAAGTGTAGATAAAGTAATACATGTCATGAAGAGAAGGGAAAATGTAGAAGGTTAAAGAGAATGTCACTAGCATTCCTCTTGGAGGATTTGAAAGTGATTAGACACCTGTCAAAGTCACGGTCCCCAAACAACATTCATAGGGTCCAGCACCAAATCAAAAAACCTCATCAAGCTTACCCTTTATATTTTATCATGTATCTTTAAAATGCTTTATTAGGTGTAGCAGTAACTATCGATAACTATCGTAAAGAATCCCAGAAACTGTTATGGGATTCGTGGGCAATCTCCACTTAATTTCATCCATCAATATATCAACAAGAAAGTTCTTTTGATTCCTGCATTTCTCAAGCATTTTTCTTGAGCACTACCCTTTACATCCAGATTCTTCTAGATACCCGCATTTCTTGAGTAGTATGAACTCACTGAGTTTCCAAGCTCAGTGCCACCATCGCCGAGCTACCAAGTTCGGCTACCCATTCACCATACCAACCGTCTTCAACACTCCAACGGCCCTGTAACAAAAATGTAAAAAAAAAATTATAAATCAAACAAAGTCACATTACAAGCAAATATAACACAAAGAAATACAAAATATAAATAAAATTCACTTTTTTTGAAGAATGAATAAATAGTTTTTCCTCTCTTTGCCGATATATTATCATCATGTGGCATGATATCCTAACAAGAAATACTAGACACCAAAAATCATATATGCTAATTAATAATTTAAGTTGTAAAAATAAAACATATATCAACAATCTCCAAAAGTTTTCACCCGAACCTTAAATCATAAAAACTTAACAACAACAATTAAAATTGGAAATTTAATATATGTAAAAAGAGAAAAACTTACTAAGATTGAAGAACCCACTGAAGATAGGTTGGTACAATTTTTCAGAAGAGGAGAGATATTTCCTCTAGGCTCTCAAGGTTCAAATATGGCATTTTGGGTGGCTAGAAGAAATTTTTTGATGTTTACTCTTTGTGGGTGTAGCTCAATATTAGTACGATTAGAATAGCTCAAGTTGGTAAACCCTTAGCGTGAGTTCTGTTTCTAATCAAATTTATATTGGTTTGGATTGATGTTTATTATTTCCTATATGCTTCAAGAGGAGTGGGCTTATTTTAAATAAAGGGCTAAGCTATTATTTACTTTACTTAGATTGAGCTATTATTAGTTTATTATATTAGCGATAAAAAATGAAAAACAATGCATGTGTGAGCTATATTTATTTGATGCAGTGGGCTAATATTTATTGGAGTAGGAATAAGCTTATAAAATTTAAACTATATTTAATATTTTAGAAATCTTCCCCTATGCTGGAGTATTGAATATAAATCTTCCCTTAGGCTGGAGTCCTTGGTTTTGTGGCACAACTAGTGCATTAATTGGAGCGGAAATAAAAATTCGAGTTATGTGTCATCCTCTTCATAGCTCTTGAAATTTTAGCTGTTAGGTGAGGTTATGCATATACTCTTGGGAAAAAAACAAAAACAAAAAAAACAAAGTCAACTTATTGTCAACGTTGACAAATTTATTGACTATCTTACTATTTCCTTATTGAAGAAGAACAATATGTTCTTTTTGGCCTGGTCCTGATGATACGCTATAGCTGATCCAATGCGTGTTAGTCATCGAATTTAGAACTTGCTAACCTTTAATTGTATCACAGAGCCAACAAGTTAAAGGAACGAGATGAATAATAAAATTAGAGACACTCTTGTTTCAAGTGAAGGACATTAAATTCTGGTGTCTCTCTATTTGTTGTGATATAGTTAATTTCAAGCTTCAGATCTAGCTAATTATATGCAGTACTAGTGGCAGTATGCCATGGATTTGTTTCATTTTGCTTCAGATCTTGCTACAATTATATAATGCGCGAGTAACCTGCAACACATGCTGCACAATGTTTTTTATATATTGTATATTGGATGTGCATCTGAGCTCCCACTAACTTAAAGCATCCCATGCCACTTGAAACCGAAGGAAAAACAAATCATATCTCTCTAAATTCCGTACAGCTTGCAATATTTAATTTCTCAGTTGGCCAATGGCTAAATAAAACAGGTTGAAGAATTTTAAAGTCAATGATTCCATGACCAACAAAAAGTTCCTATGTATTAAAGTTTAGTCTATAGACATGTGCCTCTTTTCAGTAGATATATTATCTAATGTTATTTTAAAATGAATATGAGTTTCAGTAAAAAAAGGACACTAATTTCATATTAATGATCTTAGGTTCGAACCATTATAGTGTGTGTGAGAAAGTTCCTCTATCCCTTATAATTTAAACTATCGCTTGAGATCAATCATATTGAAACTGGACTTTGCTTGGGCGGCTTTGGTAAATATTTCTTGACGCGTTACCAAAGACTTAGATTAATTTAGAGTTCAATTGAGACTTCAAAGTATAGTGTTCTTACTTTTTAAGTTGACGTCTCTATTTTAAATCGTTTTAACTTTTTTTGTCATAACATAAACAAATTACTCATGCATGAATATGCCTTGAGCCCTTGGGCAAGTTGCATGTGATCTAGGCAGGCTTCAAGCATGTAAACATATAGAGCACGTTTTCATTTCATTTAAAATTTAATTCAAATAGCCCACCACAACATACAAAATATTATCCATTTACTGTCCTCTAATAATTGGGGACACAACAAAATTCAAACAACCAAGAACACTGTGAAAAAAGTGCCACCATATGTATTATATATATAAATCTTGTGGATGTAGCTTTTGTAGTTATAAGACCTCGTCTTCTTGCTGTGGCATCTAGTAACTGGCAATTAAGATGCCAAGCAGTATGCAGCAATTGATTGATATATATATACAGAGAGCTTACATTGAGAGATCCCTCAAATAAGCTTATTCGAGGGACACTCCTTGTAGGTCCCACTCCGAATTGTATTTCACTAATCCAAACTGTCTATTTTGTAGATACTCATTCAAAGATCATCTCTACAAAAAATCACTTGAATCCGATATGATATGACCACTCAATTGAGTTATTGAAATTTTAGTACTATCTTGAAGCACCGTGTTCGTTGATTTTACAAGACACAATTGGATGTCGAAAAGGTTTCCGATTTGTCTAACTTTTTATAAGGATGATTTATGAATGAAAACCTAAAAAATAGATGGTTTGGATTATTGGAAGAAAAAAAAAATTGTAGGTTACCCTAAAGGGCGTCCCTCAAATAAAATTATTTGAGGGATCCCTTAATAAAAGGAGATTGTATATATATATATATATATATATACACACACACACACAGAGCTTCCATTGAGGGATCTATCAAATAAGCTTATTTGAGGGACACCCCTTGTAGGTCCCACTCTGGATTGTATTTCAGTAATCCAAACCATCTATTTTGTAAATACTCATTCAAAGATCATCTCTACAAAAAATTACTTGAATCCGATATCATTTGACCACTCATTTGAGTTATAGAAATTTTAGTACTTTTTTGAAACATCGTGTTCATTGATTTTGTAAGATAAATCAGAAACCGTTTCGAAATCCAATTGCATCCTACAAAATCAATGAACACGATACTTCAAGAAAGTACTGCAATTTCAATAACACAATTGAGTGGTAAACGATATCGGATTCAAGTGATTTGTAGAGATGATCTTTGAATGATTATCTAAAACATAGACGGTTTGGATTAGTGAAATACAATGCGGAATGAGCCCTACAAGAGTGTCCCTCAAATAAGCTAATTTGAGGGATCCTTCAATGGAAGCTATATATATATATATATATATCCCTGAAATAATTTTATTTGAGGGACACCCTTTAGGGTCCCCTACTTATAAAAATAAAAAAATAAAAATAAATAAAAAAACTATCCAAAACTATCTATTTTTCACATATTCATTCAGAGATCATCCTTGCCAAAAAAAAAAAAAAAAAAAAAAAACCATGTAAATTGAAAATCATTAAGACATCTAATTGAGACCAACAAAATCAATGAACACAGTGTTTTACTTGAATTTCAATGATTTAATTGAGTGGTCAAATGATATCGGATTTAAGTGATTTTTTTGCAAAAATAATCTTTGAATGAATATCTGCAATGCAGCGTGGGCCCTACAAGATTGTCCCTCAAATATAATCTCTGTAATGTTCTGGAAATTAAGGTGCGGTCTGTGGTCCTTAGAAGAGTATGTTGGCCCTAGAAATTATGGCAAGTGGCCTCCCTATATATATACATACATCCATATATGATATATACATGGATCATGCGGTTATATTCATAAGTTCTCCAAATTTCTCCTTCACAACAAGAAGTGGATCCTTCTCAACCGGCATACACTTGATTTGGCTAATAATAATCAAGACAATAATGTGTGTCACTGACCATTAATATAGAATATTCAGTTTCTCTCTTAATGACTGTAATTTGAGAAACGATACTTTCTCTAGGGTTGGGGCGGTGTGACAAAAGCATCACACCAATCTACTACAACTATGTTCAGGCCAAAGGTGAAAAAGTTACCATTGTGGATATGGTACAAGAATAGGTCTATAACAAGAACATCACGACGAACCTTTTTGTTTTTTGTTTTTTTTCATCAGAGATAATATTTAAATGGTAATTTATAAAATAAATAACTTCGAATATGACATGTGTACGATAAATATCTGCTAATAAGAACATGTTAAATGCGAACTTAAATATTGTTTCTTATGTGGGACCAACTAGTTCACACTTGTATCTCAAGTGTTAATGTTATAGTGCATAAATTGAATCGCTTATATTAACAGTCATTTTCAGTGTCATCCTCCACTCCACAACTTTCTCTGCAACTTGCAAACATCAATGTTTTGTTTCATCATATTGGTGTTTTATTTGGAAATAAAAAAAGCACACACACACATATATATATTTATAAAAATCAATGTGGTGAAACATCATGTCCCCGCATACTTGATCTATGATTTTCTTCGATAAAGGGTTTAGGAATATGGAAGACATTGCTCAAAGTCTAAAAATATTTTCGAATAAATACTTTCTCAAGAATATCAATGCTTAGTTGATAAAACAAGAAGCATACTAGTATTAGTGATTAATGTGTGTAGAGCACACTTTAGATTTTCACCCTGGGCCTTTGAAAACTCAGGACCGGCCCTGTATATCATATATGGATGTGTATATATAGGGAGGCCACTTACCATAATTTCTAGGGCCACCGTACTTTTCTAAGGACCACGGATCACACCTTAATTTTCAGAACATTATAAAAAATGAAATAATGTTTCTCTTCTAGCAATGAAAATAAATACTAAAATGAAAAAAAAATTAAATGCATATAGGTTAGGTCAGTTGACTAGAACAGTATTTTGCCTCTCGGGTTTGAATCCCCCTCTCTGTAAATGAGAGTAGTTTGGTTCAATAAATTTTCTATATCATTTGCTAATTACTTTTTATTTATTTCTCTTTATTTAGGTTTGTTCCTCTGTGTCGCTACACACAACTACTTGCATTAGCTGTTAGGTAAGGTGATCGACTTAGAGTTAGAGCTAACCTTTAAGAATGTTTCTTCACCTAAAATTAACACACAAACCTTTAAGAATGTTTCTTTACCTAAAATTAACACACAAACGATTGACTTTCATTTCCTATTCTACTTTTTTCTCTGCAAGGAAAATTGCAGGATATGTTGCCAAATTCAATATCTCACAGTCCAAATTGTGGGGTGTGCCAAGGGGGATGTTACCTAGAAGGCAAATTTGACATGATGACTTGGTCCTCCTTATGAATCCTTCACGTCAGCTAACTATATTTATTCAAGTTTACATTTTCTGGTACCTATAAGGAGGAAAATTCTTTGACCGATCGAGTTTATAGCTTATTTCTTCTATTAGAAAAATGGTTCTGATAATGTGTTTTCTTAAAATATCTTTTATATGTTGTTTTCAATTTTAATTTTCTAAATAATTTTGTTTAGTACTAGTACAAGCGATAGTCTAATTTACAGGAGAAGGGGATTCTCACACACACATCACAGTGCGATTATAATACAAATCTGAGACAACTAGAATGCAAATTAAGACCCTTTTTTACTGGACTAGACTAGACTAGACTTCATATGGAGCTTCAATATCCATTAGTAACCAAAAGTCAATTGAGATTATGCATGTCATTACTATTAAAATAACCAATAGGGATTGTCCTTTGCAACATCTGTACAGGTTGACAGAATTATTAACTATTTTGATAATTTTTTTGTATAAATTATGCATGCATATGGCTTTTATTTAGATTTGGTTCTAAATTTAAGAAACGAGAACAAGCCTTGAGCGTTTTGGCAAGTTTCATGTGATCTGAAACATGGGAACGCAGGCTTCAAACATGTTAAACATATACAGCACGTTTTAGTTTTATTTATATTTTATTCCAACAGCGACCGCCACGACGTAGCAAAGAATACCCATCACTATCCTTTTTTCTTTTTTTGCTTTTTTCTTTTTTTGCTTTTTTCTTTTTGTCTGATGATGAAAATCCATCACTATCCTTTTAGGGATTGAGGACAATAAAAGAAAACAGCCAAGAAGACTCAATTGTGATCTGCATATCATATGTATATTGCCACAGCACGTTTCGAAATGCAATATAAATGTGGTACATAGTTTTTCTAGAACTAGTCAGAACACGTCTTGTAATGTGGCAATTAAGGTGCCAAGCAACCAAGGTTAGGTGGTTGTATGTACCGAGGATTTGATGTGTACGGTTGTCCATATGTGATCGAAAATGTGTCGATAGTATTGTCGCAAATAAAATGTATCGACGTGTTATCAATACATTTTTGCCAATATAAATACAATACTGAAGTCATATATGAGTTTTGACGGGAAGAACTCTATAAGACTAACACCAGTGTATGTAGTATAAATATAGTATTATCGCAAATAAAATGTATCGACGTGTTATCGATACATTTTTGCCAATATAAATACAATACCAAATACAATACCGAAGTCATATATGAGTTTTGACGGGAAGAACTCTATAAGACTAACACCAATGTATGTAGTATAAATACAAACTCTCGCAATACATACTTGCAAAATCATATTGCATAAGAAATTGGAGAGAGTGGAAGATCCGTTTGATTGCTATATATGTCTTCATTCTTAAGTTAAATTGCATCCCAATCCTACAAAATCGAATATATGTTGCTTGAGTCATCACCAACACATGTTGCATTACAATATTATTAATGTTTTGGATTTACATCTGATCTCCCACTACTTTAAAGCATCCCATGCCACGTGAAACAGAAATAAAAACATGTGTGTGTGCAATTTTAATTTGTTAGTTGTCCAAAATAAAGATTCAAGAGGTTAAAGACAAATAAAATTTTTGTCTATAAACATAAACATGTGTGTGCCTCTCTTTTCATATTCTAAAACTAGTTCGAATTCCCAAATTGACTAGAGCAGATGTGCTTCCCACTCTGCACTCGAGTTCGAATCCCTCTTCCCATACTTTAAATGAAATTAAAATAGAATATCACTTAAAAAAATATTAAAAATTAAAAACCAGTACGAATACGCTAATCAAGGGCTAAGGTGAAGCCTCTCTACTTAATTAAAGCACTTAGTTGGACCAGATGCTTTGATAAAATAGAAGCACTCTAAGAAAGTACAAAATATAGCTAAACTATTCAAAACCTGAGAGACATGAATAAGAGCGTAATCTTCACCTAAATTTGATACTTAGTTTATCAAGGCATATATGTTACGTTTAAATTTTATACGAATAAAAAAGAAGGGAAACAAAATAATAATACTGTGAAGTGTGTGCCTGCATGTGTATTTTGCTGGCGCACGTTTGAGTAATGCAATAAGAATATGATACGCAGCATTTCATATTGGAACACCTGCCTAGGCTGTCTTTGTGATGTTTTCGACACCAAAAAGAGCAACAAAGTTGTCTTTGTAATGTGGCAGCTCGAAGCTGCCAAGCAGGCAAAGTTATGATGTCATGTACCGGGGAAGTGACGTGTGCGGGGTTGAGTTGCTGATCATATATATATATATATATATATGAAGAATTATTTTATTATTATTTTGCTCACCAACTTCAATCGTTGCCGTGTGGTTTTATCATGGTAAGAAAATCTATGCATAAAAGTTGAATAATGAACACATATTATACACACAACTAGAAAATTGTAAGTTAATTAAGTATATCTATGGGCTTGATCTTTCGGGTTTGACCAAAATAACAAGGATGCTTTGCTCTCAAAACAATTAAGTATTCATCATCTACTTCTTCTAGAATATTGAATTTCAGTATTGATTAACGATTTTAATTTGAGAAGTGATACTTTCTTTAAGTTAGGGTGTGAAAAAATATAGCATCACAATCAATTTAGAATAAGTATATATATTTTCATGCTAATAGAAAACTTATCGCTGCAAGGGGCTTGTAGCTCGAGTGGTTAACAACATTTATTACTGCACCCGAGGTTCTAGGTTTGATTTCCCTTTCCATCACTATCGATTCTATAAAAAATAAAAAAATGAAGCTTACCACTAGCCCATAAATATCCTCATTTTACATTTATTACACAAGGACATAATTTACTGCCATTATTAGTAATATTTCATCAATTTTAGGTGGCGGGTTCGATTAAGGTAAACCAGTGGTTTGGAAGAAGTCAAAGTTTGAGCCGGATTGGGTCGACTAGTGTGGTCCAAATCAACATCAAAATTAAATATATATATATATATATATATATATATACACACACAATTGGGCTGGTTTCATCGGTTTACATTTTGAAATGCCAATCCAAATTACCATTATTCATACGGGTTCAACACAAGTTCAGACCGAACAAAGTAGGTTTTCTATTACGATTTGATCATTATCAATAAAACATTGTTACCGTGTATTTTAACTTGATATAACAGTAGGTTTTTGTTTGTTGCAATAAAACAGTTGTTTTATCATATACAAAGTTGCTCAATCGAGCAAATTACATAAGCATATATATTCAACTAAGTTCTTTCAGTGATTCAATCACTTGAAAAAGAATGTTTAGGCTTTCTAAGACTAATGGTCCTTGAACTTAACCACAACCTATGTTTTGGTCCTCCAACTCAATTATTGGTTTCGTTAGTCTCTCAACTCAGCTTCCATTTGTACCGTTGGTTCTTCCGTCATAAGCTTATTAAGCTGTAACATTTCCCATCAAATTTAGAGGTAAAATAGTCATTTTAGGTAGTTTTTACTTTCTACTAACTTCCGTTCTAAAATCATTATTCCTTGTCTAATTTAACCCTAACTCATCTTCCCAAGTCGAATTGTGATTCTGATAAGAAACGACAACTAGTGGACCACTCCTTCCACCAAATACGACGGCAAGCCACCGTCCCCTTCTTATTTTCCACGAAGTCTATTTTCATAAGAAAAAGGGGATCTATGTAGGGGTGGTTGCGGTTCGGTAACCGCGAATTTTTACTCAAACCGCAAACCGACCGACTATTTGCGGTTTGGTGATTTTTGAAACCGCAAACCGACCGCGTTTTGCGGTTTAAAACCGCGAGTTCTCAAGCATTCACAAAAATATAAATTCACAACCTAAATAAATAAATACACAACCTTAATTTCTCAAACATATATAAATTCACAATCTCATCAACTTCTCAAGTATTTACAACCTAAGAAAATTAAAGTTACAATTCCAAGCATTCCAATTAAAGTTAAACTTCTTAAGCATTCCAATTCCAAATCCTTTAAAGTTATAAACCAAAAGGAAAATGCAAAGCAAAATGAATTAAAGTTACAACAAAAAAGAAAAATTCAATTCAAAGTTAATTAAAGTTACAAACTAAAAGGAAAATGCAATGCACCAATGTTACAAACTAAAGTTACAAACTCAAGTGTTGGTGGTGAGTGGATTTGAAGAACCCCGTTGTGTTGTTTGAGCACCAATGTTATTTACAAATAAAACAACATAGTGTAGTACATTTTATTATAAGAAGAAGCATAAATAACATTAGTATAAATAAACTAATTACTTACAAGTTGTCATATGTTCCATTTCCTTGTAAAATTCAACTTCATCATCCGTGTGGCTATACTTTGCGGTTTGCGGTAACCGCAAGTTTTGAAAATCAAATACCGCAACCGCAACCGCAAATGCGGTTCGGTTCTTAATACCGCAAATGCGGTTCGGTTTACCGCGATTGCGGTTTCATTGCGGTAAATTGTCGGTTGGTTTTTGCGGTTTTTCAGTTTTTCGGTTTAAAATGCCACCCCTAGATCTATGGATGAAGTTTGAGGATGGGGGAGAAATGGGAAATGGTTAAAACCTTGGGGATTAGACCTTCACTGGTGACTGGGTTATTTCTCTGTTGTCCTTCGATGGTGGTGGTCGGAATGGTGGGGTTGTGTACATAGTGATGGTGGGAGAAGGCATAGGTTTTTTTTTTTTTTTTCAAACAAAGATAAACTTCAACTGTACAATTGAAGACATTAACATGACATCTAAAGTATCAATCCTAAAAGAGCAACAAACTAACATAATAAAAATAAAACTAAAGAGGACAAAAGCCGCATTAAAACTACTAGTTCACATCACTACAATTAACCATAAGTCCAAAGAAAGCCTACATACACAACATAATTGAAACCATAAAGCAACCCATGAGCCTAAACAAACCTTACCACCACCACCTAAGGAAGCGTCGTCACGGCTATACCCACCATCGCATCCGTAATAGATTTGGGAAAAACATGGTTTTTAGCGATCTACCTGTACATAGGAGTGAACAAATAAACGTCAACAACTACCTTAACAAAAAATAATTGGGTGATTTGTAGAAACCTTCGTCAAAGATGATGTAGAGCAAAATTTAGAGAACATGAGCAATGTTAGAGAGCGGGTTTTAGGAGAATGATTTTTTTGAGATCACTTAAAAGGGGTGGTGGGGAATTTCAAACTGAGCATAGCTCATAAGAAATCACCATAAAGGATTTCTTATTCAAAACTTTCCAGTAAACTTACACAACGATAAATAACTTACATAATAAAAGACATTGGTTTTGAGTATTGGAGGATGAATCAATTGATATGGCTGGATTTTTTTTTTCCCCTTTATGTTGATTGTGTAAGTGGGCGTACAAACATTTACTATATAATTGTCAATGAAGTTATTATTATTATTATGAATGATTATAGGGTTTGCACAAAAACAACTTGTAGTAAATGCATTGTACATTGGGGGCCACTAAAATGGTTGTATGGTTACGCCATTTCTAAAAAGAAAGGAGCTGCAGCCTTTAGACAAAAGGTTTTGTGTGTGTGGTTGTTGGGTATTCCCGGTCAATCACGGTATGCCACGTATGATAACTTTTTCACGTGACAGTTTGTGATTGGTTAGGGATAGCAAAATAATGTTATTCCCATTTCATACAAGTTTTTGTGATGTGAGTGATGTAGACTAAACCAGCCATATATTGTACGACGTGCTCCAGGGTGGCTTCGCCTCTAATGGTAACAAATATGATGCCAAGGCAAATTATACGAGACAAAGCAAAATTGAGGAACAATATGAAATCAATAATCGAGTTGGATGACCAAAATATAAATCGTACTTAAGTTCAAATACCAATACTCCTAAAAAACCAAAGATTTAATATATATTTGCTAAGCAAAAAAACTATTCAAAATAGGGGGAAAAACCTTATTGTAAATGAAACTTCCCTTTGTTTCGTTTTCATGAATTTCAAAATCTTTTATCATGCATAGATACATACATATGTATTGGGAATGGTAAAGTGCAAGGACAGGAGGTGGTGATTGCATTTGTCATTCCAAAAGACTCATGTCTCATTAGACATGATTGCTTGAAGTAGGTCCCTACTGGTGGCTCAAGCCCGTGACCAAAGTCAGAAAAATGTCGCCATTCATTACTCTCATCAATGATTAATAGTGGCCTTGCTAGTTTCTGTATCCAATACTGTTGAATTATTGGAGGTCCAGATATGATGATTTAATTGACCCATGATCTAACTACACCAAACAGCGAAGATGATACGATGATACGACTAAAGTAAGAGCTAGTTGTGAGAAGTTACGATTCACTAACCTCATAAGGTTAATTAGCAAAATGGTGGCTACTTAGTAGTTGTTGGTGCTTGAACTCTTCATAATTAATGGATTTAGTTAATTATATCTCTTGATCTAATGGTAGTCCTTTTGTTCACAATATCGAAAGAGATTTTACGTTCGAATTTCTCATTCCCTCATTAATCAAAGAAAAGTAATGAGTATAGCCAATGTGTAATGTTTCTCATCTCAATAAATTTTAATCCATTGTTATCATCATTAATGTGGCTTCATGGAATCATTTTTCTAAATAATTCCTATTAATTTGGTATAATTCAAACATTGCCAAATAAGATAGCATTGGCTGAAACATGATACAACACGCAAAATTAGCATGTCAAATTATCGTATCGAGTTTGGGTTTTAAAAAATTTGATTCGGCATGAAACACAAAATATTATGACACGTTGTCAAATCTCCCTAATAACATTAAAAGATTCGTAATGAGTTTATTATTTTGGCTGGCATAATCTCATGTAGGAGTGAGAGCACTTGTATTCCAGTCACGTGAAAATCGTGGTGTGGAAGAAAGAAAGATGAAATGACAAGACTAACCAAATGCATGAGTACATAATGTCCTCTTGGTTTTGGGGTTTAGACCAAAAAAAAAAAGTCCTCTTGGTGGACCTACTTCACCATGCACCCTTTAAAATTGTGGCCCTCAAAACTGAAAACAGCCCTCTTTGGGCACCCTAGCTTCCAACATTAGCAATCCTTCTCATGTGCTCTCGGTTGGGACAATAAATATTGAAGGAAAAAATGGAAAGAAAATGATTGATGGATGAGTAATGTTTCACATGTTTAAGTTGCTAGCTATGATTAATCTCTACTCTCTTTTTTCAAACACACTCATTTTTACTTGTAAATGTATAGGAAATGTTTAGATATGACATGTGTCGAGTGTGTTGTATTGATCGGAATAGGGTTTTGATGTGTTATCGCTGTCATCCTCCAATAAATGTTGAGAAGCACTTGGTCTAAGTGTGTTGTATTGCTCGGAATACGGTATTGATAAACTATTACTGTCATTATCCATGTAACATATCAATAACAAAACGTAACAGCACAGTATGTTAAACGTACCAATATGTTATCGATTGTCGACAATATCAACAAAACTCATACTTCAACAAAGCAGGAACGTACCACACAGAAAAATATCGTGTGTTTAGGTTCACGATGTGAACTTTAGCGACTATGGAGATTTGAGTCCTGATATTTTTGTTTGGTGGCCATCCATTAATTTTTCTGTGGCAGTCGTGAGGACTTGCTAGCAAATTGGGGGCATGATATTAAGAGGACAACAGTTTGGCTGTCTTCATTCCACGACACTTTTGATCCACGTTATAAAATAAATTGTCAAGAGTCTGTACTATTGGCAGTTTTCCTTTCTTCGGCAATGGAAAAATATATATAAAATAATAAAAAAGTTACTTTAGCTAGTTAATTTCAAATCTGGTTTTTTTTCCAATAGAACTGGAACCATACCCTACGTATTATTGATTTTTGCTTCTCTCCATAATGGTACAGACTGTAATCCTGGCGGGTACAGACTTATTACAGTATTGCAATTGGATTTTCTTTTACTGTTTTTTTCCTTTAATTTCTCCTACTATTAAGGTATGGGTAAGAGGTTGCCCCTACCGCATTCCCTTTTCCACTTTCAGTTCTTTTCCAGATTGGCTCTTACCATAATTATATATGCCCTTTCCCCATTCACCACAAATTCTACCATCTCTGTTTACCCAAAAATAAAATAAAATAAAAACCACGCATTATATGATGAATTAGACTAGTTGATCCAGCTCCTTTTACACTCAAGTTCGAATCTCCCTCTTCAAATTTGGAGAGGCCTTCTCACTCTAGGCAGTAAATCATCAAGTTCACATTCATCCTAGCTTGCTTATTACAAAAGTAGAGCGCTCCACATTTAAAATGTGGTAAGTGTAACATTACTCCATTTAAAATACACCTTCAAACAACAAATTTAGAAATATTTTTATTTTATATATTTAGAAATACTGCTTTTCGTGGAAACGGTGTGGACCCATAATTTTTTTGTTTTGGCTATTTAACTTTGATGTTTTCTTTTTTTCTTCTCCCGATAATAAAGAAATACATATAATAATAAAAAATACTCACAGAAATATGAGGGTGAGGTGAGCGAGGGTAGGTGTGAGATTTGACCAAACCACCTCCTCTTCACAACAACAAACTCTTCCACTCTCTCTCTCTCTCTCTCTCTCTCTCCTCATCATCATTTCTCCATTTCCCATTTGCCTTCCTCTCTCTCTCTCTCAATATAAAAACCCATCTCCATCCTCCCTTTCTTCTCAGCTTGACGTTCCCTTTTCCAGAGAGAACACCAAGCTTTCTTCCACCTACCAAAACATTTTCCAATTTCTCATTCTTTTTCTCTTAATTCCATCTAACTTCCCAACACTCCCGCACGACACAACACAACACAAACACAATGCAGGCTCTTCTTCCCCCCTCCTCTAATAATCTCAAAATTAGCCACGTCCCCACCCGACTCACCCGGGTCGTCCCGACCCGTTTCGCCGTCGTCAAATGCGCCTACCGTTCCGATGCCCCCCTTCCACACCGCCACCGGCTCCAGCCGCGCCGACTGGCAGAGCTCCTGCGCCATTCTCGCCAGCAACGTCGTCTCCCAGCAGCCCCAGCCGCCTCCCGACAAACCCGGAACCGCTGACCACGTCGCATCGGTCAACGGCCACAAGACCAACGTTGACCTCGACCTAGTCCCCATCGAGAAGCTCTCCTCCTCCTCCTCCGCGGATGACAAGTCCTGTTCTCCCCCTCCACCTCCCCGGGCCCTCACCATCACCGACCTCTCTCCGGCTCCGATGCACGGCTCGCAGCTGCGCGTGGCCTACCAGGGCGTCCCCGGGGCGTACTCCGAAGCCGCCGCAGGCAAAGCCTACCCGAAATGCGAGGCCATCCCCTGCGACCAGTTCGAAGTTGCCTTCCAAGCCGTCGAGCTCTGGATCGCCGATCGAGCCGTCTTGCCGGTCGAGAACTCCCTCGGCGGCTCAATTCACCGAAATTACGATCTTCTCCTCCGCCACCGTCTCCACATAGTCGGCGAGGTCCAGCTCCCAGTCCACCACTGCCTCCTGGCCCTCCCAGGGGTCAGAAAAGAGTATTTGAACCGAGTCATCTCGCATCCTCAAGCTCTGGCTCAGTGTGAGTTGACTCTGACCAAACTCGGCCTCAACGTCGCGCGCGAAGCCGTCGACGACACCGCCGGCGCCGCCGAATTCGTCGCCGCCAACAACCTCCGCGACCCCGGAGCGATTGCCTCGCGCCGCGCCGCGCCGCCCTCCTGCCCGAGCTGTACGGCTTGGAGATCCTGGAGACTGGGATCCAGGACGACTCGAGCAACGTGACTCGGTTCGTGATGCTGGCTCGGGAGCCGATCATTCCCCGCACGGATCGGCCGTTCAAGACGAGCATCGTCTTCGCTCACGACAAAGGGACCTCCGTGCTGTTCAAGGTCCTATCGGCCTTCGCCTTCAGGAACATCAGCTTGACGAAGATAGAGTCGAGGCCGCACCGGAACCGTCCGATCAGGCTGGTGAGCGATTCGAACGAAGGGACGGCGAAGCATTTCGAGTACCTGTTCTATGTGGACTTCGAAGCGTCCATGGCGGAGGTTAGGGCACAGAACGCGTTGGCGGAGGTTCAGGAGTTCACGTCTTTCTTGAGAGTCCTGGGAAGCTACCCGATGGATATGACCCCTTGGTCTCCTTCCAGGGGCGATTAGTGGAATTACTTGATTCATTAGGCCCCTCGATAGTAAATTATTACCGCAAAAAACAAGGACCCGGGAGAAAATTTGAATAATTTCGAGTTTTCTCCCTCATTCACTTTGTTACCTTTTCTTTTTTTAATTTTTAATTTTTAATTTTGGTGGATCTAAATCTACATCCATGCCCATGGTTTGGTCCGTTCCATCCATCCCAAACAAGTAAAAAGAATTTGGAATTTGCTGTTGCGTAAATATATTTGAAAAATTTGTGGGTGTTACGTGTAAGCTTGTAAAATCTCCATCTGTCATTCAATGACTCAATGCTTTTCTGTAATTTTAGATAATGGGTTTCTTAGATTTTGATCAACTTTGTTTACCAAGTTACTAATGGAATATTTTAGTGGCTGATGCCCATCAAGTGACTAAAGTGTTGTGCTTTATTAGTCACTAATGGAATCAAAAGTTCCTTGATTTTTAGGTTTAATAACCTGGTTGAAATATGTCATTGTCCAAGTAGGCACAAATACACCCATTTTTCTTGTTCTAAAATATTTTTTGCTTCTTATGTTCACTCGAAAATCATTAATTTGCTCGTCATATCACATTTATATACAAATGTATCTGCCTTAACGCTTGACAGGAACAACTCTTGCCAGGAAATTTGTGGTGGGGAGGACTTTTTCTTGCCCCTTGGGTCAAAATAGTTCATCAAATATTTCTCTTTTATTTTTATTTTTTTCGGTTTAATAGGACAAACCATTTGCAAGGGCTTGAAAGATTCCCTATCTTATTGTCTCATGCGTGTGCAACCTAGATAAAAGGTGAACTGACTTGGACGACATCTGCTAAATTCAAAATCTTCCCATACCAAATATCTGCATCTACGTAATGTAATAATACATGTGTCTATTTGTTTCAAAAGAAACTCTCGACGCTACAAATGAAGTTTTTTATACTCATTTAATTTTAAATTTTATATCGTAATCCAAACACTAAAATCTAAATCTTAAAACAATACACTTATAAAAATAAGTGGGAGAGATCTTGTCTTATTGCAACAAGAACATACAATAATTTACACTAACAATTTTTTTATTTTATTTTATATAGCTTTTTGTTTTTCCCAATATTTTTATAATCTAATCATGGTTCTCCCTTAGTGGCTAGGTGAACATGGATTGAAGCAAGGAGGTAGTTTGCGAATGGATGAGAGTGTTTGGAGAAGCTCGTGCTTGGGTTGTTCGAAAGCTTATTCAGGCTTTGTTTTCACCAACCAAAACCGAGTGAGGTACGTAAGTCTTAAGTTTTGATTTCAAGCTATTGAGAATAAGTCAAGCCCAAACCACATAAATATACAATTAACTTGGCATTCTTGCACTTATCTTTCTTCTTGCTTCCACACCCACCAACCGAACGAGTTTGAACGCCATCAATCTAAGGTTTCAAACTTTCATTACTCTTTCAAATACCAAGTTACTTTACTTGAAGCAACTCTTTTATTTTAAGGAACAATGATGTGTGCGACAACGCACGTGGGAAATTGATTGTCATTGATTGATATGTAATCTCTCATGATATGATTTATTTCAATCAATACAATTCAATCGTTCGTACAAGTTCATGCACTTATTGTTGAGAGTGTTTGTCCCACATTGAAATGTTAAGGGACCTAGCCTGGGTTTATAAGGAGTTGGGCTACTCCCCTCATTGCCAATTGGTTTTGGGGTGGAACCTCAACTTCCTTCATGGTATCAGGGCAAGGCTTCACGTGTTGGGCCCAACGGCCACACGTACTCCCACGTCACCAAATATGTGTTGTCCACGTGTTAGGCTTGAAAGTTCGCCACACGTGCGGGGGCGTGTTGAGAGTGTTTGTCCCACATTGAAATGTTAAGGGACCTAGCCTGGGTTTATAAGGAGTTGGGCTACTCCCCTCATTGCCAATTGGTTTTGGGGTGGAACCTCAACTTCCTTCACTTATGATTACTTAGGTACTAAAGTCGTATCTTAAAAACTTGAAAAGAAAGCTTTGTAGACCCTAAATGATCTGTTTATGACCAAAACTATACAAGTGTCATTATTCGTTCAAGTAAATGGAATAATAATCAAATGTTAAAAACGGTAATTTGGAATAAAATTAGATGAGGTGGGGATGATAATTAGGATAAAATAATGAGCGAGCGTTTAGAAAAAGAAATATAAGAGGGGTTGAAAAAGAGGGTTTGGTGGGGAAAGGAGGGGCATGATGGGGTGTGTGGTAGGTGGAGCATTGTGCAATTTGTGCCTTGGCAGCTTTGCTTGCTAACAAGTGGTTGATAGCAACTTCACTTCACTATGACGCCCTCCCCACCTCTCCCTGACGTTCGTCGACATTTCCTTCCTTCATTTAGTGCCATGTTGTTGTTGGGGCCATATTAGAATCAACAATTGTTTTCAAACTTAAATTCCCTGTTTCAAACAAAATTTCTTCCCTACAACCGGTTGTATGCAGAGTTGTATGTTCTGAATTGGTATGTTTAGTGAAATGTCTCACTACTATCAAATAATTGTATATAATCTACACAGTTCTCGTCCTATAATTTTTTCGATCAACTGAAAATCATTAAGTAGAACATGATTAGAGGAGTTCGAGTACTGCTCGAGGAGGGTTTGAACACTACGCAATGCTATATTCTTAAGACTAAGAGAATGCTAAACCTAAATGTGTTTAAAAGGCCAAATTTGAGTTATTTTTCTTAGTTGATTGGTAATGCTTGGTCTAAATTGAAAATTGTGTGCCCTTTACCAACCACAAGCACATTGCAATTACGCATTTTATGCAAAGTCATGCATTTTTGGTAGGTCTAAAAATTGAGTTGGTGTTGAAGCATCACACACGGTGATGGTGGTGGCTGCACATATGGACACTATTCACATACGCCACCAACCTAAAAGCTAGATTGAGTCGTGATTGGGTTTATTGCACAAATAATAAACCAAGAAATCCTTGTGTTTCTTTTCTTCTAGGTGTTTGCATTGTTTTCTACTAGTATACTGACACGTGTAATTCAGAAAATTCAAAATGTGTATGATTATTAAACATTTTTTTAAATATAAAAGTAAAAAATATTTTAAACCTATGGTATTATTTATTAATTAGGAAATGTTTAACCATGATGGATTTGTTTATTATAAGAATCTTTCAAAATTATATGATTTTTTTTTTAAAATTAAGGGAAATCTAATTAGTTTTAATTTTTTTTAGATTAGTCATTATGTGTGTAAACATGTGCTTAAGTAAATTGTAAATGGAGGTGTAATTTGTAAACGGTATATTGTATCAATGATATGAGAGAGACTGTACCAATCCGGGGACATGCCTGCTATTTTGGAAGGATATTCCAAATTCACGATCCATCATTTCAGCTACTCAAATTCATGTCGGTGTCAGAAACAATTTGCTAAAAGACAATTTTGTCCAAAAAAAAAATGTGCCTTGATGCCCATTTTTGGAATCAAGCTCAAAGAATCTTATTTTTATATGCTAGATACTTGCTTCTATATATAGAATATTATCACTAAGGAAGGGAATCGACCTTGAAACGGCTTTTAACACTGCAAAGAGAAAGATCATTATATCAATAGTGAATTAGTATGCCAACGGAATCTAACCCAATTGAAAATGGCTTCGATTTGTAGATCAGTGATCTTAGGTTCAAATTTCCATGACATCTTGATTGTGTTTGTGTGAGAAAATACCTCATTTCCTTCGTAACTTTGGCCACACAAAAAATAAAAATAAAAATAAACAAAACAAAAGAGAAAAGAAAAGAGAAAAAGCTAATTAATATTACTAAAAAGTTCAAAAAAAAAAAAAGTTCCGGCAAAAAATATAAAATATGTTCATACTAAAAAAGAGAAAAAGAAAAGGTTTTGGCTACCTTGGCAATGGGCTGTAACTTGTAAGCCCAATTGGCACTGCCGATAGGCTGTCTTATGCTCAGCCCAGCCCAAATTAGATGACGTAGAAACGAAGCTTAAGCCTCTTTCTGTTTCCAACTTCCCAGCACTCGAATTGGGCTAAAACCCTTAAAAGCCTAAAACAATAGTTTTTTTTTGGGGGGGCCAAAGTTATGAAAGGTAGAGGGTTTTCTCACACACACTGCTAAGATGTCATGAGGGTTCGAACCTGAGACCAATAATTTGCAAATCAATGACATTTTCCATTAGACTAGACCTCGCTTGTTTTACAAGAGCCAAACAAATTACCTTAGCAACATAACGGAAGAACCAAAAAAAAAAAAAAGGCTTGCCAACATAAAAACCGGCCATAATTTTATTTATTTATTTATTCACATTCACATACCTTGAGATTAACTACTAAGCTATAAGGTTATAAATTAATTAAAATTAATGAGACAAATTAATCAATATGGAAGTAGTATGCATATGTAACTTTTCCCACAACAGAATACTGGTCTGATAATCCCTCACCTTTTTTTTCTTTTGTTTTTATACAAACTATATTGGGGGAGGAGGGGGCGGGGGGAATTGAACATAGGACCTCGAGTGCAAGAGTAACTGCAGATATGTTGGAATAGGCCAAGGAAAAATAAAATAAAATTCCCCAATGAGAGAAAGTTGAAGATAAGCCATTGCATAACATGTTATTCTGTCTTGCAAGAAAAATGTTAAATAAATCAAAGCAGAGTTATAGTTTACAGTTTACAGTTTTCCCTGCCAAAGCTCTCCAAGAATGCATTTGATTTCACAATTCCATGCATTTCCTCCATGTTTGTGAATATAATTAAAATAAAAAATTAATGAAGAAACAGATATCAGACATTGGAGTTCCTGACTTTGATGAACATAGACAACTCTACTCAGTGCATATGCCTTATGCTCGAGCTAGTCAATGTCAACAGCAGAAAGCAGAACAACAAAGACCAACTTAAGCTGGTGGCCTGGGGGCTACTTCCACACGTACTTTCCACTACTTACACCTTTTATTATAGATACTCTCACAGGAGAAAGGTTTTCTTTTTTCTTTTTTCCTTTTTTTCTGACTTGAAAATTGAAAATTTTGAAAGTTGAAAGGCACTGGCAATCGACAAAACATGACCTTCCTTCACAAAGAAACATGGTACAGCAATGGAATCTTACTGAAGATGTCTAACTTATAAGAAAGTGAAAGCTGCTGGCCTCGAGAAAGTTCTTGGAAAAAAAGAAGAAGCAATGATTCATATATATAATTGAGCATATGTAGGCTTTTATACTTTCGGTTCAATTATCTTCAAGGCCAAAAAAATTGAAAAGAAAGTTAAATTTAAGTGGGACGAGTACTTAAAAATGAATTTCGAGCACATAATGTTATGTTAGGTAGACATACATGTCGTATTATTTTCTATGATTTTCTAACATGATATCAGAACTCTAGTATCGAATATTCCTTAATTATTTTGTTACTTTATGTTTGTCTCTTAATTTGCAGATTGAGAGGCTGCTAAGAGGGAGATATCAATTTTATTATATTGTTTGGTCAATTTTCTAACAACTAGATGCTTTTTAGGTTGTATGCTTGTATGGCAAGCTGATCCTATCTTGTAAAAAGGTTAAAGCAAATAACTTGGCAGGTCATATCATGCCTATGGGCCTATGAGTTGCAACTTTCTTTTTCTTCTATGACCAACTCAATTAACAACTTCAACTGTGAAGCTTTGCAATTGATTGTCATACTCTGTTTTTAGGGGTTTATAGGAACACATTGCTAGTACATATACGCAAGATATTATGGCAGACAACCCATTGATGGCACTTCAACAAAATAGTTATTTGCGACAAACTTTTTTTTAGGGGCCCCAAATGCTCTCACAAGAAATACTATTTTCAACAACAAAACTCTATTATGAAAGCATTTACAATGGAGTCCAACAGTCTATTGTCTTTGGAAAAACCGCTTTTTCGACTATAAAATGGCTTTTCCGACTATGTTTTATTTTCAGAAATGGGGGTTTTTTTTTTCTTTCCTGGTGTGGGTTGTATGATATCATGAAGAACAGAATGATCAGTTTCCAATGCCATTGTCACATAAACATGGTCAAAAGCATTTCCATCAGTTCATGAGTTAGATCATGATAATATTTTCCAATCACACGTGTCTGGGACTAGCGGACATAATCTTTCAAAACTCCATCTCAATATCCTAGAGAATTAGTTAGTATGATAAATATGTCTTCACAGAATCCAAACCCAATAATGGCCTTCCCTTGGCTAATTGTTTAATGCTTCAGCAAGAAATGATAGATTCAAATCTTCCAAAAAGAGAGAAGCATAATCTCCTCTTCAATTTATAATAACCATTTTTTAAAAGAAGGGACAGACACATCTGCAAACCCTAAACATGGTGTGCCCTCCACTATTGCCAAAAGACATTACCCCTGTAATGACCAAATGCTTAAAAATATCCACATGCATGTATCTTAGCCATATTTGTTTAATAGAGTAAGATTTCCTCATCATACTTATATTACTAGACAGATTATAATGTTCGACTGTTAATTTAATCTATACGTTCAAGCAAAAATTAATTTTATCAATGACGTAAATCCACGTTGGTTAAACGAATTGATGACTAATAGTCTTACCATATACCTGAAAAACATTTCAAAATATATGCTCTGTCTGTGTGACATAGAATCGTGCGCTGGTACACATTTCAAAATACATGCTAAGTCTCTGTGACATAGAGGGCTCGGATTGAACAGCACAAAAACGAAGTAGATAGGAATATGGTCTGAGTGATGAGGCCACTGATGTGGAGCAATTTGAAGCATGATGTCATTTCATAGACTAAGCAGAAGACAACAACAAGATTGATGCCACGTATCACCATTATAGCAGAGAAAATGATGGGCAGCAGCTGTCAACCTGTCCGAAAGGTTGACTTGTTGACACTGTCAACCACCATATAACAATTTGGACTCTTTTGGACCACTATGGCAGACAGTGACCAAAGCTCTCTCTTTCTCTCATATCAAGTAGTGGTGTTGTCACAACAGGCATGGAGTGTATAGTATATAATAAGAGGATGGTGGTGATTGGCCCTACCTTGTGATATGAGGTATTGACACTGCCTCACTTAGAGAGACCTTCAATGTGCAGAAAAATTGGTGTGAAATAGGAATAACATTGTTTTTTATTTTCGATCAATTATGACATATTAAATGAAAAAGTTATTACGCGTGACATACTTTGATTGGCCGAAAATAGCAAAACAATACTATTCCGGTTACACACAAGGGTTTCTCATTCATGTGACTTACAGGGGCTGATCAGTGGCTTTTTGTTTTCTTTTTGCATGTATTTATGTCCCTCATCTGCTTCCTTCTCGCATCTCAAGTTCCAACTCTCTCTCTCTCTCTCTCTCTCTCTCTCTCTCTCTCTCTCTCATTTTGAAGCTGAAACCATGAAGCAAAGCTTTAGCTCAGGAGCTATTGTCCTATGCATTTTCTTCATCATTTCTTCGTCAACAATAATATCAGCTCGTCTCCTAGGCAACAAAGAAGGTAAATCCTAAACGATTGTGCATTGACAATCAACTAGCTGTTGCCTTGTTTGATGTAGATGAGGTCTCATGAGTTAAAATTTTCCCTCCCCAAACCAGAAGTTAAAAGAAAAACAAATTAGCCTTAGCTTCTTCTTTCTCATAGCTATAATTATGAACTAAAACCTTGGTGTCTTTGCAGGACAAGAGGATCAGGTAGAGCTCAATGCAATCACTGATGGGGGTTCACTTGTAGAGTTGGAAGGCAGTAAACAAATGAATGTATATTTTAAATTTCTTTTTTTTTCTTTTCTTGTTAATTAACCCCAACTAGTCATCAAGTTATATATCTTATACTCTTTGTTTTTTGTTGCTTTTGGGATATTATAGCAGTTAATTGGGGTGGAAGATTGCACTGATGGAGATGAGGACTGTTTAAACAGAAGGATAATGGCTGAAGCTCACTTGGACTACATCTACACCCAGCACCATAAGCCTTGATACTCTTCATAATGTAACTGTTACATCTAATTAGTAGATAATATGAATGTTTATATATGTATGTTCTCTTAATTATGATGACTTTGTTTACAAGTTAAACCTAAATTAGTTTTAGTTTATCATCATTTGATGTTCTTAATAAAATTACTACCAGAAGCAGCTACAACTTGTAAAACTTTTTTTTATTTTTTTATTTTTATACAAACAATATTCTACTTTAACTTAATCTAAACTACGAGAAGAGGGATTTAAACTCGAGTGTAGGGTTGGGAGCACATCAACGCTAGCCAACTTAGATAAACGGAATCTGTTAAAAGCCAAGCAAAACAATCTAGGGTATGTGATTTTGGGGTAGGCCATTGATTAAAGCTTTCCAATTAATTAAAAACAGGGTAGGAAGTTGGACTTAGTAAATTTATACACAGATAACATAACAGATATCCATTTACTGGTTTCCACCAGCAGCATGGATCTTTCAAAACAGTTGGGAAGTCAACCAAATTTTGACTTGTAGTCCAAAAGCTCACGTGCAGGCAGGCACTATGAAGACAAAGCTTTTACTTCTGAACTGTGCTCCTTTTTAGTAGCTACTTTGGTGGCACTTAATGTTTTGCTCACAGAAGGAAACTGCTCATTTTAATATATCTGGTGTAAAGTTTTCCACTAATGAGAAACTACAGAATATTATAAGGAAAGTGTACATCTTCCCTGTTCTTTTACTTCAACAGTAATAATATTATAAGTTGTTTGGAATCCAATACTGATATATGTCTCTGTTCTTCTTCTTGAAGAGAAATGGGAAGTGATAGGTAACTTAAGATAGCTCTCTTCACAGCCTGAATTGTTGGACTCAGAGAAATTATTGGACTCTAAATTCTTAAGTGGTCAAAGAAGCCAACAATCTAAAGCTAACACTCCTTCTCGCGTGCGTTCTTATTTTATCGGATTCAAACGACAAAAAAAAGTGGAATGGAGATTTGAGGGTTTTGAACCTAGGTGCCCTTCCTACATCGAAGGCTCGGATTATGTTAGACAATTATTAGACTCTAAAAACTTAAGCTATTACAAAATAAACTAACAATGTATATCGAGCTAAATAGATCGCATCCTAACAATCACAAATCAAGATTAGTAATGTAGCCATTAAGCCTCCAATATCAACATTGTTAGCGAGTTTGCCATTCATCAGTAGCATATTCCATTAAACAATCATGAATTCACCATTTATGATTTTTTTCTCGTAGGAAGAACAGCTTTTGCATGTAGTCATATGAAAATTGCATCAATACTAAATAGGGGCTGTTGAAGAATATAAGTCTCACATCAGAAATTTGACTAAATAAAATACAAGATATAATGAATGGTTCCACTACTAATATCATCGAGGTTTTATGATAAAACCTCACACCAATTGGGCTTTGTAGGTGGTTAAATTAGAGACAATATCAGTATTGCTAGTAATGAGGCTTTTGACCCGTCTCTTTAAATTTAACATGGTATCAGAGCAGGTTGATTTACTGGGCCTAAATTGGGCATTTATCCTTACCCAGTATGTGGTGTTCACATATTGAGCTTAAATGTTTACTTCTATCCCTTACCCAAAATGCGATGTTCACATATTAGGCTTGAAAGTTCGCCACATGTACGGAGGCGTGTTGAGAGTATTTATTCTACATTAAAAAGTTGAAAAGTCTAATATAAGTTTATAAGGAGTTGAACAATATCAATGTTGCTAGTAATAGACCGTTAATCCGTCTCTCTAAAATTTAAGAAGGCCACATTCATGGATACAACTACTACAAAGAAGGAACCTCTTGAAAGTTAAATTAATCCTTCAAGGCATATCACCAAGTGAAAATTTCAAGGGAACGTATCTATTATAATAATAAAAGAAAGTATAATGTATGTGTTATAATTCACTATAATAATTTCAAAATAACAATATAATAAGCACATGTCCTCTTTACGAGCCATATGCTTTTGGGATGGATTATTTATATATTTGTGATGAAGCCAATGAAATCACCACCACCGCCATTCTTTTCTTTTAATTTTTCAATGTATTGCTTCTCTCCATATTTACTATATTTTTGGGTACAAAGGTACCACAAAAACACAGAATATACCTTAATTACTATGCAGATACCAAATCCGCAATGAAGGCTCCACTCTTTGGTCAGCCACCTTCTCTGTTTTTCTCTTCTGCACTAATTTATTTTGGTGCATTCTCACAGGTGTGCCAATTTATTTTTTTATTTTTTTGATGCAAGCGTAATTGGGGGAGGAAGGAATCGAACTTAGAACCTTCAGTACAAGAATAAATGCTCTTAACCACTTAAATTACAATTCAAGCCCCTTACCATAGGTCTACCAAATTAAGGATTTGAAATGGTTACAAACTATAATTAGACCTCTGAAGCTTTGATAATTTATCTTGTGTATGGAAACTCAAAACCACTTTAATTCATTGGAGTCTGACTGGTTGGTTTGCTTTTGTTTCCTTACTTTACATTCATACACTTAACTTTTTACAAGAGGTGATGGTTTGCATTACTATATAATATGCAGGATCCCTTTAATTTACATGCATTCCATCAAAAAGCTGTGGCCAACCATGTATAGTGCAAGCAAGCTTCAAACCCATCAAACTGAATCTTAATGCATGTTTTAGCTCTGTTGCTAAATTGGTCATCTTCTTCAGTGCCTTTCCCCTTTGCTTTATCTAATTTATAATTACAGAAGAGCCATATAATCTGCCTTTATCAGAGGAGGGGTAGTGGCTTCCTGGTTGTCCAGCAGACATGGTGCTTTCAAAATTCTTCAAATTGAGAAACATATTTTTCTAACTAAAAAGCTCTGATATTTCTCTACCATAGAAGCTTTTAGAAAGCATCTTTAAACTTAATATTTATCATACTTTTCATTGAACTGAGAGAAAGTTTACCATATTTATTAGGTTATAATTACTTAGCATCACATACCCTCTACATTCTCCAACAGCCATAAAAATTACAAACTTTTATTCCATCATTGAAACATCCCCTCTACATTCCCCACCAGCCATAAAAATTACAAACTTTTATTCCATCATTGAAACATGATGACAGGGAGTTTTTATTTTTTTTCCCTCAAACTTTAGCTTTTAACTGTGCCACTCAAATTGGGGTAAGGCTTTAAGTCCCCCCATTTTCATTTTGATGATTAATAAAGTTTCCCTTGTACTGTTAGGTTCGCTAAAAAAAAAAAAAAACAAACTATGCCACTCAAATTGAGTCATTTGGATGCTCTTTCTACATTGACCACATCTTTATAGCTTCAACTTAACAGAACCAATCAAGAGGCACCAAAGGAACCATATCCTTTCTTCCGCTAAACAAAATCGTCCAGTAAAAGTCAAGGGTTATAAGGTGATATTGAGTTCCATCAACTAAAATTTAAGTATTACCTAAACAAGACGACTAACAATTGCCAAAATAACAATAGGGCCCAAATTGATTGGGACAAAATGCTTCATTAGAGGGGGAAAAAAAAAAGACAGTCTTCATCAGGTAATATGCATCTAAGCTTCAAATCTTAATTTTGTTTAATGTCTTGCCCTCCCTCTACTCTATTAATATATGATGTCTTCTATCAATACTTGAAACCAGCTGAAAACTTTCCTTATTTGAGAACCGACTACAGGTTTGTCCTGGTTGATTTCCTTTGAAGCTGACAAATTTACAAGCTCAAATTGACCAAAAGAAGTGATGGTGAAATCTATAAACAAAAGGGTTTCTTCTGAATGTGAAATCTATAAATATTACCTCTCTTTCTTTCTCATTGGAGGCTTCAAATAGAACTGTTGATAAAGATTTAAGTAAGAAAAATTAGATTCCACTGTACTGGAGTCGCACTTTAGCATCCAGGTTTGACTCTCATGTTATGCTAGAGAATTATAAGGTGTACATATTTACAGAACTGCAACATTTTTAAGCATGCTATTTCAGCTTGTGTCTGCAGCATCATCTCCTCCTACTCATTACTAGTCCTCTTTTTTGTTTTTCTTTCCTCCAGCCTTGGCTGTTGAAATGTGAAACAGATCTGAGAGGTCTTCAGGGGTGCGTGTTTTGCGGTCAAATGCTCTCACGCCCATAAAACCTGAAAGCCAAAAAAAAAAAACAAAATCATTAACCAGTAAGATTGTTAAATTTCATATGATATCATGGATGGCTATAAGCTTGCAGTTTTTATTTTCTTTCTTTACAAATTTCCTTGATAAATGAGTGCTTTTATTTCACAGTTTGCACCCAGGAGTCTTCTTAATTATTTCTTTCATTTTATTTTCAGATCTTGTTTCCCAACCTTGTTGTGTAGAACTTATCTTAATAGTCATCACTTCCTCTATGACATAGTATGGATCCGTCCTCATACCAAATTGATGTTGGAAAACAATAAAAATGATACTTACATAGCAGTATAAAGGGGCAAACAAAGGGTTTTTATTTATAAAATTTGTTAAGGCTCTAATTAAAAGATTGTTCTGTTTTTTTGTTCGAAAAATTTGTTAAGAATGAGTTTTGCACAATTAATATAACTAATTGTGTTTTGACCTTGTTTATGAATTACAAAGGGTTGGATGCTCTTTCAGTATTACAACAAGCCATCAATAAGAAGCTGCAGGACCGGGAATTACAAACCTGCCCAAAAGCATTCCCTAACTTCCGCTAATTCTACGCCTGCAATAAGAAGAAATATTTGAGACATTTGTTTGACTCTTTATAGTGTGAGTGACACTCTCTTTTCAGAGAGTTTGGCATTTGTCAATCTCAATTGTGGACAATGCAGAGATCGCATTGCACGCTCAGACATCACAATCTAGCAAAATTGCATGCCAAACTGTCTTGCATGAGAGAATCACTCTACATACAATACATACAACTCATCTAATGTATGGATTATTCACCTTTGAGAATTGTACTTGTTGAGGTTCCAAAGTATGCAATTCGCCTATCTAGTCTCCATATCCAAGATCTAGGAACGTTAATCGGGCGTACGCTGGATTCATGGTCAGCAAATACCTGCAAAAGGATGTTATATAGTATACGTGCTTTAGTGCAGTAGCTTGATCTAAAACACTATTGATAATTTTATATGCTGACAGACAGAATATGAATCATTGGAGAAATTTTGAGTAAGCTCACCTCATTAACTTGAAAGTATGTCCCATTGAGTGGAAAGCTCCCCCTGGTTGCTGTTCGACACGGTATCTGTTTCATGTGTTAGTCCTTTTACATAATTGTCTAAAGTATTTACTGCAAGTTGAAACTGTAATAGTGTGCACAAGTGCTCGTAGATCCCGACTGTTACTCACCAAAATTGTGCCATGAATTGTATCAGAAGCTTGTTCTGGAAGACTGCTGTGTGAAAAGCATGTCATCTCACCATTATACAGTTCTCCAGACTCCTGGGAATTGCATTTTTTCTGGGGTGATTGAGATGAATTTTTAATTTGATCTGACGTTGACATTTCCACAAATAATTGATTAGCACATATTCAAAGATTGTACCATATTTTCAAGTTGGGAAACTCTCATCTTAGACATCATAGTCCTTTTACTATCGAAAACATGAATCTTTCTGAACACTTTACAATTGTAGAATATGTTTTCTGGAAGTAAGGTTGTACCTGATGTCCATATAGCAAGAAGGTATGGGCTTGGATCATCGTGCTCTCTTGTCTCAAACTGCGACGTTCATATTTTCAGAAGTTAATAAACAACTATGCAGATGAAAGTTCTTTGAACAGGAAAAGAGTAACTGACTTACCCCTGCCAATAGAGGATGATGGTCTGGAACTACATAGCTGCATGGTAATTAAAATTAGTTACAATGTAATGGTAAGGGGCCATCAAATAATCATAGAATACCATTTAAGAAAAATACTTAAATTTATTCCAATCACTTTGTTAAGTTACTACCTTTTATTTTTCACATGAATTTGAAAACTTTATACAGAAAATAAAAAAGGTCTTTCAGACAACAAATAAAAATAAAAATAAAAAAGGTAAAACCCAACTTACACTAAGTGTTTTGTCCTTAAACGGTCAACAAGCTTCAGCTTGGGAGCTGGGATGTGAGCAGTTTGTGAAGCAACTAATTCTGTTGGCATATGATTTTCTCGAAACACACCCATGAATGGCTTTAAATTTTCTGAGCAAATTCTATCTCTCATTTTAATTGTTGGAATGCAATTAGGGTCACTGCGACAAAGATCTTCAATGTCTGGTAGTTCTGTAGGTTCAGGTTGTGGTGATGATGGTTCCTCAATGATAGGTTCACAACTTTTGGTTTGGTATTCTGATTCACGGTTGGCCTCAAGAAAGGATAGTGATATTGAATTGAGTGCCTCAAAACCCACAATCGGAGGAGCAGTAGAACTACCTTTCTTTGTTTGCCTCGCCTTCTTTCCCGTCCCTGGTAAGGCAAGCCTTGCACTGCATCAAACATGTAGATACATATCATACCTAGTGAGATTAAGAGTTACAACTTACAAGTAGTGTCTCATTATGTTTCTTAGTTTCCATAGTTTGTGATGCAACATCCAAATTTCCATTTTCAAATGCTTAGTGAAGTGATATCCTGAATCACATCATGTGTTGTGATATCATTTTCAAATTTGAGGAAAACCTGGCAAATGCACTAGCATAGTGTCTGCACTCTCCCCTCATCGGACAAGAATTGCAATTTGGATTTTTCTTTGTGCAATAAACCTACATAAATATTAAAATACAAATTTAGAATTTTCGTCTAACCAATTTTGAGGACACATTTTTGCAAATATATGCTCTGAAGAGATATACCTTTCCAAAGGTTATCATCTGATAATGCAGTTCATACCTGTTGAAAATAATATATACTAAAATGAGTACAATTCTTAATTTATTAAAGGTGATTTCACAAGATAAAAATAATCTTAAAGGGAAAATTTTGGGATTACAATGTTAACGGATCCAAGGTTTCTAGTCGAGGCCAAAGATACTGCTGAACTGAATCGAACACAGGCATCCTACACAGAAAATTTATAATGTCATTGGAAATACAAGTGATATGTCTTGTTAATATATTTTGTACTTACTCTTTTAATAGATGTATCTGAAGCGATTCAGGTAATGGTTGAAGAGGAACCCATCCTAGACGAATCGCTATCCGGCCAACGTTTACGTCCACCTATTACAAGAAAAGAATACATTTTTGAATAAAACATTTACAAATTACATCCACCTAAACAATATGCCCATTAAAATCATACCGGGAAAGCTACATGCTGGAGTGTCAAAAGCCGCACGCACTCCACACTTTTCAAGCCAAGACCCTTAATGTCTCTCAAGTATTTCCTACAATTACAGATGGTTGAATGATCAAACTTTGACAAATACACATAACTAGAATGAACTAACAGAAAGATTTTAGCATGCTTGTATTGTTAATGTATGCTTACGTCACTAGCGCAGGTGGTGCATTTCTCAACCACTCGAGGTCTATTTGTTTATGGTCTTGATATACTTGGTTAAGGAACTTCTGCAACAGCAAGTAAAATAGGTAACTTCCAAAGTTGTTCAAAAATAAAATAAACTATACAATCCTATTTTGGAAGAGGAATAATTTGATTTACCTTGACTCGTTCAGAAATTATATTTTGTTGGCCACGCACTTGGATAGCATGAGCAATCTCACCAACTTCTGCTTGTCTAACTGCCTCCCAGTCTACCGAGTCTATG
Organism: Prunus mume; assembly: GCF_000346735.1. The sequence continues at coordinate 8,224,406 of NC_024126.1, read as the reverse complement.
TGATTTCCATTTCTTTCAACACTGGGACCACCATAGATGCTTCTGCAAAACTCCCAATCAGTTTTGGCCTGCATTATAGCCTTCTCTTTTTTTCCTCTTCGAGTAGCTTTCTTTGTCTCGCCAGATTTCATGTCTGACTGTCGCTGTTTTAAATTCAGTTTGTTTCCCTTCTGTTCTTTCTGGTTGAAGCTGTTGGCATTATTAGGTGGCTGCGAGCAAATTTTCGGATTTTGGATCATAGTGGTATCAGTTGTGCTCTCAGGCTTATCAAGTGGCATATTGACATAATAGAGTGCAGCCATCTCATCCTTTGTTGGTGAGCTACATTCTGGTGGCAGACTAGACATCCCCTCTGATGCATGAAAACCAACTTCTGTTGAAAGTTTCTGCTGAACTTGGGGATTATAGGACACTAAACTGTCCTCCAAGATTTCCACATGATCTACCTTTTCATTGAAATGGATTTGGGAAACCTCTGGAGGCTTGTAGGAATCACACCGAGACCTTGACGCCCCTTCAAAGTCATTAGATTCGTCAGAGCTTGACTCCTTATTTCCACACTCTGCAGCTTCACATGTGAGCAACTCCTCATCAGATACTGGCATGATAGAAACGATGCTACTCCCAATTGATTCTTGGTTGCCTACCATGTTTATGTCTTTACCATCTGTTTTGTTGGAAGTAGACTGACAGGGAAATCTGGCGGCAAGTGACATGAAGGCAGAGCTGTCGAAGAGAATATGAAGTTAAAAGTCTCATTATGAACCTCCAACAGAAAAATCTTTGACAAATTCTAGTTTATCAAATGTGAAGTTACCTTGAAAGATGATCTGACACATTCTGAGTTAGGAAAACCCCAACTACTGAGTCCACCACAGAACCTTTCCAAGGTGAAAATTTCCTATCTCCTGCTCAGAAAATAATTTTACTGTTAGGAAATTTGCATATAATTCTCTGCAACATTTTCAACAAGTATTAGCTGGGCTTGTACCCTGGATTATGTGCATCCGAGATATAAGTAGATTAATCCGTCCATGAAAGACTTCTCTTTCATTCCTCCACCAATCCTCATCACCTTCTTTCCTTTGATCCTCATTAACCTTGTCTTTCATTTGAACCTTCCATGTCAAAGCTAGTTCATATTCTGTGTCAGAAAGCTCTGCCAGCCTTTTGTTGTTCTTTCCCTTGTATGCAGCTAACATCCCAAGCTGACCATGAGGACTATTTGTACCCTGATCTCGTTGTCCTTGATAAGGAACTAGTATTCCCTGGTCGTTCCTTGCAACATGTGCATCTTGGTCATGGTTACCTCTGTGGCTCACATGTGGACATTTCTGTACAAGTGGACTGATACTGTCTTCTGGTGAATCTGCATGGAATGCAAAATAGAAGCTTAAAAAATGGATTAAGTGCAGTGTGCTTCTTGAATTTGCTTCTGTAGCATATGCTTCTAGAAAAGAAAAATAATCTCTACCAAGTACCTATTGATTTGTCAGTCAGCTGCATTGTCTCATTTTGCAGTAGGCTTCTGTCAGTTTTATCATTACGAAACTCTAAATTAAGAAGGGAGGGTACCATCTTAGTCAACCTCTCTTCTGCTGCCCCTTCTTTGCATTCATGTTCTGCAAATAAGTGAAAGTTGTAAGCTTCCTGAAGTAAATAATACCTGAATTTGAAGTGAGATCTTCTGCTTTAAAAATTAAAATAAAAAAGGAAAGAAAAAAAGCAGAGAAAAGAAAAAGGAAAAAGAAAGAGCTTTATGCCAAACATAATTACGTCTTAAGTTGGTGAAGCAAGGACCCTCATGCTCCGATGGATTTCTTTCTCTTTCACCTTTGTGAAGCTCTAAATTGACAAGGGAATGTCCCATGTCAGTCCATTTATCTGTCACCGCACCTCCCTTTTTATTTGCAAATAACACGGCTTTATTAGCATCCAGCCTCTGAAAAGTCTCAGTTTCTTGCCTTTCACTAACTCTTTCTCTGAGAAGGGCTCTGGGCAACCGGTTGCAAATTGGAGTTGCAGTTAGACCAGCAAAGTTCACCACAGTACGCCCCTTTGATCTCTTTTTCTTTGTCTTAATTAGTGACTGCAGTCCATCAGTTAAATCTATGATTTCTGTTGTTTGGTATCGCAGCCTTCCATGGTTTTTGTAGCCAACCATATTGAACACTTCTTTTTGACTCTTTTTCGGGACTGATTTCTTGTTAGTACCTCTCAGGGTAACATGGCTTGCATTCTCATGAAACTTACTTGCTAATACTGACCACCTGTCTACGTTCCGTCTCCTCCTCCTCATCCTTTGTTTCCTGCATATCTTAGGAAAATTCAGACCAAGTTTTCTGCTAGAGTTGAGGCATTGATTTACTAGGAAAGTTGTTTGGTCAACTTGAAATGCATTGTATTGCCAATCATTCTGGTTGATGCAGTTTCCCACCAACTTCTCTGCTTCATCAACTGCTGCAAAATAGCCGCTGCCTTCTGAATCAAGGGAGCTATCCTTAGCTTTTTGGCTACCAATTCTAGCTTTTCGAGGAGGGGTGGCTAATATGATGGCACTTACATCATTTGATTGATTTTGAAGGTCAGTGTTTAGAGTAGCTCTGTCTGATACAGAAAGGTCAACTTTATCCACAGAGACTTCTATGGGTACCAAGTTTTTGAGGTTGCCTGAAGACCTCTTTACTGACATATTTTTATTGGAAGAAGCAGGCATTCGATTAGGCTTTGGTGTCTTTGGTTTTGGTGTTGCTTTCTGTGGTGTCTTAGGCTCCAGAGTCCTTCTAGGCTTTCCAACACCAACAACTCTCGGCCTATATCCTCTCTTCTTTCGTCTCTTCTGTGGCCTTTCCTTCAAATCTTTTCCACCCTCTGGTCTTCTTTTCAAGTTATTCTTTTTCCCTGATAGGCTTGAAGTGGTAGGCAATGCTGAGCCACCAATACAGTTTGCAGCATTGAACTTGCAATCGTCAATCTTTGTATGATTCTTTTGCTTAACATTTTTCTGATTTTGTTGATCATCTGCAGTCAAATAAGCTATCTCAGAATATGAAAGCTACCAGTACTATCAGTAAGAACTGAAAGTATATAAGAATGTGAGAACATCTGAAACCGTAATAGATATTACTCCGATACAGGTTAAATGAATGCATTCCAATACCCACAAGTGGTGCCAAAATCAGTAAGGTGGGCTTGTAAAATTCATGTTAACATTATAAATTCTATTCCTCAATTGATTTTCTTTTTGGCTGAATAGACAAATTTTCAATCCATAAGCAGAATTAGATGAACGAAGAGGATCCTCTCCTTTGTTTTTCTCCTCTTTTTCCATCCTTCCTCAAAATTGAAATCTTAAGAGCTTAATAAACACAACCCAATTGTTCATTTTTTATTAAGTATTCTTGAAGGGTGACCTACTCTTTCAAGAAAATCTCTAGATTTTGAAAACAAATAAATCCAATTCAAGAGATCCACCACACAGTCGAGAACAATCAAGAAAAATCAACCATTAAATCTGCTTAAATGAAATAAAATACATCCGCTTCAAGAGAATCCTTACCGGATTTGCATTGTGACATGGAATCTGGGATGGCAGCAGGACCAAGCCACAGCTCTACACTAGGCAACATATCTCCAATTGGCTCCTTCTGCTTTTCTGCATCAATATGAGATTGCACAACTTGAGAGAAACAAGTGCTCATCATGTCAAAGGAGCTCCTATTTGTTGCACTGGGAGATGACTGAGGAGTTGGAGAAGTTACACTGCTCCCTTGCAAGAGCTGTTCCTCACACATTGTCAAAACTTCATTATCATTCCTTACAACGTGTTCTACTGCCAATTCTGCTTCCAGAAAACCTTTGCTTGTTTTCTCAGAGTCCATATAAGCATAATTTGTGTCATCAGACTCCAAGACAATCTTATTCAAATCAAAGAAGTCAACATAACCCAAATTTGTGCCTGTAATTCCACTGCAATTATGTACCTTTTCCTTTGTGGGCAAAGCTGCAATTGGGTTACTCAATCTCTTGTTTTCCTCTGAAAAACTTGGAGCAGCAGAAAACAAAGAAACCCCATTAGAATCCTCCAGGTCCAACTGGGAATCAGTGATCAATAAACCATTGTGGCTCAAAGTTTTCTTCAACCTTCTTCTACCATAGGTTTTTTGTGACCTTCGTGTAATGGGCTTTACAGGCGTGGGTGGGAACAAAAAATTCTGTTTCTGAACTTGTTTTTCTTCCATGGCATTGCCTCTGGAAGCATGCTCCTCCCTCCTTTGGTACACTTTTAGTTCGTCCATAACAAACCCACCAAAGTTGCCCAAACAACTGAGAAATCAATCAAACAAGTAGAACAGAAATCAACAGACAAATTCCATTATAAATTAACACAAAATCAAGCACAAAAATTGTCACTTGCTTCAGCCATGCATGGGGACTATGGACTATGGAATCTGAAATCAGAAGGAGAGTTTTGAAGAGTTTACCTGATTGTAGGTTCCGTTCAGTTTAGAGGAACGCCCTAAAAAATCTGCTGTAATCTTTGAGTGTATGGGTTTTGTTTGAATAATTTTGAATAAAATAACAGTAAAGTAGAGTTCATTCGGGAATGAAACTCTTGTTATTAGCGTATTGGTTGGCAAAAGAAGTAACGAAGGAATTTGAAACCTGAGACACAAGCAAACGGGTAATTTGTTAATTAAATCAACATCGGACATATATTATGGTAAGTATCTAAACTCTAATCCCTAAAATAAGGAGTTTGTGATAACTCAAACCACTAGGAGCATTTATTTATTTATTTTGGGTAAACAATTACCCCTATGCCTCAGGTCCCATGTTCAAATTCACCCTCCTCATATCGCTTGTATTAAAAATTTTATAAAAAAAATTTAAAAACACTTTTATCCCTAAATTGAAACCTCAATACCCAATTTTTTTTTTTTTTTTTTTTTTTATAGAAGCAATATTCTATTCTAAATTAATCTAAATGGGGAGAGAGATTTGAACTCGGGTCAAGAGTGGAGAGCAAACGTACTCTAGCCAATTTGGCTAAACCCATATTTGTCCCAAGACCTAATATTAATACACCTGTAATAATTTTTGCAAACTTATCATACAACTTCAGTCTCACATCCGTACAATAATTTAAGTAAACTTACCATACCTCAATGTACATGGTGTTACATTTATCCCAGTACGGTACCTGATGTCCTGCATCACACTTAGAACTGGATTCACACTCCTATCCGATGGATTTTATTTCATTTTTAAAAAAAAGATATGTGTGATTATTAATACCAATCAAAAAAGAAAAAAAAAAGAGAGTAACGGATATAGAAGAGTTTAATTTTCAGAGGAATGGTAATGCTGTAAAACGAAAAGCTCTGTTATAATTCGTGCTCCCTAAAACGATGGATATAAGAGGTTTAAACTTGCAACTCCTTTAACTATTTGAGGTACAAAGTCCTTCCTATCTATAAATTTGTTCGATATTAAATCTAAAACTTGCGTTTAAATTTCATATACTATCTTTGTCCAGTTTAAATTTCATCTGTTTTTTTTATTTTATAGCAAACTCATTTATATTGGATAAATCCTATCCAGTTTGAACTACCATCAAAGCAACTTTAGCCGTTCGGAAGTTGTTGTTGAGTAGTTTTCAGATATTTGTTTTTACAAACCATCCTGATTTAGTTACGAATTTTGGTTGACTACAATTGCTTCAAAAAGTACTGTGGGACCCAGAGCGTATCCAATCAAATTTAGTCATATACTTATATATATTTTATTACTTTCCTTTTTCTGTTAGAATATTTTATTATTTTTGACTAGGCTCACAATATCCAACAAAATTTTAATATATTTTCGATTTTGAAAGCATTAAACTCATCTTGACGAAAAAGTAAATTTAGGTTTTAACCACAAAAAAGCTTTCACTTTTGGAAAAAGCCAAAGTTTTTTTAAAAAAGACAGAAAAACATCTCAACTTTCAAATCAAATACATGCAAATATAAAGGATTCATTAGGAAATCCAAAAATAAATAAGAGCAATTTTGTCCGTTTTGGCTTCTTTTCAAAAATTTCTCTCTCCTTTGGGTTTTTTCAAAGTCTCCCTCTTTTAGAAATTGAACAGGGCATCCAATTATGTATCAACGCATGTGATTGCTGGTCCAACAAGAAAAAAACAAAAACAAAATCATTTGCTGCCAATTAAGCTTATGGCTATTGTGGGAGTATTTGCGTATATATATTCATGTATATTTGTATGTATATGAATCAATGACTATTTTTCCGTTTTTAAAGGGATTTTTTTCGTTTCTGTGATGATTGCAAGTCTTGTGTCGCGATTGCTGGAGTCAATTCTGCAGAACTTGGTTTTTATTTATTTATCATAAAATCTGAGTTTAGAGCACTAAAAAAAAATTGCTCAAGTTGTCGTGGCGGTGTAGAATGGTGGGATGAGAGCCTTAATTCTTCAATGGAAGGACTGCGGAATTTTTAGGGCTTTTTCTGGAGAGGAAGAAGGAGGGTTTAATGCTAAATCACAAAGGGTTTAACCCTAGATCTAAAAATTGTTGTGCCTTTTTTTTTTTTTTATGAGTGTTGTTAAACGAACCCTAAAATTAATTAAGTACACCTTGTGATCTAAGTACGCTTTAATATTTAAATTAAATTGTAAAATTAACTAAGTACACATTACTTAACTACCAAAATACCCATAGTACACCCTAATAGAATCTATCACAATTCAATATATTAAAATTACATTTGTTTTAAATGTAATTTAAAATCTGTTTGCTATGCCAAGTCAATTGTTTGTGTTCTTCCACCCGATTGTGAGAGTTCATTATGCTAAAATTTTGCATTGGCAACGGATAAAATATGTTTCCTATTAGGCTTCCCTACTGCTGTATCATGTATTGGTACATAGGAGCTTGTGGATACTTTGTCTTTGAACCTTCTCTTTTTGTCTTAGCAGCTACAACACAAATAATATATAAGAAGCATGCTTTTTGTAACGTTGAACCTAATACAATTGCAAAAGTTTGCAAAAGTTTGAGTTTTCTGAGTCTAACTGCTCAAGAATCTTTTGAGTCTTTATTGGGATATTTGATGCTTTATGTTTCTAAAACATGGTGGTAATGGTCAATGGCGGATCCAAGAATTTTTACAAGGGTATGGTATTATTTTTATTTTTATTTTTTATAGAGGAGATATATTACAAGCCTTTTTTCTCTTGAAACAAAAATGTAAATAAAATTTTATAAATTAAACAAAGCCACAATACGAGCAAATATAACACAAAGAAGTACAAAATATAAATAAATACCAACAATCTAAAAAAAAAACGTTCTCGTACAAAACCATCCTTATCAATAAATCTTAAAACAATGGCCATTTGCTCTCTATTAGATGCATCTTTTGCTTCATCAACAAGAATGCAATAAGTTGATTCCCTAAAAATACTAGACACCAAAAATCATATATGCTAATTAATAATGAGTGGTGATTTCCCCACTCATTTTTTTCCTATTTTATCCACTTACACTCCTTTTTTATAACTAAAAAGGGAGTGTAAGTGGATAAAATAGGAGTGGGGAAATTCAAGTTGCAAAAATAAAACATATATCAACAATCTCCAAAAGTTTTCAATCAACCCCTAAATCATAAAAACTTAACAACAACAATTAAAATTGGAAATTGAATACATATATATATATATATATATTTTAAAGAGAAAAACTTACCAAGATTGAAGTACCCACTCAAGATAGGTTGGTACAATTTTTTAGAGGAGGAGAACTATTTCCTCTAGGCTCTCAAGATTCAAATATGGCATTTTGGGTGGCTAGAAGAAATTTTTTTTATGTTTGCTCTGTGTGGGTGTAGCCCAATATTAGGACGATTAGAATAGCTCAAGTTGGTAGAGCCTTAGCGTGAGTTTTGCTTCTAATCAAATTTATATAGGTTTGGATTGTATTGACATTTATTATTTTCTATATGCTTCAAGAGTGGGCTTATTTTAAATAGAGGACTGATCTATTATTTACTTTACTTAGATTGGGCTATTATTAATTTATTTAAAAAAAGAAAAACAATGCATATGTGGGCTATTTTATTTGGTGCAATGGGCTAATATTTATTTGAGTAGAAATAAACCTATAATAATAAGACCATGTTTAATATTTCATAAATGTTCCCCTAGGCTGGAGCCCACTCCAGCCTAGCCTTAGATCCGCCTTTGGTAATTATGAAAAGAAGAAAGGGCCCTAAACCCAAGAAGAGCCTGGGTGGTTGATGATGGTGGTGGTTTTTGAAGTGGGTTGGGTATTATTGGAGAGAAGAGGCGGCTTGAGAAGCAATGGAGGTTGATAAGTGTTTGTCTGCCTGTTTCCCTCACGGCTTCGCCATTTCGTGGCCTTTTCTTATTAAAATCAAAGTGTGCTTATTAAAATTACATTTGTTTCACAATTTAATATATCATTTTTGGTCATTTTATACTATGACAAATTAGTAATTTAATGAATAGTTTAGTAGTAGAGTGTACTCAATTAATTTTAGGGTTCGTTTAGCAACACTTTATTTATTTATTTTTTATTTGTGCTAGATGAAATTCTTTTTTGGAACAAAATATGTAATTAAAACAAATGACATGGGTTGCCATGTCATGTGCCACATGTGTTGGTATTAAAAAAATTGGTAAACAAGTTGATGCTCGTAGTTTATTTATTTATTTTTTTGGGGTTCATAAAAACTCAAGAACTCATGGGATCAAAATCTATCATCCCCCAATAATCAAGATCAGGTCCAATCTTGAAACTCAAATGCATTGAAATTACAAGGTAACTGTACCTAATCTCAAACCAGATTTTTTGTTGTTGTTGTTGTTGTTGTTAAGAGAATAGCGATAGTATTTTATTTGATAAGGAGGAGTAACAAGTACGAAAACCATGCTATGTTGTTGGGGATTGGGCGAGTCTCTACACACCAATGGGCTTAGACGTCGGGCTAACTGAGTAGTCGTACCCACTCAACCACAAAACGGGAGTAGGAGCCTTACCTTAGGTAGAGTGCCCCCCTCCCCCAATCCCCCTCAGATTATACCCGAAAAAACTACAAGTTACAATCCTCAAATAAGAGATCAACTATAAAATATGGGGATTCCTCAAACCAAGTAAGTGAGGTCCCAATATGAAGAGCAAAGCAAGTGACGCGGTCAGCAATTGAGTTGGCATTACGGGGAGTATGGGCAAAACCATCTCCATTGATTGAGGACAACATAAACTTTGTATCTTCCACAACTTGACTAATAGTGGATCGATCCCGTAACGGAGAGTAAAGAGACAAAACAATTTGGAGGGAATTACTTTCAAAAGAAACTCGTGTAAAACCCTTTTCTGTTGCAACCGCCACTCCTTCTCTTGCCGCCAAAATTTCAATATGTGGAGCTGAAAGAACATTGTCAAATATTTTGGACTTTCCAACAATGAACTAGCCTTGTGAGTCACGTATAACAATGCCCATACCACCCACCTTATCCTTTTGGTTCCATGCACCATCAACATTAACCTTAAGGGATTGGCCATGTGGTGCATACCACTTTACAAATCTAGATGAGGCCTCTGTGTGTGGTTGAGTATTTCCGTTGGCACGTATAAATTCAAGCAACTCGTGCACAACATTTTGAGTCACAATATCAGGTGGGCATTTTGCATTCTGCCACAATAAGGAGTTTTGAGCTTTCCACAAGCCCTAGCCAATCATCAAAAACAAGGGAAGATCATTTAAAGGAAGAGAGCTTATTGTCGTGCTGATCCATGCTTGGATTTTGAGTCTACCATTTGCCCCAGCTGCAACACCCAAATGTGAAGCCACCCAAGTGGTGATTTCAAAACGATAATCACGTAGCATGTGAAATGCAGTTTCAAGAAGAGCACCACAAAAGAGGCAACCCAGATCGACATAAACATGTTTACAAAGCAACTTCTCTTGCGTCGGTAAAATATCCAGAGATACACGCCACCAGAACATATGGACTTTCGCAGGCACCTTAGCCTTCCAAAAGGTTTTCCATAGTTGTGACACATGATGGTGCCACATGGTATGCACTACGAACAGTGAACTGGCTTTTCTGGTCATAATGTCATGTCAAAACATCTGAAGGTCGTTGCCAGCTCAATGAAATCTCTCTAATAGCATCCATCCTCAATAAAGAATAGACTCAGTAAAAGGGGAACATCCTGCATTTTCTTTCTTGTTTATAAGATCTGCAACATAACTTAGAGAACAATCTACACGTTGAGGTGAAAAAATTCGAAAGCTACTAGGTCTAGGTACTCAATGATCACCCGCCAAATATCAATGTGGTCTCTTATGCCAACTTGCCACCTCAACCTTGAACAAATAACTCGTCGTGCCACAAAAATACTCTAAAAATCAGGGGAAGAGTTAGCGGGCAAAACCATATCCAAGAAAAGTGTGGAAAATACTTTGCTTTAAACACTCTTGCTAGCAAGGATTCGGGATGTTGGATTAAAGAAAGCCTACGATAAACATCATGGTGCTCAACTCTAAATACTCCTAATAAAGAAGAGAGTGAATCATGTTGAGGTTTTTTCACATTCTGGTAGAAGCACATGACACTCTTCTGTAGGTTTACCTTTTGACCTGATTCTCTCTTGTATTGTTGTAGAATATCTATAATTTTCTCACAATCCTCTATTGTGGCTCGAGCGAAAAAGAAACTGTCATTTGCAAAAAGAAGGTGACTCACAATAGAAGTAGATCGGCAAATGGTGATGCCTTTGAGTGGACCATCTCATTCATGTTGCTCAATCAAAGCAGAGAGGCCCTCAGCACACAGAAGAAAAAGGTACAGTGATAAGGGATCCCCTTGGCGTAACCCAAGTGAGGGATGTAAATAACCATGGGTGGAACCATTAACAAGAAAAGAGTAAGAAATTGTACGAACATAGAGCATGACAATGTGAACCCATCGTTTCGCAAACCCAAGCTTGAGCAACATTTTTTCCAAGTAACCCCATTCAATGCGATCATAAGCCTTGCTCATATCAATTTTAAGGGTTTTCATCGATGCATAAAATGTGCAATCTCTGCGGCCAATAACGTGTTATTAGAAATCAACCGGCCATTAATAAAAGCACTTTGATTTGGGGAGATTACATCGGGGCATGACAACTTTCAACTTGTTAGCAAGACTAAAAGGACGTAACTGACTCATCTCCTTAGGTCGCTAAGTCTTAGGGATAAAGGCAATATGTGTATAATTGATCCTGCTGAGCAACCTACCTGTGGATAAAAAATTCTTGACACCAGTAGTCACATTAGAGCCAACAATGTGCAAAAAAATTTGGAAAAATAAGGCATACCATCACACCCCGATGACTTTGTTGGGTACATTTGAAATAAAGTTTCTTTTCTAAATTAGTAAAGTCCGCAAACAGGGCATAATTCATGGAAGTAGTAACGTTTGGATTTACTGCATTCAAAACAACTTCATCAGCTTCTACCTATTGAGAGGCAAAAATATCTTGAAAGTAATCAGTAATAACTTTACTAATACCTTGTTCCTCCTCTTGCTATCCCCCAGCTTTATCATAAAGCCCCAAGATACGATTCCTTGCTTGTCTCTTGTTGGCCTGTTTATGGAAAAATTGGGTGTTTCGATCGCCCTCTTTTAGTCAAGACTTCATGGACCGTTGTTTCCAATGAACTTCTTTTATAACTAAGAGGGTGTCTAACACCTTAGTGAGAGCATTTCGGGCCCCAATAATTTCTTCATTCCAGGGATGGGTGCTTAAATTAGTTAATTGGGTGTGAATGATCGCAATACGTTTCTTGGTCTGCCCATAGGTAGCTCGATGCCATTTCAAAAGGTTTATCTGTGTGGTTTTAATCTTTTCAACTGCTCGATACATAGGGGTGCCGACGTTGTCAATGTGTCAGGCTTCCACAACCACATTCTCACACTCATCACGCTGAAGCCATGCAGATTCAAAGGAAGAGAAGGCTTATCTGTATCTTCGACAGCTTTGGTCTAGATGGTGATATGAGAATTGGTAAGTGATCTCAGTTATTTGGCTCAAGATGTATGACTCTTGCACCCGGGAACAAAAGTTGCCACTCAAAGTTCGCCAGTGCACGATCAAGTCTCTCTTTTATACCACCACTACGTGTACTAAACCAAGTAAATGGATTGTCTTCATACCCTAAGTCCTCCATTTTAGCATTAGAAATTGCTTCTCGGAACTCAAGCATTTGCCTTATTGGCCTACAGGCACCTCCTTTCTTCTCACTTGAGTTTAATAGGCTGTTGAAATCACCTAAGCAAATCTAAGGTAGAGAGGATTGACTAGCTAACTGGCGTAACAACTGCCATGACTTAAGCATATCTTTTGTCACGGGAAAACCATAGAAACCAGTAAAACACCAATGCTAAGTATCACCCATGCCTCCTACCTCCGCATCCACACGATGTTGAGAAGAAGACTGAACATGGATATCAATATCATTCTTCCAGAACAAACAAAGTCCTCCAGACCTATCAATATAATCAGTCAACGCGTGATTTACTCTATTAATCGACAATCTCACCACAATTGGTAAGCTACCCAAATTGGACTCCTTAAGGTTCCTTCTAGACACGTTGTCATTAGCCTCTAATGTCTCTTCTGCGACCTCTTTCTCTGACATTTGCATCAACCATCTTCCCTCTGTGGGTAGACCAAAACGTCTTCGCTGAGGTTTCCTATAATCAGGTCTATATACATCTTGGAACTACCGACCATAGGGTTTGGATCATCACTTGTAAAAAGTGCCATAAGGGTGCAAGATAGCTTAGTGAGCCCAACCATGCCGCAAAGGTAACAGGAGATCGGGATCTTTTCATGCTAAAGTGCAACTTCCACTAGATCCTTGTCAAGACGTACGCGGTAAAAGATTGCACCAGAAGGGCTTGGATAAATCTAGCAACACCCTAATCCGTAGATAATTCTCAAAGCAATCTCACTTTTTGCTCTGATTAGTCACAATGTAAGGACCCAACGTTTCGTTTATGATACTGCCCATTTTCCTTGTTATATAAGCTAGCGGTAACCCCGTAATCTAGACCCAAAACTCTTTTATTGAAAAGTTAATCTGTGCTGAATTGGTGGTACCGTTTGCTTTTGCTAGTAGCAAAAGATAGCCATTGAATAGCCACAGTCCTCCTCCTAGTATAACCCCGCGCTCATTTTGTGTGTTGAAAGTAAAAGAAAATCTATCATGATGTAAATCTACAATGGTGATATGGGCTTTTGGACGCCATAAGTTACTAATGATTCATTTGAACAACTCCTTGTTATAGGATTTGTCTATGAGTAGTTTCCCAACTAAGAGAAATCTGGCCGTTTTGATTTCCAGAACCTCTTTTGGGTCGATCAAAATTTCTTGTTGTTCGTCCTCTGTAACGACAAACTGTTCTGCAAACTTAAAGCAAACCTCCTCCATCATTCTAGCAAGATGTCCAAGAGGCCTCCACACTTAATGTAATCCCAAACTCATTGCCTGAGCTTCATTCAAGAAATTCTTTCATTGCATAAAATTGGCTCGTCGGAGCCGTCGACGTCTTCACATTTTCCAACCCTTCTATGAACTTGGAGAGAAAGCTAGAGCTCAAACCAGATTATTACAAGTAGATATGGATTTACCATCAGGCCCTATGGTCTTTGCATTTACCAAAGTCTCGTATGCATTTCTGTACCACAAATATGAAATTACTTCAAAGCAGGGGGATAAGTTTTGAAGAAAAAGAAGACAGAGGAGAGTTATTTTCATGAATCAAACAATAAAAGAGCAGCTAAACTGTACATGGGCACCAATGCTTTATACTTTGTTGGCTCGTCATCATCTGTACCACCAGCCTCTCTGCCTCCATATTAGGAGCATCAACTTTCTCATACTTAGTCTCCATGTCAGCAGCAGCAGCTTTATACTTCTCCTCCATGGCAGCAACAACAACTTTCTCATATGCCTTCCCCTTCTCCATGGCAGCAACAACAACTTTCTCCTTCTTCTCCATGGCATCAGCAACAGCTTTCACATTCTCCTCCATGGAGCAGCATTTTTCTCCTTCTCCATCATGGCAGCATCTTGTTTATTCAAATTTGCTTGCTTTTCAGAGAATGTGTTATCAACGCTGAGATCAATTTTACGCCTTGGAGTTGGACGCTGCAAGAAAATCTTATTCTCCCCTGACTTGGGCTAGTTGTTGGTTGTGTGCTTGCTAGAAATTCTATGAAATCAACTTAACAAGTCCATAATCCTAAACCTAATTCTCAAAATACAAGAACCAAACATTTAATGAACAACCCCATAACATGATTTGTCAGGTTTTATTTGGTTGTTGGAATTTTGCGAAGAGAAAAGGAGGTGCTCGTAGCCTATTTTGCACAGACACTCCAAATTGCTAGAGTGTCGGAGTGTCAAACACGCCAATACATCGACACAGCTCAGACACGCTTTGGACACAGCCAATAGATTGGACATGGTCAAGACACGGCTGGGACACAGTCAAGTTATGGATTGGACACGGCCTCTTTCTTCTCCATGGCCTTAGCAACAGCTTTCACCTTCTCCTCCATAATAGCATCTTGTTTATTCAAATTTGCTTGTTTTTTAGAAAATGCGTTATCAAAGCCGAGATCAATTTTACTCCTTAGAGTTGGACGCTACAAGAAAACCTTATTCTCCCCCAACTTGGGCTAGTTGTTGGTTATGTGCTTGCCAGAAATTCTCTGAAATCAACTTAACAAGTCCATAACCTTAAACCTAAATCTCAAAATACAAGAACCAAACATCTAATCAACAACTCTATAACATGACTTGCGATGTTTTATTTAGTTGTTGGAATTTTGGGAAGAGGAAATAAGGTGCTTGTAGCTTATGTTGCATGGACACTCTAAATTGATAGAGTGTTGGAGTGTCGAACATGCCGACACGTCGACATGACTCCGACAAGCTTTGGACACGCCTCCGACATGCTTTGGACACGGTAAACGAATTGGATATAGTCAAGACATGGCTGGACACAGTTAAGACACGGATTGAACACATTCTCCTTCTCCATGGTATTAGCAATAGCTTTCACATTCTCCTCATTGGCAGCAACAACTTTCTCCTTCTCATCCATGACAACCTCTTGTTTATTCAAATTTTCTTGCTTTTTAGAGAACTCATTATTACCGCCGAGATCAATTTTACACCTTGGAGTTGGACGCTGCAAGAAAACTTTATTCTCCCCCGACTTGGGTTAGTTGTTAGTTGTATGCTTGCCAGAAATTCTATGAAATCAACTTAACGAATCCATAACCCTAAACCTAATTCTTAAAATACAAGAACCAAACATCTAATCAAGAACTCCATAACATGATTTGCTAGGTTTTATTTGGTTATTGGAATTTTGGGAAAAAAATGAGGTGCTTGTAGCCTATGTTGCCCGGACACTCCAAATAGCTAGAGTGTCTAAGTGTCAAACATGCCGACACGTCGACACTGCTCAGGCACTCCCCCAACAGATTGGACATGGTCAAGACTAGGTTGGACATGGTCAATAGATTGGACATGGTCAAGACTAGGTTGGGACCGGTCTCTTTTCCATTACATTAGCAGCAGCTTTTACCTTCTCATACATTGCAGCTGCAACTTTCTCCTTATCCTCCATGGTAGCATCCTATTTATACAAATTTTTTTGCATTTCAGAGATTGCGTTATCAACACTGAGGTCAATTTTAGGCCTAGGAAGTAGACACTACAAGAAAATCATATTCTCCCCTAACTTAGGCTGGTTGTTAGTTGTATACTTGTCAGAAATTCTCTGATATCAACTTAACAAATCCATAAGCCTAAACCTAATTCTTAAAATACAAAAACCAAACATCTAATCAACAACCCCATAACATGATTTGCTAGGTTTTATTTGGTTGTTGGAATTTTGGAAAGAGAAAATGAGGTGCTCGTAGTCTATGTTGCACGGACACTCCAAATTGCTAGAGTGTCAGAGTGTCAATACGCAGACACGTCGACACGGCTCAGACACGCTTTGGACACAGTCAACAGATTGTACACAATCCAGACACAGTTGGGACACAGTCAAGACACATATTGGATACGGTCTCTTTCTTCTTCATGGCATCAGCAACAGCTTTCACCTTCTCCTCCATGGCAACAACAGCTTTCTCCTTCTCCTCTATTGCAGCATCTTGTTTATTCAAATTTGCTTGCTTTCCAGAGAATATGTTATCAACGTCCAGATCAATTTTATGCTTTGGAGTTAGACGCTGCAAGAAAACCTTATTCTCCACCGACTTGGACTGGTTGTTGGTTGTATACTTGCTAGAAATTCTTTGAAATCAACTTAACAAGTGTATAACCGTAAACCTAATTCTCAAAATAAAATAACCAAACATCTAATCAACAACCTCATAACATGATTTGCTTTGTTTTATTTAGTTGTTGGAATTTTGGGAAAAGAAAATGAGATGCCTGTAGCCTATGTTGCACAAACACTCCAAATTGCTAGAGTGTAAGAGTGTCGAACACGCCGACACGTCGATACAAATAGGATATGCCTCCGACAAGCTTTGGACAGAACAACGAATTGCACACGGTCAAGACACAGCTGGGACACAGTCAAGCCACAAATTGGACACAATCTCCTTCTTCTCCATGGCATTAGCAACAACTTTCTCCTTCTCTTCCATGGCAACATCTTGTTTATTCAAATTTGCTTACTTTTCAGAGAATGCGTTATCAACACCGAGATCAATTTTACACCTTGGAGTTGGATGCTGCAAGAACACCTTATTCTCCCTCAACTTGGGCTGGTTGATGGTTGTGTGCTTATCAGAAATTTTCTAATATCAACTTAACAAATCCATAAGCCTAAACCTAATTCTTAAAATACAAGAACCAAACATTTAATCAACAACCCAATAACATGATTTGCTAGGTTTTATTTGGTTGTTGGAATTTTGGGAAGAGAAAATGAGGTCCTTGTAGCCTATGTTGCACGAACATTCCAAATTGCTAGAGTGTCGGAGTGTCGAACACGCGATACTTCGAAATGGCTAGGACATGCCTCTAACAAGCTTTGGACACGATCAACGAATTGGACACAGTTGGGACACAGTCAAGTCACGGATTAGACACGGTCTCCTTCTTCTCCATGGCATTAGCAACAGCTTTCACCTTTTCATCTAGGGCGCTCACGTTTTTTGGCTCATTCCCGGCTTGGAAGTTCGCTTTTAGGGACTAGCTTCTACCACTACCACTTGGACTTGGAAGCAACCTACAACTACCTTGAATCAATGAATGAATGAATGAAAAGACACCGCTTACCGAGGGGGAGGACAGGTTGGTTCGAGGACTCGTTGGTCAAAGGTTCTGAAAGAAAGGTCCCGATTCCGACAACATCTTTCTCCTTATCCTTCATGGTAACATCTTGTTTATTCAAATTTACTTACTTTTCAAAGAATGTGTTATCAAAACTGAGATCAATTTTACGCCTTGAAGTTGGACGATGCAAGAAAACCTTATTCTCCCTCGACTTGAGCTGATTGTTGGTTGTGTGCTTGCTAGAAATTCTCTGAAATCAACTTAACAAGTTCATAACCCTAAACCTGATTTTCAAAATACAAGAACCAAACATCTAATCCACAACCCCATAACATGATTTGCTAGGTTTCATTTGGTTGTTGGAATTTTTAGAAGGGAAAATGAGGTGCCCGTAGCCTATGTTGCATGGACACTCCAAATTGCAAGATTGTTAGAGTGTCGAACACGCCGACGTCGACACGGTTCAGACATGCCTCCGACACACTTTGGACACGGACAACGGATTGGGCACGGTCAAGACACGGATTGGACACGATCAAGACACGGTAGGGACCAATTTGAAGTTTTGAAAATAAAAATTGTGGTCAAAATGTAATATTTGAAACTGTGGTGAACATATTTGAAATGTTTTTAAAAAAGTAAAGTTAAAAGTGTAAAAAATAACTTTTCTAAACCTAAAGCTCACCTATTTAGCCGCACATCTCATTTGTGCACACATCAGCCTCGAGTTCCTTTCCATTTTCTTCTTCTCTCGCTTTCTAGGTGTGTTGTTTTCTATTAGCAACAACAATGAAGACATAAATGCTTGAAGAAGATTGAGAGTTTAGATCATTTATGTTTTATTTTGTATTGTATTAATTATTATGTATGGATGATAAACATGAGTACTTTATTTTGTTTTATGGAATTATGTGACATTGAAGTATTGAATATGAATTATTATTTATATATATAAGTATATATTATTATAATTTTATTAGGATTTATTATTATTTTAATTGTGGTGTCCTAGCCATTGTTCTAGTTTTTTGAGATTTTCTGTGTTGTCGTGTCGTGTTTCCTTGTCCCCGTACCTGTGTACACGCAACATAACCCATAGCATTTTTTTTTTAATTTTTTAGAAAAAGAATTCATTCATAGAACCAAAGACATACAAAGAACGACATGGTACAATGGCCTCATTAAAACCTTTCTAGGACAACCTTATAGGACAAACCTCAGATACAATAAAGAACAAATAAAAAACGAGAACTAACAGAAAGACCTCTGATGATAACTGCAACAATAGACCTACAGGAGAGGACTGCAAAACATGTCAACAGTTAAAAGAAGCCGTCTTTAGCAAACTCATAGTCCTTTGACACCCACACAAACTACAAGTTATATTAATAGCAGAAGTCAAGAAAGAACACGGAGGAGGAAACACAAAATAATAGTGAAAGGGACCCTTGAGAAGCACCCCATTTCAACTCATAACCTGTCAAAGAAAACCTCCTATGACCAAACATAGTTCTTCGGTTGGCGCAGAAGAGAGAAGAGCTACAAGGAATCAACAAAAAAAGGGAAAAAATAACCAAAGAAAAACTAAAAACCCAAAAACAAGACCTTAACAAGATTGGCTTATTAGCTTGACGAACTTCAAACAGAAGAACATCATAATGGGAACAATTATCGAATGCCAAGCCCACAAGCGTTCCAGCGAACACACCAGGGAAAATTGGGAGACCTCTAGAGGTTGGGCTCCATCACCTTAATAGCAAATTCATCTATGTAGATAAATTGCTCAACAACAGTAAAATCTCGATCATCACAAGGATCCGAAAGCCCCAACACGACAAACCCGTCGAGAGATGAACAAAGAGCACAACCATTAACTCTAACCGCCTAAAATCATGCCCAACACCGAAGATCCTAGAATGCACAAAGGCCATACAGTCCAAGAGTACCCCCTACCTAAATCAACAAAGGAGGAAAGGAAAAAATCAGAACCCAATCGAATCCAGATCCAAACCAAAACCCTTGTGACTGGCTTGCGCAGAGGGCGACACCACCACACAGACCAGTAGCTAAAAGAAAACAAGAACACCAACAGCCAACTTTGAGAAGGGACTAAACGTGAGTCCGAAGTTAGGACATAAAGCCCATACTGCAAGCCCCAAGCGACGCCAACGAATTAGCCCCACAACAAGAACAAAGAGAGCACGATGATGGATTGAGAAGAGTGAGGAGTATGCAAAATCGTTGACCACCTATCCAAATGTCACGAAAACTAAATTAGTTACTTTTTCTTTTTCTTTTTTGTTGGCTAACTTAGTTACTTTGAAAAGGTGACTACTGCCCTTCTTCTTCTTTTTTTTTTTTTTTTTTCCTAGTGACATGGGTGTAATTAAGGATGACAATTTTCCCTGCGGGTAAAGGTCTTCGCGGGGCTTCGATCCTAATGGGTCGAGTATGAAGGAAAAAAAAAAAGGGATACAGATGGGTTTGGGGAATTTTTCGGGTATGGAGTTTGAGGAGGGGTGGGGATGATATTCTAATCTTCAACCCAAACCCTCCCCGTTTACAGTATATATAATTTATTTTTCACATAAATATGTTATTAAAATGTGTGATGATGGTGCTTGCTACCTATATAATGATGATCATGTCTTGGACATGTTGTTTTGACATATATTTTTTTTATAGTCTAGATTTTTAGTTAATAAAATTGAATTGATACATATGTTGTGCTTATAGTGCTTTTTTTCTCATTCAACAAAGAAGTTTTTTATTTGTAATGGGGTAGGTCGTGGAACTTGTTCCCCAACGAAGGCGGGAATGGGGAATTCCCAAATTGAATATTGCGGTTATGAAGATGGGAATGGGGAAAGAATGTTTAACGGGGATGAGGATGTGAATGACATACCCACCCCTGATTCGACACATTGCCATCTTTATGAGTAATCAAGTTAGTTAAAGCAAATGTGTTCCCCTTCGATTCCCCCTCTCCATAGTTTAGATTAAATTAAAATAAAATGTCGTTTGTATCAAAAACACTCATTTTAATTTCGAAATATATCTTTTACTTTTATAAACAAAACATCAGCAGAGAAAGCATAAATAAATACGTAAGTCATGGAAAAAGATAGAACAATATAAAGGAATGAAGGCAGTTTTTGAGCCTGTGGGCTATTAGAACCACGTCCTAACCCAAAGACAAGTTTTAGATATATGGGCTAAGATTTAAAGCCTGAAAGAAACTGGGCCACTTAAAAAAAAAAATTTCTTTTCTTTTTTCCTTTTTCGTTTTTTGAATTTTATTGTAAAGAACACCAAAAACCCTGTGTTTTGTCCCTCTCTGCTGCTGCTGCTGCTTGGCCTGCTCTACCATTTTGCTTAGCTACCTTATCTTCTTCTTCCTCTTCGTCTTCCTCTAAAACCCAGAACAATGCCAAACCAAGACTCACCAAAACCCACCGAGTCTCCACTCAAAGACCAAGAAAGCGACCCAAACCCCGACCCAGATGAGGAAAAAGAAAATCTCTCCTCAGACTCAGAGTCCGAGTACGACTCGGACGAGTCATCCGAGTACGAAGGAGAAGGAGGTGGCGGTGGTGGTGAAGCGGACGACACACTCAACTATATCCGACCCGGCGAAGAACTACCCGAGTCCGATAACACACCCGACGTGAACTTGAAGCTGTTCTCGCAGGTCCTCCAGGGCAAGAGGGTGAGGCGAAGGCAAGAGGAGGAGGAAAGAAGCTACGTTTTTTACGAGGACCTCTTTGATTTTCCGGAGGACCCGGAGGATTGGAGAGAGGAGGACTTGAAGGAGCTATGGGGTGATGCTCCATTGGAGATGACCAAACCCGGCTGGGACCCGGTTTGGGCTGATGAGGAGGAGTGGGACATTGTCAGGGAGGAGATTAAGGCTGGCAAAGACCCGCCCATTGCTCCGTTTTATGTCCCCTACCGGAGGCCTTACCCAGCTATACCGGATGACCATCATGACATTTCCAATCCCAAAGCTGTGATTGAAGAGTTGGATAGGATTGAGGAGTTTCTCAAATGGGTTAGCTATGTTTTCCCTGATGGAAGCTCGTATGTCTTTGTTTCTTTCTTTACTACATTGGAATTTATTTATGTTATGATAATTTAAGCAGGCTACAAATGGGCTATAGAGTTTGTGTTAGAGTTTGTGTTTGGCATTTGTTTCCATTGTTTTTGTGACCTAGTTCATACATGAGAGAAATGGTCAATGCTCATTCTCTGAATTTCTACAAATGTCTGCACTTTTTAATGTTAAAAGTTGTTGCTTTTCTTTTCTTTAAGGTATCATATTTCTTATCACCTTAATTTATGATTGTCTTTGTTTAAGGTATGAGGGCACTGTGTGGGATGACTTGGCTCATGGAAAAGGAGTTTATGTTGCTGAACAGGGACTGGTCAGGTTTGTCTATTTTTAACGAAATGTAGATGTCACTGTTTTCTTATAATGGTCAGAAAAGAATGATGCAAATCAGAAAACAACCCAATTTGATGAATTTAGTAATTAGTAGTCTAATAATCCTGGCCTTATTGGCATTGGTGGTCAAGGGTGTGGTGGGTCACTTGGGGTTGCTCCTAGGTTCAAATTTAACCAACCCAGCAGAAGTATCCTAAATTTCAAGAACTCATAGAAAGCTTGTTTCAAAGACTTCATCAACTCTGTCCTTGGTGCCTTTATGTGGGGTTGGAGTAATTTTCAGTTCAATATCTTACGAAGAAAGTATTTCATTTTGAAGAAAGAAACTGGGAAAATGATTTTTGCCAAAAATTATGACTAAAAAAAATAGTCAATAATTGTCATGTAGTCTGTTTTAACTGTATGGAATATCCAGATATGACTGGTATACTGTTAGAGCTTGGGTGTTGTGTGGTTCCTTAAGCATGGTTCTATTATAACTTCCCTCCCGCTAAAACTGTGGAGGGTTTTTTCCTTCATGTAAACTCTAAACTTAGTAGTTTGGTTAGCTTGCAACTTTGTCACTCTGGTTTATGCGAAAAGAAATTTTATTTTATTTTCATAGGTATGAAGGTGAATGGCTTCAAAATAACATGGAGGGTCATGGGGTTGTTGAAGTCGATATACCTGATATAGAGCCTATTCCAGGTTCCAAGTAAGTTTATGTCCTACCTGTCTATGGTGCCATATCGTAGCAGTGCCTCAAGATTTTTTCTTCCGTGTAATGTAAATTAATTGAGTTACTTGTTACCCTCTTTCAAGGCTTGAAGCAGAAATGCGTGCTGAGGGGCACATAATATCGAGAGATTATATGACCCCAGAAGACAAGGAATGGCTGGAGATGGATATCGAAGACAGCATTCGTCAAGCAGGGGGGCAATATGAAGTACCCTTTTATGAAAGAGATGACTGGATCACACAATTTGGGAGGAAACCGTATGTCTTTTTTTTAAAAAAAAAAAAATTATTTTTAGTTTCTGTTGTTTATAATCAGATTAATTTTAATTAATATGCCTAAGATTGGAAGATTGGTTTGTTTTTTAATATGTTATCTTGATATTTGTATGCGTTATCAAGTAAAATCAAGTAAGGTAGTTGGTCAATGAGCTCATGCTCCTTAAGTAGTTCCTTCCTGAGTTAGGATGTCACTCCCACTCCTTATGAGCCCCTAGGATCTTATTGTGATAATACCAAGAATGCCAGAACAAGGTGGTTGCACATGCGAGCAAGTAGGTGGATGCTGAAATAGTCCCTGACACCCTTTAGTCTGGAAGTGTGGATATGATTGCCATGACTTCAGAATAAACATTTTTTTTGAAATCTTTGTCTTATTTAGTATTAGTGTCCGCATTTGTTGGTTACTAAACAGAAGAGGTGAAATTCATAATTTTAGTTTACAATTCAATGAAACCTTTTGCAAGCTTTTATACCACAAGTCATAAATGTACTCTTTTTCCTGATACTGGTTTTGCGGTTTTATTGATGATTGTCTTTTTATGTCAGGGAGAAAGGTCGATACCGTTATGCTGGACAGTGGAAGCATGCCAGAATGCACGGATGTGGTGTATATGAAGTCAACGAGCGCCCCATCTATGTATTTCCATGAGCTATAAGCCATTTCTTTTTATTAATTCACTGACTATGTGGTAGTGAATGTTGATATATTGAAGAGGTCAAAAGAATAGAGAAATATTACTATGTAGATATGATGACCATAGTATGGGGTAGTAAGAGATTGTAGAAGGAAGGGTTTTCATTTTCTAAAATGAGTAGAAGACACAGTATAAATTATAAAAATACGAGAGCTGTTAAGGACATGTGTGGCCAAAACAACTAGGAGACATAGGGACTTACAAATTTGGGGACAACAGATCTCTACTATATTTGCATCACACTCTTTAAATAATTTCTCTAGACATTCAAGTCTGTGCGAATAATTGTTTGCAAGATGTGAATGGTTTCCTTAAAATTGAAAAGTAAAAAACAGTAGGCAGTCCACAGTAAATGTATGGTAATGGGATACAGTGGCATCAACACTATTTTAATAGAGTTAATAGAGTTGGTGTCAATGTTGTCACCAGTCGCGCTCTATTTTTTGCACTACTTTATGAAGTTTACTAGTGTATATTGTAATTCATGCATCATTGATTAGGTTTAAATTTCTCCAAGCTACATCTTCATTTCTTTTTCTTTTAAGCAAATATCTATAGTTTCCGTTTACCTTTACAGAATTGATATGCTTGTCAATATTCCTGTAAACTCAAACGACCGATATTAGTTGACATTGAATTTTCATTCTTAATTTTTGCTACTCCTAATGTTAATATTATCACTCCCTTCCCCCGTTGTAGAAAGAAGTAATAGACCAGTTGTAAGCTGCTGAAGGACTTACATAAGGACCTAATAACATCTATTGACCCAAATTGAGATCCCTGGGTTACAACGACAGCCCATTTCCAACAAACCAGGGAATTGCCAGTATACCCTTTGGTGATGCTAAACTAAATTTGTAGCATCACATTACAAAGTGATTAAAACAGCCTATAGGGGATCCCAATAAGATCGGGCACCAAATCATGTGAAAGATCTTCCCTTGTTTGCATCTAACTTGATACTGTTTTATTGTTATTAAGTACTTTATCTTCTCTTTGCATGCAGGGTAGGTTCTATTTTGGGGAGCTATTGGAGGATTCTACTGGTTGTGATGAGGATGTCTCAGCGGTAACCATATATTTTCATTCTTTCCTTTATTATACTTGAATGAAAAATAAAAAGGTCATGTAGCACATCTGTACCAAGATATCTAATGTTTTTGGTGCCTTTTCAGCTGCATGCTGGTATTGCAGAAGTGGCTGCTGCTAAGGCTCGGATGTTTGTGAACAAGCCTGATGGAAGTATGTTTCTTTAATGCCAGTAATAACTGCCTTCCTAAGGAGATATTAGGTTGCAAATTAATGTATCTTCTAGACACTGAAATTTTAACTCAACTTTAAAAATTGGAAGTTCCTAACCCGAGGTTAAAGCAGAATAATGCACTATAATGTTTACAATAGTAGGTCAGGAAAGTCATCTGCGTATTGATTAGGATATGTATTCTTGGAATCATGTGCATGTACAAGTTGTCTTATAGAGGTTCAGCACACAATAGAATGTACTTGAAATTAGTTTTAGTCAAGAGATACCAGTAGCTCCTCAACATCCCTATATAGGTGTGCATATGTTTTGCTCTGTTTGATTACAGCACTTCTTTGGGGGCTTACTCCATCTTTTTTGTGGAATATCTGGCTCGCATCATATGAAGATTTAGTTTATTTGGATATTTATTTACCCAGGAACTTTGAATTACTATTATGAATTTTCACATCACGCAGATCTGGTTTATCATAAGATCCATTCAACTTTTTTGTGTACTCTATGATCTCTCCTTTGTTCATGACAATGGAATTTTGTCCTTTAAAGTGGTCAGGGAAGAGAGGGGCCCATATGGTGATCCTCAACATCCTTATTTCTATGAAGACGAAGATGTTTGGATGGCACCAGGCTTCATAAACCAGTTTTATGAAGTAAGTTACAATCAATTATTTATGACTGGAGAAATTGTTTTACATCAGGATTAAGGATATATCAAGTTTAAGAAATTGAGTACTTATGCTTCTTTGGCAGGTCCCTGATTATTGGAAAACTTATGTGCATGAGGTCGATGAAGAAAGGGAAATGTGGTTGAACTCCTTCTATAAAGCTCCATTGAGGATACCTATGCCTGCTGAGCTTGAATACTGGTGGTCAAAGGGTAATAATTAAATCATCCATACCCCTCATCCTCCTCCTCGCATTCATTTCAAGAATTTGCTCTGCACATCCAAATCCAAGCACACATCAATTTCTTTTTCCCTTTTTTTTTTCCTCCTGTTTTACCAAAAGAAGAATTCTGAAGTGAGCTGCACATTGTGGGATAGCTCTCCCCAACACGCAAAAATCTCCAGTATCACGAATCCTTTGTATTCCCCCTTTAAAGTTTGAGAGGTATCACCTGGCCACTTTGGCTGGTGGCTTCTTGACATAATTCAGTTTAGTTTTCTCTTACTTCTCTTAGGTTATCTTATGCTTTTGTCCAAATAATCAGCAAATCGATGCATGGTTTGTTCTTCCACAAAAAGGGACAAAGTTACTTCTGATACTAAAATTATGTTACATTTGATCAGATGAGACTCCTGAATTTGTTCTAGTCAACAAGGAACCAGAGCCTGATCCTGCAGACCCATCAAAGCTTGTATATACTGAAGATCCCCTAATCCTACACACACGAACTGGACGGTTAATCAACTATATCTATGATGAAAAGTATGGGGTTCGCTTATTTTGGCAGCCGCCTCTGAAAGAAGGGGAAGATGTCGACCCAAAGAAGGCGCAGTTCCTACCACTTGGTTTTGATGAGTTCTATGGAAAAAATAT
This sequence comes from Prunus mume, assembly GCF_000346735.1. Next base: position 8,198,077 of record NC_024126.1, on the reverse strand, counting down.
TGGTATGAAGAAACAAAACTTTTGGACGCGTCTTGTATCAGGCGTGGAAAATGCATGCAAGCCTGTTTTGGATAAAGTAGAGAAATGGACTGAAGAGAAGAGGAAAGCTGGTGAGATGAAGATGAAGCTGATTGAAAAAGAACTTGAACTTATAGAGGCTGAGCTGCAACTGGAAGAGGTCATTGAGGATATGGATGAGGAGTTGAAGAGGAGAGAGAAAGAGGAGGAGAAGGTGGAAATGGGTTTGCAGAAGGAAGAAGATACTTCTGCATTGGCTAACCAAGATAAGAAACCCTTAGTTGAAGAGGAGGAAGAGGAGGAGGAAGAAGAAGATGAGGATGATGTTGCACCATCAAGTTTTGGGTCTGTAACGGCAGATCAGGATGCTACTAAAAATGGTCAGAAGGGAAACAAACCTGGGAAATCTCCATTTTCTACAGCTTCATTGACATTTGCTTCAAGTAGCTTCGTCTCTGGAGTGAGTTCTGAATTTTTTATTTCAACAATTTTCTTTTTATGGGTTTTTATATCATCAAATCAATGTGATAAGTCAGCATCATTGAAGATAATAGCTTGTGATGCTATGATATATGCATCCAATGCCTTGGATTAACAGAAAATGTAAGCCCTAGCCAATCAATGTCATTAACTCCATCAGTAGGGAAATTTATACTATCACATCCAAATAATGTCATAGTTTTAAATAAAATCATACTATTTTCCTTTCCTGCATCACCAAGCAACTTAAATGAGAATTACTTTATAATTTTTAGAGTAGAAATCATAAGCTTATATATTAATTGTTCAGGTACATGTACATGTACAGTACAAGCCATTTATATATTGCATGATAAAGATCGAGTGAGTTTTTATTATATTGATTGATAACAATTCATTTTTTAACTGGTTAGTTCACTACTCTATTTGATTTTGTATCTTGTTTATGGTGAGGACTGTTAATATTTGCATTTAAGGCTGTAGAACTTGATTACTTACATGATTGTCTGTAGTAAATATTCACTTTATCATCCTCCCATGTGTAAAACTGCTCCTATGAAATTAATCACAACGCCTAACCATAATAAGAGAATTCATATAGAATAGGCAATGGATATGTAAACTTGTGCAATGAGTTGATTGGTCTCTGAATAAAATTTGTGTTTAGAAAGTTTAATTCATCTGACTACCATAGCTAAGGGTACGGCCATCTAATGATGTGCAGCGGGTACACTCTTATAGTATTTCAAATTTAAAATTTCCTATCTCCCAATTCTTAAGATTCCCAAAAAAAGAACCTAAACCAAAAGTTTAATGGGTTTGATCAACATTTTCATTTTTTTTTTCATACCCTTCTTGTTTGTCTGAATAAGTTGAAAGTTACTGCCACACCTAGTGGTGCAATTGCTTTATTTGGTATCAACTGCATTTTTCATGATAATCTGTATTTGAAACCACAGGCTGGTGTTAGACACATATAACATTATGCCTCTCAAATTTGTAAAGATTTTAATTCAGTATGAATGTATGTTTTCAATATTTTGATATAGATCCAAATGCCGGTAAGTCAGAGTAAGAGAACTTAGTTTTGAGTGATGCATGTCGATTCAGAACTAGTTCTTATGTCTACTTTTTGGCTTTGCAGGTTCCATCCAGGCTACAGCAATCGTTTTTGTCATGGAAAAATAGTAGACCAATGCCAAAGGCAGCTATTTCCTCATGCAGTGAAGCCTCTAGTTCCCTCTTGAAAGCAGTTGATTCAGTCATTTTCCCTCCAGTGGTTGGCCCAAAAGTAAACTTGAAAGCCACAAGACAACGACACTTTAACTTCCAAGCCAAAACCTCCTCAAATGGGAGGCTATGTCGGCCGAGGCCCATATCTCAAATATGCTCACCTCATTCAGCTTCTATGAATACCAGAATAAGCCCAAAAGAGTCGAGATCAAGAAACCATAGGTGGCCGCATGCAGCACCAGAGAGGGAATCAGACAGTATTCTGTCTTTCCACACCCCAGTGTATTATTTTGAACCACATGAAGAAACTATGCATGGTGAGCCGCTCTCTCCCTTGTTAACATAATACTTGGTACTCTAAGACGTTGAAAGACGGTCAATTTTGTAAGCGCCACATTCTTTTTCTAGCTAAATTTTATAAGTATACTCGAGGCTCTCCCTCCAAACCCCAAAAAAAAGAAAAAGAAAAAAGAGGAAATGAAGATAAAGATGCTTTGAGTTCAAATGTCTTGTATGCGTCGTGAAGAGGGCAAGAGTGTATGTGTAGTGACATTTTCATTGTTATTGTATTTTGTAATTCTTAATTTTATTGTATCTGAATCTCATTTGGATGAATAAGGATATTGGAGGAAGGTTAATGTAGCTCTTATTTCTATTGTGCTGTGGTTCTAAAAGTTTTTGCATTTCCTTGCAGTTCTGTTTGCAGCTTGAACAAAGGTTACCGTTTCGGTAAATATTTCAAGCTACAAACATTTTCCTGCTTTTCTGCAAACAAGCACCTGAATATTTCTCATGCTTATGACTGGCAGGCAGCTATTAGGTTTTTAGGTTGAAGATTTATCTGTATTAGCAACCTAGTGCAAGCAACATGAACAATGTTGCAACCAGACAAGACCTTCCATGTTGTAATGTTGGAGATGCTGCCTCAGTTGCAAGTTTAGTTGGGAAGTTATTGTGGTTAGGTGGCTACGGAATTCATGTGCATTGCAGAGAAGAGAATGCTCGGATTACCATGTTTGGCTTAGGATACATCTGACTGCGTACTTGTCAATAGAATAACATATTATTATTAGTTGGGTTTGGGATAGTTCATAAGTTCTCTGCCTTGTCCGTCTCAATTGGAAAGGGCAGTCAAACATTATGATTAGGGTAAAAGGGAAATTATAATATAAATTAGTCAAATCTAAGGTAACTATTTGGCACTAATTTTTAAATGGTTAAAAGGTTTTTTTATATAATCGAAATCACATTTGACAACAGGGTTTGGCCGAAAAAATTAGAAGTGTTGATAGAATATGAAATTACTTTTTAGTGAGAAGCAGAACGAAACACTTTCAAGTGATTTTCCATGATGTGCTTGGATATTTAATAAAAATTTCAACATGCTTCTAATAAAAACAGTTTAGTAAAATCACTTATAAGAAGCACTCCCAAAATAGATCATAAATCCTTCACCCAAATGCATACTCGCCTTTTTTTATTTTTTTATTTTATGGAACACCCAAATGCATACTTAGAGCCTTCAATTGATGTGTGTGTATACTGAATTTGATAATATTTAATAGAAACAGTCTCATGTGCATACTAAATTTTGGTGAATCCCGCAATATTGCCACAGGCTAATTTAACCCTGCAATTAGTTGGTCTTCAGTCTCGACCATTTAAATGGTGGCGGCCTTCCAACATGGCTGCGCTTGCAAATTTGCAAGTTGCAACCCAAACCCAATCACAATCTCTAATTTTAGAACCAAAAACGTGGTCCAAAAGAAAAGATAGAGACTTCTCCCAAAGTCAAGCTAAGTCGCATTCAGCATAGACTTGCACAGTTGGTTAAGCTAGTTAAATATCACCATAATTGAATATGTGAATTAGGTCAGTTAGCGAAAGAATGTGTTTTCACATCTTGCACCCGAATTCGACTATGATACATCAACTGCTTCGAAATTGTCCAAATCATGCACGTCTCATGCATTTACTTAATTAAGATGATTTCAATTTGCTTAAACTCGAACTTGGCACTACTTAACGGTCCAAGCCTGTCAAGGCACGGCATCATAAGATATCCATACCAATCCTACCAAACAAATCCAAATACATAAAAATTTGGATACATAATCGCCACACAAAAAATAAGTAAAATAAAATGATAAATGTTGTGGTAGACACAAAAACTGGTCAGGATTCATGCACGAGAGTGGACACCACACCAATAGAAAGAGATAAGTCACTATCCATACAAACAAATAAATCAATAATAGAGAGGGAGGTCTTTTGGTCTTTTGGTCATTCCCGCACGTCAAATTCTCATCCATACACACTAATCATTTGTCCTTGACCCAAAAAATAAAAGACTATTGTTTTTTTGTCCCCTATTAATTGTAAGACCATAATGAATATAATTACAAACCTAATTGTAAGACTAAACTAACTTCACGGCCTTGACCAAAAAAAAAAACTAACTTCACGGCAGATTCGTTTGCGGGATTGGGTCACGAACAATATTGAACATTGAGTCCATGTATGCGTGCTCCTTTCTGCATCTGCTGAGACAGCGACTCGGCTCTTTTGATCACATGTTTTGTTTGCTTTGCTTGGGTTATGGCTAGCCGTGTATGGATCCGCCTGCACCAGAGATGCCTCCCTTCAATTTCTTGTCTTCTTTTGGGCTCCATCACTCGCTTCAATGATTCGGTGGATGTCACCTACCCTAGATATATATATATAACATGTGTGCTTATAAAAATAACCAAAATAAAAGTATATGATTTGAATTTATCATCAACTAACCAATCAAAAATGAGAAAATCATTTTTGTCACAATGTGTGGAATGAAGCACCAACCTAACAACCTTTGATATTGGAGTTCGTGGCATCAAAGCTATAATTATTTGAGAGATTCACTATTATATTCAATATTGAATATGATTATTTCGGAGTTCAAATTATTAAAAATATCCTATATAACATGGACTTCATAAATACATCCCAAACCTATTTACAGCATAAACAAAAAGGCTTTTAACTTCTTTTAAATTACGAAACTGTCATTGATTTCTTAAAACAAATCCAACTCCAAAATCTCATAAAAAAAATACTCAAAACACTCAATAAGCTATCAAAGTAATTTAATACTCAAAATTAAATTCAATAGGGTCAGCTATCATTTTTTAGGTTTTTTTAAAGAAATTAAATAGTGTATGGTTTATTTATATTATTAGTGCTAAGAATTGGTATATGACTAAGTATCTCTAATAATTTGGAGTTTGTCACCCATATCCAAATAATTAAAAATAAAATAATAATAATTAAAAAAAAATGAAACCAAGAGGTAAGAGCCCCACCCGACCACAATCCAAGATTTCTTTTTATTTATTGTTTGGACAGGTATTCATTTGCAATTGGGCCACAAGTTCATTTTTGGCTGAGTTAGCTAAGCACCGTTCACTATTTAATTATGGATGGGATATTATCACTGCTAAGTGGGAAATTATACCCCGCCAATTTAACCATTTAAGTATTCACACCATAAATTAAATAAATAATTTGTATTAGAAAAAACAAGAAAATATTTTTGGTCACCATTTAATCCAAGGTGTATTCTCATAACTTTTCTTAATACTTGACACGTGTTCATATGCATAACTATAGTTAACTTTTTACTTAGTATTTATGAAAACATGATTATGCATATGGACACGTGTCAAATATTGAAAATAATATTAAAAATACACTTTGAGTTAAAAATTAAAATAGTGAAAAAAATGCTCCAAAAAAAGAGAGGGAAAATAATGTATTTTGGTGAGTTTTAAATGGATTGATATGACAACATGATCTTATCATAAGAAAAGTTCCTTAAAGAAAGAAAGGATCATACGCACGCGTGAAAGATGTTACGTATTTGCTAAACGAACAAAAAAGGAAAAAAGAAAGAACAATAATATGTAAGCGTGTCACATTCTTATAGAACAATGGAATTTCGCAGAAGAATAGATATGAGGATGGAAACAAAAATAGCACTCCTCCCCACAAAAAACTGCCGGCCAAAAGAGAAAACATTCCACATCCTTCCAAGGCTATGACCACTTTATGCATACGTATGTGAATTCCACGTTAAAATTTGTAATTTAAATTGAATTAAATTGAATAGATAAAATAGTTAATTTTATACTCATTATTTTTCTATAATATTCTTGATTTTTCCGATCGCTACTTTTTTCCATTTCAAATACGTAAACATACCAGTATTAAATAAAGATAACGAATATCTTTGGTTCGTTGTTTTACCTATCAGAAGTCCATCATTGACATAAATAGAACTTTGATTAGATCAAGATGGCTGATGTTAAGAAGATTGATATGAAATCTATGATGGTAATACATGTATACAAGATGTTTTATAAATTCACGGTTAGCATCACCTCAAACCCTTATAATAAGTTGCATTGTTCATGCATGTAGGCACCGTGGCACGTATGGACACTTACACATGATGTCAACTTGCACTATAATACGAAATCATGAATGCTACTATTAGGAAATTCGTAAGTTATTTGGATTCATTGTTGGAAGGGATAAGAAATCATGCATTTTCCTTCTTCTTCTTCTTCTTCTTCTTCTTTTTTTTTTAAAAAAAAAAAAATACTATATTACTGTTGGTAAATCGTAAAACAGTAAAAGTCCATTAAACTCATGCCCTACCATAGACGCCAAACAGTACCTCCGCGGTGATGTAGACAGAACTCATATGTGGTGGTAATTAATTAAGCTTGAAATCATGACCAAAATTGTTTTCACCGCGTAGATGTTAGCCTATAAAACAGAAGCTCGCGTTCGGCGCATCGCAGATTACAATCCACTGAAAGAACTCTCAGAGAAACTATTTGGAATTGAGAGAAATGTTTAGCTAAAGTCATCTCGTTTCCATTCTTGCTTGCTTCCACCTGTGAAGCTCAAATTCAAATCCAAGCTTCCAACCTCCTCATCATCGCTCCAGAAACATCTACTGTAAGTATGTGAACACCTACCTATGTTTTTTGCTCAAATTCGTGTTTATATTATATGTTTTAGATTGCAATAGTTATACCATCGTAATCTACATGAAAAACCCCTCGATTTTTGCTTTTGAATCACTAAAAAAGGTTAAGAAACGAGAAAGTTATAGCCAAAACAAGTTTTCCGAAATCCGATGACAATTTCCAGATTCCGGCGGTTCTATGAGTTTTCCGATCACCGGAAAATTGTGATTTTGTTGTTGTTCTTCGTTTAATCCATTTTAATGTTTCTGATTATGTCTAACGCGATTCTGTATTTTTTAATATCATATTGCTCAAAAACTTTTCCGGCGAATTTCTCCGGAAAACTCAAAGAAAGTTCGTAGATACTCATTTCTCAATCGTTTTTAATTATCTCTCTATCAATATAAAGGTTATGATTTTAACTTTAAATCTGGAGATTTTGGTAATCAAATAATCAATATGCGTAGAAATACATGCATACATGATTCTACACATTGTTATTTTCGAGAAATGAGTACATTTATTGGGATGAGATTAACCTTATTTCAAGAATATCTATATATTTCGTTGTCACGCTTTCAAAATGCAAGTAGAAATCTCTAAGATGCTTATTTATTTTAAAACAGGGGACATTTATTTCCTCAACTCGAGCCACAAATACACGTGGATCCATGGGGGAATTGTATTAATTTCTCAATCATAAGCCTCAAGCTCTCAAGTCATACTCCATGCTAATCTCCCTTTTTCCCTCAGTGGTTTTCTGGTTATTACGGTTATGATAGTTGTCAATTACCGGCAACTTAAGAGCCAAAGCTCTTCCCCAGCTCTCGGCTTCCCTCGCCTCAGGTTCTTCCGATACCGGCGCTTGAGGTAAACTGGTAATAACTACTCACCAGACTCAACCGATAGCTGCAGAAGTTCTCATTTTTGTTTCTGTTCCCAAATCGATATTATATTTACGGAAAATGCCGAGTCCGAAGAGTACTCATCGGAGGGTCCACGAGGAGAAGAATCGCAGGGGAAGATCACTCAACGAGAAATCGTCATCGTTCCACGGCCAGCTTTCGGATATGGCTACGCCGCAGCTTCGGAGACCAAAAACAGTGCCAGACATGGCGTCGTTCAGGAACACGATCGGAATGACACCGGCCACGGAGTTACGGCCGAAACTGACGAAGCTGCTCCTCAACGTCACGATTCAGGGGAGCGTCGGCGCCATACATGTCGTAATGCCGCCAGAATCCACGGTGAAAGATCTGGTGGCGGCTGCCATACTGTCATACGGAAAGGAAGGTCGCCGTCCGATCTTGACCTCTGTCGACCCCTCGTTGTTTGACCTCCATTACTCTCAGTTCAGCCTAGAAAGTAAGTGTTTTATGTGCTTTTGGGGCTTATGAAGTTGACGGTTGTGATTATATTTCGAATATGTTTGATTAAGACACGTGTTTAGTGGTGATTGATTGTTATCTCTTTTGTGTGGGGCCAGGTTTGGATAGGGAGGAGAAGCTGATGGCGTTAGGATCGAGGAACTTTTTTCTGTGCCGAAGCGCAAACTCAATGGATGCTGCTGGCGGCAGCGGAACGACGTCGTCTGCTTCATGTTCAAAACAGGCAGAGAAAGTTTCAAGGACTGGATTTTCATGGCTCAAGTTTATGGATTTCTTGTTCTAATTGGCTTTAATTAGTTGCCACATTAATTAAAATATTATTGTTCTCCTCAAAAGCCTTTGGCTTTGTACATAATATATAGGTCCGTATTGTAATATAAGAAGATTTTATTTCAGGGTTTTTTTAAATATATTATTAGCACATATTATTTCAGGGCTTTGTACATAATGTAGGTCCGTATTATAAGCTTAGAATTTTGATGAATGCCACAATATATTGTCACAAGCTGATTATACCCAGCAATTAGTTGTTCTTTTAAAAAAGGTAAGGTCTTGTGTTCGAGTCTTAGCATCTATGTAGTGTATGTGAGTTTAATATTCTATCGTCATTCTCAATAAGAAAGGTCCCAAAAAAAAAAAGTGGCGTTCTAAGGTGGCGGCGCCCGAAGTCGGTTAAAAAACAAATGTTCGAAAAGATGGAGACTTGCAAAACTCAAACTCAACTTGGATACATTTGGATATATTTGGTCCAAAAAAAGAATGGATATATTTGTTTAATAATAATCTCAATAACAGCCACGAAGCAAGGACTAATTTGATTCACTTTCACTGTTGGATTAAACTAGTTAAACCTCACGGCAGTTAAGTATGTAGTCGTATCTAGTTGAGAAGTTGTCCTTGAATTGAGAGAAGACTTTAAATTGACGGTTCATATCTTTAAACTATAATACACAATAACTCTAAAAGAATATCAAGTTCGGTGTATGTCAGTGGGGTATAACTCAGTTAGTTGAGCTCTTTCATCTCAACTAATTGAGTTATAATTTTAAAAATAATTAAAATAAATATTGAATATATTTAAAGTATGCATGTCCAATTCTCATCCATATAGACTATTAATTATTTGTTCTTGACCTAAAAAATAAAAGACTATTATTTGGTTTTGTCCCCATTTGATTGTAAGACCATAATGGACACAACTACAAACATCCAAATTAGAAAATGAATAATATCGAGGAGAGAGAGACACTGCATCTATCAGAAGAAGAAGAAAAAAATTCATCTAAACCCAAATAATTTGAAGTACATGTATTTTGAACAATGTACATGGGCCCCACAGTCATGACATCTTTATCTTTATCCTCTTTACATTGTCTCATCAAATTATTTGAGAGAAGAATGTACATAGGTTGAGAAATGAGGATATGTAATTGTGTTACAATCATTGGAGACATTTTTTTTTTATTTTTGAAAAATAAAATTTGAAGCATATATTTACCGATGACTTTGCTTAAAGGTAATTTCTAAATGTAAGGAGTTTGTAATTCAAGTGGTTAATAGCATATACCCTGGACTTAATGTTCTAAGTTCAACTCTCCCTCCTTCAATATCGCTTGAATAAATAAAAAAGTTACTAACCCACAGTTGTATTTGTATTAAGGGCATTAATGGCATTAATGTAAAATAGAAACCACCACATTGCTTAAGGGCATGAATGTCAAATTAAGCAATAAAATAAAACACAATAGAAAAAGAAAAGAAAAGAAAAGAAGGAAAATGTAGCACCCACTCATATTATTTTAATAAAAAAAAGGAGTACAAAATATTTAATTTTTTTTGTATAATAATAATAGCAGCTCCCATAAGTTAAAGTATACATCTAAAAAATATCATGATTATTTTAACTATTTTCTTTGCCTAACACTCCAATATCTTTATATTATTGTATAGTGAATAGTGCCAATAATGCATGATGCCCACCCCAATAACTACAAGCATGGTATCGGCCCCTCTATCAGATTAACGTCGGGTTGCAAGAGAATACTATTTTTTTTTGGAAATAAGTAACCATATCCAAAATGAACATATGAACATGGATAACTCATACCGGAAGAAAAGATTTGGATTTTATGCATTTATGATTGTGAAATGGTTACTTGGATTCGACTGTAGCTGTCCCACCTTTTTTTGTTTGATTTCCACCCTCTTGCTAGCCTACTTGTTAGGTGTGGGGAACTTAGGAATCATATTTAGTGCATTCATGATTGTGAAATGGTTTCTTTTCTTGGATTCGGCTGTAGCCGTCCCACCTTTTTTTGTTTGATTTCCACCCTCTTGCTAGCCTACTTGTGTTTTTTTGGTCAAGTGCTAGCCTACTTGTTAGGTGAGGGGAACTTGTGAATCAGATTGAGGATTGTGTGGTGCAGCATGTTTATAGAGAGAAAAACTGTGTGGCTGATAGACTTGCAGATGTGAGGTGTTGTTGGAAATTTGAATGAAATTTAAGGATATTTGTCCCGCATTGATAGAAAGAAGAAAAGGAAGTTGGGCAAAGTAGAAGCCTCTATGCTTAGTAAATGAAAGTTGGGCAAAGTAGAAGCCAATTGGGCTACAAATTCGATTTGGGCACTTCAAATTTAAATTAATTTTTTAGTTTCAAATTATTAATTTTTAATTAATCCGGATGAGTTTAAATAACTGTTTTTCAAGCCCTCTTCAAAAAACACACAAAAAGTATCACATCACATTCATTCATATTGTCTGAGAGAAAAACAAAAAAAGCTCACCATATTCTAAGTCCTATTGTCGTTTGAGTATGTATTGTTGATATATAAATATATTAGTTAATTAAGTCACTGATTGTTGTCTTTCCAACCATTACAATATGGGGATGGGAGTTTTCTTTTTTGATTCAGCTCCGGATTGGATAATATCCTTATTTGGCCCCCTATTTCATAAAAAAAGGAGACAAATTATTCAAAATTCAACAAATCCAATTATTAATACCATTATTTAGTGGAGGAGGTTTAATACCAAACTAATCATGTAACAACCCGATCCTAAATTCATATTTATTTATTAATTTATTCAAATAAAAGACGAATTTACCCCGAAAATATTTTAATGGTTTAAAAGTTGACTTTTTGTTCCAGAAGGAATCTGGGGATTCTAGTTGTACCGTTGCGTAGAGCACATCAAGATGAAAAGTTACGATCAAAAGAAGTTCAGTGGCACAATCGTAAATATTTTGAAGTTCAGTTTTAAAATCCAGATTTTCTTCTTCTTCCTCAAGAGCTCCACAACCAGCCAACTTCTCTCCTCTACCACCGCCACCATACGCCTCCGTTCTTGGCTGCCTCAGTCCCGTTAGAACCACCTCACTTCCTTCTTCGATTCACGACCGGTCCTAGTCTCGATCCGTCGTCATGGTCGCCGAAAATAGCCACGAAATAGGCGGTGTTGGACAGTTTTTTAGTAAACTTTTGGGAGCTCGTTCGGACCCCTCCGGTCACCAAATCTTTCGAATTTGGTATGTTTTTCTATTCTTTCAATGTGTTCTAGCTGTAGTTGTGTTAGTTTTGAGAAATTTCTGCGTTTAATTGGTTGATTAAGCGATTGAAGTTTTGGCTGGTTTCGGCCTTTGATTCTGGCCACTTTCGTAGGCTTTTTGGGGTAGGTCCAAAACAAAAGTTGCTCCACTCAATGGGTTGATTCTATAATGGGAGTCTTGGTCGGCGGTTTGGAGTTTTTCCGATCGTCGAAAATTGCTAAGGACACCCACTCGTTGCCAGCATGTGTGGCAGCGCATGGGCCACTTTTTGGCCAGTCCTTGAATCCTAAAATCATCCTCATGTTGTCTCGAGTACGACGGTATGCTCGGATATGAATTTGAATATCGTTTGATCATCGATCAGATATTGCATATTAGGCGTTATCCAGGTTCGATATGTTCGGACCATTGGATCGACTTCATTTCAATATACGTTGATCTAGACATTCCTAGGATCGTTTAGAAATTTTCATATCATGAATTGAAGCCCCGGATGTTCCGATTCAAGAATTCAAAGTTTAGATAAACGTTAACCATCTGATCGTGCGATCGGGAGTGATTCGGCAATTCGATTCGGACCAAACTTGCAGGACATGTTTAGTAAACTTTGTTGAAACCGTAAGAACTTTCGGATTTGAAATCGGAGGTCATGGGCCCCACGGGCCCGGCTAATCATTTTTGGACAGTTTGACCTTCGATTGACTGTGAGTCTTCCAAGGTAATTTCACATTTCGTAAAGTCCTAGCACGATCGTGTGAATGAATGTTGACCGTTAATTGAGTTATTTTAATTATTGGGATTATGAGCTTGTTTATAATATCTTATGAAATTCTTGGATATTATTGTGATAATTGAAATAATGGAATATATGAGTATAGGATGTTTGATTTGGTGGGTTGTGAAAGTGAGCCTTGGACTCGGCTATGGTTATGAGTAAATAAGTGAACATTTGTTTTCAAGAGTACTTAGTTCTTTTAGTATGGAATTTCTTGTATAATGGCTTTATATGATTATGGAATGAAAATAAATATGTATATATTTATATATATATTTAGATTGCTAATTGTGAATATTTCTATTATTTTGATATTTGAGATTATATTATAGTATTTTTTTTAGTATTCCTAAATGTTATATCTGATATTTGAAGATTATGCATTATTGGAAGTGTTGAAATCTCTATGGGTTATTATTTATTTATTTATTTACCTAATTATTTATTGTTATTAAGATTATTATTATAGTATCAGAATGGTTTGTTAATCAAAGTTCGACGTGATTAATAGCTAATTAAATATTTAAGTGCATGTCTATATTAATACATATACTCAGTAGTTGAAAAGGATGAATTACAGGCACTAGTTCTCAGCAGTATGTAGTGTAAATTTCAAGGTAGTTGAGAACTGATTTCTGGGAAGTTTAGAAGAGGAATTTCAAGATAAGTTTTAGGATATGGTTTTCAAACTCACCTCAGGAGTACCCCCCAGTTGCCTTGAAACAATTTTGTTATTTCTAATAATACCCCCATGAGTCTCGGGAACACCTGAACCGTGTGGTGCAAGGATTGCGGCTCGGGTAGACTTGGTGTCTCCGAGGCCTGCGAGGATGTAAATGACAGGATACTTCGAATTGACAGATTATTACTAGAATTGATGGATTAGTATTGGAATTGACGATATTAATGGAATTGACGGATCAGGAATGGGGGTACGCCTAGGTGGAGTGTATCTGGGTTTGAGATGTCTTGAACTAAAAGGGTGGATTTTATCTTGGTATTGTGGGCAAAGGTTTTAATATACATTTTCCTACTTAAGGGACAAAGTGGAGAGTTTTCTAAGTTTTAAGGATTTTGTCTACAATTCATATCTATTCTCTTTAGTGATGAGTCAGTGATTATCTATGGACGATAGAAGCATGTTTTATTTAAACTGTTGATAGAGATATTAAGGTTTCACGTGACCAAAATTTATTTTAATAACTTCCTCATTTTCACACATGTGAGTATTGTTATGAGCATATGTGATTAGGCGGAAGATTGTTCTTAAATTTAAATCTTTTATACGATTTCAGAGGATTAATTTAAGTTGAAGCTTTTGGTGAGGGAAGTATGAGAGAACTATGTGTGGCTTGATCCCTCGATAAGGGTACGTAGGCAATCTAGGTTAACCTAGGTGCAGCCACAAAATAAACTGCTGAACTATGTTTTGAATGGGTCTAGTTGTAACCCATTGTAATTGAGTAAATTATGGACTACTGTTAATTCTCGTTTATAACAAGGTGAATGCCAGTGCTTGTTATGTTGTGGACCACTGTTGAATTGAGTATGGATAAAATTCTTGTATGTTGAACGCTTGGGATTATAGAACTGTGTTTTATATAGGTGAAACTTTTGGGAAACGAGCATTTTACAGGGGAGATTCTGCCGAATTTCCAACAGAAGTCTAACTTGTAAAAGAATTTTGAGACTTAGAAGGGTAATTTGGTCAAGTGTGTTCAGCACCTACCAGGTGTCGGACACGCACATGGTTCGACTCAGATTCCAAAGTGGAATTTGGGTTGGGTCTTGTCAAATCAAGTAATTGCCAAATTTGTAAAGTGTAATGACATTTCCCAAAAACATGATTAATAGTTTCATTATGAATTTGGAAGAATTAGGAGGAAGTTTGAACTTCAAGTTATTTACACCAACACTCTTTGAGGTTTTTGGCTGTTTCACAAAACCTCCTGAGGTTTTAGAAATCACACGAACACCCTTTGAGGTTTTAAATTGTTTTCACAAAACCCATTTTCATTGATTTTTCGTTCAAAGATTGATGATTTTATACAAAACAATTCTCCAAATGACAAAGTTGGCCTTTGAGATTAGATTGCATATACTTCATTGAGGTTAATTTTGTCATTTGCATAAGCTTTTTTCAAATGAAATCATCAATTTTTGGATGAACAATCAATGAAAGGGGGTTTTGTGAAAACAAACTGAAACCTTAGGGGGTGTTCGTGTAATTTTTGAGACATGAAGGGGTTTTGTGAAAACACAAGAAACCTCAGGGGGTGTTAGTATAAATAACTCTTTGAACGTCGGAGCGAATTAATTATTAATTGGTCTTGTAGATTGTGGAGTTTGAAGATAGGTAGTAGACTTGAGGGAAAAATATCAGACGAGTACTACAAAAAAAAGTGGCAACAGTCACCATTATTTCGTGACATTTGCTGGGATGACTAAAGGCTTTAGTCACCACATGGTGACTGTTGCCACTTTTCTTTTCTTTTCTTTTTTTCTTTTTTTCTTTTTTGGGTAGTGGAGGAAGGTCCCCAAATAAACTCATCAAAAGTGTGTCAGAGGAATGTTGATTGTCCAAATAGAATTAAGAATATTGGTGGGTATTGCAATTACAAGGGAGTTATAGCTCAAATGGTTAAGAACATTTACCTCTGCACCAAAGGTCTTAAGTTCCATTCCCCCTATATTGCTCTACACCAAAGGTCTTAGGTTCCATTCCCCAAATATCGCTTTGCACCATAGGTCCTAGGTTTCATTCCCCAATACGACTTGCATTAATATATATATATATATATAGTCTTCTTTTATTGAGGGATCCCTTATGATTTTTTTTTTAACAATCTAAACCAAATTTTTTTAAGTCTACATTCATAGATCATCTTTACAAAGATAAATCGAAAACTGTTTCGACATTCAATTGTATTCTACAAAATCAATGAATACGGTGCTTTAAGAAAGTACGAAAATTTTAATAATTCAATTGAGTGGTCAAATGATATCGGATTCAAGTGATTTTTTGTAGAGATGATCTTTGAATAAATATCAACAAAATAGACGGTTTGGACTAGTGAAATACAATATGAAGCGGACCATACAAGGGTGTCCCTTAAATACTTATTTGAAGGATCATTCAATTGAAGCTCTCTGTATATATACAGTCCCCTTTTATTGAGGGATCTCTCAAATAATTTTATCCGAAGGACCCTTTAGAGTCGTCCCCTACAAATATTTTTTCAACGATCGAAACCATCCATTTTTTAAGTCTACATTCATAGATTATCCTTGCAAAAAATTAGACAAATAAGAAACCGTTTCAATATCCAATTGTGTCCTATAAAATCAATGAATATGGTACTTCAAAAAAGTACTAAAATTTCAATAATTCAATTGAGTGGTCAAAGGATATCGATTCAAGTTAGTTTTTGTGGAGATGATCTTTCAATGAGTATCTACAAAATAGAAGTTTGTATTAGTGAAATACAATACGGAGTGGGCCCTATAAGGGTGTCCCTCAAATAAGCATATTTGGGAGATCCCTCAACTGAAACTCCGTGTGTGTGTATATATATATTTCAGTGGGTAGAATTTGAGTTAATATATCTTTATTCCAATTTGCATTATTAATACTAGCCCCTTGGCACACGCGTGAGTATGTGCCAATTGGTTTTTAATTTTTTATTATTTTTATTTTGGAATATAAAAAGATATTGAGTAGTTGTGTTTCACAAAAATAGGACCCATTATCTGATTTTGTTTTAATTTTAATTATTTTTTTATATGAAAAAGTGTAAATTTATTATATTATCATCATTGGCATTTTCTGGTATTTTGAATGTCTTAAGCCTAATCCTTTAGGCACAAAGACCATCAACCACAAAGGCAAATACAAATGCCCACAAAGGGGTAATACAATTATGGAAGCATAGTAACCACATAGGGTTAATCCAGATACAGGCCACAAAAGGCCAAAGAAATTTCGACATAAAAATCGCGTGCTTGAACAAACCAGACATGAATCACAGTGCCCAAATCTACCAATATAACTACAACTTTTAACTCACAAGTACCAAATACAAGTAGAGACTTGCAGGGGTCTTTTTGTTCCAGCGGCCTGACGAATGGGCTTGGGTTGCTGTAAGAAGAAAATGAACAAAATTCCCCCAGTGCCTGAGTTCAAGAACCAAGCTCCCAAAATATTTTTTGAAGAGTTTGATGAAACTTTAGAAAAAACACTTTTAGGTTCTTTTCACCAATAGCCAAATAAACATAACAAATTGATGAGTGACTTGGCTTAAGGAGCTTGTGGCATAGGAGCTAAGCTCGCACAAGTTTAGCAATTTGAGAGAGAGAGAAGCATGAATTTCTCACAGAGAGTAAAGGTCTAAAATGGGGAAAAGGAAAATTAGGAAGATTTTCTATCTTAGGAAGAGAAAAGAACAACGGAGGAAGAAGATGGGGTGTCTTGAGTAAATTCCTAGTTGCTTGACAAAGCTTGGTCATGTTCTGGATAATGATTTGCTGAGTAGAGGAAGCTCTTCTTTTATAGGTACTTAGAACCCTATTTTTGTCTAACCTCCTTCTTCCTTTTTCTTTGCTTCTTTCCATTCAATCCTATTCTGTGAAATTTTCCTATCCAAGGCGCATGGGTAAGGAGCCCTTTGGGGTTCCAAGGGTTTTGTGTGGCTGGACCTCCCCATAGGGGTGAGGCGCCACCTACTTTCCTTCTTGGTTTTCAAAATGGAGCTTACAGAGGAAAAGAAAATGGGTGGAGTTATTTGTCCAATGGGTATTCTTCTTACATATATGGATTTCCTTTGGTCCCTGCCATGGCTCCTCGTTGACCATCTTGGAGTTCTGACAAGGGTGGAGCACGATGCTTGATTTTTTATAAGGCACTGGGCTGGGCTTTGTGTACAATATTTGGGTTATTGGCATATTATTTCCAGCATCTAATGAGTTTTCGTCAAGCTGCTGGAAATAGCCTATTTATTTTGGGCTTTTTACTGATGTGAGTTTGTCTAAGTGTTATAACAGACTACTAGATGTCTTCCTAAGGCATTGGATCACGTTTCTCATTCTCTCATGCTAGCCCATGTGTTTGGGCTCGAGGAACGGGCTTGAGTTTTAATGCTCCCAAGTGGCTTAAAACTTTCATTCCTCAAACCCTCAATAGGCCATGTGCTTGCTTGTTCCCGTCCATACCACAACATTCTCAGCAAGCCCCGGGTAATTACGTGGCTTGGGCCCACTTAAGCTTGTAGCATGGCTCGATATTAGAATAGCAATCCTTTACCTGGCATCGCGTGTTTATTTAACATGCTTGTGCTTGAGTTTTATTGTGCCGCAATAAGCTACAATCGGGCCAAGTAGCATCAGATAGGTTGGTGAGCGTGAATTCGTAAATTCGGTGCATTTTTGGCCCTTTTGCGCATGCTTGCTTGGCCTGACGCATGACCCATGGCTTATGTAGGTGCGTCCTATGATTTCTCTTATGTCTCAATTGGGTTCCTTTTGCAATCAATTATTTGTGCTGGGCTAAGAATAAACCTGGGCCTAGCCCTTAGATTTTTTTGGGCCTCAACAAGACTAAAAAACAATCCAACACCAAACTCACAAGGAGTTGATGCAATTATTACAAAATAAGAAAACTGCAAACAAACAACCAAAAACCAACAGAGCCAATAATGCCATTGTTGCCACCATCACCACAGACGCCGTCGCCGCCTTGGAGACAGAGAACATCATTGAGATTGCAACCAGTCACCTTACAACTAAAACACCAAGCAATAACACCACAAATCTAAGCAGATCTAGACACAAGTAACCTCCCTACATTTAAAACCCCAAATCCAATAGATGGGGAATAAGAAAATAAGTGGGGAGGTAAGGAAAAAAGAGAGAGAGAGAGAGGGAGACATGGGGAGAAGTGGCCTCCTCCCCCTCCCCGGAACACAGCAAAAGAGGTTTGAGAGAGATAAGGAAGGCTAGGGTTTAAAGAGTGCTAAACAAAAAACCCTAGAAAAGTACTTTTTGTTGTGCAAGAATGAATAATATCACAAATGCGATTTTATAAATTTTGGGTTTACAAATTTGTTCCCAAAAAAAATTGTCGAGAAAGATGATTATATGATTAATAGTAGTTTTGAACAAGTAAAACAAGAAATTAAATGATTAGCACTTGCCAAAATATGTATATATTTAACAGCTCGATTAGCCAATATCGGTTATATGGTTTAACAATTTTCCTTATCCGGTTATTTATCGGTTAAAATTTGAATTTATTTTTGCCATTATATCAAAGGAGGAATTTCTTTGTAATTTCTTTCCTAAAAAGAAAAAAAAATCATCATGGAATTTAAACATATGTGACAAAAAACTTAATTGCACGATGACGTCAAAATGGCTTTGTATAAAGGGGAACGCCTTCAAACCTGATTGGGGCACGTGTCACGCACCATTTGCAGACAACCAATAGTTTTCTTTGTTCTTAACACGTGGATAGACACACACTTCAATTCCATAGAGACTAGAGATTTCACACTCAATCACTAAGCCTTTTCGAGTTCTTATCCTCTATTACCGCTTCTTGTAAAACTTCCACGACCCATTGGCCTTTAGCCCATCTCAATGAAGTCACTTATTCCAACACGTGCTCAAAATCCAAGTGACCACCGCTACCTAGCATCACTCAATACTATAGCCGCCTTCCTCGAGTGAACAATGATCACCTAAGGAGGGTGTATTCAATTAGGATTTTAATAGATTGTTTTGAAGCTTAAAAGTCCAGTGGTATTCAATTAAGATTTCTAAGTAATGAATAAAAGTCTGGTGGTATTCAATTAAGATTTTAAAATAGATTGTTTTGAAGCTTAAAAATCTAGTGGTATTCAATTAGGATTTGTAAGTTCTAAATACAAGTCTGGTGGTATTCAAAAGCTTATTGATTTTGAAGTATTTCATTAAATGATGTATTGTATGAGAATTTTGAGTAGGTGATATAAATACCAAGCCCCATAAAAAAATCTCATCATTCTATGCCTGATTCTCACTTCTTTCTATTTTTCTATTTTTCTTTCTATCTCTCCTCTGTTTTTCTTTTATGTGAGACCTTGCAACCTTTGCGTGGCTGCCACCCCCCAGCAATCCACTGGCAAACTCCGTCAGAACCTTGATTATTACTTGAATGAAAACAACAATAAGAAATAAGAATAATTATTGAATTACTTTGTGGAGCATAGAGAAAAAAGTGAACCTCCTATGGAAGAAGACGAAGTGGGTGATTTGGGTATCTGAGACAGTGGGGTATCATGCCCACCAAGTGTTCGATTTGAGGTGGTGGCTAAAGCTGTGTGGTGGGTACTTTGGCTTGGACTTGGTTGTGTTTTTTTTTCTTCTTTTATTTTGCAGATTTTGGTGTTCCTTAGATCTATCGTGGATCCATACATTTCCAGGGACAGTCAATTGGTTTGGTCGACTTGGGTGGTCTTGCTAGAACTTTCGTGGTTCTTGGAGTCGACAAGCTAGCTGTGCGGATTTGTTTTTCATTGTAGTTGCAGTTTTCTATTGTATTATTTTGCTTGTGAGAGTTGATGATAGTTTTGCATTTGTAGTTGAGTGCTCAGGTGATGAGTGGTGTTCTTGTATGTTATGTCTAGGCTCTCAGTATCTTTAACATATTCATTCTGGCTATGTGTGGCTACGTTGGGAGTTACCATGTTGATGTCGGTGTACTCCCCCTGGACTAAACTTTGATGGTTACTGTGCCACCATCTTTGTATTAACCCTAAAAATTGGGTATATTCCTTCAAGTTATGTATTAGGTGAATGATGATGGGTGATAGAGTTCAAGCTTGTATAGAAATATAAGTAAAATCATGTAATTGCAATCTATTAAAATCATAAGTGAATTAAAATT
The DNA here is from genome assembly GCF_000346735.1 of Prunus mume. The sequence continues at coordinate 8,177,697 of NC_024126.1, read as the reverse complement.
ATAAGTAAAGTCATGTAATTGCAATTTAGTAAAATCTTATAATTACAAATCCGACTGAAATCCATTACATTAAAATCATGTAATTACAATCTATTAAAATCACAATTGAATACACCCCCCTAAATTGACATCTCACCGTTACACAATACTCCATAAAAAGCCAGTGAGCCACCGCACCATAATCACCTATCTTCGTGTCCCATTCCAACCACCGAGGATACCACGAGACCGTTAAAATCGATAACCCAACTCTCTCTCTCTCTCTCTCTCTAACCGACAATAGCCAATAGACGATCACCTCTCTAAGAAAAGTCATGGTAATTTATAAGGCTACTCTTATCTCGTTGTGGGTATAAAATCAATAAGCGGGCTAGCTTTGGTTTCTCGATAGTGAGACTTGAGCTCTCGACCCATATTCCATGATAATCTCACTTTTTCTCTCGTTGGTTTTCTAGTTATTACGATTATACCAGTATGGTTATGATAGTTGTCGGTTACCAACATCTTGAGCCCCGAAGCGTTTCCTGAACTCTCTGCTTCCCTTGCCTCAAGTTCTTTTGACATCGACGCTTGAGTTAAATTGGTAACAACTGCTCAAAATGCTCATCAAACAATAAATCACAAAAGTTGTTATTTCTATTTTGTCCACGAATCATTATTGTATTTACCAAAAATGTCGAGTCCGAAAAATACTCAACGAAGGGTTCACGAGGAGAAGAGCATCATAAGTAGATCACTCCACAAGAAATCATCGTCGTTTCATGGCCAGTTTCCAGATATGGAGATGCCACAACTTCAGAGACCAAAAACGGTGCCATATATGGGGTCATTCAGGAACGAGGCCGGAACAACAACATCTATGGAGTTAAGGCCGAAATTGACGAAGATCCTCCTCAATGTGATGATCCAGGGGAGCGTCGGCACTGTACAAGTCTTGATGCCGCTCGACTTGACAGTGAAAGATCTTGTGGCCGCTGCCTTACGACAGTACAAAAAGGAAGGTCGCCGTCCGATCTTGCCCTTTGTCGATCCCTCATTGTTCAACCTCATTTACTCATAGTTCATCTTAGAAAGTAAGCGTTTGATTTGTTATTGGGCTTATGGAAATGACTGATGTGATTTTACTTTGGATATGTTTGATTAAGGGCTCATTTGGTAGTGATGCTTGATAGGCCAATAATCACTTCTCTATTAAAATAAATATAAGTGGTTTTCAGCGATTTTATGGAAAAGCACCGCCATGTGCTTCTCTCCAAAATTTCTCAAAATCGCTTAAGTGATTATTTGGAAAAAAAGGCACGTCTCTCACATAATCACTTTCAAATAGGCCTTAAGATGTGTGCTCGGTGGTGATTGATTGTTGTGTTCTTTTATGTGGGGCTAGGTTTGCATAGGGAGGAGAAGTTGATGTCATTAGGATCGAGGAACTTTTTTTGTGCCCAAGCACAAACGCAATGGACGGTGGCGGTGGTGTGACGATGTTGTCAGTTTCATGTTCCAAACAAGCTGAGAAAGTTTCAAGAACATGGTTTTCGTGGATCAAGTTCATGGATTTCTTGTTGTAATTGGCTTAATTAGTTGCTAAATAAATTAAAATATTATTTTTCTCCTCAAAATGACTTTGGCTTTGTACATAATATAGGTTCATAGTGTAATAAAAGAAGATTTTATTTTAGGTTTTATCAGGGTGCTAATTTTCCTACTTCTATTTTGTTCACTGACACTCCCTTTTGTTTTTAAATAATTTTTACTATAACATACGAGGGAGTTTAAGTGAACAAAAGAGGAGTGATAAAATCAATTCTTTTTTAATATTAGCAAATCAAAAAGGTGAAATAAGCTTAAAATTTTGAAAAGTGTTCTTTTTAAATATGCATGTCCCTTGAATGATAAACATTTCCAATTATTTTAAAAGACTAAGAGCATTTTACTAAGGGCCAGTTTGGTATTGCTGTGTTATAAAAATAATTGCTATCAGATTTACTATGAGAGAAAGAAGTTTAACATTTGGTAAATTTTTTGTTAAAAGTGTTGTTGGTACTAATTCCCGCATAATCAAAAAAATGATTCCCGCATAATCATTAAACCCAGCGCTTTTTCGAAATTGATTCATACATAATCAGAAAATGAAAGCACCTCATTAGTTGTTTTTCCTTATAGCTATCTCTCACAACAATTTTTAATGATAAGTGATTTTTTAATAGTTTACCAAACGGGCTGAGCGTTCCAAATTTTTTTTTAAAATCACTTATTACCCCAAATAAGCAATGTCAAATGGGCACTAAGTGGGTCACTTTAACTTTCAAAGATAATGTAGAATTTGATCACAGTTTCAGGAAGCACTACAGTAAATAAGCCTACTAGAAACATTAGGGCCACTCCAATCCGTCGTGTTTCTATAGTTGCCCTTTTTGGCCGATATGCAATAACATGTAGGCATGGCTTGTAATTTATACCAGGGTGGGGTTGACTTACTAGAAAGTTATTGTGTTTTTTCTTACAGAATCTGAAGGGGAATTTTTTTTTTCTTTCCATGTTTGGTACTACTGGAATGGTAGTTAGAAAATATTAATTATTTCTTTTTTCATATTCAGTTTGTGCATGAATTAGAAACAAAATTTGTTTTGTTTTTCATATATATTCCCACATTAGAAATATGAAAATAAATAAATATATAATCACTGTTGCTTACCTTAATTGGTAATTAAAGAAGATGTAATTAATTCTTACTTAGATTTTGGGAAAGAAAAATGAAACCCAAGCTGGATGGAACATTTCCCCTATTTTCTCAAAATGCATGAAACCTTCTCCCCAGCGAGGACTTACCAAATATGAAAAAGAAAATGATTTTTCATCCAAGCTCCTTTTATGGGCAAAGCCTGCTTTCCATATGGGTGGGCCCTATTGCAAAGTTTTTCCTCTCTTGATTTATTATTTTACTTTTAACTTATAATCCCTTGTCTACTTTGGCTTACAATCAAAACCCTATACCCTATGCAAAATCCTGCTCTTTATCGCTCACACTCTTGTTCAAACCCAATTTAATGCCCCATTGTATTCTATATTATTTAACCTAACTCTCAAGTTCCTCTTATAAGGCTTGGGTTACAATACAACTCGAAGTAGGAAACAAAACCCTTTATGCTATTGTCTCGGCCTTTCACATTCAAATTTCGAATGATTTTCTTGCAATCTCTTATAATTTTTCTAGGGCACTTTTATTTTAGGGTTATTCGCAGCAATAGTCCCTCAACTATACCCGTAGTTGCATTTGGGTCACTGAATTCAATTATTAGTTGCAGAGGTCACTCCACTATGTATTTTGTTGCACCAGTAGTCATTCTGTCAAGTCTGTTAGTTTTTTCTGTTTAAAATGACGACGTGGCAAGCATCTGTGAAAATCTCATAGATTCGTGAGGGGCAAATCTGACTTTTCAGTTAGCCTTCTTCAGCTCCTTGAACTCAAACTCCCTTGGAGTGCCTGGAAGGCTCTTGAGTGCCCCTAAGATATTTGGCTCAAACGCGGCGGCCTTCCTACTCTTGTGCACGTAATATACCAGCCCTCCCAAGCCCAACAAGAGCACCACCACCACAGGTACACCCACTCCAAGTCCTATCTTCAGCCCCTGACTTTTGCTATATTCACTCCCGACACCTGACAAATTCTCCACCGTCAGATTCCATCTTAACAAGCAATTGAGATGGGTTGCACTGCCGATCAATGCAAAGAAACTGAAGTAGGATTTCTGCTCCACAATGTCTTTGAGATTGAGATTAGATGTTAAGATTGGATTTGTGGGCCTGGGCCTGATGACGAAATCGCTCGTTTTTGGGTCCCGCAACTGTTCGGCTGTGAACACGTCTAACTGACGCGAAACGCTGTCATATTGGATCCAGATTCGAGAGTGAAACAGTCTTGTTGGATCGGATTGAGTTGATGTTGAGGCCCAAATGCTTGTCGTCCGGGTCGAAGCTTTGCTTATAAGTGTCGAGCTCAATGGCGAGGAGGTGGTTGGGTGGGTTCCCATCGGAGGCGGCGTTAGTTAAACCGAGGTATTGACCTTCGCTGCCTTGAGGGAAGGTGAGATTCGGTGCTATGAGAAAGGCCAAGCCCTCTCCGGGGAGTGGGTGTACCATGCCGGAAGTGATTATAGCCAGCTGCTTCAGCTTCATGTAGTAGCTGCTGCTTCTGGAGCAAGACGACGCCGTTGCACAGTTCAAAAAATGATGAGACGATCGAGGGAGAGACAAATTTGAGAGGTTGGACATTGTAAACTTGGAAAGACAAATTTGCCCATGAAATTGACACCACGTTAGCCAGACTTGACGGAAGGACTACTCATGCAACGAAACACATAATTGAGTGACCTCTGCAACTAATAATTGAATTCGGTGACCCAAATGCAACTACGGGTATAGTTGAGGGACCATTGCTGTGAAAAACCCTTTATTTTATTAAACATGTTTGTCATTATTGGAAAACTGCAAGTGTGCGAACGAGAAATCTTTGTCTTTATAGAGAGTATTCAAATTAGGGCTAGGCAACCAAACCAAGCTCGACCGATAAGGTGACACATCCACCGAATTTACCTTGTCGGTGTGCCTTTTTTGTAGATTGGCACCAAGGTAGTGATGCCATCAACTGACTATAGTTGACGGGTCGATTCGGTTTCAATGAGAACCTATGTGATTGTGGCAATGGAAATGAGCAGATCTAGTCATGAAGGGGCAATGATGCAGGAGAGAGAGAGAGAGAGAGAGAGAGAGAGAGAGCAAACGGTGACACGACAAGAAGATAGAGAAAATGCTAGGGTTTGTTTAGATATGTAGTGGGCGAATTCAGTGTGGGGAATATGGGCTCTCTTTAAGCCAACCAATAGGATAAAGCCACACAAAAAAGGTTACTTTGAAAAGAGAAAAAAAAAGACTGATTCCGTTTAGTTAAATTGGTGAATTTAACCAGTTCGATCTAGTTCGACTGGTGAAAATGCCCAATTCTTATTGAAATCTAGGAGACCACGAAGACATATGTGCTTGCGCTGATGATGCTTACAACACATATTTTTGTTTGTTTCAAGCCTTCCCTTAATGACAGGGATTTGAAGTGGCAAAAAAAGGGGTAAGGTATGTTCTAAATTTCTTTCTTAATTTTTTGTTTTTGATAAAGTATGCTTTGAATTTCTATTGGTTGATCACTCTCAAAGGGAAATACATCATAATGGTGGTCAATTATCATTTCAATAACGTTAGCCTTTAGGTGTCCACAAACCAATATGCTTTTAGATTCTTATGATTGAATGTAGTGACAGAGCTAGAATTTTTAGATCAGGGATGTGCAAGATCCAATTCAATCTGTTCAAATCGACCAATCCAATCTAATACAATTTTAATCGGTTTCGATGATTTGGCGGATTGGATTGGATTCCTAATTTCTAAAACCGACATTATTGGATCAGATGACTGATTTGATTGTGGGGATCCAATCCAATCTAGTTAGTTTCATGCTTATTTTGCTCATTAGATAATTGTCATTAAGAAAGTTGTGAGCACTTTAAGCAATTTGACGGAGTTATGTTTAATATATTATAAAATCAAAATACTTTCTTTAACATTTCATTTATATTTTACATTTACATATACTAAAATGTTTGATTATATTAAACTTGACAATGTATGTTAAATATTTCATTATTATTTTTTCCAATATGAAAACCGATCATCCAATCCAATATTAATTGAATCTGATCGGATTGAATTTAAACCTTTAATGTGATCGGATTGGATTGAAAAATTCATAATCCAATCTATATTGGATCATATGCGAATTGATGAAATTATATTAATTTTGAACCGACATATACCCCTATATCAAAGGACCAAATTTAAAACTTAATTGTAAATCACTTTATCATCTTATATGAGAGGCCCATCACTCACTAAATTGTGATTTTTTTTTTTTGCCATAAAATCATATATATTTTTTCCAAGTGTTGTAGGAGTTTTAAGGGATTTTTGGGAGGGAAAGCAAGACCACTTCAAAGCCAGCTTTGGATCCCTCAATGCACATATTACGATGATGTATCTCCATCAACATGCCAAATTTACCTTTTCTTCCTCTTCGGTTTCTTGATGTTTTATTTTTCTGTCAATTGGCTAACAGTATCTCCAAGGGGATGTCAAATGCAAAATGTTAAATTTAAATTTGATGACTTATGTGACAATTTGATAATTTGGAAAAAATTTAACTCCACTCGAAATGCCAAAGGTCATATTATTTTATTATATTTTCAAAAGCAAATGAGGCCCATATGATGCATAAAATTTTAAACAAGAGTCCTTTCGAGAGTATATGATAGTTCATGACCCCCCATGACTAAAAAAATATTTAAAAAATATTTGACATCAAGCTTTTTGATATGTTATTTTTGACACATCTCTTTCAACCTTCAAATCCATGAAGGATTTGACTACTCGGTTGAAGCAACTTTAACATTTAATTTTTGACATTTTATGTCCATATAGCAATTTGACATGGTTGGAGACGCTCTAAGTTGTTTTTTCAGCCAGTCGGATTCCAAATAAAAGATTACACTTTACTTGGAATGTTGGGTGTGATGATCAAATTGTTAAGTGCAAATAGCTCTCATAAAAATTTACTGCATTTAAGAAGCCCATGCTCCCACGGTTCGACTTTTGAATCCAAAGCCCAGGCCCAACCAAAGAATGAAATGCGGACAAGTCTGAAAAACCCTAGAAGAAAACCTGGCGGCAATTCCCTTATAAAATGCCCCCTAAACCCTCTGACCATCGCCTCTTTACATCGCGCTCTCTCAAATCAAAACCCTAGCCCAAAAACCCTAGCCCCCGCTCTCTCTCTCTCTCTCTCTCTCTCTGTCCCTGTTTCTTGCTCGCTCACTCGCTCTGCTTCAATGGAATTTTGGGGTAAGCCGTCTCTTCCCTTATCGCCTCCTATTCTTTTATTCCTTTTCTCACTGATTAGCGTTTCTCAGTGTTTGTCCTTTTCTCACTGTTTACGTTCTCAGTGTTTAGCTGAAAACAGTGCTTTTGTTCGTTTTTGATAATCTGTGTTTAAGGCTTAACTTGGTGCATTGTCCTGTGATAATTGTTTTACTGTTGTGTTTTCATGTTTTGCATTTTATTTCTGATAATTTATTCAATGCGCTTCTGTACGGTAGAGGTTATGGTAGTAAGCTTGTCTCGGACGGGTCTGAAATTGTTTGTGTGGTTTCTGTGTAAAAACTGGTTAAACCATAAGTTTTGGACTTGATGATTTTCAATCAGTGGCTTCTTATAGTTTTGGTTTTATGGTTATGCTGATGAAAAATTATTGTTTCTGAGCCAGCCTCATGTTGTACATGAATTCTAGGCTTTAATCGTGTTGAATTTGCAAACAATTTCTATAACATGTGCCTTGCAGGTGCCAGTTCCCTAAAAACCATACGCTTGATGATCTGAACCCCACTTTTCTTTTTCTTCTATTTTATTAGAACCCTTTGACGATTTTTGTTATTCTAAAAAATGTGTAAATCCACCAAGAAGTTACGACCACTTCTGGTTTTTCCATAAAAAAATTTCTTAAGCAGTGGAGATTGGTCTTTTTCTCGCCTAGTCGTAGTTGTGTTTTATGTAATGTGGATGGATATTTTTGCATGCAGCTGGTTTAGTCTTTATATGCAAGAATCCTTCCTGTTTTGTTCTGGATATTACTGTACTCTTTATAATAATTACGTTTGTTTATTTTAGGTGTTGAAGTGAAGGCTGGAGAGCCAGTAAAATATGTGCCTGTTGATGGCAAAGTTGTGCACCTGTCACAGGTAGTGTTTCTTTTTATACTAGTCCTCTTTGTTTGATTCGTCTACTTATTTTTCTTTGATATCACTGTGCGTGTCAGTGCCTTGTTTTAGTATGTTTTAACGTTTCTTTTGCTCTAGGCTTGTTTGGGCGAGACAAAGAAGGGAGCTGATCAGGGTGTCATCTCTGTGAAGATTGATGACAAGAAGTTTGTTTTGGGAACTCTTTCATCTGATAAATTCCCTCAATTGTTCCTTGACTTGGTTTTTGAGAAAGAGTTCGAGCTTTCGCACAACTTGAAAAGTGTCAGTGTCCACTTTTGTGGTTATCAGACTTTGATTGGAGAATATCCTTTTAATAATCGTGGTGTATGTTGAATTGATTGTTTGAGCATGACATTTTATGCTTTTCTTTATGAACGAGCTACTTTGTATATTTGCCCTGGAGTCTGCAGGGAAAGTTAATTTTCAGTTTTCTTGTATCATTTCTTAAAAAAATCTTAATTAGTAACTTCGATCAGTTTATGGTGTTTGAGCAGAAGTATTGATTATTTTTGGAAAATAATTCGTCCATAATAATTATATTTTAAAATGAAATTTTTGTATACAGGGCTTCATATTGTACTGAAATTAAAATATTGAATGTTGATGATTTGATATTTTAGCATTGACGAATTGTGATCTTTTGTATTTATTCATTGCTTCCTTGACTTCTTGATGTGTTCTTTGCTGCCACGGACGAGGATGGTGATTCGGGTAAATGCAATGCCATTTTCTTTTTTTTGTTTTGACATGATTATAAATTTATTCTATGTCCTTAGCTAATTGGTTACCATTTTCTGCTTATGTAGAATTTGATTCCTCAGATGAGGATGTCCCGATGGAAATCACACAGAATGGTAAATGTTTGACATGGATCTTCCAATTTGTCATGTGGTTTCTGTTGATCTAATTTATTCTTATCACTTGTATGCCAGCTCCTTCCAAGACTAACACTGTGAAACCCGAAGCTTCTGAAAAGCAAAAAGTTAAGATTGAGGAGCCAAGTAATGATGATGATGATGATTCTGATGATTCAAGTTCTGAGGATGGTTTGGGTGGTTTTGAAGATTCATCAGATGAGGTATGGTCACAGATGAGTTTTCTTGTGTCCATGATTCATTCATAAACAGATTTTGCACCGATTGCATACCGTGCTTGGCCTTGAATAAAGGCTTCTCGTGTCACTAAAGTGCTTTTGTTTTACCCAACTATGAAGATATGTTTTCATGTGTTGATTTGAAGTTGTTTGTTGTCTGAGCTTATTGGTCAAAATATATTCTTGATTGATAGCTTGTTATGCCCTTTATAGTATTATGTAACTGCTTAATCACTTCGGAAATTTGCATTTCTGATTGTAGGATGATGATAGTGATGAGGATGATGACGCTACTGATGAGGATGACGAGGAGACACCTACTCCTAAGAAGGTAATGAAATGGTTTTGTGGTTCTCACAGTTTGCCTGGTCTTTTGAAATTATTGACCTTGATTATTTTTGCAAGTTCGGTTGTTCATGTATGTTGATTGTTTATCTTGAAGGCTTCCAAGAAAAGACCCAATGAATCTGCTTCTAAAACACCCGTCCCTGCTAAAAAAGCCAAGCAAGTAACTCCTCAGAAGACTGGTACTCTCTCTCTCTCTCTCTCTCTCTCTCTCTCTCTCAATAATACCCAAATAGTCATAGTGTATTTCTGTGTTACCTGTAATATGGACATGGCTAAAGTATTTACGAATTTTTATAGATGGAAAGAAGGCTGCGCACACTGCCACCCCACACCCTGCAAAGAAGGGTGGAAAGACTCCTGCTACAGGTGACAAGCCCAAGCCACAAACACCAAAGTCTGGTGGCGAGCACTCGTGCAAACCTTGCAGCAAGTATGTTAAGCATACCATTTTGTTTTTTTCTGCATGTAGTTTTTGTTTTCTGTTGCCGGTTTTTATGCTTGTCATCTTGCTGTTTGCAGGTCGTTTAACTCTGATGGTGCCCTTCAGTCACACAACAAGGCCAAGCACAGTGCCAAGTAGAAGGATGTGCAGGATCATGGCATGCTTATGATATATAGTATTTTTGGGCATTGAGAGTACAGAGGGTGATATGTTAAGGTTATGGCGGTAGCAACGGTTGTCCTCGGGTTTTGAGTTATCGGCTTGTCTTTTAGAGTTGTTATTTCACAGTTAACTGAACCTATATTTTACTTTTGTATTTGGATATTGCTTATTCAACTTAATTAGGTGCGATATGTTTAAATCTCTTAGTCTTTTTTAAATTTAAGTGCTCTACTTTTAGCCCCTCTTACAAAATGAGAGAATGCTCTTTGACCTTTCGATTGTCCTATATAGAAATAGGATCGATTTTCCAGGTTTATAGAACTGTGATTATGCCCTATTGGAATAGCTATTGATTCTTCAGTGTTAATGGGACCGAGGGTTAATGGAGCTTTTGGCAGAAAAATGTGAAGGCGTTTATGCTGGGTGCTTGAATTACTGCTAAAAAGCGCCTGGATTTTTAGCAAAAGTTTGGGCTGCCACCTCTTGATCCAATCCGTGGAAAAATCTCAGGCTCATATTTAGCGAAGTTTCCATGGGTGGCTGGGGAGTAGGCAAGATTTCAAGGCTGATGGGAAACCCTGAACTTAACATCTCTAGACCCTAGATTCCGTTGGATGAGTTGTCCAAATTTCCTGGCTGCAAATTCAGTTTGCACTTCAGATGTTGCATCTTGCCAGATGTAAAGCTCTGAACCGTTGATTTCGGATTTTGGGATCGTATTGTGCATTTGGAGCTTGTAAAGCAATTTGCTTCACATCCGACTTGCAGCCCAGGTTCAATGTGCACGCTATTCTCTGAATAGTTGAGAGCTATGGCAGAGGCACAAGTTTCGGTCTCTTCCTCTTCCAATCCATCTCATCAAAAAAATAATACTGAACAAGAAAGTCGAGTATCATATTTATTGCTTTTTTTGAAATGCTTTGGGAACAAAGTGAAAAAAATACGATGCGGGTTTTGTGACGTGAGGTTAAGAGCATTTTTATATTTGTTTCCCCTCTCTTCCAATATGGCTTGTATTAAAAAGAATGAAGCGAAGCTCACTCAGTCGCGGGTTATGGGCCTGGTGTATTAAGAAGCAAGTGGTGCATGAGAGACATTGGCACAAGGTTACTCTGAAACAAATATAGGTGAGATTTAATGGCTGAAAACCAGGTCCAAAGTAGGCTAGACAACTAGGAAATTTCTAGGTCGTTCATTTCCAGTTTCATACCCACGCTTTGAGCTTTGATTTCTCAGTGTGTGGTGGGTGTTTGTGAAATCTTTTTTGGGGGTGGATCGTTGGTTTTGTGGGTGTAAATGTAGCTTTAAATTTACAAACAGAATCATGAAATTCTGGAATTTGGAACTACAAATTTACCAAAACCTGCTGCACTCAAAATCCATACACAACAATAGCCATAAGATTAAATTGCAGAAAAGTTGCTTCTCATTGCAAAACCTGGGATAGATTCCATGTTGACTTGTGAAGAAAAGGAAAATAAAAGTGAGTCCTAATAAAGGTCTATGCTGTCTCCCCGAAACAAGAAACCCGTCGCTGCATAGAAATGAAAGTTTCCAGATTTATGCATACAGATATTTCCATAACAGTGGCAAAACCCGATGATCCAAATGTAAGAAGTTCATTTATACCATTTATAAGGTTCTTAAAAACAACCCACCCTAATATAACATTTAACACATTCCTCTTTCATGCCCAGGATTGATAAACCAGCAGTAACAAATGGCTCGACATTAAGTTCACAGATGATTTTAAGCATTGTCAATACCTTAAACAGAAGGAATAACATCATAGCCAGTCAAGATTTTAATGCTTGTGCAATTCCAAATATGACAATACAACTGGTCCAACAACAAAAAAGATATTGGATGCCACACTAAACCTGCATCATGATGACTACAACAATCGACCAACAGCAATGACCTACCAACAGTAATAACCTACATCAGTCGTTCGAGTGATGGAATAGGAATATACTTTCACACTTCTGAATTGAAACCTGAAATATCGTACAACCCCATTCTCCTGAATCCTGATACACTGCACCAGCAACCTGTACACAAATTCCATTGTAAGCTGCAATGAAAATAAATAGGATCGGACCTTAGAAGCAGGGATACCTGAACCTGCAAAACTTGTAAAGAATGTAAGATCGTGACTTTTACTAATTGAAACAAAAAAATAAAGCTAAAAGGGTAGAAGAAAACGAAACCCAAGACAGAACCATGATATTCGATCGTTCACTACTCTTGATTCGTGGTGGTCACAGAACTTCTGACTGTAAATCATGAATGCATGCAAAACAAGCAAACAAATTTCACACAGATGCAAAGTATCAACTGGGGATTGGCTTCCATGAAACTAAATAAGAACAAAAAATAAAAACCATTGTCGACTTGATTGAACAAGAAAGATAGAAAGAGAGATGTTATAGTCAGCCGAAATCATCCCCTACGGCCCCAAACAAAAATTCTTATAGAGGAGCTGGCTTTGTGATGACGGTTAGATGTGAGAACATTTGTGCTTATTTTAGACAGAAGCACAAGATAAGTAATTAACGAGAAGTTATTTTATTTAGTTCCGGAATTTTTGGAAACTAAGTACTTAATCAGTTTAAGTTTTAACAATTTGGGGTCTAATTATTCAAGCCTCCTACTACACTATGGTATTTACACATTTTATTACCTAGTTGAAGATTAGTGTTGTAAAAAGTAATTGTTCTCCTAACTCTAGATTTTCTCCCTATCCTCAATATTTCTTTCCTTTGCCTCACTTTGTCATTGCTTATCCAAGTTGCAATATCAATAGCTTTCTGCGAAGGACGAAGTCCAGAATGATGAAGGGAGTCGTTTGAAGAGACTGGTTGAAGCAAAGCGTACAGAACTAGGGCAACAGGGGAAGGGTTTAAGAGACATATCATACAGAAAGCACACAGTCACACAATATGTATGAGATTAAAAATTGTAAAGTCATTTCAATTGCATATCACAGAAGTGTGAACCTGCACACCACCTGCACAGTGGAAAATGTGCTGTAAGCTTGAAATATAAATTTCTTTCGTGATTGAGCACGTGTAATATATTGATATATGTGTGTGTGTGGTATGGAAGCGTTTGTGTGTGTATAAACAGCGACAGAGACAGATACAGAGAGAGACAGAGGCGGTTTGGGGGGGTGAGGAAACCACATAAAAGCTTTCAAATATCAGTATTCATACCCTCCTTTCTCCGCAGGTTGCTATTGCTGCTGGCCCGTCTCTCCTCACTGCCTTCTCTAACTGGACTACGGTGTCTTCTCCTTCCAGGGCTTCTGCTTCTACTGCGCCCTCTCCTTCCATCAGGGCTTCTGCTTCTACTGCGTCCTCTCCTTCCACCAGGGCTAACAGTCTTGTTCCTTCGGCTCCAGCTTTCAGGATAGCGATCCTCATCATCATACCTTCTGCTATGACCACGGCTCCCATGAGAGCGCTCTTCATAGCTACGATGCCTGTAAGGGCTTCGACTCCTGCTTCGACTGTGGCTATGCCTTCTCCGATAGCTCCCAAATAACTCATGCCTCAATTCCCTGACATTGTAACAAAGATTGAGTTAAATTAATGCATCAGTGCGTTCTGCAATAAATTTTTTTTTTTCAAGCAAACCATACCTGCTGATCCTTTTCAAGTGCATAAAATTGCAGTATCCACCACGGTTGCATGTATTCTCCTCATACTGCCTGCAGGTGGCTTCACGGAAGTCCGTCACTGGTGAAAAGTCAACAATGATAGGACGACCTGCAAGTTATTTACCAAGAGATATAAGTTCAACATATTACATATTGTAGGCCTAAAAAGCAATATAAACCATAACTAGCAGACACTTAGACATCAAATTCTGAAGTTCAAAGATACGGTGTAGAAACTAACCAGCATAAAATCTTCCACTTAGGTTCCGAAGTGCATTTGAAGCATGTTCCTCCTCCCTAAACTGAACGTACACATTGCCCACCTGCCCAAATGGATAAGTTTTGCAGTAGTATCAATAATTTTTATGATGAGAAAAGAGGAAAGCAGAGAAAGAGCTTAACTTTCTGTCGAATAAAACATACCATGTGGTCGGCTAGGTTGTCACAGACATTCAGACTTTCGATATCACCGTACTTACTCAGCTCTTGAAACAGATCCTCATAAAATTCCTGCAATTTCCAAAACGTAAACAATTTAATTGTAAGAGATATGCAAGCGCATGTACTTACATTTATACACATATACAGAACAGAGAAGGATTGCACAGGCACTAAGGTTTTCAACTATTTCACAGATGTAATATAAAGCATTTAGGTTTCAAGATGGAAAAGAGATCATATAATAAATAAACAAAAATTTATTTTGCATCCCACTGCTCTGTATTTATATTTGAAGACCCTAGACTCGACTTTGATTTTACTTACATCTTCCTTTAATCTTCCTTTTATTCTTCTCTATTCCCCATTACAGCCACTAGCAAAAGATCAAATCTTCTTCTTTAAATTAAAAAATAAAAACTTTTCATGCATCAATATTTGAAAGATGTACTTTTTAAACACATTAATTCTGAATTTCACACAGGGAAGGTCAGAGAGAGTCCAATACACATAATAAAAACCTCTAATTCATAGAAATAGCACACAACAAATCCAAAGCACAACATTCCGAACAAAAACAGTGCAAAATGCAAATGGGTTTTTGTTAAATCATTGGTTACTTTCCTCTATAACAAATAAAAAACATCAAATAAAAGCAAAAATGGCAAATGGGTTTTCAATTTTGAATATGAAGAAGGGCGAGCAGACCTCAAAGTGTCTTTGGATCTGGCGGGGGTCGATGGGCTGGCCCTGAGCGTCGACGCCGGGAGTGATCATATCAGGCCTCTGGTACATGTTGGAGAGCAAGAGGGTTGGGCTGACGCTGGGCTTGGTGTGGAGTCTGGAGCAGCGATCTCCATGCCTGCACGCCCCTATCTTAAAGTAGAAAGGGCAGTTCACCCTGTCCTTCTCTGTCCCAAATATGGAAGCCAAATGCTCAGCCATTGCAGTTCTTCTCTCTGAACAGAACAGACTTCGCTTCTATTGTGTTTGTGAATCGATGGGGGAAGGGGGAATGGGAAAAGCCTCAAACAGTGTCAGATGTAGAGGTGGGTCTGTAAATATATGCGGACGAAGGGGTTTGTTGTTGTGGTCCTTGTTCTAGAGGATTCCTTGGACGCGTGCATGATAAAAAAGTCATTCACGCAAGAAAAAAAAATGTTAAAATGGTCTAACTTCTTCAAAATTGGACATACCGATTCAGTATAATAATCTCATTGTTGGACAATGACTTGAGAGTTATTCAATGTCACTCTCAGTGAGTAACTTAAGAGTTTATTTCATGTCAGTAATTGGATTGGTTTGTCCAATGTTTGAGGGACTGGACAATTTTGTTTTGGTAACCTCCTATTGTCCTTATATGGTAAAGTCCCTATATTATATGTAAGGTTCTTCTACGCAAGGGGTTAGCCCAAGCGGGAGGAGGCCCTAGGCTTGGAAGGCAGCTCCAGCAGGGAAGACCGAGCTCGGGCAAGGTTTGGGACCCACGAGCCCGGGCAAGCCCACATGGAGATCTAGCCCATCTTCTTGCTTTCGGGCAGCTGACGCAACGCTGGCATCAAAGCTGCTAGAAACCAACGGCTACAAGCCACGTGGCTTCTCCTGAAAGCTCCGATCGGAAAATCTCTTCCAATCCAACGGTGGCCCATTTTGTGGCTAAAAAAATTGAAAAAATTTGTAAAAAATATCAAAAAATTATGGATATTTTATTTTATTTTATAAATATCTACCAATATTATTACCTTTCCACACTAAATCTTCATACAAATTCTTCTCTTTCCAATATTTTTCACTTTCCACATCAAATTTTATACTACTAAATTCCATTTTGTAAAAATACAAATGGCCTCTTCTAGAGAAGCCGAAGGCTCGTTGACAACCGTGGAAGATATTTTGTTGTGTGATTGTTGGGTCAAATTTGATCATTGCCCGTGAAGTCTTCTCATATGTGGAGAAAAATTCACTGAGAATTTTGTGAAAGATCGGGTTCGGCTCGTACGGAAATGACCTTGGCTAATAAGTGGAAATTTTTAAATAAAGAGTTAGAGAAATGGAGAGATGCATTGGAAAAAGCGAGGGAGAACGTTCGAAGCAGTGGAAATCTTGGCGACGAGGTAAAAAATTTCTAAATGTCGTTTTATTCAATTCAATGTCACATTTTTTTTATTTAAAATTTTCTTGCATTTCCAATTTTATTTTTTTAATAGATTATTCAAGCACAAATGTGGTTCGGTGCCATTGGCCAGGACAAAAAAAGTTTCATCAATCACCAATGTTGGGACGTTGTGAAGAATTGTTCAAGATTCAAAATTATTTCCATGCGTCCGATGGTTGTGTCGAATGAGACTCCGCTCCACGATTTACTGACATTGGATTCTCCATTGGACTCCTTAATGGATCAAGACTCACTAATCCAACGTCAGCCGAGGCCTATTGGGTGAAAGGCGGCAAAGACTAAGAGAGGGAGCACTTCAAACACTAAATGTGCAAAAATTTTAGACCAAATTGCTATCAACGGCTCACTTAGAATTTAGAGAGACTTGAAAAGAGATGAAGCTAACAAGGCACGATATGAAGCATATGCAACAGAAAGGCAGCAGGCACAGTGACAAGACATGGAGGACAAAGAGATGAAAATCATAGCCATGGGTATGAGCCATATATGTCTCCTGAAATAAAGTCCTATTGGAAGCTAAAACGAAGAGATGTTATGACAAGAAAGCTTTTCCATAATGATGGACCTAGCAACACGGATTGGTTAAATGATCAAAACCATTAGGTTGTATTGAAAGAGTTGCCATATGTATTAATTTGTAGTATTGTTTATCTTTTATTGAATAAAGAAAATATTAAATAATATAGCCATTCATTAAAAATATTTCATAGATAAAAACAAACCTTAATTCATTACAAACCACACACAAAACAAAGCATAATTTAAAACAAACCATTATTAAAAAAAAGAGAGCATAATTCCAAACAAAACATTAAACTTGACTTCATCCACTGTGATTGCCTTTCATCACCCATAAATGCTCGATCAAGTCAACTTGACGTCTCTCGTGAATATAAGAAGATTGCATTTCCATATAACGGTCAAACATATGGTTGTTGTACCGACCGTCCCTAATCAACGGTTCGTGCTCCAGTGGTTGTCCATTTGCTCCCACGGGCCGTTCATAAATTCTTGTCAATGCCATGTTAATGAGATTTGGTTTGAACATCTTAGGGGCATCATAATCATACTCATCCTCCACAATCATATTATGGAGGATGATGCAAGTCATCATAATGCTCCAAAGCATCTTTTCATCAAACATACGAGCAACACCCCTAATAATTGCCCAACGAGCTTTAAGATACCAAAACACAACAAAGCTTTCTTCCTTCTCCAATTAGGGATTTGGAATTGTTTTGACGAATGCTATCCACCTCGGATAAATTCCATCAGCAAGGGAGCACCCACCTGAGTATATGGTATTGTTGATTTGATACGTGATTTGGAAGGAATGACCTTTTAACACATCCTTGAATACCGGGGATTGACCAAACACATTGAGGTCGTTTTGAGATCCCTCAACTCTGAAAAAGGCACACCAAACTCGGGTATCAATGATGCAATGACCTCCATAATGATACTTTTTTTGTCCTTCCTGTTCCAATAATCTCATTGCCAAACAGTTAGGCAATTCTTCCACTGCCAGTACATGCTATCACACCCCAACCCACAGATTTACGTAACCTTGGGTTAAGACGTTGAAATTACCTGTAGGATGACTAAAAATGCTTAGAGGGGGTGAATAGGCCAATTTAAGATTGTAATAAATAAACAAAAAATAAACTTTGGTATCAGGATTGATATGGCTTATCAATCCTAAAATGTACTGAACATAAAATAAAGGAACACGCAGAGACTTATTTTACGTGGTAAGACCCCACATATGGGGAAAATCCACATGACTCCTCAATCCAACACAAATCCACTATAGAACAATGATTACAAGAAGTAATCACGCACTTATCCTATACACGTTTTAGATAATGTCTACCGACTTCTTCATTACTCAACTTCTGTCACGAGATGATCTTCAACACTCTTCATGTTGAACGCAATTAGTGGTGGAGCCACATTGGGGTCAGTGGGGTCGCACAACCTCTTGGAAGCCATGAAAATTGGCTTACAGGTCTCTTGGAGCTGGGGGAGAGACCCCCTAGAACTGCACACCAGGTGCTCGACTTGGGAAGAAATGAGTTGTGCAAGGAAGAAGAAGTGAAATGCTCTTTTGTTTTTAACTTCCTGGGTCAGAATGATGTCATTTTGCCCAGGAAGTTTTTAAAATGACCTGGCCCAACAACTCCCCCCAAACCCACCCGATACTTAATTCATAAAACCCCAAAATTCTATTATTTTCTACCCTAAGTTTCCAACTCAATCTCCCACCCTCCACCCAAACCCTCAACATGGCTGAAAAGGTTTAAAGCTGCATTTGGAGCCTCATTTATTTGGCTTGTGGCCTTAACTTACTTCACCAGGTTTTCATTCTCTTCCCTCTCCATCCCTGATTTTATAAATTTATTGTTCTTAGTGTACTTAAACCTTTGTGCTACATTCTTTTGTTGATTTTTGAGGAATTTAATCTTTTGGGTCATTATATAATGGAGTTTTTTGTGTTTCTAGGAGGTAAGGATATTTGTGATTCTAGTTGGTGGTGTGGAAAAGCTCATATTCAAGTAATTTTTAAACTCTAAATCTCTAGTTGATGATAATGCCTAATATTTTTTATTGGATAATGATTTATTGGATTGGATGAATATTGATGATTTTGTGTGTGCATGATTTATTGGATTGGATGACTATATATGATTATTTGATTTGTTGGAATTTAGGGTTTATGATTAATTTTGTGATGGACTTTTTGTCATCTCTCTGTTTGTTTATTTGCTTTAATAAAATTTGTTTCTTTTGAAAAATTGATTGACTATTTGGTTTGATTAATTCATGTGTAGAATTATAGAACAATAAGAGAAAAGTAATAGAAAATTATCTTTCAGTGTTAAAAATATATCCAAACATGAAATATGAATGATAAAAGTGTTTGATAAATCACCAAGTAAACAAGGAACACTTGATGATTTATCTCAAATAAAAACTCAGCTTTTCAAAGTTTATGCACTGAAAATATGATCGTGAAAGCTCCTAAAAATAAAGAAGACAAAGGTCTTATTTTATAGAACTTTTTCTTCTCTAGGAAGAAAAGCCCACGTCCAACACAAAATCAATTTCTTTGAAGGCTAACCAAGTAACCAAAGATATGTTTCCTAGTATGTATAAAACTCAAGTGTACTCCAAAAAGGATATTCACAATCACTTATATCAAGATTCCTAATATTCTTGAATTAATTCCAAGAATATCCCAATCCTTTAGACACATTGATCTGATTAAAAAAGTGATTGCCAATCAGAGATACTTTCCAACACAAAGCAAGATTACCCTTGAGGCCCAAGGAAATACCAACGTGATCTTCAATCAAAATACTTGAAAGACAAGTAGGAATTTAATAATAAAAGGAAAGAAGGAATAAACAAAAGATATTGAAAAATATGCTTAAATGAGATGCACTCCTAAAGGGATTCTAATTGATTAAAATCAAGGAAGATCAAGGAAATAAAATCATATTAGATTCCAAAAAATGTTCCTATTATGAGTGCATGGAAAATGACATGTCTTATCTTTCAGATCAAATGTCTCATACGTGTTAAGTCACAATTCTGGAATTTGGTGATTGCTGAGCTATTTCAATCCTGCAGTTTATGGAGATCAGAGATAGCAATTTTGCTTCAACCCTACAACTAAATGACACTTCCAAACCAATACTAAATTCTAGGAAATGCCAACACAATTTCATACTAACAGACGCGATTCACACCTTAATTATAGAATTTAATAAAAACTATAACTAAAATGTGAAGAAACATTTAAATAAATATTTCACATAGAATATTCAGCGGAAACAACAACATCTGAAATCTTAAAATTTTTACATTATTTTACAAGTTAGAACTACTCAAGAGTTCACTAAAAGAGTAGCTCATTATTCATCCACAAGCTATGTACACAATACACCCTTTTGTTAGTCATCTTGTCTAACTCCCTGTCGACAGTCCCGTATCACTCAATAGAAACCATGTGCATCGTAGGATCCCTGAGATCTGGTACCTGCCAAGAGTTAGACTCAACTACACAAAAGATCATTTCCATTACCCTCTTTTTCCATCATTATTTTCTCAACCCAACAATTCTAGCCAATTTCCATGACATGATATAATTATGCCTTTTACATATTCTTCACAACAACGTAACCATTTAAAACATCACCAATGTATATATAATTATGCTAACATTATTCAAATAGTTAAGAATACGTAAACACCCAATACAAGGAACGTCAACCAAACTGTAATACCATGCATAATAGAATGCTCATGAAATTTAATTAAATCAATCTTTGTAAAAGGCCCCCAAGAAACCCCTACCTCGATTCCAAAGCTAGCTCAAAGTTTAAGAAACACAAGGTAAGCCCTATATCTCCTCCAAGAGTTTCATCACACATATATATATAGGGAGCCGATTTTCTCACCCCTCTTTTCTTCACTTACACTCCTTTTTATTTTTTATAACTTTTTAATCAACTTTGTTGTTTCTTTTTCCAATTCTACCCTTATCTTGAATTAAGGTTAACTGAAATTAAGAAAAGTTAACAAAAAAAAAAACAAAAAACAATTAAAAAGAAAAAAGAAGAAGTCACAACTTCTTTTCTCCTTAATCGTGTCCTTCCCACTTCTCCTACCTAAAGCTACTCTTAGATAAATTCATGGAATAGAACAATCATTCTCCTACCAAAGCAAATACTCTTTAATTATTGGTGAAAGGTTAGCTATGATGAAGACCAAACATTAGAGTCTGAGTTGTAGAAGATTTTAGACATTCGTGTTGGTCATGTAATTTGGTTTGAATGTGTGACACGTAGGGTCTCCATAATCCTGCCGTTGAAAAGTGAAAGGGGGTCTTGTTGGTTTTGGGGTTTAGATGCTACAGGATGTTCCAAGGACTATTTGCTATTGGAAAGGAGGGTTCCAATAGAAAATAAAATTTGTTTTATGTTTCTTTGTAAAGGTCCTAACCTCTTCACTGTAACCGGACCCAGAAGCCTCCCCTGAGAGAGCTTGAACCCACAGCCCAACAAAATGAGAACTTTGACTTATTTTGAGAAACCCACTTCAATTATTTGGTGTTCTGATTGAAGTGGGGGATTATTAAGAACTGGGTGTGTCTTCGGGATGAAAGTAGAGAGCTTGCAAGGGCTTCCATGGAAGACGCAAAGTAAAGAGAAAGAAAGTGAATTTAGCGTTTGTTTGGGTGTATTGCGCTCTACAGAGGCAAAACTGAGTGCGTGATTTTGGTTTAGAGATGGCGATTGTTTAGATTCTCTTACGTTGTGTGCCCCCAAAATCTGTACTTTTGTGTTTTTTTGGTAGTGGCATGCAATTCAGGTAAGTTTGGGCAGCGCCTCCAACCCAAGGTGATAATTTGGATCCTAAAACTAGACCTAATAACATGATGAAGGAGAAAAGACGTTGTGACTTCTTTTCTTTCTTTTTCTTTTCTTTTTTGTTTTATGTTTTATTTTATGTTAACTTTTCTTAATTTTAGTTATCAAAACCTTAATTTAAGATAAGGGTAGAATAGAAAAGAGAGAGAACAAAAAAGAACAAAGTGGATTTAAAAATATTAAAAAAATAAAAGGGTGTGTACTCATTTCTTTCTCGTTTCTTACTCTTATTTCAATTATGGAACACCCTATTTATACTAGCATAAGTCGGCAACAACAAGGATCCCATTGGGTAATTGTTTAGCTTCTAAGAAAGGAGATATGCATGGAAACTATCTTATATAATATAAAATAATATTAATCCTATCACAAAAGTAGATTAAGTAACAAGAAGATTGACATATCAACCCTAAGAGATAAATGATAGTACGACGTGTCTCACTTAGGTGAGTTCTCCAAGAGTACATGTGACTTGCACCATGTTGGAGTTTGCCCACCTCGAAACTCATTCAGGGATGAATCCCTTCCTAACACCACATAAAATAGCACTTTTGCCTTAGGGATGAGCAAAAGAATATCTCAATGATATCTCCATTGTTTTATGAGTGTTGTATGAGTCACGCAGTATGGATTGTTTCTACCACATTAAACTTCCTTCATGAGATCACCAATCACAGAAGTTGGGTTACCTCCTTAGGTGACTCCCATATGGGCTTAAGCACATCCCCCTCGACATTTGGCATTAATAGCCTCCTCCACGAGGCATGCATATCAGGACTAGCCTACGAGGCATATAGTGTAGGTCATGTAATTAAAAATTGTAATTAAAAATAAAGAAACAAATAAATAAATAAAATAAGTCAAGAGTAAGAAAGCAAGCCTGGTATAGGGAAAGCACATCAAAGACGCTGTCCTAAAGTCTTTGTAGCCTCCCAACGTGCAGATAATGACAGTCTACAAGACTCTAAGATACGACCTCAATATGCAGGCTTAAGGTCCACTATGAGCACTTTCACAATCGGATAGAAATCTCCAAGCCACAGAACTGTTGCCCAAAATAATAATATGGAAAATAGAGAATATATGAAAGTATGAGACTATAGAAGTCATATTATGGTGTGTTTCAAATGTGCAGGAGGAGTGACCTTTTGTAGGCATCCAAAACTTGTAACCTCCTGACACATTTAACCAAAAAAATTAAGGCAATGAATAGAAAATAAAAACTGAAAGTTTAAACAATTGTAACTCCTATAATAAATAAAAGAAAACAACCAAAACATTAAAACAAAAAATAAAACGTTAAAATTTAAAAAACCTTTTAAATAATAACAATCCTCCACAAAGGTTTTAAAATTTTAAAAAAGTAAAAGATAAATAAAATATATATATGGGCAACATAATATTATGCAATAGGTGCAGGTGCCTTCCGAGCTTGAACCTTCACTTAGTGATGATAGTTTTCATTTGAGGAACTTGAGTGTACATAGTATTGAACTCGGCACCTTTGACCAAACTTCAACATATTCCATACAAAGTATTGGTTGAGACTTGGAAGCGGGGTAGCACTATTTATAGCCATGCGCTAATCTTGATTCTCGTGAGAGTTATGCCTAATTCTCACAGTTGCGGAATCACGACGTCTTTCACTTGAGTAAGTTCTCCAAGGGTACATGTGATCTACACCCTATGGGAGATTGCCCGCCTCAAAACTCATTCATGGATAACTCTCTTCCTAACGTCACATTATATAGCATTGATGTCATAAGGATGAGCATGAGGACATCTCTAGGATGCCTCCACATTATATAAATAGTGCTCAATGAGTCACGCAGTATGAATTATTTCTACCTATTGAACTTCCTCCATGGGATCGCCAATCACAGAAGTTGGGTTACCTCCGTAGGTGACTTTCTTATGGGTTTAAGCCCATCCCCCTCGAAATTTCTAGAACTCTGCTCTAGGAAAGACCTTTAGTCAATTGGTCAGCAATATTATTTTCCAACTTCAAATACTCCAAAGACACAATGTTCTCACTTAATAGGCTCTTCACAGATTTATGTCTCACATGTATGTGCCTATTCATTTTCCTATTTGTATGAGATTTTTTCACCAAGTCTATTGTAGCCTTGCAGTCACAATGAATAGATAAAGCAGGCAATGGTTTCTCCACCAGAGGCATATCCATCAATAAACTCTTAATCCATTCAGCCTCAGTGCAAGTAATATCTAAAGTATGAGTTCAGACTTGATAGTACTTATAGAAATAATTGTTTGCTTCTTAGAACCCCATGAAATTGCAGCTCCACCCAATAAGAAAATGTAACCACTAGTAGACTTCACTTCTTCATTGTCTGTTATCCAATTTGCATCACTATATCCCTCTACCACATTTGGAAATCCTTATAGCACAGTGAATAATCCATTGTTCCTCTTAGGTACTTGAAAACTCTTTCCAAAGCATTCCAATGTTCCTTGCTTGGGTTATGTGTGTACCTACTTAATCTTCCAACAACATAAGTAATGTATGGCCTAGTCTTAATTGCAGTGTACAACAAAGAACCTATCATCTGGGAATACTTCAGTTGAGAAAATGGTTCACCTTGATTTTTCTTTAAATGAACATTGGGATCATAAGGTATTGGTGTTGGCTTAGGAGCTTGTTCACCCGTTTTGTGTTTGTTCCTGTGATGGTAGGGTAAGGTTTCCCATTGCCTTGAAAACTATTGACTGGTCAACAAGTCAACTTTCTTTAGTGTGCGAGCGTGCCACTACTAGCAATGAAAATCCTAGCAGACTTCTTAAAAATATATAACTTGCGCCCCAAGTTACTAATTTCTATTGTGAATTTGGGTGAGGAATATCTCCTAAGTAAGTTCTTTTCTTGCCTCAGATTGGTGAAGACTTCACAATTTATCTCAGTAAAAGATTGGTAATTCTGGTCAGAATGAATGATAATAAAGTGGACTGTTTTAGACACAACTATCTTTTACAAAACTTAGGAAGAAAAAATCAACTCTAGAAAAGCAAAAAGAGGGACGGAACTCCATTTCTGCCTGGATAGAAGCTTCTGATCCAGGCTGGATCGAGTATGTCCCTGCTAGACCGAACTGTCAACAACCTCAAATGTTAAGCTTTAGCTGTAAATCAATACAAAAGCTTGATTTTAGCAGAGCTTTAATCTATTTCAAGCCCTGAAAGACTTTTTGAACGGGCAAAACTGCAACTTCTTTAGTCTGAATGGGGCAGAAGTGGCTAAACTTGAGGATTACTGAGTCAGAACTGTGCTACGGTACCTGTTCTACTTGGTTAGGACTCTCCATGAATTTGTTCAGGTTTTCATATTTGTGAAAACTCAAACTCTGCTTGTTTTGGCTTTTGCTGAACCAAATTTGTAACGAGAGAAGTCTCGTTTTGAATGACTTATTTCTCTAAGTTTGAACTTGGAATTTCTGATCTATAGCTGACTTCTTTTGTGGCTCAAATGAGCTTTTGGTTGCTCCAGTTTGTTTTGAAGGTTCTCAGTGATCAAGTGATCATTTTGAGTTTTTGCCTTTGGTTGGTTTTTGATTGTTTGATTGATTGATGAATTGAGTGTCTTTTGCCCTGTTCACCCTCTCCTATATTTATAAAAAGTGCTTTTGGAGTAGGGTTTCTTTCTTTTATAATGGGCGGAAAAATTTCTTAAAAGATTTTTCATTTTTAAAATGTAAAGAAGAAGGGGTTCTATCAATTCTGGCAGATAAGCTCTCAATAGTCAGTTCCTATGCCAATCATTTCCCTGTTTTTTGAAAGAGAACCTAACCCTTCTTTAATTCCAACTGCTCCATGTGAGAGCTCAAACCGTGATGGTTAGTTTGATTTTTTCAGTTTTGATCAACTCCCTGTCCTTCTGCTTATCTATGTTTGAGAACATAGCATGCTTATCTCTTTGGAAGAACCACCCTCTTTGGAGAAAAAACATTATTTCCAAATATATAAAAGGGATTTGATCTTCTGGTGGTAGAGATTCAGAGAAGTCTTCTCCTAGCCGCCTGCTTTTGTTAACCCCAGTTGAAAATATTGACTTTTCTAAGTCAGAAACATCACGTGGGTCTGTTCCTGTTTTGGGTTTCTTCTTTTTAATCATGGCAAGCCCAAATTCGAGTTTGGACCATGGGCTGATTTCTTTCTTTTCTTCGTTTTTCCGAGGCCCAAGTTTTATTATTTATGTTTTAGACAGATCCTGGGCTGGACCTCCTTTGGATTTGGGCTTTTGTTCATGTTCGCAAAGTCTAGATGTGGGCCTTGTGCCCTTTTGCTTTTTAATGTTGGGCTGGGTGCACAAGAGTTTTGGCCCAAACAGAGCTTGCTTTAGGCGATATAAAGATTTAACCAACTTACACACTTTGTGTTCTTGGCCCTTAACTATGAATCCTCCGGGTTGTTCCATATAGATCTCTTCATCTAAGTTTCCATTCAAAAATACCGTCTTCATATCCATTTGATGAATCACTAAATTATGTACAGATGCTAAATCTATCAAAGTCCTTATGGTGGTAATCCTAGAAACAGGTGATTAAGTATCAAAATAGTCTATCCCTTTCTTTTGTGTAAAACTCTTAGCTACCAATCTTACTTTGTACTTATCAATACTTCCATATGGTTCCAACTTTTTCCTAAACACCCACTTGCACCCTATAGCTTTATTTCCAGCAGGCAAATTCGTTAACATCCATGCATTATTTTGGATTATAGATTGAAACTCATCATTTATAGCCTCTTTCCAAAATGGTGCATCCACAGACATAACGGCTTCCTTATAAGTTGTAGGATCTCCTTCACTAGAATGGTATAGAAATCATCTCCAAAATTCTTCTTAACTTTTGCTCTTTTGCTTCTTCTAAGTTCTTGAGATTCTAAACTTTCGATCGCAGTTAAGCTAGAAGGCTTCTCATTTGTTTGCACTTCCTTAGAAATTATTGTCTTGTACGAGAAAATATATTCAAAGAGTGTAGCATCTCTAGCTTCCATAATTGTGTTGTTTGCAATCTCCTTTACTTTAGAGTTAATCACCAAGAACCTATTGGGAAAACTGCGTCTATAGTCTTAGGACCTATTTCTTTCTCTTAGGTAAACAATGGCATGAAATTGACGCCAACTCCCATCTAAAGCCACCTCTTGCTAATCAAAGGATAATTCTAACACCTCATCCTTACTAACTCCAGCTCATGTTAATTTTTCACATGTAGTTGAATGTATCCATTTCACTATAAAGACTGATGCCACGTTTTCAAGTTAAAATAATTATAATTATAAGTTAGGAAGAGAGCTATATGTATCTATAATTTATAAAATAAAATAGAAAACTATTTAATCTTCAATATATACTTTTTTTTCTCTTAAATACTGGTCTTCACGCATGCAGTCGATGCTTCCAATCATGCCTGGGAAACCTCAAGCTTCAGCTTTTTGTAAAAGCCTGTAGAGGTCCCTAGGTGTAGGTTTATGGAGGTAATCCCTCGTGTAGAGAGTTTCTATTGCATTACATAATATGACCAAACACTCTAGGACCGTTGATTTCCCCATCCTAGCAATCTCATCCACTTGATCTGCAGATGCCCCATATGCAAGTATCCATAAAGCAGCTGTAAGTTTTTGCTCCAAAAGAAGACCCAAAACCCCAATAGCATCATACTTCTGAATAAAGTATGTTCATAATTGCAAACATCATGCATAATTTTTTTGAACAAATGGGGCTGCATTCTATAACTCCCTTGAAAATAAGAAATAGAATACAACGAATTTAGGATAAAGTAATCTTCCAATAGATTTTTACCCCGAGAGTGCCTATGTCTGTCCATGTTATGGACACGACCATGGTGGTGTTGCCTTGATTGATTGAGCATCCCCACCGCTAAAACAACTTGATCCTCTTCTTCATCCAACTCATGATCTTCTTAAGCACGTCTGCGCCTGATTTCTTCAACTTCTCGCTCTTGCATCTCCAACACCCTCCTTAGTTTAGACATTGAGAGTAGACTGTGTTTTGTAAAACCTGAGAAATGAAAGGATAAAAAGGATACGGTGTGAGAGGTCTAAGTTGAGGATGTAATTTTATAAAGGGATTTAGAAGATAGAGATAACAAGTGGCGAAATTTTAGAGGGTGAAAATCTTATCTGAAATATGATATTAGAATTTGATAATAAATATCGATATGTGGCAACTGAGAATCTTATCCGAAAATCTTATCTGAAATTTGAGATCTGAATGTTATAATAAATATGGACACGTGGCAACCGAAAATTTAATCTGAAATTTTAGATGAGAA
Organism: Prunus mume; assembly: GCF_000346735.1. The sequence goes on along the minus strand of NC_024126.1, from coordinate 8,149,778 downwards.
TTTTATAATAAATAGTGACACGTGGCAACCAAAAATCTTAATTGAAGAAGTATAAAATATAGAAAATAAATTAAAGTGGATAGTAATTTCCCTTTCCCTTGCCCTTACTCATAGTGAAAACAAAATAGGGTTAATTACAATTTTGGTCATTGGAGTTTGGCTCGATTTTAATTTTGATCACCGCCCCTTCATTTTTTCAATTTTGGTCATCACATTTTGTGTCATATGCAAATCAAGTCCAATTAATCATTCATAATATGCATGTGTTGTGTGCATGCAGGGGCATTATTTCCCTTTCAACCATTCAAATTCCTCATCTTCTCTCTCTCTTTTCTCAATTCACGATCAACAACTTCCAACCCCAGCCCAACTCTCTCTCTCAACCCAAATTCACAAAAATCAATATGACCATCTTGAATATCAATCATCTACTCATATTTTTCCAAACATTGTAGAAAGTACTAGTTTGCAAGTTTATTTATTTATTTATAAAATTTAAAAATTAATAACATAGACTAATATAAACTTTTACAGGAACTATGTAGCCCCAGAAATTATAACGTGAACACGAAAATTATATTAATTTTTAAAAAATACACATTTCAATGAAATCGAGAATACCTAAAAGATCATATGCATTTCTGTAGCTCACTTCAAAAAAATACCAAAACAACCCTAACAAAGAACACTACCTCTCACTCCTCCTAGTCACACTCACAGAACCCATCAAATTTTCAACCTTCAATTCACCAAACAATAAAAACCCATGTAATCAAATATGAAATTAAAAAGAAAAAAGATTATAAAAAAAAAGCTTTGGATCTTGTTGCCCTTGCAGTCCTCATACATGCACCAAGAGAAGGCATAAAGGCAGTGAAGAAAATGGCCAATGAACTAGACCCTTGTTTGAGTAGAAGAGGTGTCACTGAGGAGGGAGAAGAGCTTGATCTGGACAGAGGAGAGAGAGAAGGCAAGTGAGAGAAGGGGTTAGGCTGGGGATGAAAGTTATTGATTGGGAATTGAGAAGAGAGAGAAGATGAGGGATTCCATCTGGGTTTGGAAGAACGAGGATGAGTGTGCGATAGAAGGAGAGAGAGCTGGGTTGGGGAAAAGGCAATAATGCCCCTGCACGCATGCACCACATGTGTCTTAACTAACAGAATACTCTAATTGGACTTGATTTGTTGACGATGCAAAGTGTGATGACCAAAATCAGAAAATTAAAAGTGCTGTGACCAAAATTAAAATAGGGCCAAACCTGAGTGACCAAAATTGTAATTAAGCAAGGGTTGCCACTATTATGTGAATAGTGATAGCTCTTGCTTTGTCTTTGCCTTGTCTTGCCCATAAGGGTGGAAGTGTTCTAAGATCTTGAGCGGTAATTTGCACAAAAATTCTAATTGAACTCGCATTAGGATAATTTCCAACATAGTTTATATTGTGAAAAATATGTCCGTTGGCCAGTGGTGGATACTGGAAATAATTATATGATATTGCATGTATAGCTTGTACACGTATTAAAATAGAGTTATTCACATTAATATCCTTGAGGTTTCAATGTTTTCACAAATCATTGAGGTTTCAGAAATTAAACGAACACCCCATGCGGTTTTAAATTATTTTCACAAAGTCCATTTCTATTGAATTTCATCTAAAGATTGATGATTTTATATTTTAAAAAAAAGGGATATTCACTATTATACCCAATATAGAAGCCCAAAAAATATATGAGAGATTCGTTTTAGAAACACACTCAAAGCCTATTTACAACATAACAAAAAGGCTTTTAACTTTTTTTAAATTACAAAACTGTCATTGATTTTTTAAAACAAACCAAACCCCAAAATCTCATAAAAAAGCACAAAACACTCAATTGGGTATCAAAGTAATTTAATAAACAAAATTAAATTCAATAGAGCCAACTATCATTTTTTGAGTTTTTTTGGGGTTTATTTATAGAAATTCAATGGTGTAGGGTTTATTTATAGTTTTAGTACTAAGAATGGGTATATGACTAAATATTTCTAAAAAAATCTCCAAATAATAGAGTTAGCCTTTGAGATTAGCTTGTACATATATTCATTAAGGTTAATTTTGTCATTTGTATACTGAAATCATCAATTTTTGGATCAACAATCAACGAAAATGGGTTTGTGCTGAGGGGGTTTCGTCTAATTTTTGAAACCTAAGGGGGGTTTTGTGAAAGTACCAAAATCTTAGGGGGGTGTTAGTATAAATGTGGGTGGACGGCACGGTTGGTATTTCCCCCTTTTAGGGAATAATGTTAATAAATATCCACCCATATTATAACATGTAGACAAGTTATACTGCATAACCGTACTATCGTAATTACTCCTAATTTATCATGTACAAATATAAAAATCTACCCCAATGACCCACTAATGTAGTGGTTTGAAGTAATTGCTCCCCCATGCAAGGTTCTGGGTTCGAGTCCTAGCATCCGTGTTGTGTGTGTGAGTTTAGTATATTATTGCTCCTCTCAATAGGAAATATCCTTAAAATATATATATAAAAATCTACAATCGTTTATAAATTTGATGTGTTGTTTTGTGTTTTATCTACCTTATGTATTGTTTTTTTTTGTCAACCTAACCACGAAATATGAATGTAACAAGATAATATCAAGTTTAATATATATATAAATATAAAAAATCTTGTTATATTCCGCAAACTAATGTCTCACACATTACATAAGAAATGTCCAAAGCATGTTACCAAAAGAAGTACATTCACAAATTATAGAAAAATATAATCATGGGGTGTGTAGCTCAAATGATGAAGAGTATTTGCTCCAACACTTGAGGTCCTAAATAGTCATCAAACACTTCTCATTTCTTAATTTTAAAATTAAGAAGAGTGCATAATAATTCTTTTAGAGTGTTAATAATAATTTTCTTGAAAAGACATTTTGTGGTAAGAGCGTACAAAATTAAAAAAAAAATACTAAAGTAAGTTTTATTCCGACAATAAACTATTATTATATTAATAATACTATAATATGGTGTTTTTTTGAAGAAAAAAAATTAGGGTGTTGTAATATTATTACATTAATATGGTAATCTTTTAGCTCAAACAATTTCTATAATAAATGATAGTATGAAATTCGCCAAGATGATATATTAGCTCATGACATATGATATAAGTATTGTGGAAGAAATGGTTCAATGGTTCTTCAATGAATAACAAAAAAAATCACCACAAAATTTGTAAGATCCCGTCCCGATTTTAATTTTAATTTTCGATATTTTAATGTGAATTGAGGGTTTTACCCATATGGGTTCTTATTCTTATTTGTCGTTTAGCATTTTTGATTAACGATGTATCCTATATACATGTTTTTTAAATTTACTTTTCGTAATTTAAACAATCCAAATGAGAGGTAGCTACGCCATTATGGAAATCGTCGTAATCTTTACTTACTAATAGCAACTAGTTGATAACAAGTTAATATTATTTAATAGATAGGAAAATACTTGGTGCTAATATATCATATCATAAACATGGTAATTTGATTACTTGAATCATTTTTATTACAACTGGAAGTGCAAAATTCGTCAAGATGATAGACATGGTGTTAACGGATGATATAAGCAATTTTGAAGAATTGGTTCGAGGGTTCTTCAATGAACAACCAAAAAAAAAAAAAAAAAAATTCCCCAAAGAATGAATGTTAGGTTGAAATTGTTAAGAGGAAAAAGATGTGAGCGTTAAATTAGTAAATTCTCTAGAAGTTACAACAATTAATTTTACTATTATTTTTTTCTTTTTTGAAACAATGCTATTTTAGGCCAACACTATTTTGATGAAGCTTATTACCCTGAATTTTCATATCCCCTTTATAAAGTAGAGATGATTAGAATATTTTAATTTTACGCCATCATGATTTTATTTTCTATACAAGCATAACTATACTTCACATATACTAGAGCACCCTTTTTCTAACAACCGAACTAAAAGAAAAGACTATAAACCTGGTTATATTGAAGGTTTGGATGTAGCAAAGCTGAAGGATGTGGATATAAAATTATTTGAAAAGTATCCGAATATCAACCAGATAAATAATCTTTGTGAATTTGAGGAAATGAATCAAAATTACATTAAGATCATACAACATGATAAAGAAGATTAGACTTAGGGATGACAATAAAAAGTTAGTTATGTCATCACACCACTATTACGTTCACGCTTTGCTACTCGAACTCCTAATCGTACAACAAGTAATGTGTTAAAACTTGTCGTACGAATGAAGTTGACTAACTAGGGTTAGGTTCGGTTATGTTTCGCTAAACCTAGGTCGAGATTGAAACCCTAGGCATTACCTACCCTAGAAGTTGAGCTATGATTTAGGGTTTAAACAATTTGTTCTAAACTTCTTATATCATCTGTTGTCGCTTCATCTTTGATTCTGGCGAAATTTTGCATAACCATTTGAAATAAAAATAATTCGAGACGAAAGATCATGTTGATGACATGTTATACCACCAAGTATATCCCTATGTAGGGTAATCTTTTGATTTGTGTTTGTTGTTGTGTTTACAAGAAGGTTTGGATATATTACAATTGGAGGATGTGAATCTAAAATTGTTTGAACCGTATCGGAATATCTGGATAGATAACCTTTGTGAATTTGTGGCCTTCTCAATGACTATTAGCAATTGGAGGTCCTCTTGATAATTTTTGAATTTCGTATTACCAAATACAGCTTGATAATATTTTGAATTGGATCGCTACATGCAATCATGCACAAATTTTCTCTAATGGAATAATCAGCTAGACTAAATAAGTGATACCTTACGTCATGTCATTCGTCGTCGTTTCATTTTTTTTATTTTGGTGAATTTTGTACAACCATTTGAAATAAAAATAATTTGAGCCGAAAGACCACCATGTTGATGGCATGGTATACTACCAAGTATATCCCTAGGTAGGATAACCTTGTAACAAAATGAATGGGTTATAAAAATCAAACCATTGACTATTAGAAACCCTAAACAGTTTCCTAGTTGTCCGAGGAATGATGTATCCCATTCGAGCATCCCCCAATGGTTTGGTTTGTAAAACACAGTGCTTAAGGCATCAATCCACTATCTTAGTAAAGACAACCACATCACCATCAGGAAACTCATGGCAGAGTTTAATCGGGAGAATGTATCATGAACTATATAACTTAGATATGTGGATCTAAAACTGTTTGAAAGTATCAAAAATATCGCAGTGACTATTAGTAATTTGAGCTCTTGTTATCATTTTTTAGTTTTGTACTACAAAATACTGTTTAATAATAGTTTTAAAAACCAAACCATTGGCTATTGGGGACATTTGGTTTTGGAGGTCCCCGGGTGACCTCATGGCTGGCACCAAGTGTTTGAAGAGAAGTATAAAAGACTTTGTGCTGCTGCTGCTAAACGTGGTGTAAGTGAGGTTTAGTATTATTTTTATTACATTTTTTTTGTAACCGCCTCGCCTTAATTGTGGCAAAGAATCGTAATCGTTTAGACTCTTATGTTGCAAAGAATCGTAATCGTTTGGGGGCCAAGAAATCTTGTAATTGAATTCTTGCAAGACATGCAATGTTGGATAATTTTGTAGCTGTTATAGCGCAATTGTGGGTAATGATTGAGGTTTTTGAATTTTTTTTCTAAAACTACTCTTTGGCAAAGAAGCAAAGCTAACATTGCAAACCCGACCACAAATCACTCCCCTAATCATACTTGGGTTTATTCTCTTTCTAGTTTGCCACTTCCTTTTATTTTTTTGGATTAATTTAATTATTGGTCATAATTTAGAAACATGAACCCAATTATTTACAATCTTCCATTCCCTAAAAAAATTTACTATTGCATGTAGACCTTACAAAGTTCCATGGAAAATATTTGGGGGTAAACCATCCTTGACTTGACATTATATGGTGTGCTTGACATCATTAATCATCCCATCAATATCCTTAACCTACAATATAAAATAACATGAAGTATAAGAAAAAAATGTTCATCATTGACAACAACATTAGAAAAAAAAACAAATAAATGTAACATAAACAGTCCAAATGATTGCAATGTGGATGTCATGTTATACCTTTAAATATATCTCTAAGTGTGGTAATCTTCTGGTTTGTTTTTGTTGTTGTGTTTACAAGAAAGTTTGGATGCAATATAGTGGGAGGATGTAGATCTAAATTTTTTTTTTAAAGTATCAAAATAACAATTAGATAGATTATCTTGGCCGTAGTGACTATTAAGAATTTTTTGCTCATCTTTATTATTTTTGAGTTGGATTGTGAATTGGATTGTTATGTGCAACTATGCACAAGTCTTCTCCAATTGCATAATCGATTGGACCCAATAAGTAATACTTTACGTCAAGTATTGGTTCATTACTATAGTTCAACTTTCCCTCATAAATGTTATTTTCACCCTCCAAACTGTTGTTTTCATCCTTCAAAAGACATCCTCGTTCGAACTTGGTGTTGTAGCATTCAATTCTTTGAGAATTTTCTTCTCTTCATTAAATAATGCTCAGACCATTTGTTCAAAACTTATTATATCATCTGTTTTTACTTCATCTTTGATTTTGACTTATTTTGCACAACAATTTGAAATAAAAATAATTCGAGACGAAAGATTACCATGTTGACGGCATGTTATACCACCAAGTATATCTCTAGGTGGTGTAATCTTATGTTTTGTGTTTATAAAAATGTTTGGATGCATCATAGTCAAAGGATGTGGTTCTAAAATTGTTTGAAAAGTATCAGAATATCAACTGGATAAATAATCTTTGCGAATTTGTGGTCATCGCAGTGACTACTAGCAATTTGAGCTCCTCGTTATCATTTTGGAGTTTTGCACTACTAAATACAATTTGATAATATTATGAATTGGATCACTACGTGCAATTATGTAAAAGTTTTCTCTAATCATATAGTGGTCTATACCAAATAAAGTGATACCTTACGTCAAATATTGGGTGATTGTTGTAGTTCAACTTTCCCTCATAAATATTCTTTTCACCTTCCGAATTGTTGTTTTCATCCTTCAAAAGATATCTTGGTTCGAACTTGGTGTTGTAGCTGCCTTCCATCTTGAGTGTTTAAAATAGAAAAAGGAAATTAAAAACAATGGTATGTAAGAAGTACAATTTATAGCTAAAGAAAAAAAAAAAATAGAGAGAAAAGAAAATAATCGCTTACCACACATCGCCTACTATTCGGTTTATCAAGCATCCTCAGAATATATAAAATTTAAAAATTAAAAAAATAGCATATCTACATAATAAAAGAATGTTGTATAATAAAATAAGCATCTACATCTACAAAATTCTTAGGGAACGTTGTGCATATATAAAATAAGAAAGTTGTGCATATATAAAATAAGAATGTTGTGCATATTTCACTAAGGACTCTAAGGGTGTAATGAGTAATAAAATATTATTTTTTCACTATGAATAAAATTCATGAGTTAGAATTTTTAATATATGCATGCAACAACATTAGTCGTTGTCGTTATTTAATTAAATACGAGGAGAAGAAAAAATTCTTCCAATTCTTACATCAACTTGTAGCTATAATAAAATATGTTAATTTTAATAAATCATACAATTAAAACACTAATTATTTACCTTTTGAAGCAATATTGATGTCGCCGACCCTAGTCCTCCTAAATAAAGGATCCCCTTTTCTGCGCCTCGTTTGCACAATATATTACATAGGGCAATATTTTAGTTTATGCTTGTTGTGTTTACAAGAATGTTTGGATATAGCAAAGTCAGAGGGTGCGGATATAAAATTCTTTAGGAAGTACCTGAATATCAACTGAATAAATAATATTTCCGAGTTTGAGTAAATGAATCAAAATTATATTGAGATCATGCAACATGAGCTAAAGAATGATAGAGGAAGAAACTTAGACACAAAGATGATGATAAAAAGTTAATTATGTTATTATGTGTGCTAAATCGCACGTAGGCATCCATACCAGAATATTACAACATTGTTATTGGTAGTATTAAACTAAAAGATGATAATGGAAAGCTTCACTTTCTAGCATGCCTATTCAAACTTTCGTGAGCTTTACATCCAAATTTCATTCTTTCACTTAAGTTCATCAAAACATGGTGCTTAATTGAATGCGAAGATAGTTGCACCTGTGTGAAAAAGTAAAAAAAAAATGTGTATATTAAATATTTTAATCAATTTGTACTCTTATAAAGGGAAGTTGAAATTTTGGTGCAACAAGTTTCCCTCAAATAGTAAAATTAATTGAGCCCTAACCTTTTTCTGCACAAGAGTTCTAAGATAGCATTCAATTCTTGGGGAATTCTCTTCTTTTAATTGAATAATCCTCGAACCATGTTTTTTGAAACTACTTATATCATCCATCGTCTTTTTGAAACTACTTATATCATCCATCGTCACTTCATCTTTCACCTTGGCGAATTATGCACAACCATTTGAAATAAAAGTAATTTGAGCCAAAATATTACGATGTTGATGGATGTTATATGATTAAGTACATCCCTAGATACAGTAATCTTTTAGATTGTGCTTGTTGTTGTTGTGTTATGGTATAAGAGGGGATCTTATATTTATATAAGCTCAAATACCTTGAGTTTTTTGCCCATCAAGGATTCTAAAGATATTCTTGCAGTCGTAAGATGAAATCTCTTATCCCGAATAAATGGGTCCCCAAGCTCTCAACCGAAGGTTCCAGTATACTTAACCTATACCCCAAGAGCGCACCCGAAGGTTCCACTGTACTTCCCTTGAACCAATTGCTATTGTTCGGGTCAATTGGCTCTTCTGAAGTATAAAATTTTTGTTGAGTCGAGCTTCCGCATTGGAAAACGAATTAGTAACTTAAAATAAATAATAAGAAACAATTAATTAATAAAGACAAAGAAATAAAGATTAATCACTTACAATCACTGTAAACTGGCCAACATCAAGTTATTAACATTAACTATATGCTTCGGCCTCAGAATCTGCGTATGCCTCAGCATCTGCAAGTAAAAGAAAAAAAAATCAATTGTCAGATAAAAACAAACATTATATGCCACAATAATTCAAGCAAAGATGAAGATAAAAAGCTAGACGCAAGGATGATGATAAAAAGTTAATTATGTCATTATGTGTGCTAAATCGCACCATAGGCATCCATAGCCAGAATATTATGACATTGTTGTTGGTAGTATTAAATTAAAAGATGATAATGCAGAGCTTCACTTTCTAGCATGCCTATTCAAACTTTCGCGAGCTTTACATCCAAATTTCATTCTTTCACTTAGGTTCGTCAAAATATGGTGCTCAATTGACTACAAAGATAGTTGCGCCTGTGCGAAAAAGTAAAAAAAATGTGTATATTAAATATTTTAATCAATTTGTACTCTTATAAAGGGAAGTTGAAATTTTAGTGCAATAAGCTTCCCTCAAAAATTAAAATTAATTGAGCCCTAACCCTTTTCTTCTCAAGAGTTCCAACATAGCATTCAATTCTTGGGGAATTCTCTTCTCTTAATTGAATAATCCTTGAACCATGTTTTTCAAAACTACTTATATCATCCATTGCCGCTTCATCTTTACCTTGGTGAATTATGCACAACCATTTGAAATAAAAGTAATTCGAGCCAAAATATTACGATGTTGATGGCATGCTATACTACAAAGTACATCCTTAGATAGGGTAATTTTCTAAGTTGTGCTTGTTGTTGTTGTGTTATGGTACAAGAGGGGATCTTATATTTATATAAGCTCAAATACTTTGAGTTTTTTGCCCATCAAGGATTCTAAAGATATTCTTATAGTCGTAAGATGAAACCTCTTATCCCGAATAAATGGGTCCCCAAGCTCTCACCCGAAGGTTTCACATTCCAAGCTCGCACCCAAAGGTTTCACTATACTTCCCTTGAACCAATTGCTATTGTTCGGGTCAATTGGCTCCTTCGGAGTATAAAATTTTTGTTGAGTCGAGCTTCCGCATTGGAAAACGAATTAGTAACTTAAAATAAATAATGCTAAATAATTAATTAATAAATACAAAGAAATAAGATTAATCACTTACAATAATCAATGTAAACTGGCCAACATCAAGTGTATTAACATTAACCATTTGTGTCGGCCTCAGAATCTGCATATGCCTCAGCATCTGCAAGTAAAAGAAAAAAATCAATTGTCAGATAAAAACAAACATTATCACAATAATTCAAACAAGCATTATACTTGGGTAAGGCTCCTCATAATTAATTAGCTTTATAAGAAAACACTTTTGCTTATAAATGTTGTTAGAAGCACCGTTAATAGAAAAAACCTCAAAAAATTTCTTACAACTAAAAATGCTTTTTGAAAATTCTTCATATTAGAAGCACGTTGCATAAACACAGTTCAAATATAACATAAACTACTTACTGAAGCTAGAACAGCTCTCCCAAGTCTAAATTATGTTGTATTAATTTATTGAAATTGAAATAGCTATTTAAAAGTAGGAAAATCACTTACAATTTCAGTATACGACAACTAAGATCATAAGGTCTGAAAATTTGAAAGGACGAAGAGCATTTTCTCATTTTGTCAAAAGGGCTAAAGGTACACCACACCCTTAAACTTAAAAAAGACTAAGATTTAAACATATAGCACCTAATTAAGTTTAATAAGCAATATCCAAATAGAAAGTAAAATGTAGGTTCGGTTTAACTATGAAATGACAACTCTAAAAGACAAGCCGATAACTCAAAAACCCGAGGATGCTACTGCACGTTGGCACCGTTACCATCTTGCAATCTAGAGATAAGTGGGTCCTTCAAATCAAACAAACAAGTGAGTCTTTTTGAGAATCAAATAAATGTTTTGAGAATAATTAATGTTGGTTGGTATAGGTTAAGTTAATAGCTCATCTTCCATATTTTTATTTATGAAGAGGGGGGACAAAGCCCCAAAAACATAACTAAGAAACAGCATCACATTTTGAACCAAAAAAAAAAATGCAACGACAACACATTAATATGCAATAAAAACTCACCAAATGACTCATGCCACCAAAACTCAAATAGCTTGAATGTATTTGATATCTTATTGTTTCTATTTTTGAATAGCTTATACCCCAAAAGTATTGGATGCAGGTGGGGGTGCCTCTGAATGCTGGGAACATACTGGGAGCAGAGGATAACAAATCAATACCAAAATGGGAGACAATTATTAGAAAAGCTCTAAACAAATCCGAAAGCAAACACATGCTACAAAGGACTTCTTCGATTGCTGACTTGGAACATGGTCAATTGACTCATTATTATTGAATAGCTTGAATTTCTCTTTTTTAATTACTTTAATTAGTTGTTATGTCTTAATTATTATTTACTTAATGAATAATTTATTTTTATTCAATAATATGAGTATTTTGTGAATAATACGTGAATTTTGTGTGTTAAATTGAAAATTTTGTAAAAAAATAAGTGTATTAAATATGAGAAATACTTACATACGTGTACAATAAAAGTATTAAACGTGAAAATGCTAAATTCTTTATACGGGTAATAACTCTAGAAAGAATAATAGAGACTCAGATAATGGTCAAATAGTAATGAATAATGCTCTAAAATACTCTTATAGATAAATAAAAATCGGGGAAAAACAATTATAAAAAAAAGATCGCAGTGTCTATTTAAAGAGTAAAGCCGCACGGGTATACTATTTATGGAAAAGAATTTTTTTTAAAAAGGACCCCAGTAAAGCAGCACAGCTATACGCTTATTTTATAAACAAAAATCCATAGTATAGACGCGCGGCTATACTATTAATAAAAATAAAAATAAACAAAGAGGACCCGCCTCTCGCTTAGCGGGTGTTTTTTTAGGAAAACACTTTCACTTTGTCCCACATTGAAAGAGAGTAGCTTTCACACATGGTTTAATTATTTATTTAGTTTTATTTTATTTTAAAGTCTATGAGGTTTTAATATTGCTAAAATGGCACGCTTACAACTCACACATTCTTGAGCCTATTCTAGGGTTTGATATTTTCAGGCTAACCAAATTCTCTGTAGTTAATGACTAAATAATAAAACACTAAAGAATAATGAAACATGTGATCAAATTCATAAATAAATTAAAAGTAATGTTTATCTTGAGAGAAATATAGTGATGATTTTGAGAAAAAAGAATAGTGTTGGAGGAAGAAATATTACTAGTGAGTTCTTGGGAGGTATAAGAGTGTTTGGTTCATCGATATTAGAACTAGTGAACTAAGGGCTCGTTTGTTACACCTTCTAAGCTTGGATTGGACTAGACAAATTTTTATACCATGTTGTTTTCACTTGGTACTAGTTTTAAGTGGGACTGTTAATACTGGCCCCACCAAAAACACTCATTAGGTGTTCTTAGTGAGACCCGAGTGGAGAGGGGGGACAAGCCAGTCCCAACCCAAGCACTTGCAACAACCAAGCCCTTGCCCCAACGATCAACCACCCAAGTGCCTTCCACAACCAACGACCACACCTGTAACCGATCCAAACCCCTACTGTCATAGCCACATGCAGTGACCCCCAATACAGCATCGCAGTTAGATCCAGTCAGGTTCAGCAAGCACTGATTGGAGATAATGACTTTGCAGCTTGAACCATGGGTTGTGGACACGGAAATTGTGCAACGATGGTGACTGTGAGACGATGATGACTGTGCAAGCAGAGGGAGAAGTAGAAGACAGAGTATATTAAGAAGAAGCAACGAGAAAATTTTTAGGGAAAAAAAAACCAAAAAGAAACATATATTGAGAAGAGGCAAAGGAGAGAGGATGGAGAAGAAGAAGAGAAGAAGAGGAGAATGAGAGAGAGGATGGAGAAGAAGAAGCAAGTCGGGGGAGGAAGAAGAAAAGAAGATGCATAGAGAGAAGAAAAGTCAAAAAAATAATATTAAATTCACTTTAATATGTTTTTAAAAATAAAAAAATAAAAACTAGTCCTAGTCCAAACATGCACCAAACGAAAGACAATTGTTATCCAGTTTAGGCCAGGTGAAGCCAATCCAAGATAGTCCTTGATTATCCATGCCAAGACAGTCATTCGTACCAAATGAGCCCTAAAGGTGTTACGGGAATATTAAAGATTATTAAATAGATTCTCATATGTCCTTAAATGAGCGAAACTGATATGATTGTAGTATTTATTTGCTTTCTTTTCTTTCAAAACATCATAGAAACAAATGACCATAGAAAAATGGCCAAAAGTCACTTTTGGTCCCTATAGTTTGGTACTTCAACCACTTTTGACACTGTAGTTTCAATTTCGTCAATTTTGCCATTGTAATTTCGTATTTGTAGCAATTCAAGAACATGTTAGTATTCTTATTAATTTCTTTAAGGATGCAGGAGGCAATTTCGTCAACCCAAAACCCTTGAGGGTAAAAGCTTGTTTGAAATTCTCTTCATTTCATATTAGGGCTTGAAATTCAACCATTAATCCCAATTTTTGAAGAATCCTAAACCCAAATGACCAATTTCAAGCCCTAATATGAAATTAGAGGAGTTTCAAACGAGTTTTTATGCTCAAGGATTTTGGGTTGACGAAATTGTCCCTTACATTGTCAAAGAAATTAACAGGAATACTAATTTGTCATTGAATTGCTACAAATATGAAATTATAAGGTCAAAATTGACAGAATTGAAACTACAGGGTCAAAAGTGATTAAAGTGCCAAACTACAGGGACCAAAAGTGACTTTTAGCCTAGAAAAATTACCTCAAATAGTGACCGCGTTCAAGTAATTCTCATTTCCCTCGTACACTTTTTTGTTTCCTTGATTATAACAAACGACAACCCAATAATTTTAAGAATTAACTACACTTTAATCCCTGGAGGTTTAGTGTCAGTATCGAAACGGGCCCCAAGGTTTCATTTTAATCAATTTTGTACCCAACGTTTTGAAATATTACCAATTTACACCAGCCGTTACATTGACCGTCAAAGTCAGACGTTAACTGCTAACGTGACAGTCGTGGGACCCACCTCATAACCAAACAGCAGTTAGAAAGAGACGAGACGAAAGGCAATTTCAGAAAGAAAAAAAATAAACGATCGCCTTCTCCAACGCACGCGTTCCAAGGCTCCTAAACGATTACCAGGCTTCGAAAAATCGAAGAAACTCAGAAACTGAGTTGTGTTAGTGTTTTAGAGAGCAAAGGAGCGAGGAAAAAAGTGGAGGGAATCTTCAATTGGCTGGCCGAAATGGATGAAGAGGCGCCGATGTGTTGGTGCAGAAAGGCTGCTACAATTCGAACCTCTTGGACATCTTCGAATCATGGGAGGCAATTTTCCATGTGTGCAGCAAAGGTGCATGAGACTAAGAAGGGTTTTAAGGGCTGTCAATTCTGGGCATGGTTTGATCCGGTCATGTGTGAACGGTCGAAGGCAGTGATTCATGGGCTTCTAAAATCGCGGAATAAGCTGGATAAGTCAGTGGTCAAGGCAAGACAAAGAGAAAAGGTCGTTTGGGTGTTGTTGGTGGCTTCGTGGGTTCTATTTGCAAGCATCATTTTGGGAGGGATGTGTGGATGTGGAGTGAACAAAAAGAGGAGCTTGGAATTAGCTTCTGTCATTGAATGAATGTATTGTTTATGTGTTGTTTTGTTGATTCTGTGATTCTGTTAACCTTTTATTTGGGTTGTTAGTAGCATTTTGTAATGGTTTAATTGTTATGTAAGGGTTTAGGGTTTTATGGTTAAGGGTTATGGGGTAAGGCTTAAGGGCTTAATTGCTGACTTTTTGTAACTCGATGAAGTGAATGGAATGGCAAAATTTGTAGAAAATGAAATAGCAAAAACAATGTAGCAGGGAAGTTAGAAAATGGATGCACCTGGAAAAATCAAGTGAATGACCAAAATAATGAAGTAAAGTGGCAACCCAAAAACTCAGAAAATTCTGCATTCAAAATAGGCTCAAAATAGCCAGATAATAACATTGCATATCGTACATATTTCATGTCCATTTAAATTCATTCCAAAATGGCAGTTTTAGTGGATGTATTTGCATTCACAGTGGTTGAGGCTTATGTGAATGCCATTACATCCATAAATAATAAAAAAAGGTCAGCACTAAGTTATATAGGACCAATTTATTAAAAACAAAAACCTCATAATCACAAACTACCATACTAACAAAAAAAAGTGAGTCATCAAATAGCTTTTTCAGTGAGCTTCAATCTACAACATTTGATCCTGTAGTTGAAACAGAAGTTGATGCATGAGGACATGAAGTTGAGGCTGGTTGTGCTTCAGAAGTGGCATGTCCTTTCTTACTTGGTTTTGGCTGCAAAATGATTAGGATGTTAACCTTTTATTGGGAAATTGAAGAACATTGATAATAACATTCATGAAGAGAAGTTAATTACCAGAGGCTTCCCTTTTTTCACACGTCTTGGAGGCTTGGATCTTTGCTTTAGGGTGCTTGGACCACCAGATGGAGTGGATGCATCAGATAGATCAATAGTGGTCCACAACATAAAAACTACATCAGTTAGCAACAAAAGCTTAGGGTTATTAAGGGATAGAATTGAACAAGATTGAGTTGCTATACCTGGGTATTTTTAGTACCCCTCTTTCTCTTAGTTGCAGGTTTGGCTTTTGGGGGAAGATTCCTCTGGCAAGTCCTCTTATTGTGCCTTTTTTTACCACATTGCTCACATTTGAGAGAGTCCTATGTGTTGGGAATGCGAGATAATGCAGTTTCAGATTGGTTGCTTGATGTTCTCATCTTCATCTTGCCCTTGTGCTCTCCTTGTTCTTTGTTTCTACATTTTCTTGGCCTTCCAGGCTGTTTAGAGTAAGACGGAGGAAGACATGATGAAAAGTCACTCTTATCCCACATATCCATCCCATTCATAGGCAGTATGAGATTCTCATATGTCTTCAAGTAAGTTGTTGTCGAATAGTAGTCATCCACAAAATCCATGACATTAAGACCCCCTTTATAATTTATGGCTGCAATAGTATGAACTCAAGGCCATCCCTGCAAATCCCAAGCTCTACAAGAGCAAATTCTCAATTCCAAGTCCACAATATATTGTGCATGGCCACTAGCTGACACTTGGAATTTACCTTCACCTGACCACATTGCCACACAAGCACCTGCCTTAGCTTTATTTCCCTCCACCTTCTTAAATATCCTTGGGTAGATAGGCATGTTCCATGTCAGCATTTTGTCCCTTCTTCCTTGTATTCTCATCATCAACTTACATCTAATATAGTCAAACATTACAGAATTGGTCTATCCCTACATTCCAATATGGTAGCATTGAAATACTCGCAAAACATTATTCAACAACATGTCACACTTCAAATGAGTGTTGAAGTGTGACTTGGACCAATGCCTTGGAGGTTTATCTGGAGTGGTTAGCCATTCATATGCATCATTTGACAGTTTTTTCAGGTTTTCCATAGCCCTTATAAAGTGGGGGATAGTGGTTGCATATGATGCTTCCCAAAACTTGTCTCTGAGGCTTTTTGCTTTGAAAAGCACCCTATAGTTGGAAAACAGGTATCTTGCACAGAACCTGTGGTCATAATTAGGGACCACTTGCCCAAAAGCAAGCAGTAAACCTTTTTGTTTGTCGGATATAAAGGTGAATCCAAATTGATTAACAATCCGACAATCCTTAACCAATAGCTCTATAAACCAAATCCAAGATTCCTTGCACTCTGATTCCACAACTACATAAGCAATTACCCAAGTTTCATTGTTGGCGTCTATACCCACAACAGTTAACAGTTGCCTTGTATAAACACTATTCAAAAAGCACCCATCTAAACCTATATAGGCCTACACCCAGCTTTGAAGCCTTCTTTAGCAGCTCCTAAACAAACATACAACCTTTGAAACTTTGGTTGCCCCAACTGTTGTTGGAAATCACACTTAACCATTGTTGTGGTTCCTGGGTTACTATTCCTTAATTCCTCACAGTAATCCCAAATTCTTGAATATTGTTCATTGAAATTGCCCTCAATCAGCTTTAGTGCCTTATCTTTTGCCCTATACACTTGTTGTCTTGACACCCCTATATTATAATCCTTCTCAACAGTCTACTTGAATGACCTGACTGGCCACTGGGGATTGGACTTCAAAGTGTGAACATATTTATTGCTTATCCATGTTGACTTCACAGTAGGGTTCTCCCATAGCTGTGTACATGTGTGCTCACCTACATATGTCTTCACTTGCAATGTGTTCTCATATTGCATTTTTGAAGCATATATCATCCACTGCCACAAACTGCCTTCAGCTTCAAAGCCTCATTCCTAATAAACACTGCATCCTTATTCTGCAAGATGGAGTATTCTCTGACAGCTAACCTAAACACCTTACAATCACTAAATAAAATCTCAATCTCAAACTTTGGATCTGCCATGTTAGTTGCAGCATTGAACTCTGGCCAATTCTTATCAACTTCCTCGTCAGAATTATACTTGGCATAATCCTTGCACTCAGAATCTTTAGAATCCAATTCAACATCTGTAGGCCAATCAGGAACAGCCTCATTCGCAGTTTCTTTAACCCCTGTCCATTCAGTTTGGTCATCCACCCATTCATAAAAAATAAAAAAAAACATCATCTTCATCTTTATCTTCACTAAAGTTCTTGGGAATCATATAGTTTGAGTCCTCATGATCAGAAGCATCATCATCTTCATCTTCAAAGTCTGCAACATTTGCCAATCTTCTTCCACTTCTCAACATCATGGAATGCCTTTGAAACTCGGTCCTGACGTCATCAACCCTTCCTTCAACAACTTTGTCTTTATGGTGAACAGTCTTTGTCCTCCTCAAACTGTCGCATCTTTTTTTTACCAAATGCACGCTTCACCCTATGTGACATGTCTTTATCCTTGCCTTTGCCTTTATCATAACAACCTTGACTTGGCTTTTCTTGGACCTTGTCAGAATTCTCCTCATTATTCACAATGGCAGTTTCTTTGCCTTATTTAGAAGCTTCATCAATCAACCCATCTTCATTCAACTCTTTGCCTTGTCCACCTGCTTCTTGATTCAACCCTTCTTGATTCAACTCTTCTATTACAACACTTGTTTATTTCACCTTTTGCACCTGGGATACTCCCCCACCCACTGGAACAATGGCACCATAATTGTAATCAAGCTCTTGAATCACTACCCCAGTGTTGGTCCCAAATTCATCATCCAAATTTATAAATATGTTTGAACCCACTTGACTGTAAAACTGCTTTTGATTGCATGGCAAGACATGTTCTAGGAATATATTTATCACCCTAGCGTTTGGCACAAATACTAGCATGTCTAAGACATCTATATCCTCACTCAGCTTAACTAGGCCACCATCAAAACTATCACCTGGAATATTGTACTAGTAGTTAATCAAACCTTCGTGCCCTAACCCTTTGACAATGGCATCTATCTCAGTCATTGACATTCTATCATTATCACAATAATCAAACCAATCCACAGACCCATTCACATAATAGTTACCTCTTATTTCACCATTGTGGTACATTTGAATAGAAAATCTTGCCTCATCCCTGCAGGTCGAAAGCCACACATGAATTTTACAAATTTTACCACAAAAAAAAAATACATGTACTCCTATTTACAAATACACACATACAAATGCAGATATACAAACAGACAAATACAAACACACATATACAAATGCAGGTTTCTATGTCAGTACAAACATAAACAAAAGGTAAGATTCCCAGTGGTTGTAGGACCACATACAAAAGCCAACGTTTACTTTTGCATACCACCTACCATTCACACCATTCCATCTACCAATTAAATAGACACAGTGATACCGACACCTAACTCGAAACTCACAATCCATTGTAAAAGCCAAACTTTCAGTCGACACCAAACTCAAAATTGACTTTATTTGAAACTTTCACTCGAAAACATCATCTGCCAATAACCTTAGAACAGTAAACGATACGTACCGTAGAAAAGTTCTCCATACCCTTCCAGACGAAGTCCCCAACTCATATTCTTTAGATCTTTCAGAAACCTCCGTTTCAGTATGATTTTTGCAATCTATTTCAAATTTTTGCACTCCAAAACACGAACAAACCCTCAAACCCTCTCCCCTATGTCTGTCTCAGTACACGAACCCAACTCAGAAACTGAGTTTCTTGATTTTTCGAAGCCTGGTAATCGAAGCACCTTGGAACACGTGCGTTGGAGAGAGAAGGAAGGCAAACGTGTGTTTTTTTTTTCGAAATTGCCTTTCGTTTCGTCTCTTTCTAATTGCTGTTTGGTTATGAGGTGGGTCCCACGACTGCCATGTCAGTAGTTAACATCTGACTTTGACAGTCAATGTAACGGCTGGTGTAAATTGATAATATTTCGAAATGTTGGGTACGAAATTGATTAAAATGAAACATTGGGACCCATTTCGATACTGACACTAAACCTCCAATGACTAAAATGTAGTTAATCCTAATTTTAAAACAATAAGAGTTCGTGTCACTTAGAAGCATAATTAGTTCATACACATCAATTTTTAATTGTTCTTGATACTCGCACAAATTTTCAAAAGCAAGACAACACTTCCTCATAAATGGAGAATTCAACCCCATTCGAAAATTATTGGAGACAAGACAACCTCCCTCCTACTACTTGTTGGGGTAAAAGTTGTTCTGTTTTAAACAGTAACTATTTTTTAAAGGATGAAAGTGTACTTTTCCTGAACTTTTCGACATTATCCTTTCCAAACCCTTTTTTCTGAAACCCAACAACTGAACTCTACTCAACTCCATTTCTCCATCAATTCTTCGACATTTCATCTTCGAGCTTCTTATTTTCTTCGTCTTCTTCACTTCTTGTTATGATTTTCTTCTATCCTAACCCAACCTCAGCCTTCTCTCCCTCCCATTTCTTTTCCCTTATTAATATTATCTTCTAAATTGGCTACCCTAAGAGCTGCAAGAACAACAGCATCACAACAGCAACGCAGCCTTCAAATTCCCCTTCTCTTTAGAAGCAGTGGATATTGTCTTTTGGGTATGTCCTGTTCGCTCAAGAATTGCTGATTTCTCTCTTAAATTATATTGTCAGTTTGGCAGTTGCTTTGAATTTTGTTTTTCATTTTAAGATTGTTAGATAAGTATGCAAAGCTTGCTTAACACCTTCCCTCATCAAATTTGCTTCAAACCCTTCACTTTTAATCCTGATATTGCTCATAAGCTTCCAATAACAAGAACTGGGCTCTTAGCCCAAAGGCTTGAGCTTGTCTTTCCAAGAAGATATTGCGTAAATGTAGGCACAGATAATGCTGCTATTAGCTCAAGGAGTGTTGAGAGTGACGATGAGGAAGAAGAAGAAAATGGAGATGGTAATATGGATTGGGAGTTGGAGTTTCTTGGAGATCTTGACCCTCTGGGTTTCCAGGCCCCCAACAAGAGGAAAAAGCTAAAAAAGTCTAAGTCGCTTGAAGAAAGTGAGGGAATGGATTGGTGTGTGAGGGCAAGAAAGACTGCTCTTAAATCGATTGAGGCGAAGGGCTTGTCTCATCTAATGGAAGATATGATGACAGTAAAGAAGAAAAAGAAGAACAAGAAGAAGAAGCTGGGGAAAATAGAGAAAGTGAATAAGAAAATCAAGGAAGTTGAAGAAGATTTGGATATTGATTCCGAGGAAGACTTTGATATGCAAGATACAAATACTCTTAGTGGTGCTAGTCATTTAAGAAGAACTGTGAGTGTGCTGGCAGGTGGGATGTTTGAAGAGAAAAAGGATAAGACGATGGAAGAGTTTGTTCAGAGGCTTTCCCAATTCTCGGGGCCATCTGATCGTAAGAAAGAAATCAACGTAAAAGCCAAACTTTCAGTCGACACCAAACTCAAAATTGACTTTATTTGAAACTTTCACTCGAAAACATCATCTGCCAATAACCTTAGAACAGTAAACGATACGTACCGTAGAAAAGTTCTCCATACCCTTCCAGACGAAGTCCCCAACTCATATTCTTTAGATCTTTCAGAAACCTCCGTTTCAGTATGATTTTTGCAATCTATTTCAAATTTTTGCACTCCAAAACACGAACAAACCCTCAAACCCTCTCCCCTATGTCTGTCTCAGTACACGAACCCAACTCAGAAACTGAGTTTCTTGATTTTTCGAAGCCTGGTAATCGAAGCACCTTGGAACACGTGCGTTGGAGAGAGAAGGAAGGCAAACGTGTGTTTTTTTTTTCGAAATTGCCTTTCGTTTCGTCTCTTTCTAATTGCTGTTTGGTTATGAGGTGGGTCCCACGACTGCCATGTCAGTAGTTAACATCTGACTTTGACAGTCAATGTAACGGCTGGTGTAAATTGATAATATTTCGAAATGTTGGGTACGAAATTGATTAAAATGAAACATTGGGACCCATTTCGATACTGACACTAAACCTCCAATGACTAAAATGTAGTTAATCCTAATTTTAAAACAATAAGAGTTCGTGTCACTTAGAAGCATAATTAGTTCATACACATCAATTTTTAATTGTTCTTGATACTCGCACAAATTTTCAAAAGCAAGACAACACTTCCTCATAAATGGAGAATTCAACCCCATTCGAAAATTATTGGAGACAAGACAACCTCCCTCCTACTACTTGTTGGGGTAAAAGTTGTTCTGTTTTAAACAGTAACTATTTTTTAAAGGATGAAAGTGTACTTTTCCTGAACTTTTCGACATTATCCTTTCCAAACCCTTTTTTCTGAAACCCAACAACTGAACTCTACTCAACTCCATTTCTCCATCAATTCTTCGACATTTCATCTTCGAGCTTCTTATTTTCTTCGTCTTCTTCACTTCTTGTTATGATTTTCTTCTATCCTAACCCAACCTCAGCCTTCTCTCCCTCCCATTTCTTTTCCCTTATTAATATTATCTTCTAAATTGGCTACCCTAAGAGCTGCAAGAACAACAGCATCACAACAGCAACGCAGCCTTCAAATTCCCCTTCTCTTTAGAAGCAGTGGATATTGTCTTTTGGGTATGTCCTGTTCGCTCAAGAATTGCTGATTTCTCTCTTAAATTATATTGTCAGTTTGGCAGTTGCTTTGAATTTTGTTTTTCATTTTAAGATTGTTAGATAAGTATGCAAAGCTTGCTTAACACCTTCCCTCATCAAATTTGCTTCAAACCCTTCACTTTTAATCCTGATATTGCTCATAAGCTTCCAATAACAAGAACTGGGCTCTTAGCCCAAAGGCTTGAGCTTGTCTTTCCAAGAAGATATTGCGTAAATGTAGGCACAGATAATGCTGCTATTAGCTCAAGGAGTGTTGAGAGTGACGATGAGGAAGAAGAAGAAAATGGAGATGGTAATATGGATTGGGAGTTGGAGTTTCTTGGAGATCTTGACCCTCTGGGTTTCCAGGCCCCCAACAAGAGGAAAAAGCTAAAAAAGTCTAAGTCGCTTGAAGAAAGTGAGGGAATGGATTGGTGTGTGAGGGCAAGAAAGACTGCTCTTAAATCGATTGAGGCGAAGGGCTTGTCTCATCTAATGGAAGATATGATGACAGTAAAGAAGAAAAAGAAGAACAAGAAGAAGAAGCTGGGGAAAATAGAGAAAGTGAATAAGAAAATCAAGGAAGTTGAAGAAGATTTGGATATTGATTCCGAGGAAGACTTTGATATGCAAGATACAAATACTCTTAGTGGTGCTAGTCATTTAAGAAGAACTGTGAGTGTGCTGGCAGGTGGGATGTTTGAAGAGAAAAAGGATAAGACGATGGAAGAGTTTGTTCAGAGGCTTTCCCAATTCTCGGGGCCATCTGATCGTAAGAAAGAAATCAACTTGAATAGAGCTATTATTGACTCACAAACTGCAGAAGAAGTGTTGGAGGTTATTGCAGAGACAATCATGGCTGTTGGAAAAGGCTTGAGTCCCTCACCTCTCTCC